>CM075198.1:10324604-11042104 GCA_037577475.1 Chaunax sp. Z400 | reverse complement strand
AGTCAGGAGATAACTTCATGTGTTTTTAATTCAGATTACAAACTGCATGACATATGTCAGACATAATAAGAAGACAGCACTCCATAAGTCACCTGAGCTCAGGACATCATCGGAAGTTTATGAATGAATGAAGTTTATGCTGAATTGTCTTTTTAAATTGCATTTTTATTCATCTGCAAAATATTCTAATGCAGTAAACAAAAAAGTGAAAGAAAAAGAAAGAAATGCAACAAACTTTTTTGCTGTCCACGCCAATTTCTCCATGACAGCTTAATCAATTTATCATTTCAAGACATTCATCAAGCAAAAATCACTAGCTGGGTTCTGCTTCTCAAAAGTCAGTATTGGCAGCTCCTCTCTGTTCCATATGGTTGTTGTCAGACAAGAACTGAAGACATTTTAAAATGTGACATTTACTGCTCGTCTAGAATGTATTTGGGTTTTTGGACTGTTGGTCTGATAAAACAAGTAATTTAAAGCTTTCACTTTGGAACACCCCCCCCCCCCACACACACACACACACACACACTCTCAAATAATAAGATTTATCAGTAATGAAAGTAATCATCAGTTGCAGCCGTATCCTGGATCAAAAATAACTTTAAAAAAGTCCATTTAGAGCCTCGTAGGAAGGCAAGATGAATGAGTGAGTAAAATCTCCTTATTACTCGACAACTCTGCCAACTGTACAAGGAGCTTAACCCCCAGCTACTCCAGCTCTCAGCCGCCAGAAGTAGAATACGGGTTCTACTTGCCATCTCAGAGGTGTGAAAATGTGCGACCGTGAATAGAATGGAGCGCATGGCTAAACACCACTGTGCATGCTCAGCAAAAGTCCTACCTCCGTGGATAAGGGGAAGGTTTTCAAATAATCAAAACAGTCATCACTTTTAAGCTTAAATCGGATTACGGCCAGTGAAAGCACTCGAGTCTAATTTAAAGCTTCATTTGAGGTCATTTAATTTGGTTTAATTAAATGAAATAAATTTTAAAAAGTCCTGTTACTTCAGTGCTTCAAAAAAAAGTTTGTTTCTGTCTTACTTTGTCTATTTATACGATATTTCAATGGTGGAGGCAACAAAGTACATTTCATTTATACTGCAGTACATGCATTCCTCTCTTTTTTTACCCCGCTGTTATTTAAATGACAAAGTGCTTTTTACCACATTAACTTTATAGCATATATATCGCAGGTTACTTTATATATTAAGATTTTTATATACAGCAGATATACAGCTGATGAAATATACAATTTTAAAATTCTTCTTTATCTAACCAGAAAAACAAAATTAACAACCGCTTAATCTTTTAAATCAGCTATCAATCAAAAAAATCTGGAAATCTGGATGGTGATTCTTTACTGTCTCCATTTTATAGAATGAACAATCACACAATTAATGAAAAAAAAAAATTTGACGAATTAATCTATGACAAATATTAGCATTAGCTGCAGCCCGGCATTGTTTCATCTCCCACAGAGCTGCGGTTGTATAGTTGACTTTAATTAATTCCTTTTCAGAAGGGTGTGAGAACCAGTTCTTCTTGTAACACTTAATTTTCAAACCTTTATCTTACATCCTTTCCCCTTTTATCCCTCAAAGCCATTTCATTTTCAAAGCTGCAGAAGGCAGGTGTTATGTATTATACATAATTATCGAGCAATCTAAGAGGTGTCATTTTGCAAAATGATTACTTTTACTTTTGTACTTTTAGCAAAATTTGCAGATTGTGTACTTTTACTTTTTTTAAGTAAAACTATTAATTGGGCCTTTTGACATGATATTGCTGCTATTTTAAGGATCTGAATACTTCTTCCACCACAGTCTGTTCCTCTAATGTCTCTGTCTGTCTTGTCTCTTAGCCTACATTACGTAGCTCAATATGGACACACACCCATGTAGCCTTCACTGTACGCCCAATGTCTTGCATTATGACAATTTGGGCCAGTATTCAGCCAGTATGGCCTTAAGTGCCACCATAAATCCCCATTATCCCCAATTCAGTACATTGATGTCACTAAATGATCCATAGCCCTTTCACACAGTACAACTAATACAGTCTTCAAAGCTCTTAGCCTTTCATTCTTCTCAATTACCACTCCCTTTCCCGTACTCTCTTGCTCTCCGTCTCCCCTCCTCTCCCCCCCTCTCTCATTTTAAATCCTCTTTCCGGATTTCTCTCTCCATTTCATCACCCTTCCCTCATTTTTCCTCCCCTTTCTCCTGTTGCACTCCCCACCACGCTCTTCTTCAAAACTGGTCTCCCTCCGCTTCATCTTCTTCTGTGGTTTTCTTAATTCCCCCGTCCGCTCTCTCCCTTTTTCCTGCAGTGTCTCTCTTCCGTCGCCTCTTTGCAACTTCTATCACTCTCTTGCACGTGCATGTGCACTCCAGCTCGTTCACTCCCTCCCTGTCTGTTCTCTGTTTTGTGTGCAGCGCCTCACTGTCACTTTCTCGCCGTCGCTGTCTCTCTCTCGCACACACTACCTGCATCTGTGTCACCCTCATACCCTTCTCCCTCACTCCTCTCTCCCTCCTTTCTTCTTCCTCTGACAGCTTCACTGTCAGAGGAGCAGCGGTGAAAAGCAGCCTATGGGCTCATCTTTCCAACAAACACACACATACAGTAAATCGACTACAACAGCATGAATGAGAGGCTGTCGTGGTGGCACACTGACCTGTAGTGCTCTGCTGCTATCTAGTGTGTGTGTGTGTGTGTGTGTGAGAGTCTGGCATTCATACAGTGACAGTGGTGTCACAACAGCTGGGCGAGGCCTCGATCACACCATCATTCACATTGAGTTGATCTCCCAAAAATAGCTCTGTCTCGCTCCTTTTCCTCTATAGTCTCCCTGTTTTGAGGGTCGGTTCACCCAAAATTCGGAGACAGAACATCCCTTCATGTACAATACATCCCTACTGGCTGACCATTGATTCAGCAAAACTCTGAATTACTTTACAATTCCAATTTGGTAGAGTCCCTTTTATGGTCAAGGTTATGCAAAGACTGTGGTTATAGTGGGGGAAAAAAAATTGTAGGACTGTAGCAGACGAGGTAAACTTTTCTGCATTAAAGTCAGATGTGCTGCAAACCCACCCAGCTCCTAGACCACCACAACATTTCTTTCCATCGTGTCACACAAAGGACGCGCTGCTCTCTGCACTGGCACTGGATGTAGAGTAAATCAAAAAGAGTAGATGTGTCCATTTTAAACAAAATTCCCTGGGATACACTATTTCTTCAGCCGAGGCAGGTCCTGCTGAGTATAAACGGTTCACAGTGAGGGCTGAGGATTATCTAGGGTCATCAAAACACTGTTTCTGGAGACAAATATGCTGTTTGAAATCAAACTTCAATGTAGCGAGTGCCTCAAACAAAATTGCATTTACCTTCATTACATTAGATCATTGTCAGAGATCTCAAGAAACAGATATCTCCGAAACCTTAAATCTGCCAGCTATAGGTACAATTACAGGGGAGCATGCTTTTGTCATTTGGGTGACTTTACAAAAAATCTCCATAAAAGGCAAAAATCTCCAGACTCCTTTTTTCCATCTGTCCCCTGTTTTAAATTCAGCTGTAACAAAAGAGCAGATAATCTGTCCTCAGGCAGGCAGCACTCCTATTCCTCCTTCTCTTTGTAGCTTCAGTCCATTCTTTCGATTCATTTCAGTCCATAATTACAGCAAACACAAACACTGCCAAGGCATCAGCACGCAAGATGGGCATTTTTGTATTAAAAAGCCCGAGTGTCGCATTTTCACATCAATAAATCATTATCATATTATATCACCATATTATACTAGTATAATTACTGTTGCAAAGAAGATCTAGCAGTCTGCAAACGGCAGAGTTGATCTGGCAGGACATCTGCTAGAGAGCTTTACAAGCAGACAGAGGGTGCTGTTCTTCCAGTACAAACAGAGCTTAAAGCTTATAGTTTGTGGTAATGGCAGATGGTGGAGGGAGCAAAAGGGCGACAGAATCAACACTTTCAGCATATTTGTTCTGCTCGATAAAGCTAAACAGAAAACCTTTGACTGATGAAGACGCAAGATGCTGGGAGGTTTACGGAAAACATTGTTGTAATTTGGAGAAATGCTACCGCTGCCAATACCACTGGTGTGAGTCAGAGTCTGCCAATCGTCTCCTTGATTTTCAATTTGTCTGTAAGAAGAGAGCAGCTTAATTTGTCCTCTCATGGCATCATCACCGCTCTCCCTGCCCAGCTCATCTCTCCTGTTTATCTTAAACAAAAAACCAGTCGGCCTGACCTGGTACAAAGCTCTCTCTATCTCTGTTCCTCTGTTCAACCTCATCCCTTCATCCTCTCCTCTGCCCTGCCTTTTATTGCTGGATTCTGTCGTTATCCCTGACTAGATCCAACCCACGCTATCTCCCGCTCACTGCTGTGTCACTCCCAGTTGCAGATATGTTGCAGCTCAGTCGATGACACACACACACACACACACACACACACACACACACTTGCAGAAATAAACTCAACACACACACACACACACACACACACACACACACACACACACACACACACACACACACACACACAATTCTATCAAAGCAAATACACACAGTGCCTTGAAACATGCACAGGCACAAATTTACAGGATCAGAACATGAAAAAAAATGTTAGGGAAGAAGGAAAGAACTCATTCATAGCATGTTTCGGCATGCACACACACACACACACACACACACACACACACACACACACACACACACACACACACACACACACACACACACACACACACACACACACACACACACACACACACACAGAAGCATGCTCTCACTGTTGCACACAAACATATGCAGGCACAGGTTTAGGACAGACAGAGAGACAGCAGGCAATGTGGCAAGGACACAATATGCACACAGCATGATCTCACACACACACAAGTTATGCTCTCACGCACACACAAATCCTCATATGTGAGGAACACACAGACATACATACACACATGCATACCCCATACACTCTAGGATCACACAAAGGTTTATGATAAACCCACAAAGACACACACATAGATGTGCACAAGCATAAAACCACATTCTTGCATTCCTGTAGATCATCCTTGCAGCTACACGCTCACACACATTGACCACACAGACCTAACAAGCCGACAACATACGCAACACGCATTTTCTGACTCAACAATAAAAACACCCTTATTCAAAACCACACACAAACACAGAGCGTCCTTACACTCCCTGAGTCTCTCACCTTTCAGCTCATCATCTCCTCGGTACCAGTGCAGGCTGGCGGGGGGTTTGCTGCCAGTACTGGTGCAGGTCAGGGTGACTTTGCCCCCCTCCGGCACTGGATTTTCAAAGCCCGAGATCTGAGGTTTGCCAGGCACACCTAGAGTAAGAGGGAGACAGAAAGAGTTATAGAGTTAGGAAACTTTTAAGCTGTAGGGCTCACCTTGTAGCCGGAGAAGAGGCAGAGAGAGCAAAGTTGCTGTGTATCAAATTGGGGAATTATTTGGTCAATTCTGAAAGCTGTGATAGAAACCAGCTTGGAGAAAAATAATGGTGCAGGCTTGCAACGATTTGAGTCATTGCACAGCACTTCAAATGTTTGTACAGCTTCTGTAAACCCTGAAATTCCAGAAGCATCAAACCTGCCGTCTCTCCATCAGTGTACATCAGGGCAGGTGCACTAGAACCGTTCTGTTAGAATGGTGACGACTTAAAGCTAAGCAAATAATGACTATTCTGTCTCAGAAACAAGGCAGAAGTAGTATGCTGCTATACTGTAGCACCACAAAACCTCTTACTCTATATATATATATATATATATATATATATATATATATATATATATATATATATATATATATATATATATCTGTCATTTTCAAATTATATTAAAAAACAAAACAATTGCACTTAATGAAAAGTGAAAAGAAGAACTGACAAACAAAAGAAAAGATGCATAGAACATCTCTGCTGGATTATTTAGACAATATTATCATATGTGTTTTATTATCTGATCAATAATTAATTTTGGTGGTTTAAGTTTCAGTACAAAATGACTGACCTCCTCAGTAAGAGTGGTGCTTTTTTTTCTTTTCTTTTTTTTCTTCTGTAATATCTTTATCTTGAGTCCATGAGAATCATGTGGTTAGAATATGTAGTTAAAGCCTCAACCATAATGATGGCAGAACAGAAGCCAGTCATGTACAGTATGGTCATTTCGAAGGCACTGAAAAAATTAAATTGATTTAAATTAAATTAAAATTGAATTAATTTAAATTCTTCCAGCAGTTGAAAAAAATCATTTTGGATGTAAATTAACATAATGCCAGTGATTAGTGTGGCACTGAAAAGTCGGGGAAACACTAATGTCACAAAGTGGATCGATTATTTCTTGCAGATATCATAATGAGGTCAATATCATGCTAAGTAGCGATCTGGCATATTTGATCGATGAACCTCTGGTTTTTGCTTAACAATCTATGAGCACTATCAAATGATTTTAAATCATTGCAAAATGTTTAAATTGATTGAAAAATACTATTAGCACTGTTCACAGGGAACCTGCACAATTCTGTGCCTTCGAGGAGTGCATATCACTCAGTTTTGAATGACTGTAATGCTGACTGCATTTGCAGTAAGACTCGAAAACATGAAAGTGAAGCGTAAAGACGGAACTATTCCCAAAACAAATCGATAAAATCCTTCATTAATTTATTCCAACAGTACTTGTGGTACACATATTAAGAATTCCAATATATGCAGTGAAGTCCCAAAAGGGAAGATGTCTGTCTACTGAGATGAACATGGAAATGCAATTAATTGAAAAAATAATAGTGTTTCATCACATTGAAAATCAGCTCTCTACTGTAGTTTTAACAGCCTTGGAGCTCTCACAATTCAGGTCAGTCCGGTAAATAATATTATGTGACTGAAAATGCTCAGTACTCAGGTCAGATTAAAATGTCAGGTATATTAAATTCTGCAGGAATGATTAAATACGATTCCCAGAATCCATTAGTTAAAAGCCAAGATTGGATTTTGAACGATTCAGTCAGACTAGATTATTTTAGGGGGGGGGGGGGGGGTTGTTGGGGATAGGGATTGTTGAGAGAAAGAGAGGGATGGAATGACCCAAAGTCAGACCCCCCCCCCGGTATTCTTCCAGATTCCAGCACTGTCACACATTTTGACTAATTACTAACTGTGAGGTGACAACCAACAACACAGGAAAAGGGATCCACACATGCAATCTGCAAAACGCTTCAGAATCGACTTTGTCTTCACCATCATGGTTGAAGGCACGAGTGGCGAAAATGAAACTTTTCAGTTCTTCTCCAGCTCCATCTGGAGAAAAATGTGGGTGGCACTTATCTCCAAGTGTTGGTGGAGATTACTGTCATTCTGCTTTTGAAAATAATGAACATTCGGTTTGCCGTCTACCGCATTCTTGTGCATTAAGGGAGGAGAGAGAGGGTGATGGACAGATGGAGTAGTCGAGCTGAAAGAGAGGAAGCAGTGGGAGAGAAAGGTAGATATGGAGAAGGGAGACCAAGATTTGAATGGAAACTATATTCATTAAAATTGAAAGTTTTTGTACCAGTTACTGAATTTTTTTTTAATGTGTGCAATGTGCAAGGTGAGGCTGTATATATACATTATACATATTATATATATATATATATGTGTGTGTGTGAGAAAATATGCTGTTTGTAATTTGGACAAAATGACATTGTAAAAAGGTCATTTAGCACACAACCAAGAATTACTTGAGTAATATGCAAAATGATAATAATGTATTTATGTGTTTTAATATATATTTTATATATATATATATATATATATATATATATGTATATATAATATGTGTGTGTGTATATATATATTATATATATACACAGAAATACCAGTATTAAGTGTCATGAACTAACCAAGGTGTGGATCAAAAAAATAAAAATGTGGTGAATTTTTAATGTAGCAGTATTTGATGTAGTGCACTGTGTGCAGAAGAAGCTCCCTTGCAGTAAAGAAACATTGAATATTAATGAGGGAATAATAGTGCACATATAGAACTGGTCAGAGGAGCCCTGTTGAGACCCTTTCCTCTTCAAGGAGAATAACAGAGACTAAAGCCATTATAAATTATTCTCTGCTTAGCTCAGGAGAGAGCAGAGAAGCATTTTATACTAACAGACACAAGCATTTAAAAACTGACCACACTCAGCAGTTGTGCTCTCATGTGTGTTTGTGTGTGGTGCCTGTCAGAGTGTTGCACATGTTAAAACAAGAATGAAAAGCACACGCATGAACGCTGCTGTGGCAAAACTTGATATCTGGCTGATTTTCCCATTGGGTTTTTTGTATTTTAGACATTTTACCATCCATTTTTAATGGTTTGGCTCCCTCTCCGGGGTCATGAAATATTTATTGAACGCAGAAATACAGTGTCACAGCTGTCAATTACAGCAAATAAAAAAATGCTTGAATCACAATTACTGCACAACTGGAAGGAATATGGAGGAGTGATTCTCATGTTAATTTTAATTTAAAGATCCAAAGTAGGTCCGCCTTCACCCTCGCTTTGACACACCCATACACACAAACACCACATTAACATTTCAGGCTTTCTGCTCATGGCGTTGTCCAGAGCAACTATATTGAATTCTTTTCAAAACATTCTGCAGCACTGCCAAAATGTTTGAATAAATATTGTCAAAATTATTTATTCAAGGATGCTTACACAGCTGTTGGCTAACAAACCCCAAATTTAGGGAACAAGCCTGTGGCCTTTCAGTCACAGAGCGGCAGTTGTGCAGATAAGCTCCTCTGCCCTACCCTAATTTCAAAATTCCTGCATCTTTTGTTTCCACTTAGAGCATTTTCCAAAGGAAATCAGGCAGAAACCTCTTTTCCACAGTAAAACTATATTCTTTGTCCACATTTCTCCAATGGATGATGTTTTGTTTTTTTCGTGATCAGCGCAAAGACTGACTCATTACATAGCAATTTAAAAGGGGAATTGGACGGCCTGGAATGCTGGCTGTAAATCTGCCCGCTGCAACCTCCCAGGAATATCAGACCAGCTGTCTCTGCCATGTATATAGAGTAAATCCATTAGCTGTTGCATTGCCGTTATTGCCAAGCACATTGCTTTGTTCTCATCTTCAAGTGAAATCATGAAAGCTGGTCAGAATTAGCTGACACTGAGGAACAATAACAACTTTACTGATAAAAATCAATACCTGAAAGACTGTTTATGAGGGTATAGAGCTGATTAAGCCAATATCTAATCAATAAACACACCCGACTACCACTGACAGGATTGCCATAATTTATTGCAGGCTGCAAGGAGGTGTCACGCGTAGATAATAACATCCGTCTCAAAGAAGATGAGTGGAGCCGGTTTACCTCCAGATAAGAGTTATGTGAGGTCATAACCTTACACTAAGGTTAAAGCTGTGAGCAATGATCCTGATCCAGTTCGATGAAGGCATCACAAGCAAGGCTGTGGAGTCAAAACATTAACATGATCCAGTGTTTTTAGGGACTGACGATTGGAATACCACTGCCTTTGCTGCGTTGATTGTAAACGTTATTGTCTAATCTGTCGCTCAATGGTCTCCTAACATCACTGAAGTTCTTCACTAAACTGCAGGGACACCAATACATTGCCTCACGCCAACAGGCAGCCTCTCTCTAAGCATGTCACACTTACAACAGAAATCCACAGGGTCAGACTTCATAGTGCTCTCAGAGAGAGTAAACTCTGCAGGGTAGGTCGAGCTAACACAATGCCACAGCAGTGTTCCAAGGTGAATTTGACCCATTTTTTTCTAAATTTTCTGTGTGCAGTCTGAATCTCGCAGGTGACATTTGTTGTAAAATTGGTTTAAACAACATGACAACGGAGAGCAAAATAAGAAAAGATGTCAAAAGCTTCAAATTATCCATTTAAATGTCTTAAAATCCTACAAGTTGGGAAGAGAAATGAAGACAGACTGCAGTGAAGCTGATTTGTACCGCTGTCAATCAGTCTCAAAGTAGATATGCCAGTGTGAGTATGAGCATAAGGAAGGTAAGAATGTCATTCTGAACCATTAGACATGAACATTTTAGAAAAGCATATATAACAAATATCTGAAGACACATTTGGATGGGCCTCACAGACAGGAATCCTCATTCCAGGACAGACAGGTAATACAAAGGAAAGAATTTATGTTTGTTAATAAAAAAAGAAAAAGGTCTCATTTTCTCAAAATAAAAAAAAAATAAAAACCTATTCAATGCAGCTGTTAGAGACACATGTAGCTTGCACTTTCGTTTCCAGGGTTTATTTTGAGGCCTGGAAAAGATACGACCTCTGATGGCGACATCAAGATGACAGATTTTCCTCGCTATATGCACACTGTGTGAATAGTGCAAACATGTACTGTGCAGATGTGTGTGTTTGTGTGACCCACCTAGCACGGTGACGGTGGCTCGGGCGGTGCGGACAGGCATGGTGAAGATGGAGCAGGTGTACTCGCCCTCGTCAGACAGCTGCACTTCGGCGATGGTGATGGACAGCTCAGTGGGTGTCGAGCGGTACAGCTGGATGCGGTTATCTCTCAGCGCTGAAGGGAAAAGAGAAACAGGATATCGGTAATTAGAAATGTGCATGTGTATTTGTTCTGCTTTATGAATTATTAAAGGAGTTCCTATGTTCCTATAAACATTTGATCTATTTACTTATTTTAAGAGTAAGGTTCTTTTTTGCTTTTATAAATTTTTAATACTAAGTAATTAATTGTATATATTTTTTTAATATCACCGTGGATCTCTAAAAGTTTTAACATGCACTTTTTTCTTTTTCTACCAAAGAAGCAAAGGAATGCAGAAGGAAAAGGGTGCAGAAAAAGGGGGCTGACTATGAATAAGGCACAAGAGATTGAAAGAAGGTAGATAAGGGAAAAGGGGGAAAAAAAGGAAAAGCGGGAGGAAATATATGAGGATGATAGAAGGGGGGTTTGAGGGAGGACAGGAGAGGGGAGATTAGTGTGCCAAAGTTGGAAAAGCAACAAAGCTAGACAGTTGAGAGCACGAGAGGGGATGTTAGGAAAGGATTTGACAGAGGGATGGGAAGGGAGAAGGCCATGGAGGACAGAGAAAAGAAGTCAGATGAAGGAGGGAAGACGAGAGATGAGATGAGTGAACAGTGAATGTGGCAGAGGTGAAGGAGAAAGATATTGAAAGGAGCGTGAGAAGATTGAAAGAAATTGAGTTAGAGAGGGAAAAGAAAGCGAAAAAGTAAAGAGAAAAGTGTGGAGCACAAAGAATCGAGGAGAAAAGATGCACAAAGGAGAAGATAAAAAGTGAATAAAGGATTCACAGTCAAGGGGAGAAATTGATAAAGGAAAGTACAAGTGATACATTTGAAAGTAGGAAAGCAAACAATGAAACAAAAAGGAAAAGTAGTGGGTGAAGAAAGAAAAATAAATGAAGGCAGAGAGGGAGATTTAACGGAGGGAGTGCAAGGATGAGGAGGGCAAAATAGGAAGGAAAGTAAGAAAGATGATCAGAATTTAAGTCATGGGAAAGAGAAAGGTAAAATGAAATGGAGGAAGAGAGGGAGGGGGAGAGGTGTTAAGAGAAAATGATGTAAGAGGGAGGGGTAACACAGAGTGATGAAGATCAGGTGAGAGAGGAGGAAAAAATAGCCGACATGTGAGTGTGAACAAGGCAGGGGAAGGGGGGGTTGGTAATGAGAGGAGACGGAGGACAAACAAAAAACAGAAAAATAAAACAGAGGAAGCACAAATAGCAAGGAGAATAAGGGAGAGACAGTGAGCGATGGGTGGGGAAGGAGGGTGAAGAGGAGGATGAGGAGGAGGGAGGCAGGGGAAACATAAGAGAGACATAAATGGCTTTGTCATCAATGAGAAATCCAGCCATGAAAGAGGGAGAGAGAGAGAGAGAGAGAGAGAGAGAGAGCGCAAGCGACCAAGATAGATGATGATGATGATGAAATGCTACGAAATAAGCGCTCGTTTCTGTGATAGCATTGACCTCTACGATGTTTGTGCTGCGTGATTGCTGTCTGTCTCCCCGCCTTCCTATCTGCCTGTCTATCTAGATCAGGGGGATTCAATTAAAAATGTAAGAGGTCCAGTGAGTCAACCCTCGTCTCCTGCTGAGGTCCGGACAGTTAGAGACCTACAAAATACGGGCCCGTGCTTTTTGCCAGACTGAAGGAATCAGTTTAGATCACATTTTTATTAGAGGAAAACACTTTATTAACAATACAATGAACCGTTTATTTCTGAATTTACATTGTAAATAAATTCTTTTCAGTCCATGACATCCTTAAAGGAGAGCAAGGCTGAACTGAGCTCAACAATCACTTAAAGATGGAAGAAAAAACGTCTTGTCTGAAATGACAAGTCACTCCTCCTTTTTCTTTTTATATCATAGCGGGACCATCCTTAGTGACGATGGACACAACATTTTTCAGGTTGATTCCTCTCATGTCTTTCATGCCCTGGTATATGTCTTCATCTCTTGTGTGTGTTGTAAGTGCTGTGCCACCGGAGGATGTCTTCAGCGAAATCTCTCCTCTCTGCATGGTAAAATCTGACACACCATAAGCTGGGCATTGTCACTAATATCAGTTGATTCGTCTAAGGCTAAAGCTCTATGAATAGCAGCATCAAGCTGTGACTGTGTATCCTGAGCTCATAGTTCAGCTCTTCTTGTGGCTGCTGCAGCTGAAAAGGGGATTTGTTTAATTAAATTTTTCCTCTCAGTTCATCTCTTTCTTTTCCATCTAGAAGTGTTGTTTTTTCTTTCAGACATAGCAACCATACACTCCTTTACAATTTCCCCTTCTTGTAAAGGGCTTTTTTTAATGTTTTCCTGAAATCCATTGTATTCTCAGTGTTAGCGTAAATAATTATTCCACATCTGACAAACGGACAGCAAACTGCATGCAAATTAGGCAAACTGGCCTGGTGGAGTTCACTGCAGGAAGAATAAATGCATACTTTTTTTGTCCAGTCACCTAAGAAGACTCTGTTCTCAACTAGCAGCCTAGCAGCAATAGGAGTCAAATGGGTCTGCTGAGCTGCCCGCATTGTGCCTGTTCAAAATACCTTTGATGACAAACGTTACCTCTGCCAAGTGAATTTATCAACCCTACTATGGCAACGCCATAACCACTGATTGGCTTGGCCCTCACTGAAAGAACTTTGACGAGACAAACGTCATACCAAGCCAATCAGAGGCAGAGTAGGGCAGCACATGGCGTCACCATTGGACTATTCATAAACGTTGGCTCCCCCACAAATAACAACAACCAGACCATAATAAAGTGAAAAAATCTATTGTGGTAAAGCAAAGTTAATAGTCTGACATATTTGTTTCCACATTCAGTTGTTTCAAGTTCCCATGACACTATGTTTGTCTTATCCCAACCGTTCAAAGAGGTTTTTGTTTTCTGATTCCTTAACATGATGTGGAAATGGGGAAAACAGGAAACAAGTAGTCATGATTCAAAACATTTGAAAGCAAAGCCCTTTAGTGCTCATATTCTCACTTTGAAAACACAGTCATCAACCCACAAGTTCAATTTGAAGGCAAGCATTAATCATTGTTACCACCTCCACCAAGGACGGTGTTTTCACCCTTGTCCGTGTGTTTGTGGGTTGATTAGATTCTCAGTACAATTGCACAAAAACAACTGAACGGATTTCCATGAAACTTGGTTGGAGGACGGGTCTGAATGGACCCCATTATAATTTGGTTTGGATTTGGACACATACAGTACATGTTGGATACATGGATACACTTGGATACATTTCGTTTGACATTGCAAGGGTGTCTTTTTAAAATGTTTTCTTTAGTTCCTCAGTGAACAATGCGTGGATCTTGGTGAAAATAAGTAGGCATATTTAGGGAGTTGCTTGTTACAAATCCAGCCAACTTAAATTATGGGCTATGAGTTTCATTTTGGATAAGGTTGACTGAATTAACGGGGACTTGATGGGGGTATGCATTCTTCTACAATGTAGTTTAGAAAAGAGATTGACTACTTCCTGTTACCCCAAAGGCTAAGTATCTCAGCTTTGGCTATTTTTCAATTTACCAAATGGGAAAGGAACTTAAAACCAAACTAATACTACCTGTTTCACTGGCTGATGTTGTAATGTGCTCTAGTCCACCTTTAACCACACCTAGTAGTGACATCACAGAGCACTGACCAGACCCGAGAACACGGTTATATCACCGTGTGAAATGTACCCTTCCACCAGTGAGCATCTATTAAGTGTGTGCGTGTGTGTGCCGTGTAATAGTGTATGATGTATTTTTCATATTTAATTGGTTATTTGTGTTTGTTAGTATTGAGCTACAATACTCATTGTAGTTGTCTCAGTTGTGTTGTCTCCTCATCTCTTTGTCGTTCTTTCTGTCTCATTCTCGTCTCCTTATCTGTCTGTTCCCCAGTCTATCCATTCACACACACACACACACAGACACACACACACACACACACACACACACACACACACACACACACACACACACACACACACACACACACACACACACACACACACACACACACTTTTTTTTCTTTTGATATTTTTCAGTTATTTCATCCAACACTACTTTATCTTCATGCCTTATCACTAGGCAAGGTCACTACATTTGTCTTCATGAGCCAACCTCTCTGTGTGGGTGTGTGTGTGAGGCATACGGTCACTCACTCACAACACACACACACACACACACACACACACACACACACACACACACACACACACACACAGTTATCCATGCCCTCTGGACCCTGCGCTCAACTATCAGTCTCCTTAATTCTCTTCCCCTCATCTCTCCTCAATCTCCTCTCTTTCCTTCACTTTTCTCTCTTAAATCTCACCCATTCCTAACATTTTCTGACTCCGGGCTTCTCTCGCTCCCTCTTTGTTCTTTTTTTCTTCTTTTTTTCATTACAAACAATGCATATTGTTTGTGAGTACAGGTTTGATGGATTTTCAAAAATGATATGATATCTAGTTATGGGGCTTTATTGATTGAGAGGCTCCTGAGAACTGTACATGTGCTTTGTGCTTTTTAGCCTGTGATGTGGGCCACATAAATAGTCTGTCAATAGGTCGCACTCTGCTGTTTGGCTTTTGTTTCTTCTGTGAAGGAATGTAATGAATTTCTTAGTATTGAGATAAAGTGGATGAATGAACCAAGGGCTTGTGTGTGTGTGTGTGTGTGTGTGTGTGTGTGTGTGTGTGTGTGTGTGTGTGTGTGTGTGTGTGTGTGTGTGTGTGTGTGTGTGTGTGTGTGTGTGTGTGTACACAGGGCGGAAAAAGTTGTAAAGTGGAAGTCTAGTTTATATTCACACAGAGCATGTCACTGTAGGTGACTGACATTTGGAGCATGAAACTCTAAATATGTGTGTCAGAGTTCGCAAGTTCTTTCAAAAGCCAGCGGAAACTTGACTTCAAGTCTCCTCTTCTTATTCCCATTGGTTAAAAACAGATAAATCAAGTTAGAATTTTTTTTCAAAAGGCGAAAAAAAAGGTTGAGTTATCTGGACAAAAGATCAAAAAGCATGACGAAATATGGGGATTAAAATGACCACAATGTTGTGGACGTTGCATCTCTATGTCCCTTGCTCCTCGACATCTCTCTGCTATCCCTATCTCATTACAGTCTAAAAAGTCTGAAAATAATAATGATAAAAAAGGAATTATCTGGTTCATTAATAAAAAGTCAAAAGTAAAGGCCTGTGTGCATAAAAACTTATACAGTGATGTTATTTATAAGTTTAAAAAAAAAGAAAACATCCAGTCACCAAGCTAAAAGTTCTGTTCCATTGTGCTAGTAGTAACAACATAATGTCAAAGAAGCATTTGTAGAAAACTGATCAAACTCGATGGATGAATTTGACAACTACATAATGGTGTTTTGTACCTACTTGTCACAACAGGACATTTTGAATTTGCTACAATTTACTGTAATTGCTGTTTTTTGCTTCTCACTGTGTCCATGGTAACACCAGTAGAGGCTCATGGGTGTCGCAGTGTTAAGAGCCATCTGCTAGCCAGACAGAAAAAGTTGAAAGTATTTAGTTTTCAGATATTGTTCAACTGTCTCGTCTTCAGCAGCCAAATTTCGTTTAGAGTTTTCTTTTCTTTTCTTTTTTTTTTTTTAGCAAAGAATGTCGTGGTTTAAAAGTAAAATGAAAAGGTGAAACTCATTTATGTTTAATTATGATGAGAGATATACTTTCTAGCTATACTTGTAATAATACGAAGTTCTGTCTTATGTTAGTATTTATGCTGAACTTTCTAAATGGTGTATATTAATAGGAAAATATCGCATCCATCATTCTGCTTCACAAATTTTGGCTGAAACATGACATATAAAAAGAAAGTCAATAACAAATTAATGTCACTTTTGTGTTGCCTAAATGCAATCATATGCATTCACCAGTGATTTTGTCTTCTGCTTTGACAAAAGTAGAACCAGCATGTAAAAATAGCAGATCAGAAAGAACACAGCCACACTTGAGCCCTCAGGGACTCAATCCTTGCACTATGCTGTCATTCAGTTATCAAGGAGACCCCCGTGTTTCGAAGTTGAGACATACGGAGGATAAAATAGCTCAATTAAAATGAGAATTGACAGTAAGAATAAATACATCTGCATTTTTCACGTCTATTAGTGTCTACTGTATGTGGGAGAGTGTGAGGGTTTATAAGCGGTGTCTGGGGGGCTTTGAACTGAAGAGACAGACCACTTTTGTGTTGATTACATACCATATACAAGATCTGTTTATCAGTGCATAACCCTTTTTTTGTTTTTTTTTACATCAGTCTCTGAAAGTGTGTCTGTCTCTGTTGCTTTCATGTGTTTTTAGCCAGACAGTGGTTCTTGCCTGCACCTCAAACTAGACACTCGATACTCCCCAAAGGTTCAGCTGTTGATCTGGTCACATCAGCTGTTTTTGCCTACTCGTTTTCTTCCTCCTCCTCATTCTCTTCCTCCTCCCTCAATATTTCCCATGCTTTTTCAACTTCAAACATTCAGGATGAGGATGAGGAGAATCTCTCTCACAACACATACCGACTCCACATGCATATCTTTTTCATTTGCCTTCTGCCTCCTATGCCTTTCAAACCATGTTTCCACTCTGCAGAACTCTCTCAAATTCAAATTAGCTTTATTGGCATGGTAGGGGAGAAACGTGTGTTGCTTAAGCAAAGGACATCGGCCACAGACCAATATCCTCATTTTTCTGTCTCCATCTCCCTCCCAGCTTCTCCATCTCTTCATCATTCTCTCACTCACTCTCTTCCCTCTCCATCCATTTTTCTTCCCATTCTTGTTTTGTCTCTCTGCCCTTCTTTTCACATTCCCTCTCTCTCATTTCAATTCAACTCTCTCTCTCTCTCTCGCGCTTTCTGTTTTACATTTTGGACATTTAGCTGACACCAAAGAGAATCTTCTTCCGTCTCCCCTCTCTCCCTCCCACACATGTCGTCTCCATCCTCCCATCTGTTTCTGACTATACTCTCCAGCTTCCTAATTATCTGTCCTTTTCTGACAGCTGATCTGGGTTCAGTGACCGCGGGTTTCCCTTGATCATAACGTACCGCAGCCATCAGAGAGTGTCAATTGATCCCGGATCAGCGTGCCAACTACGAAACGCTTGATGAACCCACACCTCTTTCTGATTCATCCACCTTTCCTTCCGCCCCCTCTGCCTCTTTGTCACTCTCAATCAACTCGTCATTCTTTCTGTACCTTCAGACAGAATTAACAAGAGTCGTCTGAAGATGACATATCCCCCCAGACACTCCCCAGTCCCAACATTGTACAACAAATTCATCATCATACGACATGTCCTCCCTTCCTTTGGTGAGCCTTGAGACTTGCATATTGTTATGGATCTTTGCCATGGAGAAGATGACCAACCCTCAGTCACCTTAAAATCATCTTCGCATTGGAAAAGTAAAAGCAAAATTTGTTGAATTAGTGTTTAAAGTTTGGTAAAGTAAATAATTAATAATTTGCCAGATGTGCTCCCGACAAAATGACGACCCTTCAGAGTCACCTAATGTTTCCATGGAAACCACACAAGATAAAATCAGTGTAAAATTCAAGCATATTTTGCTCCTCCTCCGTCCACCTGCTCAACAAAGAGAAGTTGGTGTTACACTGCCTGAGAGAGGTATCGAGTGCGCTGGTATCTGAGTAATTTTATGACTATGAGTACTATTACATGAACCCAGTATTGGAGACGATACCTGATGCTGGTATTGATGCATTCCTACAAATAACAGTGACCGCTGACGCATCCTAAGAGCTGCTCAGCCTGGTAGTAGAAGAGAAAGATTTCACAACAGAGTAAAATTTACAACCCAGAAGCATAGTTTACTTTCTCAACTCAACTCACCTTTACAGTAAAAGGAAGTCAAGGAAGCAATTATGATAATTGCTGTCACTATCAGCCTGCTGCTTTCTGCTGCTTTTGCTTGTCTGCATGCCATCACATTAACTTGTCTGCTCATTTTTTAAGTCAAAGACTCAGACTAATGGAAAGTAAAGTGGGAAATATTTGTCACGCCATGTCATGATGTCTCTTTATGTCCTGTAGTGCAGTGATTTGATTGCCCGTGAGTATCTGTGTGCAGTTCTTTACCTTCTTTTATTTTTATGACTGAAGGTCCGTTGTTACTTCTATAACAGACTAGTTCGAGGGAAGAGTTTCTGGGAAGTCTTGGGAATTGTGTTTACTAGCTCTTTCTGGTCTTTGTGCTAACGAGCTGCTGGCTATGGCTTCATTTTTAGATAAGAGATTCATCTCTAATTCTCAGCAAAAAGAATTAGAGTAGGGCTGTGACTGTTAAAAAATAGACCAATACAGTACCAATATATGCATGTCGGTGCAGTTTTATGGCTGGTTTAATGATTTCTCTTTCTACGCTGAGAGGCAAAAGGCCAATGTATGAATCAAACAGGATGCTACATCATTAACCTCAAAAATAAATGAGATTTAACTCTGAATTCTTTGTGTTCCCGTCCTTTTCTTCTCCCCGCACTTGTCTCCCATTACACGTGATTATTCTAAGGACAAATATAAAAAACCTAGAGTTCAGATCAGACAAAGAGAAACTGCAGAAAAGGCTCTTCTTTCAAGTGCTAGATTTTAAACGTCTTTCCTGTAGTCTTTCTGTACTGTGATGCTTGTTGTTAATACATTCTCCAGACAGCCTTCCCACACACCAATAAAACTTTGACTGACGCGATGTGGATCAATAGTTTTTCAGAAAATGTCAAAAAAATAAAAAATGAATTCCATAACGTGCATTTGGAGTACCATCTCACACAGTACTGAGCAGTCATTGTCAGTTTGTCTCGTTCCCTGAGAGGCTGAGTGTGCACCTTACCATGAATTTTCTTTTGTGCTTATGTCACTTAAGACTGGTTAACGCTGTGCTTGAAGTGTGCTTCAATGAAATGATTTACAAGTTAGAGTCATTTTCACCATATCTTAAGTCTGCCTACTTAATATCCTCCCACTCAGAGAGAGCTTCCCCTTCCTCTATAGTTTGCAAATCACTGGAGATCCATTACCTTGTAAAATTATACAGAGGCCAATAGCCTGTCTCATGTATGCTAATATGCTTTTATAGAAAGGAAGGAAACCCCCAATGACAAATAAATAACATCATAAGCAGGCTGAAAGAAAATACACAGATTTTTATTCTGGTGAGGAAATGTGTATGCAAACCTCCGACTGTGAGCATTTGTCGCTGCACTGGGTAAAATAAACATATGGGGGTACAAATCTCAGTGTAAGGGATGTAAGCCTTGTCTGGTGTAATTTCATAAATAAATAGCACGAGCACAACTTGAAATAGAAATAACAGGGTCCTTGTGCATAAGCGAAGAGTAATCAATAGTGTTATGTGGTGCTGACAAAGCTGGACATTTGATCTCACATTGCATGGGGGGGGGGGGGGGGGGGGGGGGGGAAGCCATATGAGTAGATAAATGTATTTTACCCTTTTTGATAACCTGAGCTTAGTTTCTGAATCATATAAAAAGGTTTCCAAAATATTTTTACTTTTAATCAGGAACAACCACCCAAAACAAATATCATCACTAATCCTTTTTCTCCAGCTGAAATGTAATTATTTTCAGCTTCTAAGTGAAGGTACAGCATCCACTTTGTGCTAATGTCTCACAATCTTTCACAATGAGGGAAAGTCATTTTCATATTATTGCGTCTATATCCTGTAATATGCACTTCAGACTTTGGGCTCATTTTAAAAAATTGTTTTTGCATTGTGTGAGCATTTAACCTTGGTGGGAAAGTAACGTCCACCATTGTCCTGCTATTAGTTTGCCAAGATGTATTATGCATTATGTCATTATGTAACATCAAGACAAATATTTACATGACACAAGATAACAACTGAGAATACAGAGGGATGTAGCTTCAAATTTTGTCTTAAGGTTTAAAATGACTTGATAGCTATTGGGCACATTTCTCTATTAAATAGAATAGAATAAAATATAACCCTATTAAAACATAAAAGCATTTAAAATATAAAGCAAATACAGTAATAGGAAGCAATTTGAGTATTTGATCAACAGAAAATTAATCAAGAGCTATTTTTCAGTCAGTCATTTTTGTTGCACCTCAAATGTGATGATTTTCTGTACTTTTCTGTCTGTTTCTGTCGTTTCTAGACGTTTACTTGAACATAAACTAAGTAATAAGAAGACATTGTGCACTTGCAAATTATGATGGAGGATTTTTCACTATTTTCTGACATGGTAAAGACAAAATGACTAATAAAAAATAAATAAATAAATAAAAATCAGTTTTTTCAAAGGCCCCCTTAGAGTATCCCCCAGAGGTAAGGTTCTCAAAATGATGAATAAAGCAAGAGAACTGTCTGTCAGGAAGCTTATGGTTTTATCTCTTTTCAACACACTCATACAGTTTTGTCAGTCTTTTAAGACTTACTGACACTGTTAGTCTCCTAAGAACAAACTCAGAGTCCTCACACTGTAGATGTATTGAAATAATATTAGCAATAAGGGAGTCGTTTTGGATGAGAGCACTGGATAAAAGCCAGATATGAAAATCTAATATCTTTGTTTGTTTCCTTTCCTTTGTCTTGATTTCAATGTTTTGGTTTCGCGCTGTGTATTAATCTGCCTCATGTCCATCGCTTTGTCTAAATGTCTTTCTTGCTACTGTATTTCCTGGTAGTCTGGCATTAATGTAACGTTCCATGCTTTCCTAGCAGTCTAATCTCTTCTATTAGAAGCAGTCAATCTTTTTTCTCCCCTCATTCATCCATCCATCCACTCCCACACATTCGCTCCAGGGTATCTGTGGTTATAAGGGTCTTAAAATAAATTATCAAGAATTGAGGCCTTAAAATGTATTAAAATATACTGACTTGGCTATGGTTATCAGATCGTTTTTTTTTTCTTCCTATGAAATGACAGGCTCCTTTGCTCTAAATGCACAGATAAATAGAGGGCAGGATTAGCTATAC
Organism: Chaunax sp. Z400; assembly: GCA_037577475.1. Lineage (NCBI taxonomy): Eukaryota > Metazoa > Chordata > Actinopteri > Lophiiformes > Chaunacidae > Chaunax > Chaunax sp. Z400. The sequence goes on along the minus strand of CM075198.1, from coordinate 11,020,526 downwards.
ATTTTTTTTGCCATTATATCTGCTTTAATAAACACAACTGGGCTTTGTGTCCCCTAACAATTAATTTCCTGTGTTGCTTTATCTTTATAGGAAGTTATAGTTGCAGAATTCTCATTAGCTCTGCTCCAATGGAACCAGGCTGGCTTTCTCAGTTTTGCTCCTTTACGTTGGTATATTTTTTTTACATTGAGTCTTTCTATTTATTTCCATGTTGCTTTTTAAAAAGTTTCATGAATCTGCCCACACTCTGTTCCCTCCTTTGTCTCTGTCTCTCTGTACTCCCTCTGATCTGTGCAAAGCAGGGCCAAATGAAAGTGCTATCAATGCTTTGGTAGCTTGAATAATGATGAATAATGATAAAAATCAGCTTGAGCTTTCCCTCTACCAAATAATTGGATTGAATTGATGTGACCCTGTGATGATGCAACATCAACATCTACATTTCAGCTTTGGCTTTGATTCCTCATCATTTTTCACATTTTGTGAATAAGAACCTTTTATAAATTAAACCCAGGATCTTGTTCCCTGTATCCACCGCATTGTTTTTACATCCTCGTGTCTCTAAATATATTTTACTCTGTCTTCATACTTAACCACATCCCTCCTTTTCTCCTCCTCCTCTCTCTCTAGCCTCTGAATTTGCCACCACAGATCTGGACATAGTACATTTTCTACTAAGCAGTGTAGTGGCTGTAGCTGTGAGGAGTTGTCGCTCATCATTCCTCTTCTTCTTTCTCTGATCACACTTCGTCCATCCTTTGCCACCCCATCTCCCTCCACCCATCTGTTTTTGTCAAGTCCCAACTTTCCAAAGCTTGGTGTGATGAGTCCTGATTTTCTCTCCTTTCCCATCTTCTCTCTTCAGTCAACTGTCTGATTTTTTTCTCTTTCCATTCTGGTTTGAGAGTAGCCTTTTTTTCCTTACTCTCATCCCTCTGTCTGCAGTGCTGAAAAACACTGACTGCTCTTTGGGGTTCAGGCCAGCTGCATAGATGACTTCCTGTTCAATCTCAATCTTAGATTTCCAAAGCGGAGCATCGAGGACTTTTCAGTCACATTTTTCCCTCCATCCTGCCTCACTTTTTAAATCCCACCAGTGTTTTCATTAGCTTTCTCAGTTTGTCTGTCCTTCCTTTACCTTTCCTTCTTGGATGGACGATTACAGCAAACTATCAAGTATGCATTTTTGGGCAGTCATGTGTTGAAGATGTTGAAATTCCATGTGAAACCAAAGGAGAAATGTTTTATGAAAACATTTTCTTTATGAAAAGTAAGAAAATCATAATAAACTGGCTTTGTAAATTGTTTCATTATAATCACATCAATATTTGTGTAACTTTGACGCAGGGAACCGCTTCTTTAGCACACTGATTTAATTTCCTGGACAACGGATTTGTAATTTTATAGCATCAACAGCCTTCAAAAATTTTGATAAACCCTCTGTGTCCTACCTGCCAAATACCAAATGACAGACAAGGTTACCAACTGGCTTGTGAACATTGTGGAGCATTTAACAGCTGTTTCCCCTAAGGAGTCGGTGGAGACCAAAATGGAACCATATATGAGTGTGGATCTTGGACTTTTTTCAACTGGACAGGAACGCAAGTCTAAATGAGTAAATCCTGGATAAGTAAATCTTAAATTGTTTGCATACATGGGCACCGAAACAAAATTTGTAAGGTCACAAAGTTTTGTGTTCACAGCTTGTTGCACTGCCCCCTAGTGTCCTAAAAAAAATCTCTGAATGCTAGTTTAAACAAAAGCTTTCCTTTAAACATGACCATGTGAATTCCTCTCTCTCAAGTCATTTTTGTATAATGGTAAAAAAAAAAAAAATATTTGCACACATTTTTATGCTTTCAAAGCCATTGCAAAATAATGTTATCTCAATTTGTATCTTTCGACTGTACTATCCCTATCTATTTATGTCCTCTCTCCCTAATAGACGAGATATTCATATCTCCCCCTCTTCTTTCTCTCTCCATCTGAATCACGTTGAAGAGAAGACATTCTTGGAGGGTTAAATTCTGAGCTCCCATCGACCCCCTCTCCCCTTTCTGTCTCTCAACTCCCTGCCTCCCAGAGAATAGCATCTGCTGTGCATGTTGCACCACTACAGTGGGGAGTTTGTGGAGTTTGAGACTCCCCACTCCTCCTCTTATTATCTCCCATTCCTCCTCCAGCTCCTCCTCCAAGACTCCTCTACATTCCCTGTAAAGTAAACTTGGGCCTTTCAAGTATTCTATCATTACGGAGCCGAGTGTCACTTTCTTTTTCTCTCCACTCCGCTGTCGTCCAAGCTCCATCTGGAGTAAAGATTGGCTGATCTCTCATTTGTCTTTCCACCACCTCGCCTCACCCATTCCCTCTCACCTCTCTGTTTTGCGGTTTGTTGCCAAACTTTTGGCTCTCTGCAATGAAAAGTTCTCGGCCTGTATCCGTCCCTACTCTCACCATTTTTAACTCCATCTCTCAATCACAGCACTTCTGCTGTTAAGTATCAGTGCATAATGGAGTCTTTCTATCCCTCTCACAGGCTGTGTCTCTTATTCTCTAACTCTCTTTCCATCTGCACCAGATTTTCCTCTTTTCACACGCGTGCATCAAGTCTGTTGTGTGAGGCTGGACCACTGAAAAGAGACAGACTACAAAAGCTTTTAGGTTTCAGTGGCAATTATTTCATCATGTCAAATAGTCTATGTCTGTGTCTTTATACTCAAACCGGCTGCTATGCATGGTCCTTTTCTCTTGACAGTGTGGGTTGGACCCAGCTTGGTCAAAAGCAATCATTGGTACCAAAGCACAATACTTATAATGACAGTCCTTATTTACAGCGTCACAAGTGTCATTCCCATCTACTTTGTCTTTTCAAAATACAGGATCTATTGTGTGATGTTGGAGCAATACATCAACAAAGTTTCTCTTTTCAAAATATTATTAAAAGTTGGCCTGACGCACCAGCTAGTTAGGCCATCACATCGCACAAAATGTGTGCTTAAAATACTGAGGTTTTTTTTTGTATCTGTTGTTTGAATTGGACATTTTGGCACACTTAAGCCCATCAGATGCTGAGATTTATTTTTGTCCTCTGTTTTTATCTGTTTCACTGAGCACTTTCGGTAGAATACTAACATGCAGTTTGTTGTCTCAGTTCCTTAATGTCGTTGTTTGTGCCTTGGCTTTGTGTATACAAAGTACTTATTAGTGCCTTGTTCAGCAAATTTCTTCGTCTTTACAACCCTGTCTGAGACTTGACATGAAATGACAGATAATTGGGTCAAAATTAATGTATTTTGCCAGTATCTGCAAAGTTTTCTTTGAACTTCCTCTTCTGTGTACCGGCCATTTTTTTAAAGGCCAATTAGAGACTTGAGATGCAAGACTGGAGTTTAAGTTGAAAAACAAAAAAGACACCAACTTGCATTCAACATACCAAACCAAAGTTTGCACGGACATGACTTTGCAATACTATTCAGACTACAATGGAACCAGAAGAAAATCTCGTCCCTTGTCTACAGATTATGAAGTCATATACATACATCTGTTTAGAGAGATTATGTTCCCTCTGAAACATATTTGTCAAAGCAAATGAATCATATTTGAACAGATTATGAAAGAGATACTATAGGGTTGCATTAATGACACTTCCAAAGTTTCTCTTGTCCCTGCTGCCCGTGCCTCTCTCCATCCCTCCCTCCCTCTCACCTCTCTTCTCTCCAAAGTACAGGGTCTGCTGTGCAGTGTTGGACCACTGCAGTGAGGAGTTGTCGCTCTCGGCCACCCGGCAGGTTAGCCTCACTGTGCCCCCCACAGACACCATCTCATCTGAGGTCACTGGTTGCAAAGGGTCTTCGTCTGGATAATGGGAGAGATGGGGGAGAAAAATCATAAGACAGAGCGATAGAGAGGCAACAGAGACAAGTCAGAGAGACACTGCACACATATGGAAATACAAAACAAAAAACAGAAGCACACAGCAATACACAAATCAGATAAACCCACAAAATGCATTACTCGCCTCGCTCTCACACTTTCTCTCCATCTCCCCCCCCCCCCCGCCAATCTCTTTCTCTGCTTGTCAGATTATCTATATATCTCTATCTGTCTTTCTGAAAGCAAAGACACAATGCACGCTCAAACATAGGCGTGCTGTCAGAGGGACAAAAAAAGCAGACAAATGGCTTTCTGGTTGTATGTCTGCGAGGCCAATGTAAGAGTGATGAGTCAATGGCGGCTGTCGTATCCAGAGACTGCAACAACCTGAGGGACCAGCCAAGATGAAGAGACCGCAGCAGACAGTGGCGCTCGACGGGTCAAAGCAACACGAAGAGCACTGTCTTATACCTCTAATGGCTTTGTAACCCTCCTTTGTCAACATCTGTATCAGTCTGTGTTTTAACAGCATACATATACATCGGCTGGTGCAGAATAAGCTCAAATGGGACAGGAATTATGGAGAGGAGCAGGTCAAAGGCAAAGAGAAATAGAATACAATTGGCCCAGTATAATGAAGGGATTCCATGGGCTCAAATTATGGAATTTAACAGTACCCCTTCGATAATGGGTGACAGTAGGCTTATTCCACTCTGTGAATTCAGTGAGGGTGGCAAATGATAATATGAGTAGGATCCACAAATGTAGAGTAAAACATGCAGTCCCTCGTTGTGGTAAGTAATGCTGAACTTGGCCACTACGGTGCTTTTTGCCGCGTTAAGGATTTGAGTGAATCCAGTTACGCTTTTGTACTTCCAGCTTCAAAAACATGCCAGTGCTCCCTCAACCTAATCTCGAGCAAAACAAAAATAATTGATGACAAGACCAAGCCAATGGAGGGAACATCTCATAGGAAGATATGCCTCAAAGCGGTCTCCTCACCCCTGAAAATATGGCGTGTATAAATAGTTTAATTGGAACCAAATTGTCAAGCGGGAGACAGGTTTATATTCGGTGTGGAGTGTTATCGCATCCTTGCACCGGCACTGGAATTGATTTTTTTTTTTCTGCAGGAAGAACATCTGCTTAAGTGTGCTTCAGCGGAACTCCCATCAAGACATAAAGGGGGTGGGGGGTGTAAAGACAGGATGCAGAAGAGGAGGCGAGCAAACTAACTGCATGTAACATCAAAAACACACATTTGCAGTACATGAGCTGAGAGCAGCAGACAGCACCTATTTTTTTTAAAATATGAAGTTGGAGGAACAGTTCAGCATCTCAGAATACAAAAAGGTATTAGATAAGAAAAATATGCCTTTTGTTTGCCTCTTGGCAAATGCCTCTTGGCATTCTGGAGTATCCAGAATCTTAACAGGTCTTAAAGGTACAGCCATTTTTTCCCCAGACCCCTTTGTGTCTGACTAAGTCACTCATTTACTCTCTGTGGTGTTATACTGCAGCGCTGACCTTGTGGTTAGTTTATCTAAGCACCATGATGGCTGAGGGATGAATGTGTGGTCAAGTGCACCACGGATTAGTGTCTCCTTTAATAGAGTCTTTGGGCTAATTCTTGCGGCTGATCGCAAGAGCTCCTCTACTTGGCACGAACACTTTGGGTAAATTGGCTGTCCCAGTGCGTCACTCATCAAGCAAACCACAATGAGCTCCGACACATTAACCAAACTATGTCTTATCTTTGCAGAGTGCTGGCATTTCTGAGCAAGAACAACCTGTGTCCAAGGCTCCGAGTGACATTTGTGCTAGTAAAAAATTCTCAGAGGTCAATTCTTCCACGATGAACAGAATTTAAAGGAGATATCTGCCTTTTAAGTGGACCCATGTTTACAGAATCATACATATAGTATAATATTTCACCTCTCCCATGGTCACACCAACCTTAATGAACCTGTTGAAATGTTATTTCCTCTTCATTTTAAGTATCTCACATATAGTGTGTGCGCTATGCCCTGTCCCATCATGTTACTAAATTGAATTAACCCACAATGTCAAGTTATGGCTTTATATCAAATGGAAATATTACGGCTAAAATAGGCATCATATTACAGACCCTCTTTAACATTCAGACAGTATAAGGAGTCCTTACAAACTGTGAAATTGGAAGCCACCACAAATGGAATAAACAAAAAACAAAAAAAGGTTTCTACGCTAAAGCTAAACTTGCTTTTGTAAAAACTGATGTTCATCACTGTGTCCAAATGAGCTGGAGAGGGAAATTTACTAAAATGAGCAGCAACAAATGGGCTTTTTCAATGCAATTATGCAATTATGTTATTATTATGTTACTTCAACAAATTTGTTTGTCTTTGAATAATTGGTTGCTTCAGTGTCTTTTCATTCCAAACTTAAGTGCATTGGCCTGGTCAAGGCCTAACATGTTTCTTTAGCTTGCCTCGAAAACATGTCATACAAAAAAAAATCAGTTCAGTAGTGTTGTGTAATTTGAGAAAATGGTGAAATGTAAAGTTTAAGAAAGTGAAAAAAAGTGGGAAAAAAAACAATCCTGGATCTGCCATTTATCTGCACCTAATTGGTTCTCTTTTTAGTCCATGCAGCATCCTCCCACCAAGAAATCCATCCATCAATCCATCCATCCACCTCTAGAGGAGCTTTTTGATTAACAGACCACAAGACATGCTCATAAAAAGGATTATAGATCAATTAATTCATGGTGCATGAGGCCAAAGTGTTCTAATGATAAAACTGCATTCTGCATCTTAAATCTATAGCTTCACTAATTCATAAATCACTTTCGTTGGGGTACTGTACTGTGTGAGTAGAATTAACTGCATCAGGATAATAAATGAATCGTTAAGCAAATGTTCAAATTGAAGTAAGCAATCATTACAATGTTATATGGGCGGGGTTAGCTTCAGTGGGCATTTAGATGGGATATTATTTCAAATAAGATAAATGCTTCTGTTGTTGATAAATTTCCTGACAGATCCTGACTGACCTGATGGCACACCCAACCCATCCGCCAGTCTCTCACAGTGGCATATGACCTCTATAAGCCTCCCATACAGATACAGCTGTTCTTAGCTTTGAAGCTACTTAAAAGCAAAGTGGGGAAATTAAGTTCAGCCAGAGTTTAAACGGTTAAGTCAGGCTAAATACCCGGGTCTCAAAAATAAAAGGAGCGACCTATCTATCCTTAGCAGACATTAAGTGAAACACTGTGGCTTGCTCGTCTTTCGTCACATCCACTTCTCCACTCCGCCTCCTTCAAGCTGTAATCCTGAGGAAGACACAGGTATTTAAAGCATCACAATTTACACATTCCCTTCGCTGAGAGAACGCAGCATAGGTAGAAGGCTAGCCGGGATATCAACTCAAGAGCATGAGAGAGAGGGAAAGATGGATGGATAATTGTATATAGAAGAGGGTGGGTGATGAAATGCGGTAGGAAACACTGTGTGTCTGTGTGTGGAAAAAAGGGGGAGGGTGGTGAGAGAAGAAGGCAGTGAGTTAAGAGAGGAAGCGTGAGGAGCTTGAGGGCCCTCCAATCGTGACATAAAAGGGGGCTGGGGGGGGCGCACTTGTGGGAATAGTTTTAATATATTTCTTAAACTAGGCTTATTTGTGTTCTTTCTGAGACTTAGATAATTAGATCCATAACCATCTTGTGTGGAGGAGGAGCTGCAGTCAGGGAGTGCTTAACCTAGCATAAAGATTGGATGCAGGTGGAAAACAACTAACCTGCCTAAAGAGAGAAAATAAACCAATCAAGCTCTCACTGTTAGGAGATCCTTCGCTATCAAGAAATAAAAACATGTAAAAATGATCATTTGTGGTTTTAGGTAGAATAATGTGCTGAAACTAAAGGTCGACTAACATCAGCTCTAAATTATATTCAGTCAAAACAGGTCGAGCCAGTCATGTGTGTATATGTAAATACCATGTGTACTTATGACCTCTTTTTGTAACCGTTTGATTCACCCATATTTTGGGTGGATCATGTCTTCTTCAGATTTCTGTAGGATCATGCTTATTTCTTTTATTTGGAAAACTAATGCATACGCATTAGGTTTTCCACCACTTTTCCACCGACTGTTTTACATCAAGCACTACGTTATGGAACCCTGACGTCATCTAGTTAAAGCTATTTCTTATTGAATTCCATTCATGCCATTCATTCAGATGAAATTTGCTTACCAGGTCTAAATGACAACGCTTCCTTATACTTCCTGGATTACTTTTTTTGTTTGCTTAAGCCATTTTTCAAGTAAAAATACAAAAGAAAAATGACCTTTGATGATGTCACCAAGAATACTGGAATGGGCTTTCTAGAAAATCAAAAGATCAATTGATAGTGAGAATACAGTAACTGTTAGCTGTAGCCCTGCTAGCTGGTTTGCTTCCTCATTGACATTGGGATGATGCCATACAAAATGCTTTTCTAAGATTTAGGAAGAAATTTGCAAACATAAAACCTTTATGAGATGTCTTGTCTGTTTTACAGTCAGTGTACAATGGTGATCTGTTGGGGATATTTCATGCACTACTGTAGTTTCCCACTGGAGCAAATTGGTAGCACGGCTCACTTGCTGCGTCATTATTTCCCAATCGACCCATGAAACAACCCTGAGTCCTGTCATTATGATGAGGTTGCCAGGTTTGGAACCATTGTGCCTATAAAGATACAAAAATCAGATGCTCAATGACCATATCTGGCAATCTGCATCTGGAGAAGCTGCACAGATAATAAACTCTTCCTAAAATAATGCCATGTTTACATTTCTGTTCATGTACTCATTGAAGATACATTGTGTGAATTCAGAATCAAAAGTCAAATTTAAACTGTTGATAGTTGTATTTGCCTCCAATTTAAGACTAACACCTAAGTCTTGACTCCAGCTTTGTATGAAGAACACAAGAGAAGATCTTCTCTCATTCTCAGGAATAAAGCAAATAAACACATTTAAATATTGAACTATTCCCTTAATAAAAAATAGTTTCACACCCTAAAAAGATCAAACACTGAAAAATTTAAATCACCTCGGCCATCTCTGTGTTCACTCCCTCTCTCCCTTCCTCCTCCATCTGTTTCACTCCATTTTTTTTCTCCCCACCGCCTCTCCATCTGCCCCGGTGTCTTCCTCTGTTCCTCTCACCCTCCCTGACCTCTTTGCCCTTACCTGGAGCCCCCTCCCCTTCCTCCTCTGTTCCTGATCAACCCGTTTACTTCTCCCCATCCTTAATTCCATTTTTCCCTCCTTTTCATGTTTTCCCAGGGAAGCCTTGGAGTGTTGCTGCTAATTAGCACAGGTTAATGAACTTTATGTACTGCACAAATGCATGAGTGTGCACCTTCAATATGTACTCTGGACTACAAATGTGTGCATGTCTGTGTGATGAGGTCATTATCCACATGTTTGTGTATATGGTGTTTCTTTGTAAGGGTGTAAGTTTCTATCTGAATATGTCCTAAGCATGTACATGTGTTTAGTGTGTAAGAGTGTGAGTCCCAAGAAGCTTAGATGTTCGTGTGGATCTGTTTGCATGTGTGTTTGTGCTCAAGCACAGTAGTATTAGTTTTATAGGGAGGAATATATCTGTCCATGCACAAGTGTGTGGGATGATCTGTGTGATTTATGAGTTGGTTTTCATCTGCATGTGGTTGAGCCTGTGTGCACATGCATTGGCGGGTGGATATGTGCGTATCCACATTGTACTGCAGCTGCAAAGAGAGTATACTGTTCAATGGTGTGTGACAGACAGGGTCATGTGTCTTGGTGCTGCTGTATACATTTGATGAGAAATTCAGCCAACAGTGAGCGGTCTGATGTGGCATGGTATGATACAGGCCATTACGCACACATACAGATGCATCCACTCACACACACCACGAGCATGCTGACACACACCTCTGAGTCATACACAGGGGCATACATACACACTCATTCATGAAGCATGAAGTCAGGACGGCATAGATGTTCGTCAATCACAAACACCCACTATTACAGAGAGACATAAATACGGAAAATGTGCTTAAAGATAAATTAGATCCAGTTGACACATTGAGCATGAAAACATATGCACACAACATGCACAGAGGGCATATTCTGCAAGACACACACACACACACACACAGAGCAACCTCCCCCACACCATCCATCTATGCCCAGCTGTCCCCAGTTAATACCCATCCCCCTGAATAGTGTGTATGCATCTTTGAGTACATATACAGAATCACTGTATGTGTGTGTGTGTGTGTGTGTGTGTGTGTCCTTCAGCCCACCTTTACCCTTTTCCTCTTTTTTCAATCCCTCTCTCCAACCCTCACGTCCCCTAGCATATGTGTTGAGAGTCAACAGATGAAAATTCAAACCAGATATTTGAAAATTTGCCCAGTGAATGAAAGAAAATCCAAAACATCTGCAATGTAAAACCAGACCTCCCTCCTGTTTGAGACACTTCTCCAGCCTGTGAAGTGCAGAGCGGAGCGGGTGTAGCTCAAGGTTTGTTTTTTTTTCCCACCTGATTTTCACGGCTTTGAGGACTGAAAGAGAAAAATGCTTGTTGAGATTTTCAGTCTGTTGTCCTGGCGCTGTCACCGGGATTGCTGAACAAATTACTTAGAATCTTTGCGGGATATGGGTGGGTGGGGAGGTGGACAAGGGTGGGGGTGGCATTGGGCAGTGTATTTTGGATGTAAGAACCCCTGCCTATATAGTCTTAGAACAAACAAACGCCTTAGCCCTGAGTTTTTCGTCCACCTCGCCTTTTTTCTCAGGGCTAATAGTTTGTGAGGGAATCCTGGAGATCAAAACAAGCGCCCCCCCCAATCAAATACTCCCTCCAACTACCTCCAACAGGCCTGCCACCTTACCCCTCCCCTACTGCCTGTCAAACGTAGTTAGCTCAGACCTCAGACAATCCCTCTCCAACTAATCATCCTCATCCTGCACGCACACACACACACACACACACACAAACTCACACACATCACCACCATCACAGCCCATGCAGTGTGTCTGCAGCAGCAGCGAGGCGCCAAGCCTGCCGCCCCACCCTGCCACTAGAACAACGCTGTGAGAAAGAAAAGACAGTGTGGGTCGAGAGAGGGGGAAGGTGAGGGGTGCAGCTTGCAGAAAAGGGCAGCAGCATCACTGCTGACAAAAGAAAAAGAATAATGATTTGCCAGGAAGAGAAGGACAGGGAGAGGCAGGTCGGTGAGAGAGAGGAAGAAAGAGATTGAGAAATGCACAGGGGAATCCAGAGGTAAAGAGAAGAGGGAAAGAGGGAGAGGGAGCGAGAGGTGAGCGAAGGACATGGCGGAAATAAGCATATATAGATAGATGAGACAAATGAGGAGAGATGACAGGGTGACTTAGAAAGGAGTCAAAATGACTGAAAGAGCATAAAAACACAATGAGAGTGTGGCTAGAGGAAAGTAGAGCAGAGTGGAAAGACGGGAAGTCAAGAAAGAGAACAGAGCGATGAGAAAGAGGAAAAAAGAATGCAGGGGGATCTGACAAAACTAATGGAGTGGAGTTAAAGGACAGGGTCTGACTTTTTTCAATGCACAAAGCGCGCTGAAAGAGTAAAGCAATCACTTATTCCTTTCTTTCCTTTCTCGCAGAAGGTGACTGTAAAAAATTACCATCCTCCCTCTTAAGTTCAGCTGGTTAATATAACACCCCAGCAGTCTAAGTCAGTCAAATTAAATGAGTATCTTAATGTTGTTTTACAGCAAAATTCCCTCTTTGTGTTTCCTTGTTAAGGATTCCCTTGTTGGCAGAGGAATACCACCTGATCGTCAAATGTACAAGCCTGGATTACTAACCAGGGGAGCAACTGTTTGAAGGCTCCAGATCCCCAAAAGCTTCAGATTAGGGGTAGGCAATCTGGCCAAAAAACTAATACCCCAATCTATTAAAGTGCATTAGGGATCCACAATCTAAATTGAAATCCTTTTTCTGACTTTTGAAGTGCTCTGTAGACTATAGCCACACTTGAAATTGCTTATTAATTTCTCCATTTGCACCATCAAAAAACAATTTTGCAAGAAAATTGGCACCATCCCCCCATTCACCTTGCTGCTAGCCATCATATGTCCCCCAAGGAAAAGCCAGGTGACGGAATTCATGCTACCAGTATAGCCATGCAGTTGGCTTCATCCCTCTATTGGTTTGTTCAAATCGCTAGTCAATGAGGTTCGGTGACGTTTGGAAACAAGACAACTTATCTCTACGAAATTTGTCATTTAAGTCACAGAATTATGTGACTCCAATGCCAACAGTCAGTGCCAATGCAAGAAGTACCATAACCTTTTTTGTAGTGAGGCAGAAAGTATGGGTGTGGAGGTAATGGTGATGGATGGGCATGCCGTGGGTCTGAAATTCAGGCAGGGGGCCAGTGATGATGTCACAGGCCTGTAGTTAGCGTTCACCGCTGTATAAACCAGAATCTTTCACTAAGCTTAGGGAAGCGTTTTTCGTTGCCTGGCCCTCACTATACCTTCAATTTGAGTGCTATATCCACAACCCCAACCTTGATCAGTCCAGAAAATGAGTATTTTGAAAATGTTTGCTTTAAATGTAACCTGGTTTCTGCAGATTCATCCATTCCCGATGGAGAATACAGATGTTTTTACCTATCTTTCAGGGTGTGGGATAAAACTTGATCAGCTTGCACCACAATGCAGCAAGAACACATTTTGAATGAAAGGCCAAAACTCCACTAGAAATAGTTCTTCTCGTGTGAAGCACACACCAACCCCCCCCCCCCCCCCCCCCCCCCCCTCCCCACACACACACACACACACACACAGATCTACAAAACTTATTCCTATACCCCTCACCCATTTTGTGGCAGGGTATAATAAACATATGTGCAACTGTCAGAATGACTCCCACTCGATTTGGTTAACTAAGACCGTTGAAACTTCACATAAGTATAAAACTTTAAAGGGCATTCAACAGTCATTGTCAGTTATGCCTATTTCGCCCGTCACATACTGAAACCCATTAGTCAGCTACTGCTACATCAGAATTAGCACTCTATTCATCTCTCTGGTGTTTTGAAACCTTCCTTGTATTGTAATGCACTGTAAATCACTTTGGCAATGGTTCATTATTCAACAGCTCTGCCAGCTAAGCTTCTTTAAAAATGAATCGACTAGGCACAGGCACACAGAGAAAGAGAGATATTTTTCATATTATAGGAGAAGAGCCCTTTAATGCACATGCAATTTCAAAGAACCTCACCCACCAAAACGCCTGATTTGATAAGAAAGAAGAAAACCAAGATGTTTCTGTTTATCTGCACACACACATACACAGAGGAAGATAAAGAGAGTGAAATCTTTAATGCCTTGGCAGATGCACTGACTGCCCCTGCCAATAGGCCACTTAAAGAAATGAGTACTCAATTACCAGAAGTCTGCCCTTTTTTTATAAGATCAGTGGACCCGAGATTGGGAGCCTCCGAACTTGCACTCTCTTTTGCAGCTCACGCTGTGGCTCTCTCTTCAGACAATATCCCACTTTTAAAATAGCAACAAAAAAGGGGCTGGAAAAAAAGTATATTGTCTGTTCTGGGAAACACTCTGGCATCACACTCTCACATAAGCATGAAATTAATATGCACAGTGAGTCATGATTTACTACCATCATCTGTTATCGTTCGTCTTTCAGTGGAACCACATCACGATGATTAAAAACAAACAGCAAGAGACAGCAAGACAATAAACAACAAAATCAATTCTCTTACATGTATCAAGAATTGTGCATGATGCAAAGCTTAATAGCAGGTCACAGCTCATTGCACTGAAAATCACATCATTTTGTATTTCAGATTGCATAATTTGCCAAGTCATACATGGTGTACATCACAATGGTGTGTGGACAGCCCTGTGTATTTTATCTTAATGATGAATTGTGGTTCCAATTTGTCATCTGGGGAGGGCTCCTTGCTGTTTGAGCATGACAATGCCCCTATGCAAGGACAAGTTCTTCACTTCACTTTGTCACAAAATCAGTGCTCGACCTCACTAATGCTCTGGCAGCTGAATGGGAGCAAATCCCATGCAGCCAGGTTGAAAAGCCTTCTCGGAAGCCTGGAGAATGTTATAGCAGCAGATTAATGTTGTTTGGAGTGACATGGACAGCACTTACATAATAGAGTGACGTTGTAATGTTCACTATGAACTGGATATACAGTATATCTATTGTAAAAATATTCAAATGGACAATGTTTTAAACTATAAAAACCTGATGTATAGTGTAAGTGATACAAACGATGATGAACATGAATAGACACACAGAAAAACCAGGCCAGTCTCTTCAAATGTGTACAAATAACACAACGTCCCACTTTCAAATTGCATGCAGTGCATACGCCAAAGTTTTTAGTGCATGGTATTTGGACACATGAGCTGTCCACAGATGTTAATGGGAGACTAGCGCATCTCCTTCGGGCATAATAGGACTCTACCTGCATCTCTATAAGCCCATATTTACACTGCCACACAGATGCAAGCAGACACACACACACATATACACACACACACACACACACACACACACACTGCCACACACACAAACCTATCTACACGTAAAAACCTTCCAATAACAGCAGAGACTTATGCAACGGGCAAAGGAAGGATAGGGCTCTCGATGCCTGGGGCAGGGCCAAGATTAGAAAAAAGGGGGGGAAAGTCCTACAGCTTCAGCAAAAGAGAGAGGCTGAGGGGGGTGAGGGAAGAGAGGGAAGAGAGGGAGAGAGGGAGCGAAGGAGAAGGGTGAGCCAGTGAGTCGGCCAAAGGTGACGAGGGAAGATATGCTTCAAATTAAATCATTTGGAACAAAGGAGGATTGTTGCCAAGCAACCGAGCCTGAACGGGGTTACCAGGGCAACAGAGGTGACCCGAAGCTTGACCCAAGAAATGGAGTCGCCCCTGTCATGCATCGGCACACGCACACGTGTAAGGACACAGACACACACCTCCGCCTCTCTTTTGTTATTACTTTTAAGAGATAGCAGGTTTCTTCTGGAAGATTGAGAACACAACAAAAATGTCACCCTATGGCACAAACAAAAACTGGGCATTCAATCAAGGGTTTTTACAACTGAGAGGTTAGGCCAGTAATGGTTGATTTTAGCCAAAACGAACTAAAGAACCGCAAATAAACTGTCCAGTTTCCAAGACAAGCTTGTTGGGAAAAAATAAATAGAGTATTTTTCAGACTGTTTTGGCAGCACAGTTACTGTAATAAACAAACACTGTCGTGAAATGATGGATGAAAGCCAGGTTCGCCTTTGGTAAGGGAAAGGATGCACAATCCTCATTTGAGAAACTATTAGGGAGGTTGTAATATGAAGATGTACAAGTGTGCATCCTTGTGCCCATTTATACGAATCACCGTGTCAAAATTAGAAGACAGAGCTCTGGAAACAGATCAGGAAATCAGTATGACACAGCAAGGAGAAGGTATAAAAACAGGCCAGCCACACTTTTGAGTGTGGCCATTCAATAAATGATAACACTTTTATCCTTAGATGTGATCAGACTAATTTGCTTCAACTAAAAGCCTTTGGATACAAGAACTTTTAGTTTCAGTCACCCCTCTTTAAGTCTGCCGTCAGTGGGGATTTGATCAGAAATCCATTTCAGTTATTTCACAAATAAGTCTATTATGCAGCGTTTTAAGACTTCAAGTTTTTTTTTTCTCCATGCACAATTAGAAAATCATGGGGAACCTGTGATGGAAGTCGCAGTACAAACTGGGATACTTGCAGGTGACACTGAAGTCACTTCCTTTGGTCGCATGTCTGGCTGCTTCCACTTGAATATCACAAATAAACGTGTGCTTTCTTCACATCGTGTAATTGTTGTTGAGTTACACGAGACTGCATGTTTGGAAGAATGTTTTTTTTCAGGCAGACCTCGTTCCTCTCTTCTCATCTCTGTGTCTCTGACTGCTCGGCAACATGACATGAAATGAAAAAGAGTGTTTCGGGAAGTGTGTGCCTTCGTGTGACAACGGGGAGTGTGTATGGAGATGTGTGTCTGTTGTGTATCCATGGAAATAGCACACGAAGAGAAGACAGGGCTGAGAAAACCAAAATGTTAATATGGACCAAAATTTGGTGTATGGTGTGTAATTGTATATGTGTGTGTCTGTGTGTCTGTGTTGGAATCTTCCTTGTAGGCATGCCTCTTTTCTCCAGGATCCACAAGAACAGCAAGTGCTTTCCAGTGTGTGTCTGCGTGTGTGTGTGTGTGTGTGTGTGTGTGTGTGTGTGTGTGTGTGTGTGTGTGTGTGTGTGTGTGTGTGTGTGTGTGTGTGTGTGTGTGTGTGTGTGAGGCCATGTAACCCCCCCCCCTCTTCCCCCATCATGTCTGTAAGAATGTCTGCGGTGTTCTTGTAACAACAAGTGCCCACTAACGAACGCAACCTTTAAGATGGCCCCCACGGTTTGTCACCCCCAATCAAGACAATGGAGATCAATGGAGGAGAAAGGAAGATGAAGAAGATGAGGAAGAGGAGGAGGGGGCTTGTTGCTTCCTAACAATGGCAGCACAGACGCAGACAGTGAAACAATAGTGGCGTTATTATGTGTGTGTGTGCTGAATGGCGTGGCGGCCTCAGACATTGTCAGGGCGCCCCTCTTGGGCTAACTGACTAATTAGGGTCACTGCACATGGTCTTAACTGTCATGGCGGCCAACATAAGAGAACTGTAACGCCCTGTGACCACCTGGTGACCCACTTTACATGAAAGATGAAATATAGGGGCAGGGCATCATTGTATATGATGCAAATGTAGAAGTTTGTAGTTTGTTGCTTCACGTCACAGGCATGCAAATTATTATTACAATATCCGGTCTAGTTCAGTCGGATTTATTAATTTCCTACTGAATTAAATTACAGTGAAATGAAACCATTCATTATTTTGCAAAACATCTGCTGGAAGCTCCACAGGGACGCCTGGACCCCAAATGACTGTAAAAAAAAAAATGCCAGCACAGTGGTGTACAGTGCACTCAAACACACACCTACACACACTATAGATACACATCAAGCCCAGGATAATGCATGGTAGTGATGTTACAGTAAATACAATAAATGGTTGTGTAAAGAATTAACTCAGGTCAGTGTCAATCATGAGACAAGGCACCACTTATCTAACATATCATCTGTTGTGCTTTCACAGACATCCCTGTTTTATTCCATAAAAGACTTAATGTGACTGACATCCATGTGATATGCTTCCTGTCATTTCTTCGAAAAATGCACCCAGACTTTATTCATTGCAGCTCAGTGTCTGTACATTTTATTCTTGACAGTGTGGAAAAACCTTTGACACAGCACTTAATGCATTACAGAACACTTAAAGTGTATAAAACTTTAAACGGACAGTCGACAAATCAGCAGTTGACAATGTGTCGGAAACATGAGGGCCTTAAATGGAAAAAATAATCCTAAAAAGACAAAACGAAATAATTAAAGGAATCAGTACTCAAGAATGAAATTCTTTTCCAGGTATTCCAGACTGTTTATCTGCAGCTGTGGACAGGCAGGAACCATTACTCCGGCAGCAGCATACAGTAGCTATCTGATATATATGAAAGGGCAAATACAAGCTAAATATATCATCCAGTCCCCAGTGTGTGCCATAAATTTACATCATAAAGTTATACGTCAAGCTAAAAAGCCATGTAAACACCAAACACCCCTCACTATATCTTCATGTGCACAAGCGCAGATGCATGACAGATGTATGGGCGGCTGTGCAGATGTGTGTGCACTATACCATCAATGTCATTTGACAAACTCATGTCACCTGACCTAAAAATGTCGGGAGCTGAGAAAAAACTGCCTAATTATTTTAGATTAACTGTGATGGAGTTTCAAGTGCTGCATATCTGACGGGTTTGTTAAAAGTTTCCCTAAAATTACTCCCTTTGTCTGACCCTTCCAGGGGTCTGTTTTTCTTATAGTTCTTGAAAATTAATTGCTAGGTCCTTTGGATTTATTGTTTTTATCCTCCTACAGCATACTGATGTGGGGAAAAGAAACTAATAAAACTCAGGTTTTTCGTCACCAAGTACCTCCAGAGCAGTTTCGATGCTCCTTGAATCTGATGGAGGGATGAGCTCCATTCTTCTCATAGATGGTGTTTTGATGATGGTGATGGACAGTGTTGTCAGGGTATTTAATCTGGCTGAGATCTCTGCAAAGGCCAGAGCATATGATTCTCATCATTTTAATACTCATTTAAACAGCCTGTGAGCCCTGTCTTCATTCATTATAGTTCTGCACTCAGTTATTATTTTCCCTAATTTTTCAGCCATTAGATTACACATATGTGCTTATCATCATTTCAAAAAAAAATTTTTTTAAAAAGGTTATTTGTCACTGCCCATTCACACATTCATGTAATAAATTTTCCAAATAATGCTCTGTTTAAGGTTTGCTTAGGCTTAGGAAATAGAGAGCAGGCACACCAATATATCTGTATCTGTTCAACCATATAAATTAGCTGTAACCATATCTGACATATTTCAATTAGATGATACTCATAAAAAGTGAATTATCTATACCGGATGCTAATTTCAGCCGTGTGCTCTCTCAACCCTGTGAGGGAAAGACGATGGTTGGGGGTTAGAAGAAGCACTTGGTTTAAGTTCAGGACACATTGTGATATTGGATAAGGTTATGGGACCTTTTGTAGTCTTGGTTACAATAATAAACAATGATTGTGGTCATGGTTAAAATACCCCAACATGGACATCATTATGTTGGTATAGGAAACTACAAGTGGTCATGTTAAAGAGTCACATTTTGCTGACCGATCCGTACCACCCCGACATCTTCCCTCTGAGGACTTTGACCCTTCAATCACGTCATCTGACTTCCTCCTTCGCTCCCAAAGCAATTACTGTAGTCAGTAATTGTGAATTGAGCATAAACATTTGTCAGTCGTTTTAAGGGGATTTGCTGAAACAAATGAAGAAGCTCTCCAATAAATAAAATGTAAGTTAATGGTAAGCAGGATCTGTCTGTTTGTTGCTTGGTTTATTTGCTTGTTTGTCTGTTAGCAGAATCACACAATAGCTAATGAACTGGAATTTTATAAACCTCTGTGGACGGATGGGGCAGGATCAAGGCAAGAACACGTTAAATTTTGGTGGCGATCCAGACAGATGGGCAGATCCAGGGACGTTTTTTTTTATAACTTTCTTTAACATTGAGCGATGGAGCATTTTTCAACAATTTCCCTAAATAAAATAATTTGTGTAGTTAAGAACAAACATCAAATGCCACTTTGCCTTTCATATGTAATATTTATATCATACTGTGTTTCATGTCAAATAAATAATTTATGATATCAGACCACTTCCCTTTTTGTTCTATTTTTCTCTTATGAGAGCTAGACAGACATGATTGTCTGGCCTTGTTGGAGGTCTTCACTCTAATGAGTGCCAAGTTTTGTCATATTTTTTGCTATTTGCTTGTCATGTGTAGCTCCCGAAAAGGGTTTTAATTTCAGTTTCAACAGGAGCATAAAATCCTTCAAATGAGATCAAAATGAGAGTGAAAGGGTGAGTTCCCACAAATTACAGTAGACAGATTTTCTCACTTACAGCTAGAGGGATTTAAACATGCAGATACAGATGTCCTTATTTGAGATTCCCACGACCATTATAATTTAATAGAATTAGAATAAAAACATCAATGATGGAATGAAATAGTTCAACTGGAAACTGTTTACAGTGAGGTCTGGGGATTTCCTAGAGTAAGGGGGACACGTTCCTGCAGATTTTTTTTTTACTACGAGCACTGTGAAATTCTATGTACGACTGCAGTATATCCACATAGCTAAATACCACAGAGGTGAGTCTCTGATCATGTTTAAAGTATAGGGTGAAGTGCTATTCATACAAGAGTGAACACATAAGTGGATATAATGTAAACATCCAGTGCACAGGCTCACACAGACACACTGTTGGCAGTTCTCCGGGCTGAGCTATCATGCAGCAGCACATTACTA
Source organism: Chaunax sp. Z400 (assembly GCA_037577475.1). Lineage (NCBI taxonomy): Eukaryota > Metazoa > Chordata > Actinopteri > Lophiiformes > Chaunacidae > Chaunax > Chaunax sp. Z400. The sequence goes on along the minus strand of CM075198.1, from coordinate 11,000,571 downwards.
TGATATACTTATGCTCTCCTTTCATGCACTCAGTCATGATGCTGACTCTTATTTAATGTCACAAGTCACATTTGCCTAGAGTGGAGCCCTACAAGATCAGCTCCGAGAGGAAGGGACTGAAGTCATCTTTCTTTTCCTGCCGTCTTCCCCTGTTGCTGCTCTCACTGTCTCTCCCTCTGTATCTCTCTATCTCCTTCTCTGCTGTGATCACACCTATCCCCTCCCACTCTCTCTCTCTCTTCATCACTCTAACTCCCTCTCTCCTCCTCTCTTCCCCTCTGCAGTCAGTGAATTCCCTCGGGTTCGACAGCAGGAGACTATTACACTCACAGACGGATTTGTGCTCCTCCAATTTCTCTCTGTCCTCTTCCTTCCAGCTCTCACCCTCTTTCATCATCCCCCTCTTCCTTTCCCTCTCCTCCTCCTCCTGTGCTCTCCATCCCCTTCTATTCATTCCCTCCATCATTTGTGTACTTTTGTGCACATATGTACAGGTCTTCCAATCCTCCCCCTTCCTCCTCCCTCTCGCACCTCTCTCTTTCCCTTTCTCTTTCTTCTGCTCCTTTTCTTCAGTCAATATAATTGGCATCGCAGGAGTGCTCCCTGCAGAGTATGCTAAAACAGCAGGCACAAAAACTGAGGGAGAGCAAAGAAGGAGGCAGGAAGAGAGACATGTGGGTAAAGGCAGGAAAATGAAGAGAAAGCAAGAAGGGAGGACAGGAAAGGAAAAGAGAGCTTGGAGGTGGGAAGAAGGTGATAAGAGAGAAATGGAGAACGAGACATAAAAGTGATGAGAGGGGAGGAGATTTAAATATAGAAAATAGAAGGAAGACAGATATTTGTTAGATAGTTGAAAGGAGAGATGGAAATGAATGGGAAAGGGGGGTAAGAAAGCGAGGCACAACAAATTAATGAGAGGAAGAGGAAGAAAAGAAGAAACAAAGAGAAAGTATAAAAAAGTGAGGAAAAACAGGGACAAAAGCCTCAACAAGACTGTAAAAAGAGGAAACATAGAGGCCCAAAATAAAACAAAAAAAGAGGAGAAAAGATAAACAAAGAGAAAGACAGGAGAAGAGAAAGGAGGACACAATCAGAAGCAGATGCTGGAAGATAAGACAGAAGAGACACACTGAGGAAAATGAGGAAGGAAAATAGGAGAGAAAAGTCTTGACCAGAGCAATCAGCAACCAGGAAAACCAGAGCTCATTCATTCAGGCACCGGCCAGCCACTCAAGGCAAATTCGAACATATATCTCCTCTTGACTAGACACACAAGTGCCAAACCACATTAGACTGCAAGACAACCATCCTGAAATAACCTAGACCTCAGTCGGAGCAGTGCTCTCTCTGTCTTAGTCTGCACAGGCTCTCTGCAGGTTTCAAAGGGAATAAATTAAGAGTTTTTGTGATATTTTACTGTCAAAGTGCATGTCTGATCAGCCTAAATCACAGTGTCTTCACAGGATTCAGCAAAGAAGAGTATCTCACCATTGAGACCTTCTATATTTGTCCTAATTTAACAACACCATGTCAGTAGAAGATAATGTTCATGGTGACGTGCACATTAATCTAAACTCTTGTACAAGAGACAAACACCAGAAAGAATGCCTTCTCCATAGAAACTGAGCAGACACATGCCTGCCCACCATCCAATCATTTGGCAGAAAAGCAGGTTGGAAGAGTGTGAAGATTACTGACATTACGGTACTTACATTACTGAAGATTATGACATCACATGACTTCTGGATAATTAGACTTTCACTAATGAGTTAATGAATCTCCTACAGCCACTCTGGGCTGCTGAAATGGCCTTATGGAGTCTAGATTTGATAAATGTAGGGCTGCAACTAACCTTTGTTTTCATTATTCTGAACTATTAATTAATTTATGATTAGTCGATCACTCATGCAGAAATAAAATGAAGACAAATGACCATCACAGCAGTACAGTGGGGCCTTAATATTGCTTACAACAAATACATAAAAACGATCTATTTCTCTCTCATTCGCCATAGATGTGTCTTTCTTTATGTTCCTGCAATCTTGCGGCATACATGTCAAAAGGAGAGTGAAAAGGGGAGCAACAAAGGGAGACAGGTAAAAAGACAAAGAAACACCGACAACATAGGACTCACACTTTGATAAATAAATCAAAGAATGACAGAGAAAAATTAAAATAAATAAAATAGAAAATAGAAATAACTCGACAGCACTCAGAGCAAAAAAACCTCCTCCAGGGAGGTTTCCCTGTGAAGTTTCCCCTGTGAAGATGACTTCTTAATGCAATTTATAGCCACACTTCCCTCTCCCCGAGGCACAGCTTCCTTTTCTAAACAAATCTGTAATGGAGCTCACCTCAACAGGAACCTGGTGCCCTCTCCTGGCAGGAGAACTGCACTTGCAGCTCTTCTTCTCTCCTCTCCCTGATATTGTAACCAACAAAACAAAGATCCCTTAACCTGAGCAGGCAGTGAATAATGACCGGTGCATTGTGGGCCTGTAATAATCTGGATCACCACCACAATCTAACGGATTTTTCCTTGGGCCATAACCTAACTCTGCAAAAAAACAAAACAAAAAACCCCCCATAAAAACCCATTCATTCATTTTTGAGAAGTAATACTAACAGAGAGACAGACAGACAAACAAACAGGCAAAAGCATGACCTCCTTGGTGAAGGTAATAATACAATTACATGACGTGCTTGTACTGGTATCACCAGCAGGCTGGTTGCACATGGAATATTGTGGCTGTGCTATTTCACTATGGGATAAAATTGCATTGAATGAATGATATTGCACAACAAGATCTATTCCCTGAGTTTAGGTATCTGACACCATGATATATGGCATACGTGTATATGTTACGCCCAATCAATAGTATGATGATATGTGAAGAGCTGTGGAATATATGGTGGTTATATAGAAAGAAGCAGGACCCAAATGCTGAAATAAACAAATCAAATAAATTTAATACGTGAAAGCATTTGTATTTGTAATGAATTCATTGAGTCTAAATAAATAATGTCAGCACTAGACACATGCAGCATTTTGTCACTAATATGTATATCACTGGTAAATAAAATGTGGCACCTGGTTTAATTCCCTACAGCTAACTCTTTGTGTTGTTAGCAAGCAAACAGATTCCCTGCAAAATCCAACTTGACAGGATATGGTGTAAAATACACAGAGGCCCTTAGAGGCTGACAATCTTCCCAGTAATAGTGTCATTTGTTTATGGTAATTAGTTTATTGTCAAAATGTGGGGAGTGTTTACAGATGCAGCAATGTTACAGATAGAAAACTATGAAATTGCCAAAAGCAACTTATTTGCAATTAAGTAGAGCTAATGAAAATTCTGAAATTGTGAATGGACAGTGTAATAAAAAGGACAACATGAAATTATTTGTTAAGGAACATGAAGTGGTGTTTGTTTGCTGAAGCAGAAATAACAAATTAACATAACACAGCCTATTGTGCTGTATTGCTAAACCTGGCCTCTGAAGAAAAAAAAAAGTCTAAGAGAAGATATACAGGACAAAGAAACTATCAGTGGTGGAAAGAAAGGCCTCCAATACAGACATTTCACGCATTTTCACACTATTCAAGGCTTTAAATTTACATTTATTTTAAGACTTTTCCAATCTTAAAGACCCATGGATGCTCTCTCTCGCTCTGTATTTCTTATTTTCCCTCTGTCGCCTCTGACTATGCTTCTATCCCTCTCTTTTTCCCTCTCTACCTCTATCTAATCTTGTTTTCTGAGGCCACGGAGGCCAAAGAAAAAGAGGACAGACTCTATTCTATTCAAATCCAAAGCTGGGGGAGCAGACTCAAATCCAACCCAATCGCATTTAGAGCCTGGTTCCGCTCCAAATGGTAATTTGTCCACTGTCTATTGGCTTGGGTGCAGGGGCTCTGGTGACTGACACTCCAACTAAGACACGTATGAGGGAACAAGTGGGGTAGAAGGAAATGCTGACATCATGTTGCTGTGGTTATTTCACTTTTATGAAATTGTGTTTTCTATGTTTTATGATCATTGTATTTATTACTGGAGACGGCAGTTTCGCGCAGCCCCAATCTACCCTGAGGAGGTACCATCGGCAACGGAAAATGACCGGCAGAAAACCAAGCCGAGTCGACTCGAGTCGAGTAGAGCTGGGTGGAGCTGGTACTATGCAGTGGAAAAGTGCCATAAGACAATCATGAATGATATAGGTCACAGTACCATAAGCCGATTGTCTATCATGTCTGGAACTCTGACCGTGAAGCTCTTTGAAAATGAGTGGAAGGCAGGCAAAACACCTCAAAGTGCTATTCCCTTGAATATATACTTTTGGATATAAATTACCTTCATTTTAGTTGGTACTTGTTGTTCAAATGTGTTTGTCCTGTAGTTCCCCAAAGAATGATGTCCTCTACTGGCTTTTCCAACTCAACTCAAGACTCTGCTAGATTGCCATATTTCTCTGCACTAACACTGTCACGGTTTGGGAAAATGCATGCAGTCATGGCTGCAGTTAGGGAGAAAATCATCTGACAAACTGCAGACTGTTTGTTCTATTTTTTGGTTTTTAAAGGAAATACTTTTGTAACCGTGAAGATGTTTGTGACTTTATTTTGGAACTGCTGCATAAATAGTTATTTTATCATACTGTCCATCACGTCTGGCACTCTGAATTATAAGTGTTTGTCTTCTGAGCTTTGAAGGCTCTATTTCCATGTGTTTTTTTTTTTTTAAAGTCAGAATATTATGCATGATGATGTTTGTCAAATAATTCTTTGAAACCTTGCAAAACTAGTTATTTATTGCAAGCAACACAACACTTTAACAGCAAAGGACTTTTACTGCTGGGGAGATTTAACTGTACGTCTGAACTCTGAGCTGGGTTTTCTGCAGTTTTCCTTTACCAGCTCTCACTGCTCACATGTGTCTGGACACGCTGCATGCCTTTCATGGTTTCGCTGGAATCTGCTCATTATATCTAAGAGTTGATATTGTTTTGACTTGTGATTGAGTTATTCCTACAGTCTTGCTTGTCACGTGCAGTAGCATATATAAATATAATAATGTGTTTCATATGCTTAGATGAAGTCCTTGTGATTATGATTGTCATATCAGCTTTTATTGGAGACTGAAATCATTCATATAAAGGCATGCACAAACTGGCACAAATGTAACTATTGCTACAATATTGCCAATAAATGAATCATTGTTCAGTGACCTGTTGATATGTCATTTTGACATTATAAAAATCATTCTAAACATAAGGTATGAAAAAATTGTTTCAAAGTCAGGCATTGGAGTAGTTGCAGTTTAGACCCTGCACTGTCTGTGGGGTTTTGTGTGGAGTCTCTCGTATCTCTCCAGTTTGTTGTCATATCAATTGGCAAAATCGCTGACACAAATGTCCTGTCACACTCCCGCTGGTTTTTTTGTTTTATGAACAAACTGCTCAGGAGGTAGAACGGGTTTTCTATTTTTCACAAGGTCGATGGTTCAATCCCTGGCTCTGGCTGCATGTCGAAGTGTCCTTGTCCCCAAAGCAGGTCGGCCCCTTTCATGGCATGGTAAACACCGACGTATGAATGTTTGTGTGAATGGGTGAATGTGGCAAGTATTATAAAATATATAAATAAGTCCATTTACAATTAATACAGCCTTTATGCCTGACTCTAACTGTTAACTCGTAGTCCTTCAGAATTAATTCTCATGTTCACATTACTCAACACTCAGATAAACATTAAATGAATCGAGTCAATTCCCCATGTATCAATTTTCTGAGCTAATGTAGCTGTCATAAATCACAACTTAGACAGTTTGACTTCCTCTCATTGGATATTTAGTGGGCAACATTCTGATTTCCCTTCATACATAAAAACAGGGACAAAATTTAGAACTTAAAGAGTCTAAGACCGCACAGAATATTCAACAGGTACACAGACGTTTTATACATCTACACAAAAGCTTTTCCACAGCTGTAAAACTGTATTACACAACTGGAATTTATGATAATTGTGTCTTTTAATTTCACATGCTCAAAATATTAATGCCCCGTATTTGTTTCCATGCTGTCTGTACTTTTGTTAACTGGGTTTTAGTGTGAGTATATTTGCATGTATGTTTCTATATACAGACCGAAGCTAAGAATATTAAAAGGGGTGTTTAATGGGGTAATTGGGGTAATGGGGTTATTGTCATATCTGTGCGTGTGTCACTAAACGAGTTAATCGATATTTCCAGATTGAGAGTAAAGATGTAAAGGGAATTAAGTGATTCAAGTCTGACAGGAAATCTGAGTAGCGGTAAGTTTAGTGAGGATGAACTAAATTGAAAAAGTGCAAATAAACAACCTCCTCCTGCCATCTGCTGTCACTCCTTCACTATGGCATCATGTCCCCTGTAACTCCGGGTCTAGACAAGTGTCTGTTGTTTAGAGAATATATGCTAGTCAATTTGTACAGTAGCATCTTGGCTGGAGAGGATCAGAAAATTCCAGTAAGAATGAATGGGTTTTTTGAAGATTGAATTACTGCATGTCTTAGCACGTCAGCCATTCAGCTGATGCTCTCAGACAGAATTAAGCACAACAACTGAGCGTCTCGGCCAAGGACACGTTTACAGCTGCAGCGGGGTTCAGATGTGTGACATTTCAATTACTGTGCTGTGTCACCCATACTGTAGATGTGTAAATTCAGACTTGACTTGGAGTTCACTATAGTGAGAACTGACTCCCTGAATACATAATTTAACTTAAGCATGTGTGAACTTGTGTATGTGAGCAAAAGACAACCTCAAGTCTCAAAGTTTGGCTTATAAAAATGCAACAGCAAATAATTCATGAGGGCTGCTACTAATAATTATAAATTATTATTTTCTCAATTCATTGGTCTATAAAATCTTTCCCAGAGGCAGAGGTGACAGCTTCAAATTTCATGTTATTTTCCAACTAACCAGATGACAAATGAAGCAACAAACCCACACAAGTGAGAAGCTGAAACTAGAGAATGTTAGAGATTGAAAATTGACACACACAAAAAAAACTACTCAAACTAATCAAGCCAACTAACTTCCTGCTTTAATTTAATTTTCTAATTGACTCATTGTTGTCTCAGCTCTGGACATAGGTTTGAAGCAATACACTGAAGGTGTCAGCTGTGTACGCATGTCTATCACAACTGTAACACATCTTAATTTATGGAAAATGTTTGGAGCATTTATAGTCAGGCTTCAGACTTTACTTGTTTTAGACTTGCTACTTTACATTCATTTGCGAATTTCTTTGCATTTTTAAACAAGAGTCCAACATTGCAAAATATACTGATTCATTCAAGAAATATTCAAAAACACAAACTCTTATAATAAATATTCAATTTCCATAGTGGTAACTTGGAGAAAATGAAACCAAAAGATGACACATGATGCTAAGCATTCTGGTTTACAAAACGATGCCTTTTCACAGCTTTATCCTAAATTATTTCAGATATTATCACATACTTAACATAATGGTTTAAATTCTACAATGGCTGTGTATAAAACATTTCTATTGACAGGTTAAAATGCATCCTCTTTTAAACTTTGCACTTCGGGTTGATGGGTAGACCCAGCTTGCCATAACTTTCATTTTTGGACTATCATGGTCAAACACAAAGCCGCATGAAGAAATACTAGCATGCAGTCATTTTGCCACGGGCAACTGACCCTCTGACATAAATGACCCTTCCTTTTCTCTTTGTCCTTACAAACAGAATCCCTGGAAATTGCACTGGAAAGGTTGATGAAACCAGGCCAGCGTTCACTCTATCTGCCCCAAAGGGGAAGAACCGGAAAATGCCACAGAATCCTTCAAACAACAACAAAAAGATGCTCTCCCAGGCATGTCGTTGTGCGCTGTCACAAAGTCAAGCGTGACACCACCCATGAACAAGTCTATATGCCTCCCCTCCTTCTTGCCTGTGAAGGCATCAATCTGAAAATATCTCAGTGAGGCTCAACAATGAGCCGCGATAAATAAATGAACAATAATAGTGAAATATTCATTGTAGAATAAGAGAAGAAGAAAAAACAGACGTGGAGAGGATTAACTCATTCTTCTTTGCTTCACAAATCAAAACTGTTTGCCTTGAGGACGTTCGACTGCAATATCAAATACTCCCTTCAAGGGACTCATCAAACATACAGTAGCCTGTGTAAGAGGCTGATAGTCGTCACGCCTCGGGCCGCCCATACGAATGAACAGCAGATAAGGGCATGTAGCTCGTTAACTCAATTATATTGTTCATTTGTGCCGTCTGTCGATGCATTTCGCAAACTGGATCGAATTAGCCAGTAGATATGAAGTCATCTTCATTGACACACAGACCAAAGGAGAGTGATTGTGTTGTAAGTATATAGAGAGGGGGTTTTCCATTCAGAAAATAAACCATGTGGGCTGACTGAGCCTCACAGCAGCAACTTTGTCAATAAATCTGTCTTTTAAAAATGCCGCTCCATTGGTTGAAAAGAAGCAGGGAAAAAAAAAGAAAAAAAAAAGGCCAGGACAATCAAACTGGCTCTCGACATGCTGCAGGCCTCTCGGTGCAGAAAACGGCGGTCTGGTGGTGTGCACTCCTCAATCCAGCATCGCTATTTGCTTTGGATTGCAAAAGTCATGATGGCATTCTAGTACTCACCAAGCTGAGAAATGAAGCAGTGACAGGAGAGAAATGAAGAAAAGTGTGCATGTTTGCACAGTGCTCATGTGACTGTGTGACTGTACTGTATGCTGTAAGCTACTGTGAGTGCTAGTACAAATATGCATGGAGTAGGGTGAGACATAAGATGGTTGGGTGCCAAGTGGTGCAGGTAGCTGGAGAGAGCAGTGTTCCAATGAAACGTAAGCTTGTTAATAGGGTGTGTGACTAATTCCTGCCATTTTCCCAGGCCCCCATCAACAGAGAGGACCTGAAGAGCTGTTTAATTACTCAGCACTTACTCAGCTAGCAAATGGAGGATCCCTGATTGGACACCGCCTTATGAAAAAAAGAAATATCCGGAAGCAGTTCAGAAAATGTCCCATATCCAATGCACTGAAATGGTATGCTATTCGGGGAATGTTTACATTCATTGGTTGGCCTAATAAACACACACACTTTTTCGCCTGACAGCCAATAGCTTTGCTCACAGGGGTATTTTTGTTTGAGTAAAAACTAGACGGCCTTTAAAGCTCTATTTGAATGAGGGTATGCATATGTGTGTCCATGTACACCTCTTCATGAATAAATATGTGCATATGTGTCTTTCTTAAATTGTTTCTGTGAGTGTGTTAGCAGCTGTTTACATGTTTTTGCATGTGTGTGCCCATATATAGTCAAGGACCTGCATGTTCATTGAACAAGGAGGATGTGTAAGTCAGCGTGAGAGGGATAGCTGGCTGAGAGACAGAAAGATAGACTGTGTGCGTGTGTGCAAGGGTACCAAGGCTTCAATAGTCTGCCTAGCAGGCTGTGAGAAAACGAAGGAGAGTGAATTAAAACAAGGAGTCTGTCTGTGTGTGTGTGTGTGTGTGTGTGTGTGTGTGTGTGTGTGTGTGTGTGTGTGTGTGTGTGTGTGTGTGCGTGTGTGTGAATTTCAAGCTCTGGAAAATGTGTACTGTATGTGTGTCAGTGTGTGTGTAGATTGTCATGCGGGGATAAGCAGCTTAAGGAGGGAGCATATTCTTTTCTAAGTAAATCTCATTAATTTTAATTAGCGGTATATTTAGCTCATACACCTGTATTGGGTGTAGTTCTGTTTGTACATATAGTGACTACTGAGCAGAGAAGGTGAAATCACTCAGGTAGCGATTATATTACCGTAGCCGCCTCACATTTGCATAATGTCCTGTTTTTGATTGTGTCCTGTGTCTAAGGAGAGTATCACAGGCAAATATGCATCCCCTTCATTTTCCTATGAATGCTCTATGTGGCACGCCTTGGCTTGTCCTTTTAAACATTCACCTTTTTTCCCTTGTGTGTTTTTTCTCTCGCAGTGTCTTTTCATTTTCTCTCCGGTCTATGCACCCCATCATTAGTGTGTGTACTCGCTCTCTTTCTTACTACCCCTCCTCCTCCATTCCCCTGCCCTTATGCTCCCTTACTGTATGGATTTCTCTTGTTCAGTTGCATGCCTCTGTCTTTTCTCCCTTGCCCTCCCCTCCTTTCCAAGGTAATCAGCTTATCCTATGTGTGTCCAAGCCTCTATGTCCGCGTTCCTCCTCTCTTTGTTTCGGATTCATTCAGCAGGGAGATTAGAGATGCCTATTTGGTGCCTTTGTTTTCAACCAGCGTGGCAGCGCTGAATTGTAACGCATAGCGACGGCCTCATCATAAAAAGCCACATCCACTCATAATGTGTTCATCATACCCTGATCAGTGTCACCAGCCATATGCAGTATAAATGCCAAGGCAGCACCTGTCCACTGGGCAGTGTGTTTAAAGCTTCCACATGTATCACAGTGATTGAATGTTTTATTGATTGGCTGACCTTATTTAATGTTTAAAGGAAAGCAATATATTTCCTGCATCAATCGTCAGGGGAAACCATGGATGCATCAGTCTTTCAAAACTCAAGGATAACAGAAAAAGCCAACAATAGGCCGCCCTTTCGGACACTGATGACTTCTATTCTGGCACTTAAGAAAAGAACAGGTTGGAGCAGCAGATCTCACAAAAGAGAATTGATAGCTACTGTGGGCCACAATCACTGTATTCGCCAGGTAGAATGAGAGTAAAATGAGCAATAGCCATTGTGTTAGGTGAGTGTCTATCTAGGCTTTGCCTTCGATGAAGAAACCTAATAAACCCATGAGAGCACTGAAAGAAAACTTAAGTGTAGTTCAAGGCCAGAGTGCAAGAAAAGATAATAGAGTATGTCCTCCACTTTATTTTTAAACTAGCTGTGTAACCTCATTTGCACCTTGTTAAATGCAATGTCTGTGTGGATATCCTAAATCAGAAAAAGCATAATAATAAAATACTGTTAGTGAAATCTACATTACTGTCTGAACTTTATCAGGTCTTTCCTGTCAACTACAGAGGTGATCAAATCAGAGTAAATGTAATCTGTACAGTTTGCATTAACATCCTTCAGACAGTGCAGTGAAATTTAAACTCACTCCAAAATTTATCATCCACTCAAGTTCTCCATAAACTCCTACAGCATCACACTCCATTTCTATCACTTCTCACTATTTTTCTCCTCCATTACAGTAGTTGCAAACTGCAGCAAAAAACCACATGTCATCATTTTTGTTGCCTTCGAGGAAAAACTCATAAAAGACGACCTTTTCCACTTCAATGAAAAGAAAATCCAGCCTCTATGGTATCAAGTCTAATGATCCTACACCCGTCATGCTCGCTCGTCTTGACAATGCGAGCTCCCGAACTTCTCCCCGCTTTGCAAAGGGTGCATGAAAAATTTGATCCAATTACAATGCAGCTATAAATGATGATGAAAACACATATACTAAATGCCAGGTACTGTATAAAAGCAAATGGCATTCAAATACAAACTGCATTTTAATAGCAGATGTACTGCTAATGGGAGCTATGAGCATTCAAACAGCGTGGTATAGTGTGATTGTGAGGAAAAGGAATGCAGCAGTGCAGTGGAACCATAAATGAACTCCAGTGAGCAATAGCTGTGTGACAATACAGAAACTTCAATAATTCATCCAAGAGTTTCAAAGCTAAAACCATATCTCAGTGCACAACAAACAGGCAACTGAAACAATAAAAAGCATGCTATGTATAGGAAACAATATTCAAAACTGTTTCAGCAACAATACTGTGCTTTTAAAAGAAGTATGAAGATGCAACTATAACACTCTGACTGTTCAGTGAGTCAAAGCTAAAACCATCAAAAACATGGCTGCTTGTGTCAAGACTGGACACAGCCTCAAGGACTTGTTAGTGATTCACTTTGTAAAGCATTCACTTTACTTGGCAGCTCATGGGCTCGGTGGTTAGAACTGCTGCCTCAAAACAAGTGGGGCTCAACTCCCAGGTGGGTCAGGGACTTTCTTTGTGGAGTTTACAAGTTCTCCCCATGCTTGCGTGGATACCCTTCACCATCAGAAACAGTATGAAGGGCGATTGATAAGGCAGAAGGAGATGACTTATACAGCTCTTGTTCCATGCATGTGCATTTCAATTTTCTGAGTGATTAGCATGCCGCGTGAGGTTAATATCTTTTGTGGCATTTCTGTTTTGGATAATTGAAAACAGTCAGCACTGGCTGAGAAAACGGACATCGGCCTTTATGCAGGGCTCTGCTACCTCTACCTCACACAAGGGGGTCCAGGAGGACATGGTAACGACAATGGGGAAGGGTGGCATCCTCAGACTACTACCACTTCCCCAAGAGTAAAAGGCCATTTAGTTTTTTTAGCCCATTTTTCGGAGAGCTTACGGATACGGACGAGATGAACGAAATGGAGCAACACCGCCGGAACGGTTAAGGGCAGTGTAGCTACAATTCAAGCAAGGCACGATAAATACATATCTAGAAACAATAAAGAACAAAAAGGGAAGTAATAAAGTGTAAAAACTCTCCGTCCTCAAGTCTCGATGGCATCAGACCTCCGCCGAGTACATCGTTACCTTGCGCATGTTGATGCTTTGTATTTTTTAGGTACAGTATCACAACCTAGTACGACCGTCGCCATATTTGTTGTTGTTGAAACTTTAGAAACGTCACTGCCCCACTGCGGTTGTATCAATCTCAACGTAGAGGACATATGGAAGTACGTACGAGTCGACGGATAGACCATTTATGGACAGACGGATCCATTTACGTACATATAGGGAGCATAAATGGGCATTTTGACATTGATGACTAATGTGGACCACCTTCTGGAAGCCCAAGATGCTGACTTCTATAAAGAAGAGATTTGTATGCTACACGATCACTGGACTAAGTATGTAAATGTAGACAAGGACCATATTGAAAAATAAACGTGCTAGGTTTTATAAAACTGACTTCTTCTGCCTTAGGCAATGAACTTATCAATCACCACTCTCAGTGCCCTTGACAAAGGCACTGGCTTAGATTTGGAGTTGGTCCCCAGGTGCCGTAAACTGGCTGCCCACTGCTCCTCAGGGATAGATTAAAAATAGAAACAAGAGTGATGAATAAAGACTTATCCTCGTCTTCCTCAGATTGTAGTCAATTTAGAGCTGAAGTGGCATTTTTCTCACAAATTATTTCCATCAAACAGCCATTTATATTTAAATTAACAAGGGGGGAAGTGAACGCACCAAAACTATTTGCAGCAAAACATCACGTTAACAAAACTATCAAGTAAAAATGCAATAATATAGAGATAAATGCTTGTTTGCATATACCAACACTGGCTCTATATGTGATAGTACAACTGGTATGTTAGTGGCATGATAAGACTCAGTGAATGAATGGTGACATCCTCAGCAGAAAGAATTCCCAGCACAGCACACAGGTGAATTAAAATGGTTTTATGGTTGTGGTATCAGCGATAAGACTTCCCTCTTCTCTTGACACACTGTCTTCCATCAGCTAAAGTAATGGCATCATCAAAAAGAGACAATAAACAAGACCCACCTCTGTTCTTTCATTGGTGGAGCCCCTGCACTCGGGGGAACCCTCAGCGCTTTACACTGCTGCACCTAACAGCAACGCACTTGCATCTTCCACCCTGTCATTGTTAGGAGTTTCACATAGCGCAGTGATGGGCTTTAACAAATACATACACCTATCCAGGAAGCCCTTGGTTTGACCAACCATGCGTCAATGACAGGATGGATGATTTCCACCCCTGCAGCAATCCATTAAAACCTCTATCAGAGAATTCCGGCAGGTAGCAGGAGAAATATTGGGGTTGGGGCTGGTGAGAGTGAGGTACCTCAACAAAGGAAAACCCAGTAGAGTGCAGAGAACAATAAAAAAAGGCTTTTGTTGCTGGAAACCAGGTGAATTAATTGACTCCAGGGTTGGCGTTGTTATTGTTGTTGTGTTTGTTTAATCTGCGGCGTCTTTGTAAAATGAAGGTTTAAAGCTGACATCTTTGCAAATGCTGGACCCCTCATTTTCTCGACAGTAAGTCAATGCAGAGTGATGCCTCTTTTAAGAGCACCTGAGAGGAAGCTGAGAGCACTTCTCTCTTTCATTATCTAAATCTGCCATTTTCTATGCCATATTTAGTTATTATGATGCTAGTGGTGTGATTGATCTGTAATCTCACATTGCCTGAGTGGGTCTGGGTGGATGAGATCTGCATTAGATTGATGAGGGCTAATGGAGTCTTGTTTGGGTGCTCCTTTTACCTTTAGGATCTGATTGTACTGTCACACCACTGCATTTCATTTCTGCTTAATTTAGCTGCAAATTACTCATTAGCACCTGTGCCTTGGTGAGCTGTGAGTTCCTCTTCCTGTCACTGACACTGTGTAATGTTTCAACATGTCTGAGGACATATGAAGATATGTGAAGATAACATAAAGGCACAGCGATATGCATAGTGTGTGATGCAAATCATCCCCAGGGCTCTCGCGCTCGTGGTTTGAGCTTTGTTGGGAGTTTAATCAATCAGGCACAGCGTCTTAATTAATCGGCATAATGAGCAGGAGAAATAATTGGTTTTCTGCCAGATGTGAATCTGTTGCAAACTAATGCCAGCCAATCAGGATCCAAAGTATAATCAAAAAACTGATCTGGACGACAAAACACTTGATAGGATCAGAGATGAATAAACACAGAAGACAACGGAAATGACATAGCTTTGATTTAAAATTCTGACAGGCATTTGTTGTACAGTAGATGCCTAACTGGATCTGTATATTGTCCGAATCACCATCAGAGTTGTTGATTGACATCTAGGATGTGAGTTGGATTATGTTATATTTTTCTTTGAAAAATCCAAACATATTGCTGATTAATTAGCATCATTGTGACGAGAAGAATTAATTGGTCTCCTCCCCAGATGTTTCAGAATGAATCTGCGGGGGGTTTCTGGTTTACTATTCGAGCAGCAGATGTCATTAACTGAAGCCCACACTGACAATACTGATCTGCCCCAATCCATTCAGACCAGGTAACCAGTGGCTGAAGCAAATGGAAAAGCCCTGGAGCCAGTAAAATGGCTACGGTCGAGATTGGAAACCACTGGTTTAGGCCAGTGTGGAGCCAAATGGAAAAATAGCTCAGGCCTCTTATTAATGTCACAGTGGTTAGGCGGTAATTCCCCCAGGCTCTGTGTACCTCGGCTTGTTAATGAGTCACTGCTTATCAGTCAGCCTTGTTAACAGGCAGAGGCCTTGCATCCAACCCGCCTACTGCTATTGTGTGCTAGCCGTACTGTGTTTAGCCAAATGTTCCCCCAACTTGGCACACAGGAAGTCAACAGAAAACAACAGCAGCACACACAGGAAGTCGGCATCGAGCCAGGGAGAAAGATCCGGGGAGTGGGGCGGACCTCGAAGGAACCCATTTTGTGGTGGAATAAAGTGAACCGCTGGCAGAGACACACACATGAGGAGCCCTCCTGCCTGTAAATTCCTGCCATTCTAATGACTCGTCCACACTGCTCCCGTTCTTAAATCCTCATTCATTACTGGCCTCAGCTGGAAGCATTGGGGCTTCATTCACTTGCTCTGACCTGCAGAGCTCATCGAGGTAAATAAACTATTAGGCATGTTTCTTGTCACAAACGCAAACAACATCCCGGTGTCTGGGATCAGGCTGCCATGGAGCTGAGGGCCAGGTGGCTGATGGGAGGCCACAGAACACTCTTCTACATGCTGTCTGCTGAGTGCTCCAACGGATGGACCCCTCTACACTCCACAGCAGCCCCAAGGTAACTGGGTCAGCGGTACAGAACCAGGGCACAGCCGGCCAATTGCATGCCTAATCTGTGCCCTTCTGAGAGGCACTTTCCATCCGCGGCGCATGGCTGCACATCCAGCTGTGGAAATGGATATGTCAAATGGCCTGCAATTAGTATCTCCCCAATTCGTTCTCTTGCTCTAAGGAAGCCTGGCCACAGATAAATCCAGAAAAAAAGAGAGTTAGTGCTGTCCTTTCCCTGACTTTGACATACATCAAATGATGACGAGGCAGTGAAAGGGGGAGAGTTGGGAGTCCAGGGTTGGTCAGGAATTTAAACTGACACACAGCCTGTTGGTTGCTGTATGAATATGTATATCAATCTCATAACTTGCGCAGTAACCGTTTATACTTTGATTCCTTGTTTGAATTCTTAGATGCTTTTAATTGACTGTGGAAAAAGCATATAGAAGTGATGGGCAGTCCTGCTCTGATGGCTGCTCTGTCCTTGTATTGATTTGTTGACCTGATCGTTTCCTCTCTGATACATAACAATGAATTATTTATGATAAGTGGACCCTTCAATTCCAGAGCCTTTCAACATGTAGATCTCCATTATGACGGCATTATCTGAGTGCCCGCCCCGCCCTACTCCATCTTCTGCTTAACAGCTCTGCTGCTGTGTCACAACAACACCAATCAGACAAACAGGAGCAGATGTGAGCGATGGACCAGTGCTCTGCGGCTTCCCACTAAAGCTGACATAACACTGTTTGCCATATTACTCAAATGTCTGGAAACTATGGAACAGTGAACACAAGATTCATATACATATAAGCAGTTTCCTGTCTGCTGACTTTTGATACTGTTCCTCTGTTCTGCATTTGACATCCAATAAGAGTTGAGTTCTTTGTATGGCAGCGAAAAAAACCTAAAAATTGTCTGTATTTCTTACACCTTTGCCAACAAGACTAATTGCTCATCTGCAGTGGTGGTAAAAAGTGTGATTTCTTACTCTGATAAGTGATTTTAATTCTTTCACTGCAGACGTGATATTAGATGTCTTTCAATATCAGTATTTGATTATATTTTGATCGAAAAAATTATGACAAAAAGGCCTTGTGTACAACTTAATGGTTCTGCTTCCCTTCTCCTCTCAATTGCACTCTTTGACTTGTTTCCTCATCTCCGAAACACTCTCACACGTCCTGGGCTTAATTACTCTCCTCGACTGACATGATAATGTAAAACAGTGCGTAGGTGAAACCAAAGCAGGAATTGGTCATGCATGGTCAAGCCTCCTGCTAGGCACACCTTAATCAAATCTGACGTGCGTCTGAATGAGAGCCAAAATCGTTTTCGGACCCAAATAACGAACCGCTGCCTGGGTTTCAATGATGAGCAACACGGTTGGGGTCAGCACTCTGACGAGAGATTGATTTTTCATCATCAGAGCCTCAATCTGGAGATTGTTTGTGCATTTCTCATCTTCAACAGCTTTCAGGGCCTTGACAGGCCTACATTAGCATTTGTTTACCAATGACCTCATCACGATGTTCTTGGCATAGCCAGATTGATTCTCACTTTTTACTGCACTGATCCCTGTGAGCTCACACTGACAATCCTGCACTTCCCCAAATTTCATACACGAATGTGCGGAGACACAAGCGTGCATTATCCGTTAGAAAACAAAAACAGCTGATGTGGATAAATGAAGTAAGAGCACAGTAAATATGGTGCGTGCACTAGTTTATCTTCATGCGTACGCTGTGTATGTGTCCATGCATGTGCACGCGCCATGCACTGATGGATGTATCCACATTTGTAAATTTGCGTTGGTGTGCATAAGTGAATGCAAGGGGGCTTCGAGAATATATATTGCAAATGAAAATCAAGGAATATCAATTGGAAGCTTTATTGTCTACTATATCATCTTGCAGTTCTTTGCCAAACACTATGTTTGCAATTAAATGGTAACATAATGAGAAAATGCCAACAGGATTCTGTGTCAATCAATTTTCTATGGATTGAGGGACAATCATGACGTACCATTTTGCCATAGGCACAGTTTGCCCTCTGAAGGTTGTATTACCTACAGCCAGTCACTTCAGTGTTATGTACTTGAAAAAGCACAGTGGATGGTATATTCCTTTTCACTCACTGCTCACAGCAGGGATGATAACATTACAAAGTGCTTCCCTCATCAAATCCTTGCCTACCATCCGCTTTCAGCCGCGCCCAGCTCATCACAGGCTGAGCTTCAGCCATGACGAGCGTCATGTATCTGCACTGAATGTGTGTGGCAAGCGTGCACACTCCTCTGTTGCTATTTGAGAAAGTATAAGATGATTACTTATCTCTGCATGAACCTGTGACACCTATAGTGTTGCATAGATGTGAGATGTTAATAAGTGAGCATGAAAGGAAGAATGCCGCGTGTGTGCATGAGTGTGTGTCTATAGATGTCATGGGGAGACAAATGGAAAAACAAGAGGAAGTCGCAGGGCGAAGCAAGGACCTGTAGTGTGCATGTGTGTGTGGAGACCTGCACCCACGTGCAAGCCACACACATTCGGCAAAAACAACGGCAGAAATTCCACAGGGTCCAGAGAGGTGGAAGTGTCCCATGTGCTTATTAACGGTTCTCTGATTCCCTTCATAATACAGGAAACAACATAAAAGCCTCAAGTCCACAGATAAGGGGACCCCCAGAGACAGAAAGAGTGGGTCGGGGAGGTCAGAGGCCCAGGGCGAGTTGGCGAGATAGAGAGAATAGACAGTGGAAAGATAAAGAGGAAGAATGGTTCTTACCATAGACAATGTTGCTGTGAACCACAGAAGCGAATAGGACTGTCAATAAGCTGACACTCCATAATACGGAGGGGGCTGATGGGAAGGCCATGGTCGGGCGCACAGTTCCGCCTGTCTCACTGAATCCTCGGAGGGTAGAGCAGCTCTGGAGTGTCACCTGCAGGGAGAGCAGTGGACAGATAATGAAAAGAAGCAGGGCAGACCAACTGACCACTAATTGTGTCCCCTGCCATTGGTCGGCTGCTGCTTAATGAACGCTGGGCCATCCGTTACTCACGCGTTGCTCCATGGGCATTCATCGATCTGCTTGTGTCATAGCATGCTGAGAGGCCATTGAGACAGGCGGGGTAAGAGGAGGGGGCGGTGGTGGAACCAAACGGCAGAAAGGAGGGTGATGGTGGCGTGGTGTATAGTTAGTAATGAGGGAAGAGCGGGAGAACAGAAGGGGGTTCATTTTACTGTGAATTTATTCACTCACTTTAACAAGCTGTGCGCATGTGAAGTGAAGGAAAACGAGTGTTTTGGACAGCTCCAACTAACTCGCGCTAATTAGAAGTAACGCAAAGGAACATTCCCCCAGTTGGTCGTGAAAAGAAAAAAAAACTGAGGAAAAGAGAGAGAGGGGAGAAACAAAACAGCAGAGGAGAGATGCACCTGTCGCCCGCTGAGAATACTCTGCGCTTTGCACAAGTCTAGGGACGTGCATAATAGCCGCTCACGCTCTCTCTCTCTCTCTCTCTCTCACAAACACACACACAGACACACCTACACACACACACACACATTCTCTCTCTCTCTCTCTCTCTCTCTCTGTCTCACGCACATTCCTTTAAATAGCAGCCTGTGCCGGGTTGAGCCCTCGGTCCATGTACGTAACTCTCCATAGCTGAGAGGGAACCGCGGCTGGATGTTGCCTGCGGGACGGGCGCGCGGTTAGGGCGGGGATAGAGGAGGAGGAGTGGGTGGGGGTGTGGGATGGGATGGGATGGGGGAACTGGGAGGGGTGAGAGGACTGTGTTTATTGTCGCTCCAGCCCTTTCTATTGAGTGATGGCGAGAAATGAAAACAAAACACGGAACAAGTGCATCCATAGTGAATAACCCGGACACTCATCTTCATTTAACACAAGTTCATTCGCCCTGCTCTTACGAGGGGCTTAATGATAGTAATGACGATGTTATTAACAACTATCATAACAGCTCGTCGTAACCTGCGTCGATACGACGGGCAGCGAGAGGGTCGGTCGGAGCCCGTTTCCAAACATCTTCTCCTGCACTTGCAGAAATATCTTGTGGCGATGGGATGAGATTAAGACACTTGTTTAGGCTGTGGAGAGGTGGCTGCTGCACAGCGCGCCGAGTTGAGGTGCTTTTTTTTTTTGCAGAGCGAGAGAGCCAGCGAGAGAAGGGGAAGGAGCAGCGCAGGCAAGCCGACAACAAAACGCATATTCAGAGTAAATTATAAAACACGCAGGGATTATACAGCTCTCTCCCTTTGCAGGCAGAACGGATTACACACGCACCAACACAGCCACATATCCAGAATGCGCGCACACACACACACACACACATTCCTGGAGACGGAAAAGCGTCAGCACTGACAGGTGTCTCCTGTCCGCCCTACGGGCAACATCCTAACCCTGAACAATAACAAAGTGCGAAGCAATGCACGGTAAAAAAAACACACACACACCGTTATATTCCGCCTCCGGAGTCTGGTTTTGTTGGCGCTGGTCTCCAATAAGGTCCCCCAGTAAGGTCCCACAGCGCAGCAGTCGCTTGTCCACAGCCTCCTGTCAATGAGCTTTAACCGACTTTTTTTTTTTATCTCCTTCTTCCTCTTTCTTTTCTTTCCTCGCTCACTCTCTCTCTCTCTCTCTCTCTGTGTTTGTTTCTGTCTCGCTCCCTCTCTCTCCACGGCTGCCGTTCACTGCAGCAAAAATAGTCTACACGAAAGACGAGCGGGAGGGGAGGGGACAAGGGAGGGAGGGAGGGATGGAGGGACGGAGGGAGGGAGGGACGGGATTTTAATACGATTTGGCCCGTACCATCGGGATAACAGGGCCAGAGCAGGGGCCTACCGGCTAAGAGCAACATGAGGGAGATGGAGCAGATAGAGATAGAGATCACCATAAACTACCGAAAAATAACCATAATGTCCCTGTAATACTCCACAGAGTCTACACTGACCTTATCTGGCTTTATGGTATTTATTATCTCATGTGTATAGGACTGTTCAATTTTAGATCTGCTCTCAGTCGACTTTAAATTCTGTCATATTTAGGCTTTCTCCTGATGATTTGAGGTCATGTGAGGTTGACTGTCACAGTTCTCAGTAGATCTCTGTTATCGTCGATATAATGGAGCTATTACCCCCTTTTTACAGACAGGCCCGCTGCTATTTCCCATAGGCGTGATCATTTTTAATATGGTAATGATAGTCCTTGGACTTGTGTAGTAGGAAGCCCTTTTCCGTATCTGTTACATATCCATTCAATACTCCCTTTGACGGTAACTTTTATCTCCTCCAAATTTGTATAATGCTCCAATAACTTTTAAACATGCATGTTTATATGGCAGTTTTGCATCCTTGTAAACTTTATTAGAGGGTTGACATTATACATTCGGTCTGTTTGGGAACAAGGGGGTGGAGTGTGTGTGTGTGTGTGTGTGTGTTCAATTTGCCAGAGAGGATTAAGGATTAGTTTTACTGGCGGATTAGGTCTTCGTGGGGAGGCATGATGGGGTTAAACATGGATGGTGGCTGCCGCACGACAGCCCAATCAGGTCTGGTGGCGACAAACTGACAGGGAGGTAGGGTTTGAGGGAAATCCAAAATAATAAAAGCCATGGGGGGGAGGGGGCAGATACTGGGGGGGGGGGGGCGATTCTGAGGTCGTGAAGCGAGCAGCTGCTTCTTTCACAGAAAACAGAACCAGTTGCTGCTCTGAGCTTCCAGGATTGTTTTTTTTTTCTACAGTAGAAACTTAGCTTCACTTTTTAGGACACCTTGAAAGAACTGCAGAATGTTCCCAACTATGTCTTTACTAAATTAAAAATACATGACTCTACTGCACTCATTGTTCTCCACTTGTGGCGTCACACTGTAGTTAGAGTCGATAATTCAACACAAAACATGCATATAAAAACCATATAGAAACCATTTCGAGGTACCATGAGTCATAATTTCGGGGTATCTTGCATCATTTAACACTTATTTTGTCATAATGGGAAAAAACCTTTAAATCTTTTATTGGTGCTGCATTATAAAATATTTTAGTCTGGATTTTTCTGGTTCCGTGTCGTCAGCCCTAGGTGTTGAAAACGTGTGCGTGCGTGTGTGTCCATTGACTTTGACGCGACGAGGCAGCCCTGCGCTGTTCTCCTGCGGTGCCTCCGTGGTGACCGGAGGCCGAGCATGCAGCCTAGATGGTAACAGGCTGGATAACGAAGCGTGTGCTGTGCTGCTCCAGCGGAGCTGTGATATCAGGCGCCTTGCCTGTTTAAAATTTGCATTTTAAAACGGTGACCTTTATGTGCTGAATCGTTTCCACTTTTCATTCTAAACGCAGTGTTTGTTGGGCCTATGAAAAAAAAAACACATATCTCGAAATCTACCCATCCATTATCCATCATATCTGCAGTCCGAACAGCCTTGTTACATGCATCCTATCTGAAAAAGCATTGAACAGCTATTTTCCATCATCACTCTCTCATCTAAAAAGCCATGTTCATTTCATTCACATCTCTGCCGGGACTCGAACCCGGAGCCTCTGGATTAGAAGTCCAGCGCGCTATTCCATTGCGCCACAGAGACTGTGACACATTTTTTCGATCAAAAGCTTATTTATACTCCCCCTCCCAGCCCTGTGTAGCATCCTCACATCCCTCAGCATCAGGACCGCAGCCCTGTGGATAATAATTTACCGCCCGGTAGGGGGTGCTGCCGCCGCGTAATCACCCGTCTCCTTATGCCTCATTGAGACGCCTCTGCTTTCCATCCCACATTGCTTTCACCCAGGTTATCTCGTCAAAACATCATAATGGAGATATTATCAGAGCTAAACCAAAAGAACGAACTTCTTACATTGTAAATGCATGACTATCCATGAGTGCTCACTCCTTCCAGGGAATACCCTCTGTGAGCAGCCCATGTTTTTATTAACTCAGCTTGTTTTTACTCCAGAAATTTGTCCACCGGGTTGGGTGTTATGTGATTTTTACTGTGACAATTATTTTGATCTGGCAACTGTTAAAAAGCATTTACTGTTGAGTTTGATTAACACTGGTGGTAATTGGAGACAGTTTGCTGTGTCCTTTATAAGCAATATGTTTGTTTGTGACACACAAATGTTATCAACAGCTAAATGAAAAGAAATGGGAAGCTGACAAGCATTTTCCATCCACCGGTAACAAATTGATAAACCATTTCTGTTTAAGGTAACCAAACTAAATGGTCACGTTGTTTCTCTCATTGCTTGTTCAGTCGATCTGAACACATCACACCAGTTGGTTCAAAAACAGTATGGATCCAGCCTGCTCCCCAGGATGTTTAGTGATGATTTCCTCCCTGTGCACTTGTTACAGTACACCACATAAATGGATTTGTATCTAACACAACATCACGGCTACCTTTCATTCACACTGCAGGACAAAAGCAGTTGAGGTGCAGCGTGTAGCTCCTGTGTGGCTGTGGGAAGTAAAGCCTGAGGCAGGCTGCTGGTGAGAAACCTGTTCACACACACAGCTTCCATCACTGAGCTGCCTCTCCACATTTCAGCCCTTCTCTTTCCTCATGTGAAGATTGCATCTGAGCAGCTGCGGCCAAGAGAGGGTAAAATATGAATGACAGCCTGGTAAACAGCCACGGTGCAGATCCAAACACACACACGCCTAAGCACAGAGAAACCCACTAGACATACTGGTTAGTCTGGTAGCTACAGAACACTTAGGACAAAGAACAGTGGTTAATAAATGTGACAACACAGCATGATTGGACAAATGACAAAAGGACAGAACATGCAGGACATGTCTAATTTTGGTCGCCAGCTGTTGTTCACACCAAGAACGAGAGTGAATTTATTTGTATGCACTTTGCACTTTTGCTGATCCCAAAGCTTTGCAGAGTATAATTAATTCAAAGGAAGAAAATACAACAACACCTTTTCTGCATTCAGCATAACATAATCCTTTATTTAATACTCTGAAGAAATGGGCCTGCAGGAGGCCAGAACATATACACAAAATCTCCCGCAGTGAACCCAGTCCACATTCCATTTAAGTCCCTCCGCCTTCATTGCTGCTCATCTCTTCTCGTCCTGTGTTCAGAGACAAGCCAAGGCTATGGACGTGACGATGGACAAACAAATCACTATGTAGCCAGTGCGGTAGACTTCTGGGATTCTGAAGCCCTTGCCAATGTCCCACCACTGATTAAAATAATAAGGAAATAAGAGAAGAAATTTTAACGTGAGAACAACATGGAAAACATTTTCTATAAAATAGGTTAAATAGGCAAACATGACAAAATTGCATAGACATCTGTCTTCATGAAAAGGCTTAAGATGAAGACTTCAGACTAGGGCTGCACAAAACATAATTTTAGCACTGACAATGCAATGTGCATACATGAAATAGCCAAATCACAGGATATAAGATGTCAAGTATAAGTGTAAGGGAAATTAACTCATGTTACCATGTCGCTTTTTGATACAAAAGAAAAACTTGTGGTTCTAATCTTCCAAGCAATCCACAAGAGAAGTCTGTCTGACATCAAATAATTTACTTTGTTTTAAATAACTTTGATTTGACAGAGCTATTTTATTTTTATTGGATAACTATTTGTCAGACGTGACTCTGACTTTCAACCCTCTTCATCTTTAAGTATCAAACCTGCTGAAAATATTGCAATTTTTTTCCAATACTGTGAAGCCCTAGTCCAGGCACACATACCAAACATGGTGAAGGCTACAAAATTCTAAAGAATCTCAACTATACTTGAGCAAGACAAACATTTGCAAGGTTTCTAAATCAAATTATTAGTCTCACCAAGTGGCGGACACCGTTATAGGTGTGGAAAGATACAGGGAAGGCGATGCCAAACTTGGCCAACCCAATGAGAAACGGACCGACGGACAGTGAGTGGATCAAGTCCAGGTAATAGGGGTAGCTGTCCGGTAACACCAGCGCTGCCAGGGCAACGGCTGAGATTGCTAGACACAGACAGAAGTAATGAGACCAGAGGTGTGCCTTTTAGAGAGAAAGAAGTAAGTGAGATATTAAGACATGTCAACGGCCAACATGCCATTTGTGTTTGCTGGATTGGTCTGCATGAGTCACTAAGCCACCAGCAATGTTTAAACATCTGAATATCTCAGCCATGTAAAGAATTACTCCCCTCCTGACTGCATAAAATTAACAGCAAAGAATGGCTCTGTATCAAACAGGCTCCATATTGGCTGACTGTGACAATGTGTTCCATTCAAAGGTTGTGTTTGTGTCTCTGATGTTTGGACGATTAAAATGCCTTGTGGAAGCACAAAGCAGGTAAGAATCAATGTAAACACAAAAGCAAAAAAAAAGAAAAGAAAACACCAATTTCATAAGTGAATAGACAACAGCAGTATAAATCAATATGGCTCATAAAAATTACTCTCAGCAGGATGTACTTAAAGTTTAGCAGCCTTTTGCAAGAGAGCCAGAAAGTTGATCTTGCTCTGCTTAAAGATGTTTTGAGGCAAACGGGACAGAGTGAGTGACTTTATCAAACTGGCAGTTATATAATAAAACAAATTAGAACCAGTTTTCCCAACATGGTGCATAAAGGTCAACAGCCCTATTGCATGATGTCAAAGTAACACTGACTCCGCCTTTACACCAGGAAAATGACTAAGAGCTGTAGCAGTAAAAGCAGTGGTGTTAGGCTTGGTTTTCACATTCAAAGGGTTGAATTGTATTGAAAAACATCTGATTTGTAATGGCAGCAAATGCTCTTAGCAGAAATCAATAGCAGTGGACTAACATGCCCTGAAGAGATTTTTCAGTGTGAATCAAAGGCTGACAGTGGCAGTGGAATAAGCATTTTGTACAATAATTAATGATAACATATGAAAAACTGTTGTGTTACCTCCACTGAGACCCACTCCAGTTCCTCTGTGTGTGATGGACATCATCATGGGGACAGACCATCTAAAAACACACACAAAAAAATACAACCCATTCCTATAATGCAGATATAATGTATGTGGGTGAAGCACACTCCAAACCACGAGCCAAATTGTTAAGGCCTCCATGACTTATTTTAATTTAAAAAAAAATTTTGTTTCAGGTTTAGCTCAGGCTGTAATTGGTAATGCAACACAGCAACAAAGCTAGAAATCACTCACAGAGCGCATATCTCCAACTCCATTGTCACAAAAACCTGAACATTAAAACCATTACTTCAGCTACATTTTGACAAATGAGAAATACAGGCGAGTCCATCAGCTGAACCGTCTGGAAAAAATGTCATTAAACCTTTAAAGTTATGTCCCCAATTCACGCAGTACAATTCCTGAGTAGATATAAGGTGTCCATTCTGCATCACCTGGGTCTTGAACTTACAACCTTTGGCACATCATGATCATGTTGAGCTTCCAAGAGTTGGCAGGAATTATGAGGTGGCTTCAGTCATTGGTTATGACAAATGCATGAGGGCTGGTCAGCAGAACAGCCCAGACCATAATTATTTAAACTTGTTAAATTGAAATGATTCTCTAATGCAGTGATTCTCAGTTCCGGTCATGGATATCCCATGTCGTGTATATTTTAGAAGTTTGGTTCAACTGATGATTTGAATCGGGTGCGTTTGAAGAGTGAGACGACTAAAACGTGGAGGACAGGGGGTCACCAGCACAATGCCTAGTTAGGTATAAGATGTTCATTCTGCATTACTTAGAGCTCAAACTCGCAACCCTACACAGCAGGGCAAGTCATGATCTTGTTGAGCTACTGTACCTGCAAAATTGAGATATCATAGATGGCTTCAGACTATGTCTTAGACAATCTCTGCTGATTGTATGAGGCATGTAAAGGTAAATTTCAAATTAGTGTTAAAAATTTAGATATCAAGACAAAATTCTGGAATTTGTGTATTTAATCTAGAAAATGTATATTGCATACTGCATGCAGACAGAGATGAAGCTAATGTTCTTATATACTTAACAATAATTGCCTGACAGTCCATCAAGCTGCTTGATGCACTAAATGTATCTAAAGGCATGGAAATCTCTGATAATCGGGGCTTATCCTGCTGTTTTATGAACCTAAAAGAAAGAAAGGACTACATGATCTGAAAATTCACCTTAAAAATAATATAAAGATAATGTTGCGTGGTGGAGATTCAGTGTCTTTGAAAATAGGAACTTGAAATTTTCATAA
The DNA here is from genome assembly GCA_037577475.1 of Chaunax sp. Z400. Lineage (NCBI taxonomy): Eukaryota > Metazoa > Chordata > Actinopteri > Lophiiformes > Chaunacidae > Chaunax > Chaunax sp. Z400. The sequence continues at coordinate 10,973,525 of CM075198.1, read as the reverse complement.
ATAAATTGAGCATAAACTCAAACTTGAACAGCAGTGTTATATCCGTCCTAGGCTTGATATTATTTTCTATAAGAAACACAAGCTCCACCCTGTACTGTGTGTGACATACAGTACTTACTTGTAAATGGTGATATGAGGAGACATTGGTCTGTTTAGTCTGGCATTTTTGGACCAAAACTTGTTCATCTCCTCCTTAGCAGTGGTCCCCATTGGAGCAGCACTGTAGAGGAGAGGGAAACAGGTACAAAAGTTTACATTAGGACAATGTACAACGCATGGGGTTTAACACGTTTCTGCACTCTATGACCTGTAGCCAGTGGGCCATTTGAGTTGAGGATGCCATCCTTCTTGAGAGCAAAATGACCAAAATGAGTCCACCGTTTTTAACTTGCCATCCCTCTCCATCTCTCCATTCCTATAACTAAACAGACCTGAACTATAAACAGTAAATTATTGACAAGTATTACATTTACAAGTGTTGAAATTATTTCTGTTTTTTCTATTTTAACCATTACAGCTTTTCTAGCCTGAATGGCACTAGCAGCCCAAACAAACTATTAACCAATCATCTCACGTGATGCAACTCATTCAGCAAATCAAATCTATGCATCAAAAATCAGAGAGCTGCCTTGAGATTATTTAAAGCAGAAAAAAACAAACAAAAAAAAAACACAGAGCCGCCCTTCTCTCAGTCTTGTCTTTGACCTATTATTCTCTAGGTCCCCCTTACACTCCCAAATTGCCCACTGCTTGTAGCAGAATTTATATATGAATTAAAATGCTCTGCCCTCTTACTCACTATCACAGGCACATACACACATATACACACAACTCACTGTCTGTAGAGGACACAGTAGTGTGGTCTGGACATGCAGATGCTCTGACGGGCCACCGTCCTAAAAGCAAAAAATACATATTAGAATCAGCCTTTGTGTCTGCAGTCTTATAAAGGGGAGGAAAAATAAGCACATGGTATCTAGTATACATGCAGTTTGATTTAGCAGAATTCTTAATAAGAATGGTCCAAAATATTTCAGTACTTACTTACCTCTATTAATTTGCCATTTTTATTCCACTACTAATGATATAAAATATCCTGTCAAATATCCTAGCCATTCAACTTACTTTACTAATGTCACATGAAATGCACTACATATCAACATTGGAGGAAAATCTTCCTTTTATTGGTTACAGAATCAATCCATTCAGATACAAACAGAGACCACAACAGAGCTAACCCCAGTTTAGGGCAAAACAGACCAACCCAAATCATTCCAATAGAGGATGAAATCAACAGATCATGAAGGTGCAGCCGTCCATCGGTGGCTGCTTAAGCAGGAATAAACTGACGTGTGGGGACATTGATCAACACTGGACTTATTAGGCAACGTGCTTTTAACAACCAACTATGGTCAAAGAAGTGGACAAAGTTCAACCAACACTTCGCTGCCTACTTGGCCAATACGCTTGGTAGATTCAAGATATTGTAGCAATATGAACCGACAGCTCCAGACCAAACAAGGTGAAACAAAAATTAAAATTTAGAAACCTAAAATTAATTCAACAACGGAGAGTATCATGACATATGAAGGGTGAAGGAAGTCAATAGAACTTATTTAGTGCGTCATTATAATAATACCAAGAGAAAATGTTCACTCTCTGCTAGCTTTCACCTACACGTAAACAGGGAATGTTAGCCCGCTAGCTAACGTCAGCTGGCGCTCTGTCGCGCTATATATACGTTAAATAAGGGCAATTAACCAATGTGGCTTGTCCTAATGTAATGATCTGAGAGGATAACTCCGATAAACGACACAAAAAGCCTTCTCCAATCCCAAAAATTATGTAGCACTGAAGTACTGACCTTAGAAGAAGCGCCATGTTTGACAGGCAGTGAACGGAAGTGACGTTGACGGATGTTATTATTCCGCCTGTATGTAAAACCTTGAATGGCCGTAAGAGAAAGTCAGGACCGGTCAGAGTGCGGTGAAAATAATGTCTATGAGCTTGTTCGACCTACACATCATGTTACACATCACCAGGTATTTTCATACCGGTGAGGAATTGGTCTATTGTCTCTCACCAGACATAAAAACAGTTTCTTCCCACAGGCCATCAGTCTGATAAACACTCATTCAGTGATTTATCATCATCCCACCCTGCACTCCTCACTTTAAGACAATTCTGCACAATGTGCACAAGTCTACCATATACTAGTGTATATTTTTTCTCGATCCTATACATTTTCTGTCCTGTATATTTTTCTGTCCTGTACATTTTAATTTCCTGCATATTTCTACTGCCACTCACATATATGTATGTATGTATGTGTGTGTGTGTGTGTGTGTATTTTTTTCTATTTCTTTGTTTAAAAGATATAAGATAAAGCTGAAGCTGATTCTGATTCTGATGTCTTACACTGAGATGGAAAATCATAAAAACATGCAGCAGCTCCCATGTCCACTGTCATGGAAAAATGCATACAACAGTATTTTAAAGTATTGAATAACCACACACACACACACAGAGAGAGAGAGAGAGTGACAGAGATATCTACATACACACTGATACTGACAGCAAACAGGTAGTGGGTTAATTATGCCCAGAAGCATCCCGAGACTGGTTTGCCAATGGCATGTTCCTTTATTGATAGTGCATATATTATTAAAAGAGATCATGTAGCTCTCAAAGTAGACAATGTTTTGGTTTATATGATTATATGAAAGTATACACTCCTAACTAATTTTTAGAATAGCTTTGAGATTGCCTTGGACTTTATATTTTAAGTTTTCTGAACAAATAGCTTCCACAAAGGGCTGGTTCAAGATCAAGGACCAAGGTAATTTATTGGAGTACAACACATGGTTGCACAATGGAATGAGAGTTTGTATTCCCCTTCATGCTGCACATATAGCACATATACACAGTTAATTAAAATTAGAATGGAATAGTATAAAAATAAATTGAATAGTTATTTATATAATTCTGTGGACTTTTCTAAATTTGTGTGGGTGAATGCAAAAAGAGGCAACAAGATGGTGATGATATATATGAGTTTAAAAATTGGATACAATTTATATCACACGATTTTTGGTTTTTAATCTAAACATGCATTTTTGATAACACTGTATTGAGCAGAAAATTTAAAAAAAAAATATACAACATTTTAAGGTAAATAAAATTCTTTCTGCTGAACAAACTATGAAATGGTTGTACAATTTCTAAATATTTAATCGTTCTGAAATGTGTTACTGTACTTATTGGCTATAGGATATATGCTGCTACTGATACACGCTATCTGTTTTATGCTAATACTGGCTAATATGTCTACCCTTGCTAATTAATCTGTATAGCATTGTGTAGCATCAAATGATTCACTTCATACAAAACTAGGTCTGGGTGGGATTTAGAGCCAGTAAGGTTGTGATATAATTAGAAAAGCCAAAAATGTTAAATATATTAAGAATAAATAGTAATAAACAACTCTGTTGGAAAAATATTACTACTATTACCTCCGCTAAGGAGGTTTTGCTTTGACTCATGGCTATTTGTTGGTTGGTTTGTTTGTTTGAGCGTTAACAAGATAACTCATTATAGTGGACTGATGGTGCAAAGACATTTTCCTTAGTTTCTTAGGAAATGATCTTTTTTAATGTGATGTAGATAATGACATGTTTATCATGTTTATCTATCGTGGGAAGCATATTCAGATAGCAATTGCACATATTATAAATGAAAAAATTTAAGATATAACAAGAGGATTATTGTGCAATAATGACAATAAGAAATGACATGATGGCGAGGAATACGATGGAATACATTTTATTTCACATTTTTGACCACATTATGTATTCCTCTCCAGCCAAACTGGCCTCAATACATCACTTTGGTAAAAGCTTATATGGCACATAGGTGTACATTACCATTGTTCTGTTGGAAGCATTTTCTGAGAAAAAAACTTAAAGCACAATCAGAAGCATATTTTCAGCAGTATTTTATCATAATAAGATTTGTGAAATGATCCATGCAATATTACAACTGACAAAGACACAGTTCTCCCCTCACAGGCACGCATAAACACACACACACACACACACACAAACACACACACACTCAGAGACACAATTCATACTGACATTTTCTGAATGTTAATAATATGTCTCTTGCTCCACCCAACCTGGAAGAGAGAGACAGAAAGAGAAAGGGGGAAAGTGTCAGAGACTAAAACGACAGGCGAGCATTTTTCATAATATCCTTTTGCATCACTCTATTTGTATTCACCTCACTGCATTTGTCTCTGTACATTTCCAAATGAATCCCTTTATACCTCTAAGACTCTGATCAGCAGCCCGTGACACACAGATTAACAGAAATGATTAACTGTCAGGATAAATTCCATTTGTCTCCCCATGTCTTGCCCCTCTCAGCTGAAACACTGTAGCAGTTAACAGATCTTGAGCTATTGTGGTATGGCCATATCAAGTGAATGATCTTTAAAGGCTTATCTCCAGAGTCGTCATCAGCTTGCTCTTAGTTCCTTTCTCATCATTCAGTGCTGTTTGTGTTTGTGTTGTAAAGGTATAATCTACTTCCTGGTGCAAGTTTTACATACAGTATGCTTGCTGAGTATGAAGACTGATGCCTACATGCTAGAAATTTCAAATGCTCCACTGATAAAGATTTTTACCTTCAGGTCAAAAGAAGAAAGGTGCCATATTGGACTTGGATTTAAGTTTCAAAGCCCATGTTAGTAAGATAAAACAAACAGCTTTCTTCCACCTGAGAAATGTTGCCAAAGTACGGCCATTTTTAACACAACAGGATGCTGATTTTATTACGAGTAGGTTAACCTACTGCAACGCAAAGTCTATAAAGAAATGGGAGACTTTTAACTAAGACCAAGAAGTGAGAGCACATCAATCCTGTTTTAGCTCAACTGAACTGGCATCCCGTTTCTTTTACAATTGATTTTAAGGTCCGTTTAATTGCCTACAGAGCTCTTAATGGCTTAGTACCTTCATACATCTCTGACCTGATGGAGAAATGGGAAAATGGGGAAGCTGCTTTTATGAATTATGCACCAAAACTGTGGAACACCCTGCCCTTGTACATGGAACAGGCAACATCTGTGAGCAGTTTTATAAAAGAACTTAAAACATACCTTTAGCACAGGGGTTTCCAAAATGTTCATCCCCCCGACCCCCAATATAACGGTGCCAGAGACTCGTGACCCCCACTATCCCCAGATGTGGTTGAAGCATACAAACATTAAGCACTAATAGGGTTATCCAAACACACATTTTTATTTGCATGGTTTTATGTTAAATATAACTACTATTTATCTTTTGTAGCAATTATGGCTAAAGTAGACTATTTCTAATAATTTTTCAACTTCATTTGATTTCTGGGAATCATCTCCCGACCCCAACAATATGGGAGCCCCTGCTTTAGCAGAGGGCTTTAAGCTAACCTATGTTTATCTTGTATTTCCTCCCTCAAAAATGGTTTAATTTAATTAGAACATCTATGTAGTTAATAATTTTTTTAAATATAATTTTAGAGCCTCTTTCTATTAATCTTTTAAAAAATGTATTTACATCCTTCCTGTTGTATTTATTTGTTATTACAATGTGTTTGCTCTTGTCTTTAATATTTCAAATGTAAAAATAATTATAATTATATAAAAATTATATAATTAAAATATTAATAATAATAATAATAATAATAATAATAATAAATCAAGATGATTAGCGACAGATGATGCCTATATTGCACGTAAAATGACAAGGACCGCACTAAAATCTGCCAGTAAAACTATGCAAATAGCAAAAGTTGCACCATGCACTTTACCCCATATACTAAAACAAAATTATGCAACCTGGCATCTGTGTTGGAAATCCCTTTTTTTAACCCACATTTTCAAAATGACTCAAAACTAAAGCTTACATCCCTTGTCATCAGTAATCATACATGATTGTTACTAACATTGTTTTGTAAAATTGATACTCCTTTTTGATCTCAGTTCAGAGTTGTTTTTGTTTAACTTTTTTTGTGCTCGTTGGGACTGACATTGAATTTGAGCTTCTCCCACATGTCATACATTGCTTAAATGCTTGCAGAGAGCTTTCAGGTCAGATTAACAGAGCAGAGCTGTGGTGACTTTGAGTGTGTTCTAAGTGGAGCGTACAGTCTACTCTTTAAAATGTGTATTTTCTTTTACAAGGACAGTAGGAAGTCTGAGGGAGACAGAGGAAGGGAGAAGAAAGGTCTTGATGGAAAATGGCACATGTGGCTCCTGAGATATGGGCGTCAATCATAATGCCATCACTTGGTTTTCTTTCTTTCTTTCAGCTTATTAACAAGGCAAAGAAGGGCCGGAACCTTTTAATCTTGGTTTCTCTTAATAACTGCTTACCTCCAGGGTTCCTCCTCAGAATGAATTTACGGACCTCATCATAAATGAAGATGAGAAGACTGTATGGGAAGGCACAGAACCACCACATGGTCCTGAGAGGAAGAGGATGAGAGGATAATGGGGCGGGGGATGGATAAAGTAGCAGTGAGTTGCAGGCAAATTACAAATTGTTAAATTCATTACAGCCAGTTTTGAATATTAAGGATAACAACGAGGTGTTTAAGAAGATCACGGACTTCATTTAAAGTCGAGAATGACAGGCTAATGGCAGCGTATTAGGTCTTTAAGAGGTTATTTTTCGGTTCAGTGGAGATATGCATATGCAGAGCGTACTTCAGGGGGTACATGCGCAGGGCGATGTCCATTCCAGGGCAGTAGGAGAGGAAGGCAGCCAGAGCAGTCTCAACAAACAGACCGAAAATGAGGATTCTGTTCCTGTTGAACAGAAAATAAAACCACATCAGAGAAAGGAAAATGCTCAAACTAATCAAAAAGGCTGAAGACGACAGAAATCCTAAAAAACATTACTGTCACAATTTATTGGCATTAAGCTGCCTCGGTCCCTCTCTTTCTTCCTCCCTCACTTACTTCATGCCCTGCTGAAAGAGGGAGTTCCTCCTGGTCTTGCAGATGATGAGATCGGCCCATTGGACAACCACGATGCTGGCAAAGAAGCTGGTGTGGCAGGTGAATTCAACGATCTTCCTCTGCTCATAGGTCTGCCGGGTTGAAACACATTTAATCATGTATGAGTATGGAAATATTCAAAGGCCGTGCTGGATTTGTCTTTGTCCCTGCTCCTTACCCACTGCTGCCCGTAGTAATCCTCCAGGTCATTGACTTCACGGTCGTCCCATTGGATGCGGATGCCCAGTAGTTTATTTGGGAGGAAGCCGTTCTCAGCCAAAATCACAAAGTAGGTGAAAAAACCACCAAGAGCCTGGATCATCCCTGGTGGCAAAAACATGTGCAAGGGATCGATGGCACAACTTCAGCTATGAGTCTGTAATTTTTTTAATAAAATAAATGGCTCCAGAAAGCTGAGGACTACAATAATACCCGAGAGTGACTTTTAATTCCATGTTGGAAAACTTGTTTTGTCACAGTGGGCGTAAAGTTTTTCAATGTGATGGATTGCTTCATTTAGAGCTAAAGTCTTCACATATACCAAACCTGCACAAGTAGGCTACTGATCGTGGATTGAGACAATGCTAATCAATCATCTCATTCACTCTGTTGTTAAATTAAAACCTTGCAGCCGGTCTGTGTTTCTGTTGATTCAGGTTAACATTGTTTTCCAGCGATAAGAAAACTGGTTGCACCTGTTTTCTGGTTACTTTTACTTCTCCTCACTGGTGTTTGCTTATAATGCTGGAAATGTTCCTCTAACCTCACATTCATTGTAACTCTTGATCAGATCAAGATGCACTATAATCTCGGTGACATTAAACATACACAATCATTCATCATTTATTGTCTTCAGTGGTTATATGGTGGTTGTTCACAGACATTGCTTCTTGTTTGAGTTAGCTCCTTGCGGCTAACTGTGGCTAGCGGCTAAATCTCCCACTTGTAGGTCGTACATTTCACATTTCACACATTGTCAACAAAAAGGTCACCCCTCTGTCCTGTCCTGCCACCTCGTTGGCTCACACCTTTAATACAGACATTGATTTGATTTCTTCTTCTTCTGCTGCTGGCCCATAGGCAGAAAAAATGACCCCAATTCTGTCTTCATAACTTTTATACAGAACAGCGAGGCACATCAAACGCATAACAGCCCCGCTTTGAACAGGCGGTGGGTGCAAAGGAAGCTTTTTTCGCTTACTGCACCTTTAAATGGTGCATTTACAAACGGCAACCAACAAATGGATAGTATGTCTTTAAGCGTTCAGCGTACAGTAGATGCTGGAAGCTGTAACATCATACCATTGGCTTGTAAATGTGATTTGATGTGACCTGCAAAAGTTTTTGCCCCTCTGGTGCTCATCTTGGAAGAATTATGGCAGCTGATGTGAGTTGCCGGCTGTTTTGAACATGTTCAGCTTTAAATTGTCATCCAATGAAGCCCTGTCATATTTTGACCTATTTAACAGCCTATGAAATTGGGCCAGCCTTTGATTTGCACTATTCCCAAACCATATAAAACCAGAGATAAAAAAGGATGCATTCAAGTGAGGCTTCAACCAGTGAAACATGACCAAGATTATGTTGAAAATAGCTGCACTCTCCACTCTCAATTTGCTGTAAATGTCATGACAATTAGAGGAAAATTGTGGGACTCACTCCTGACTGCTCACCTCTGGATCTATTTTCTTTAAGTGTACTTACCTAAACATTTATAAAGGCCAGAACATCTGATAAATTTCAATGATATTTTTATGCCTGCAAGAGGCCTGTCACAGTGATTTAGGTGTGGTACAAAGAGGGATCGACCCACAAGAGGACAAACCTATCTGTCCATAGGCCATGCTGATGAGCCGCTCATTGACCAGCTTGTCAGTTTTAGGGTTCCTGGGCTGGCGTTTCATGATGTCACTCTCAGCTGTCTCATAAGCCAATGAGATAGCTGGAACCTGCAGGGAATAAGAGAATAGCACAAAATCAGCATATTACATGCCCCCTTTTCAAATCATGTGCAGGAATTTGTCTTTGTAGCAACAGTACAAAGGCATTATGACCCTCGCTATGTAAAACAGGCTCGCTGTTAATGCAATTCTGCATTCAATTACAGTGTGGAAGGAGAAAAGACAGAAAAGGGCAAGGAGAAGGGAATAAGAAGCAGTGACATTGACAGAGAGAGAGGCGGCGAGAGGAGACAAGCAGAGAGACTGATGGTGGATTTCAAGACACTCATAAAAGAGGAAGGAGGAAAGGTCCCTGTAATAAAGATCTTATATTGGCTGGTTTTACCAGGTAAGCAACAGAGCAATGTGTGTGACTTCAGGCAGGATATCTCTGTGTCTTAGGTGGGATTTTAGGTGGGGACTTGGAACTACTGTATGTGAAACTGAACACAAGCTCTGCGGTCTACAAATCCCATTTGTTTTGGTGTTGCACTCCCCCGATCCACAGCAGTTGAAAGAGATGAGGAGAGGGAAAAGGATGTGACTGTGTCTGGCATTGATTATTTACACCTCAGAAAGTCTGTGTGATTGTGTGCAACATCCAAATGTCAGTCTTGAAGCATTCTTAAGTGTGCCACATTGCGCTTTGATAAACATCTTTTGCAGCCATCCTATTCCACATGGCAGTCCTTGCTAAAAATAATCATAGCAGACTCCAAGTGCTGCTTGTCAATGCTAAATCTCAGCAGAGCCCTGGAGTCTATTGCAGGGAGCTGAACTAAGCTGTTAACAAGCTGTTAACAACGTCACCAGCAGACATGGACATTTTTGTTTTTCTTTTGTACTATACTATAAATACTTTTCCGGTACTCTATCGAATATTTTAAGATTTTCATTTTCTGGCCCCACTCTTCAAAGTAGACATCTAGCCATTCATTCCAACAGTAGTTATTAAAGACAGTACATGCGGAAATGGTACTTTGAAGAGGAGGGTTTTTATATGCAAAGCAGGTGCACAAATTAGATGCTTTTATATTTCAATCATCGCATTTTTAAAGAGAAAACCAGCCAGTAAAGACTGCACGATCTCTGTGATCTTAGACAGTAAAGTTTGTATTCGTCAACATGAACAAATCTGTCTCGCTGCTAAAGAACCAAACAAGTTTACGTTTGATGTCATCTGAGTAAAATATGTAGAGCTGTTTTATTAACAATATTAGCAAACAGCTCGTCTTTATCTTTCACCTGTGGAGACTTCCAATGCTTCTTGGCAGACAAATATGAGGCCATGATAGTGCATGTACCTTATGTCTTGTAAAATGTTTGCTTTCGGTTCATTGGGATGTTTAAGAACCAGTTTCAGCTGCATGCTACTGTCTGGTGGCTAAGAGCAGGAGAAATTAAAGTTGAAGTAATGAGCACAAGTGAACAAGTCCCTTTGAACACATTCACGCTTCTTTTCTTTCGCAATGATGGATTATGCCCCTTAGGCTAGCAGCACGCCAGCAACTCTTTTTGTTGCTGCTGGAAATACAATGGCGAGAGTGGCATCTGTAAATGGCAGAGCTGTGAAATGTAAATCTGTATTTGAGCGTCACCCACTCTTTGTTCTGCTCGAACAAATGAATGTCGGCAGTGAGCCAAAAGTGAATTTCTCCCACCGACAGATAGTACAAATTAAAACAGACATTTGTTCTTTTTACCTTCAGGCACACTGGTTTCCTGAAAGGCACCTTTTTTTTTTGCCTGTAGCTAAGAAACATGCTAAAAATTAGCATCCCTTTGTTGGGAGGAGTCACTAACTTGTAGTTTTGAGCAGTAAATGTGTTGTAAAAAATGGCCCAATGAAGAGGATGAATCTAAAATCTTATGTTTTGTTTTGTTTGACTTCCTGTGAAAATGACAGTGTAGAGAGAGCGGATGAAAGTAACCGTAAAAGGTATAATGTTCCAACAAATACTGGAATCCAGCTTTCAAAAGGCCAAGAAAAAGGGTGATGGGTTCACCAGTTCGTACATCGTACATAATTCAGGCCGGGCAGAGACCACACATCTATTAAGTGGTCGTTTTTCAGAAGCTTGGTCATAACTATTGATTGAAATAGTGAGACAATGAAGGAAAACTATAGCTAACATGACCAGAAATGGATTGAACAAAGGGAGTTGATTTTTCAACCCTGCTCACCATGTCGGTGCCCAGGTCGATGCAGAGGATGGTGACGGTTCCCAGCGGAAGAGGAACACTTGCAATGATGAAGAGGAGGAAGGGCGAGATCTCTGGGATGTTACTGGTCAACGTGTACGCAATGGACTTCTTCAAGTTGTCAAAGATGAGACGACCTGCAGCCATCAGAAACACATGAAAGATGAATGGTTCCTTGTAGCCATGCAAGATTCATGTATATGGATATATTATTAATACCCTGGGAATGTGAATAGATTTTGGATGGGTTATTGGTTATTTATTACTATGGTATGGTTTGAAAATGATTTTTTTTTCTTATAGGCTTCGTTTCACTGTCATCCAAGAGGCTTCTTCGGTTCTGACAGACTGGTGTTTCTGCGTCTATAATATCAAAGCCGACAAATCATAAAACAAAGCTTTTCAGTTTCTGAGGTTGCTGTTCCAACTTCATGTGGCATTCTTGTGAATTTTCACCGTCGGGAACAAATTTTTCCGACGCCACATAAATGCACTTCATTTACCATGTCTTGTGGGAAGCCTTTAGTCAAGTCTGTCAGAGTAACTCTCAAAGTCAAGCTGTTGAAAGCCATGTCAATTCACAGGTCTTATTAAGATAACGACAGGTCTTTCATTGCTGGCCATGAAGGTAATACATCTTTTTAACATTTTCCTTTCAAATATATGAGATATTATTCATATCTTTTACTTATTAGAGACCCAGTCCTTTAAATACATAAACACAACATTAAATATCTTATTTTTATTGTACTAGATTTTACCAGTTTAAAACTTTTAAGTCTGAAGTCATGTCTCAAAATAATTAAGTCATGACTTATTATGATGATTTCATTTTCTAGTCTAGTTACAAGACTCAGTGCTCTGTCAAATACTTTGTCAAACACAATAAAAGTCATATTTACACAGAGTCACACAATGTTTTAAAGTATTAAAACTTCTGTCCTTTTTTTCAAACTCACTTTCTTTCCTTTTTCTCTCCATCTTTACCCCACCCTATACATTCTCCTCTACACCCCATTCACACTGTCTCCTTTTATTTTTCCTTTTTGTCTCTCAGTTATTCCCCCACGCTCACCCTCCTCCACTCCTGTGACGATGGAGGCAAAGTTGTCGTCCAGCAGGATCATGTCAGCAGCCTGCTTGGACACATCTGAGCCAGCAATCCCCATGGCTACACCAATGTCAGCTTTCTTCAGGGCCGGAGAGTCATTCACACCATCGCCTGTCACAGCCACGATCGCCCCCTGCACCCACAAGGACCAGCGAAGAAAAAGTGTGAAGAAGACAAAGATAAGGACCATGATTTAAGCTTTTCTGTCTCCACTTCCCTCTCCTTCCCCCTCCCCTTCTGTCTTAATAATGTCTTTTCAAAGCAGCTCTGGGGAGATTAAATGAAAAATGGGATTGAGTTGCAATCATTCAGTCACACGGAGTGAGACTGAGTGAGCCAGGGTGAGCTGTAGCATGACCTCAATATATAGGGACTTGTGAAAGTGAATACCCACATCTCTTTTCCCCATTTCAAACATAAAAGCTGAAAAAAAATTATATATACATACACAAAAATGCACTCTCACACACACACACACAGTATCTATGCTGTAATATACTTTACAGATACAGACTTAAACACTTAGACCATATAGGCTGCATGCACATATACACAAATACACATGCACAAAAGCCTGCATTAATCTATTCAACCACCTGCACATACACTCAAACAGCGACAGACAGTAAAATGTTTTCAGCCTTAAATAGCAAGGACACACACACACACACACACACACACACACACACACACACACACACACACACACACACACACACACACACACACACACACACACACACACACACACACACACACACACATCTGTATTTAACCGATGCACATAAACAGGCAAGCATTTATCCAGAATTTATCACAAGCACACCCATGCTTACATTCAACCATAGACACATGTTGTTATTCAGCTGTTTGCTCTCATAAATCCACACAATCTCAGACACACACACACTCCTGTCCATTGACCTGTCTCTGGCAGCCCTCAACTATGATGAGCTTCTGCTGAGGAGAGGTGCGAGCAAACACTATCTCTGTGTGGTTCCTCAGCAGGTCGTCCAGATACTCGGCGCTCATGTCCTTTAGGTCCGAGCCGTGCACCACACAGGCTTTAGCATCCCTGGGAAATACGCACATAAGCACACGCACACATACACAGTCAAACACAGTACAGAGTCAGTAATAGTGGGGGTAATTATGCAAAGGGGAGCTGTGATATTTTCTTGCTCTTTTCTGAGGTTTATATTCTGTATCTTTCCCCCACACACAGACGGAAACACACACACACACACACACACACACACACACACACACACACACACACACACACACACACACACACACACACACACACACACACACACACACACACACACACACACACACACACACACACACACACACACACACACGCCCTACATTCAGGAACTTTTTCATGCTTTTTGTCCTAAAGGAACAGTTTGACATTTTGGAAACAATGCTTATTTGCGAAGAGAAGATCAATACCATTTCCATGTCTGTGTTTTCTGAGACTGGAGCCAGTTGTTAGAAAGTTTTATTTTAGCATAAAGACAGGCAAAATATCTAACCTCTAAAAGTAACAAAATCCTTAACTAATGTGTTGTTTTAATGTTCCCAACCCTATTGTTCCTTTTATGCTCAATATTGTCCTTTTTATCTCTACTGGCATGTATTCATGATCTAGTTTTTCCTTAAACAAATGAGATATAAGTTGTTAATTTGTGGGTTTTAGAGTTGTTGTTCGGTGGATTATATTTCAGACAGATCCAGGCAGTTTTCTTCTGTTTCCAATCTTTATGCTAAGCTATAAGCCACCTGGCTGCTATCTTCAGCTTCATATTGAATGCACAGATATGAGTATTGATTTACCCGTCTAACCCTGTGCAAAGTATTTTTTGAAACATGCACACAACCTTACACATACACACATCCTGTAGCCACATCACTGGCCACACGGTCACACAAAAAGTTTCTCTTGGATGCTTGAGCCTACAGTGTAAACTTCCTCTGACACACACTCTCACACACACACACACACACACACACACACACACACACACACACACACACACACACACACACACACACACACACACACACACACACACACACACACACACACACACACACACACAGACACAATCACACACCTGGGGTTAACTTGGCTCAAAGGGATGTTCAGTCTCTCAGCGATGTCCTCAACCGTCTCATTGCCCTCAGAGATGATGCCCACACCTTTGGCGATGGCCTTGGCTGTGATTGGGTGGTCCCCTGTTACCATGATCACCTGACCGCAGACAGGAGGTCTCATAAATCAGAGGGCATGATCACATTAAACCCCAGTGTATCTGATCTGTATGTCAGGTGTCACAGCATGCTGGAGCTACACTGCACTATGGGTCTTCAGGATTTTTTTTCAACTGTGATGGGTAGTTGCATTGGAAAATAATGGTGCTATTAGGGGTTATAGGTTCCCAAAATGTTGTTTCGTACATTACCATAGGAAAAATAGAGGGGCTGTGTCAAAATGTTGGTTTGCGACCAAATACAAGAGCACATGAAGAAGTACCGCAGATTATGTACAAAATTTATGTTTGTACATAAATGCACAGATGGCAGACGCTATTTAGCAATTGTATGTAACTCATCATCCGTTAGAATTACATCATCTGCAAAGAATACAATTCTAACCATTATATCAACCACTTAACTCCCAGTTTAGTTTTGAGTCTAGGTGCTTATTTTATTTAGATAATGACACAAAAAGAGCACATGTCAGTGTCTCCTGTTTTCTTCCTGTGTCTTAGGCTCTCTATAATATAAGGACTTTGACTTACAGCAGGAGTGTAACAAACGTCACATATAAGTACACAGCTTCCGATGAGAGAGAGAGCAATGCCTGCCCACATTGCAAACAAAGTATTTGAATAGATAATGTTGAATCCCAGTCACAGTCGAACTTACTCTTAGAAATAAAATGTGATTGGAAGTGTTGTATCTGATATTTCCTCCAGTCTTCTAGCCCCCCTTTTTAGCATAAACTCCTCAAATAGCAACATCCTCTCTTTTAGCCTCTAGTTAGTTCTCTAAGCCAATTACGGTATGTCTTTCAAAGATTCATTATCAAGGGAAGCATGATAACTGCTACACCTGAAATTAAATCTCTTTTCTGTATTTGTAAAACTTCCCCTGAAATGAGAACCACTCGTTCCACTCATTATCCATTTTTATTGCTGATGTTTGTTGTTTAACCTTCCTGCAGCCTGGGTTATTGCTTTCCTGGCTAAAACTGTGCTCTCTGTGTGTATATGCAGATGATTAAAGTTTCATGAAAATTTGGAATAAATGTAATGAATTTGCATTGGATGAAAAGGAGGCTTTATATAATTTATATGAGAATACACTGAATTCATCCTTTATTGTTTGTCATTGCCTTTTTAATACCTGGCAGAGTCTCACATACAGCCTCTAAACAAAAGCATCAAAAGTGTTCACCGAGCTTCTGTTGCTTTGGCTGGACTTCTCTTTGGAGTGTTTGCAATAAATATGTTATCAAGAGCTTCCTTTCAGGAATCGTACTTCATTTATGCATTGATTATAATCAATCCCATTGGGTGTCATTTGAGTTTCTTTTTGAGATTTGAAAACACATTTGACATGCAAATCCCTTCTCTAAAAAGCCTGATGAATGAAGCTCTAGACAAGGCTTTTCAGGAACTAACACTGAGGGTTGAATCTGTGGAACCAATTACCTTGATACCGGCAGAGCGGCATTTACCCACTGCGTCAGGCACAGCCGCACGCGGCGGATCAATCATGGAGATCAGACCCAGGAAGCAGAGCTGCTCTGTGGGGAAGTTCATGTCGTCACAGTCGAAGGTGAATCCACGAGGGAACTGGGATGAAGACAGATTTAAGTGGCAGAAGCCTGCAAGAGAAGAGGTGAGGTGATCTTTCATAACTGAACTGCAGACATTGGAAAAAAAACAAACCTGTTTTACTGCTTTGATATCAACTGACTATTTATCTGGCACTTTAAAAAGTAGACAAAATTCTCACGACACTAAGTCCAAGACATCAAATGAACAACAAGGATGCTTTAGTGTATTTTTCTGTCTCTATTTACAGTAAAACCTTACAAAGCAATGTTAATATGATCTCCAGGCACAGTTAAAAATAAATATGGTCTGACTGCAGTGATCCTTTCAGTATGCATACAAATCATTTTTAATTTTAGATGTAGATTCAGAGGTTGCAGGTCTAAAACTCAAATTGAATCAGACCGTTTTATTTATTAATGACCCACAGCCCCTGAAATATGCGTCTGAATCTCTATAGAGCAAAGCAAAACAAAATGCCTCTGACAAAAAAAAAAAAACAGGCTCGGTCTTAAAGTGGAGAAACATTTCTTTGTCATAAAAACACCCAACCCATCATCATCATCACCCTAGGCATAACTTTATAGATTTAATAATTTACATTACATCAGGGGTTTTGCTCTGGAAATGGCACAATTCTACATTTCAGTGTTGAAAAAGTGACACCTACTCTAGAAATGATGATAGTACATAATTATTACCTATGGCACTTTTTAGTTGATGCCAGCTTCTTTTTTCCTTAGTTGTCAAAATGATGACATTTACAGATTCTGAATGCTTAACACCTAAGATGTGTTGAAAGGTGAACTTCAGAGTAATGACTTTTTTTCTCACACCAAATTTTGGCATCTTAATGGGGAAAATGTTATATTAGTGCAGACTGTGACCTGAATTAACTTTCCTGTCAATCACTGACTCATAACCCACACAACACTACATACTAAATTCATGCCTTGGAAAACCTCAAACTCATTTTGTGTTACAAAAGTAATTTAAGCTTTTATTCAACATCATCTCTTGCAATTCTGGTTAAGACTGCGATACCAAACTGTTTTCTTTGTATATGCTGCTGCAGTAAAATCATTCTACACATTTATGGGCTAAATTACCCTGGTGACCAAGGAGATTATAAAAGGTTAGAGTTCTGTGTGCAGCTGCTTCTTGACTCTGCCTTTCCCCTAAATGGCCGATGAGAGCTGATACCATGAAACTTACCAAGCACTCTCTCTCCCAGTCCTCCCAGCTCCATGTAGGCATTCTGGAAAGCATCTCTCAGGTTTTCATCAAGTGGTTGCTCCTGGCCATGGATCATGATGGAACTGCACCTGTAAAGCATTTATTACTAATATGTTTGCCACTACTTTTACCACTACTAAAGTTGATAATATCCTACATGTCTGTACAGCAACTGGGTTAAAGGAACAGATCACACAAAAATGGAAACTCAGTCATTATCTAGACACCCTCACGTCAACGGAAAGTCAGGTGAAGCTTCCTAAGCAACAAATTATTTCTGTTTCTTCACAGATTTGAGTAATTTTGGTTAGCATTAGGTACACCTCATAAAGGAATACAGTAAATCTATATCAGGTTTTTCATACACAGACTAACATAGAGTATAAAACTATGATGAATGATTTTAATATGAGTATTTTTTCACAACATCCGTGGAAAAGAAGGAATAAGTAAATGAAGAACCAGAAAACAATAACTGTGCTACATTTGCTTTGAGACATGTAATTGATACATTATTGATTAACCAACCTGTCCAAGATTCTCTCTGGCGCGCCCTTCATGACCAGAATATGACCAGAGGGATTGTCATCCACTTCGTGGATAGAGAGCTTGACAAAAGAGAAGAAGAAGACGAGAGATTGGCGAGGACATAACATGACAGGATTTGTCTTGAAACATGATGCAACATGTAGTTTATTACTTATGAAAAGGACTCAAGACAAGACAACATCCTCAGTAATACTCAACAATGAATGTCACCTTCAGGACACTCACATTTTTCCAAGTGCTTTAAAATAAAAGTCTTGTTGAATCTGACTTGACTGAATGCACATTGTAAGTCATACTGTATGTGTTCCCTATACTGAAGGGGCATTCATTCATACTCTCAAATGTATTCCAGTGGTGTCACACCTTGCAATACCCATTCCTACACACACACACACACACACACACATACTCACAACCCCAGGTAATTTGTATCTGAGTCACAGCATATCTAATCTCAGACAACCAGAGCAAAATTGCTTTTTTTTTCTCTCTCTCTTCAACACAGACGTTCCTATTTTAAGTCAGGAAACAGGGGCACAAAATACATGCAGGAAGTCCTTTGTTTCCTTCAGCATCACTGTTGGGTTATTTGTATGCTGGTTCTAATCTCCACACAGGATGGGAAAGACATGGGTTTGAAACACTCTGCCTTGCAATGCCCTTGAGTAAGGTGTTAAAGCTTCACGTGATGACTTTTTCATAGTTTATTATTAACCTTTCTTTTGTTTCTCCAACGCTGACTCCGACAGGATTCAACAAAGCATGGCTTAACTTAAGACTTTACAGAAATACCTGTGCCCGATCTTCTACAGCAAAATTACCCAGAAAATTATGCTTGTTGTTGATGTTGATGTTGTTTATATAGCACTTGCATATTCTGAGATTATCCACAATTGAAGTTATCACATAATGCTTCTTATACTTCACCAATTTTGTTACGGTCTTTCAAAGTCTTTAAATCCAGAGCATCAAACACTCTTCTCACCGAACCCCAGCTAAACCTTGTGATGCTCTGACTAGAGCCAGAGCAAACACTATTCATTTCAATCCATACAAACCAAACCAGTTTTTAATCCATATTTACACTTCTATCATGAACTAGAAAATCACTCAGTAGAGCACAAATCTCCACTAAGGCTGAACAATCCTACAGTACGTCTGTTTAGCTTGCTTGACCCATGCCCCACCCCTCCATAAATGTTTGTGGAAATCGGTTCAGTAGTTTTTGCATAATTACAAAAAACCCTGAAAATGTTAAAAATGCTTGAAATATTAAGGAAAGAATTCCTGGATCTGTCCCTTTATCCAGATCTGCACCAACCTTTAATAGGTTCTTTCCTGACTTGTGCCTCACCCTTCCACCAAATTTCATGGAAATTCATCCAGTTGTTTCTTGTATAATCCTGCTAACATACAAACAAATAAACAAACAAACTGACACAGGTGAAAACATACCCTCCTTGGCAGAGGTAATAAAGACACATTGCAGCGCTGCAGCAGCGTCTTTGTGGCTAACAGTGTTGTGTTTGTGGCCTGTTTGTTGGGCAGCTTACAAGCACATGTGTGCAATGTAAATGTAAGCAAGGTGTCTTTGTAGAAGAGTATAAATGTTCAGGCTGTCTTTCCCAGATGGAAAAACATTAAAAATGAATATGAATAAAACAATTTTTTGTCCAAGTCTTGGAAATCTTAGCATCTTTTGAAAATGACCTTGTCAATTCAAGAAGCATGAACAGAATAGTTGAAAGATAAGAGGAGGAAATAATGAATTACAAATGTGTTAAAATGTAAAAAAATTGTAATTGTAATTGTAAAAGCATGTAGAGAGTAGGCAGCGGACATGGATTCAGTTCACAATGGTGTGTAGATTGCTTCACACTGTAGACTTGCATCAGCTTCCAGCTCAAAGCCGTGATGCAACATTAATCCCATACCTGATATTTGTTGGTGGAGTTGAAAGGAATCTCTGCCACTTTTGGGTTTCTGGCTCTCATATCACGAACACTCCCACAGCACAGCTCAATGCATTTCAACAGAGCGGACTCTGATGCGTCTCCTGCTGTCTCCCTCTGGGGAAACACACACAGCCAGACATTAGCACAATCCCTCACACATTCATACTGAGGAATAGCTCACTGCCTGCGTTTATCTCACAGTGGTGGGGGTGGGGTTGGGGTGGGGGCTTTAACTGATTAAAGCAGTACCTGAGAGGATTTTCTGTATTTCCATTTTGGCTCTCATTAATGATGCAGGTAGTCGAGTATCTCCAACACTTGTAATGTGGCCACATTGTTTTTAAATCTTTGCAGCAATTTAACGTAAAAGTGTTGAAAACGCAAAAACATGCTGTCTTTATAAGCTTAGGGAATCAAAATGATTTGACTGAAACAGCTCATTTTTCTTCTGGTAAAATACTGCTGGTTAGTCTGACATGTAAGTCGTTCTCAAGGTTTCTTAAAGGCACTTTCCCAGGATGTGGACTTTACAGGGCCTGGATATGAACAAATCACATGATGTTGGAAATATACAGTATGGAGGAGCACTTTGGAGCAATGCCTATTGGCAATAATCAATAGCAAAGTGGTTGCTAAGGTCGTAACTAATGAGTAAATTCCTGTTTGAAAGTGTTAAACCTTCCAATGGTTTAACAAGAGCCCTATAAATGTGAGCATGTGTAGATACAGTGGGCTACTTTACAGGGCTCAGAATTGAATCATCCCATTTGAATGCACATTGCTCATGAGTTGTTTTTGTGTTGTTGTTTTTTTTTTGCAGGTTTATCTGCTTCAACTTGTGTGGCGGATTTGCTTGTATGCACTTGAATCTTACAGGAGAAAATTCTCCTCTGATAATCTGTAAAATCTCCCTTGATAAAAATTCATGCAATTCATCCCGCTCTTGGAGCCAATTCATTAAAATCCATGCTGAACTGATTGACCTGACGCCTAATATACCACGGCGCGCCGAACTAACTCAAGAGATTTCTCTTTGTTCCTGTTTATTCATTCATGAACAGCTGAAAAACAAGGACACGCACTCACTAAGATTTGTCCTTGTTTGCGCCTTTTCATGAATGAATAAACAGACCAAGGAAATTCCATTTCTCTGTTTTTTCTGGGTGACGATGAGGACTTGTTTTTGTAATGGTAGTAGAGGCTGCGCCTTGACTGCTGTGTTTGAGTGCTGTCAAGAGATACGGCTGTTACTTAATGCAGGGAGGACGCCTGTGCACTTCTAGACGCACAGAGGCTGCAGTGGCAGCATCTGCTCCCACCGGAGTCAAGAAGCTGTAATCCTGAGAGCTTCCCTCAGGTCACTGTAGCACAAGCTGGAGGATAGCAGTCGGTTGAGCACCGTGATGTTATTTCTTACCTACCCACCAGTGTGTGTGTCAATGTGGGGGAGTTATTTCCACGGGTCGCATTGGATTATCCTCTGTGAACATGTGTTTATGTGCAAGAGGGAGGTAAAGAGTGGAAGTCAGTCTGTGTAGAGCACATGTGTCAAGTAGTATTTATAAATTATTTTTATGGATTTGTTTTCTTTCACTGTGGATGTTGGTGAGGATCAGCCGGTCACAGAAGAGAAGACACAGTATATCTACTTAAGTGCTGTGCCCATACTACTTCATAAAGCTAAATACCTTTCCTTAAGTGCTGCATTATATTTTCATGGAATTTCCATTTTATACATGCGCTCACATAAATTTAGAGTGAAATATTACACTTCTAACTTTGTCTCATGCGTGTAAGTAGTCATATCATATAATCATGTTAAATCTAGTCTAGTAACGGAGTCTGATTTTCAACATACACACGTAGCTCCTATGTTTTTATTTACAAGCATGCATAAAGGTAAAGTTACAGTTTTGAAAATGAGTGCTGTTTGTCTTTGAAGACTTTAAGTCATAGCTTTGTTGTTTGTGAGGAAATATTGAAATGTGTCCTGTGTCTTCAGGGTGAAATTGTCTATTAAACGCACAAGATTCAAAAATAAATTACGTGTACGTGCTTAGCAGTGTAAAAGTATTTGTAAACCACGTACCTGTTATGAAATGTTCTGCACCAATACTCATATGTTGTGATACTCATGTCGCAGGTTTGAGATCCACTGACTGACTCCTCTCAGATAGCTCCTACATTTTCTCTCCTTGAGTTTTAATTACAGTGGGGATACTGAAATCATCTTAAGTGATTGTTAAGCTTGTTAAGTTTAGTTCTCCTTTGAGGATATGTTTTTTATGCACTGAAAGGAATTTATTTACAATGCAGATTCAGAGATGAAGACTTTATTGTGCATTGTTTTCCCCACGTCTCCTGTATAGGTGCTGTATTTTTGCCTGTTTGAGTTTGTTTTAAAAAAAAAAAGAATTTTGGGATCTTTACCAAAGCATCCTGAATGGAACAAAGCATGACCTTGTATTTGTAGGCATCTATCTCCTCTGACCTCAGCCGGTTCAGGAAGGCTAACTGACTGAACCTCTTTCATTTTAGTTGAATACCAATGAGCTAAACTCAACTTTAAAGATTAGAGATAATTCATGCAATGGAAGCATCAATGCAAAGCTTTGGAGAACTCTTGTTGTGTTGTCTGTGTGTGTTGGAGGCTCATACCATCACGACAGGAAGGTTCTCCTGTGCGGCTTTGAAATCAGCTCTGTTGCACAGAGCGGCCACACGAGACAAAGAATTCCAGGTAGCAGAGCTCTTGTCAAAACCCAGGCCTGAGAGAATAGCAGAGGGACATGTGTTAAACTTTATTTTAAGAAAAGCACATGTAGTATTCATGCCCCCGACTTAACTCTCGGTTCACAGAGTAGCACTGGATATGTTGCTAAATAACAGAGGCCATGTGAGCAATCTTTTTTGTCTTTGACAGTATTGATTTTTTTCAATTCCCCAGTCCTAAAATGTTCAATTTTAACAAGACCGTGTCAAAAATGAAAGCTGTTTGGAAATTTCCTGTATCAACATTTCATCCCTCCCACCCAATCGAACTAAAATGACCCTCACTCTGCTGCCGGCACGACATTCATTTTTCATTTATCTTAGACTCTCTAGAGTGGTCCCTGTCCCTGCTATTGTGAAAACAGAATATGATAATGTCATTCAGCAGACAGTAAACAGTGGGCAACTGTGGCTGAACATGTTCAGCTTTGAGAAAGCAAAGTGCAAAAGCCTTAGAAACCTGCAACAGCTGCAACAAATAGTCTGTACTCCTGAAAAATGAATACACTGGTTCTCTGTTTCAGACGTACAGGCTCTGCCTGCACTGCTGGCTACTCATGGAACGATCGTTCAGTCGTCTGAGGTATGAAAAGAGCAACTTTGTTTTCCTTCCAAACCTTTTAGTTATTGCTAAAAGCTTTGAAATTTGGCTTGATTTCTCGCTTTTTGGTGGGAGACAGGAATCTAATTGGCTGTGCAGCAGCAGCCTTGTCATGGAACTCTGGGAAAAGAAGTGTTTGTTGCTGAGGGGTGAACTCTCCACTGCATATCGCCGCTCAATTAATCAAAGCGGCAGTGTGAGCAGAAATGTTGGTTGGTGGCATGAACATGTGATACATTTTGGCAGGTGGTCACACTCACTATCTCCCTTCATGTCTCTCAGTCCCTCCCTCTTTCCTCCCCATCTTTTTTTCCCCTCTCTCTCTCTCTGTCTTACCAGTCTGGTCCTCGGTGGTGTCGGCTTCGTGGATCTGGTTGTCGAACCACATGTGGGCCACTGTCATGCGGTTCTGGGTCAGCGTGCCCGTCTTGTCGGAGCAGATGGTGGAGGTGGAGCCGAGAGTCTCTACGGCCTCCAGGTTCTTCACCAGGCAGTTCTTCTTGGCCATTCGCTTGGCAGTGAGAGTCAGACACACCTGGGAGAACGGTGGGAGGTGAGGGGGGAGAAAGTGTGTGGGGGCAGGGGGGTGGGTGGGTAAAGGAGGGAGGGAGGGTGGAAGAAAATGAGAGGCGAGGCGTGGATGGATGATGGCTAGTCGACGAAGGGAGAGAAAGCATGTGTACGCACCGGTGCGTTCAAGTGTTTGTGCACGTGATTTGTGGTAAAGGTGCCTTACACCGTCTGAGTGTGTCGGCGTGTGTGTGTGTGTGTGTGTGTGTGTGTGTGTGTGTGTGTGTGTGTGTGTGTGTGTGTGTGTGTGCATGCATGTGTGGGTTTGGTTGGCTGATTAAAAGCAGGTGCAGAGGAACAATGAATAGACATATTCCATATGTTTACCAGGCACATGGACACACATTAATTCAAGCTGACCGCATTAGTGAAATAGCAACAAATGAAGCGCAAAGACACACAAACATCTCCGCACATGAGTCATAAAGCAAAAGCAACGAAAGAAACCAGTCACTGGAAGTTAATTTATTTTCTGGGACCAGTGAAATGTCGACTGATGGCATTTCAAATGCCAGCTGGCATCCACCTCAGCTTTCAGTTTGTCATTGTTGCAGAGAAAGTTAGATGCACTTGAACATTTCAGCTTCTTTAACAGTCGGTAATAAATCACCTACCTTGCTGTATTCTGCAGCTACAGCTAACATTCACTGAGGGTAAATTAGAGTTAGGAAAAGCACAGGTGTAACTAATATCGTTGATGTTGACTCTGTTTCATTTAGGTGTGCCAGTAAGCCATGACGGTGAGCCAGCAGGCACAATATCAGGCCTCTAGAACTGGCACGCTTAAAGCTGCACTAATCAATTATTTCATGCTAACAATGGCTCAAATTACTGCATGTAATAAGGGAACAGCTGCTCAAGACAACAAAGGCATGGAATATGAACACCAAACTCTGCTTTTCACCTTTGGTTTTACAAAGCCTTTAAGCCTCTTTTAGCTCATTATTTTGTTTTTTCAGGCGCCTCAAAGAAGCGCCTCAAACAAACTGTAAGCTACCTGTTGAGCAACAAGCAGCCAACAATAAAAGTTAGCAATGAGATGGTGAGGACGGTCATACATCTAGCCATCAAAGAGCAACATCTTTTTCTCAAGAATAGGTGAGGAGCTAAGAAAGTGAGTGAAAATTTGTTGTGTGGCGAGACACACAACTCCATATGAAGCTACTGCTACCATTTTTGCCTTTATTTTATAAGGTGACATATAAGTGTTCTCCCAAATGGCAGAAAACAGCTTGACATGGCCTGAAATAATGCTTTAGTGATTTATACTGTATAAATACAACCAGAACTAATTTATACCAAAACAAATCAAAACACACCCACATAGTACACACCTCCCATCGGCCATCTCTATCTTCACACTCATTACTAAGGCTCAGTTTATTTTATTTTATTTTGAAAAATTACTGGCAACGCAGAAACCTTTCACCCTGTCTCGTTGTTACAGTGCAGTAATGTACGACTTCCCCCCAGAGTTCTGTTCACTCATCCCAAAAGTAGATTATGACCTGCCCTGGCTTTGTAAAATGAAAAGTTTCCAATTAGCCTCTATCATAAAAAGGAGGAACACAGCCACAAACACTACTCACAGTGACAGTAGCCAGCAGTCCCTCAGGCACATTCGCCACAATAATGCCAATGAGGAAGATGACAGCCTCCAGCCATGTGTATCCCAGGATGAGGGACAGGACGAAGAAGCTCATGCCCAGAAAGACAGCCACGCCTGTGATGATGTGGATGAAGTGTTCGATCTCTATGTTGATGGGCGTGCGGCGGACTTCAAGCTCAGATGCCAGAGTGGCAATGCGCCCCATCACTGTTCGGTCACCGGTGGCTATCACGATGCCACGGGCTGTACCTGAGAAGGAGGGGTGATGCACTGTTAGCCACTTACAGGATTTTTAAGATTTTTTGTTTTTTTTTGTTTTACCAACTATCCATTTGTCACAGAGGAGTCAAGAAGATCTATGTTTTTAGTGCTCTAACAACGTGTGTTTCTCAGAACAACATGTATCAGGTTTGGTCCCCCACAGGTGAGCATGAGCCAAAAATAAAGCATCTATTGTATTGCTTTGTACTGTTAAGATGGAAAATGGTACTAGAATCCAAACTTTCCTGAACTGACTGACTTCCTATGCAGTGTCACTCTGCCCCCCATGGTCAGATTAAACAAAATAAGTAATGACAGGTCCTAAATATTTAAAGAACATTTATTATCCAATAAAAAACAGCATGAACAGTGATTTTAATTATGTTTTTTTTTAACTTTTTCATTTATTTTTAGTAGAAACATCTGGCATAGGTCAAATCAAACCTCATGGCGGGCTAACTATAGGCCTGCAGGCCCTACTTTGGGAAGCCCTGATGTGAAGAGACAAATGACTGCTAACTGTGGAGGTGATGGCTGGATGAAGAGTGGTGATGGATGGAGGTGAATTGCGGGTGTTGGTTAGTGATCGATAGTTGTTGGAGTATGTTGGAGGGAAAATGCATCAAATGTAATAGACAGAGCTGGCTAGCAGCGTTTTTTTTTTTTATAAGGAATATTTTTTTCAGTAGAAACCATTTAAAGTGAGATCTGTGGATTATCTAACGTAACCATGGCAATTGTTTCTGGAAATAAAATGCTATACTGCTTATACTGATTTTTTAAATGTAATTTTTCATGATCATATACAGTATTTTCTTCAGTGTATTAAGTTTGAAGCCCAAAGGAGACAGATGTTTCATGAGTTAAATGAAAAAAAGAAAAAAAGAATATATATATACATATATATATGTATATATATATGTATATATATATATATACGTATATATATATATATACATATATATATACGTATATATATGTATATATATACATATATATATACATATATATATGTATATATATATGTATATATATATATATACGTATATATATATATATACATATATATATACGTATATATACGTATATATATATATACATATATATATATACATATATATACATATATATACATATATATATATACGTATATATATATATATATATATATACACATATATATGTATATATATATATACATATATATATATGTATATATATACATATATATATACATATATATATACATATGTATATATATATGTATATATATACATATATATATATATACACATATACATATATATATATACGTATATATATACATATATATATATATATATATATATATATATATGTGTATATATATATATATATATATATATATATATATATATATATATATATATATATATATATATATATGGTTCGATCCCCAGTCCCTACAGTCTACAAGTCGAAGTGTCCTTGGGCAAGATACTAAACCCTAATTTGCTCCCAATGGCTGTTCTGTTGGTGTGTGAGTGATCGTGTGACTGGTTACTCCTCCTGATGAGCAGGTGGCGCCATGCATGGCAGCCTCTGCCACCTCTGTATGAAGGTTTGTGTGAATGGGTGAATATTATATTACATTACTATATATACTATACTATTATTATATTACAGCCTGTAATATATACCCTTACAGGCTGTTTTCTCCATATAGGTTTTACTAGACTTGAAACTTATATTTAAAAAATGAATGTATCCTACTTTGTAAATTAAAAGTTCACTTTACACACAACATACATTGGAGTTTAGATGTAGATATCGATGCAGTGGAGGACTCTGATAAGAAAATCCCTCTGAAATGTTTACTCCATCACTGTTTGATGATTGACAGTGAATGAAATACCAACTAAAATCCCCATTGGTTGATACTCATTTATAATATCCACTAATTACACTGTACAGTGGAGGGAAAGCCCTTGTGATAAATCATACACTGAAACACATTCATGGAGGGACGGCAATGCAAAACAATGTTCATGTCCAGATGGCAAAAAAAAAGACATTTACATGACATAATCTGGCCCAGATGTGGCCTACTGACCCTCGACACAGTTGGTGGAGAAGAAGCAGATGTTGCGGGTCTCAAGAGGATTGTCGTGTGTGAACTCTGGGGAGCGAGTCTGAGGCTCAGATTCACCTGTCAGAGAGGAGTTGTCCACCTTCACATGGACAGGGAGAAGGGGGAAAGTGTTACAGGAGAGGGTGAAGAGGTGACAGGGTGGAAATGAAAGAAGCAGCAGTGATCTTAGTGATTTTATTTCCCATGTTCCTAAAGGTGAGGAACCAACTGGTCATCACAGTGTAATTGCGCTGCTTCAAAATCCAGTGGGATAAACCAAGAAATAAATGTCTGTCAAGGTCAAGGAGTGAAATTTAGGAGAAATGCAACAACAGCAATGCAACAGCATAAATACAGAGAGACAGAACACACTGGTATCAGAGCTAAATATTGAGAAGTGCTGCCAAAGCTCTGTATTGAATGTAGTGTGTGTATATCTGAGTAAAATATTTGACAGCTAAGCTTTGCTATTAACTTTATATTCTGTTGCTCCTTCAAAGAAAGAGCAATGGCTTCATGCTATTCAGGATATTTACTCAATGGGAACTGACCTTTTGGGAGTCAGAGAAAATATTTTCTGACAGAAATTGGGGAGAAGTGGAGCCTTTACATGAAGCAAGATGCTGAAAAAATGCTGCCATTTCTCATCAACAATTGGATAGATGTTGTGAAATTTTGTGCCGACATTCATGGTCCCCAGAGGATGAACCTTATTGGGTTTGGTGTGACCATGACTTTTCGTCTATAGCGCCATCTGGAGCTTGACTTTTTGGTCTTTAATTGAAATATACCAACAGCTCACCATGAATTTTACCAATGATATGCAAAGTCTCCGGAGAATTAATCCCTGTAATGTTGTTTATTCCCTGAACGCTGTAAATTTTCGCACGCTGACACACTGACTTGAAACGTTTGTCATGATAAATAATAATCAATGAAAAGCTTCATAGGAAAGAAAGTGAATGATAAAAAAAAGCGAGCGGTGAGTCAGTTGAGCTATACTGTAATCCCAAAGAGACCTTCAGGCTCCCCGGGGCTGAGCCTAGAACCCCTCCCCTACCTTGCATCCGCTGGAGGAGATCACTCGAAGGTCAGCTGGTGTACGGTCTCCCCCTTTGATCTCCACCAGATCTCCCTGCACCACAAGCTCGGCATTGATCTGCATCTTCTCCCCCTCCCGGATCACCAACGCTTGCTGGCATGGCCAAAAAGGAAGAGAGGAGAGAGAGTATGGGGAAGAGGCAAGAGGGTTCGGGAACAGAGAGAGGATTTAGTCAGAGGGAGAGAGAGAGAGGTGTGATGAAATAAAGGTGCCAGAGGGTGTGGAGTGATGTGAAATGGAGAGATAGAGAAAGGAAAAAGAGAGAGAAGGACAAGGAGGGGAAAGTAGACAAGGTGGGAGTGAAAACAGGCTAAATAGATTAAAGTATTAGGTGATCGAAATGCTAGAGGTCGATAACATGAGGGGAGATTTTATGCAAACACTCACAATCTGAAGTTGGCGGACGTTGATTCTTCCTTTGCACAAGCTTATTAGGTTTCTACTCAAGTGAGTGTGTAAGCCCTACTTGAGGGACGGCTTATTGATTCAGAGCTTTAAGACTACACCAAACACTAAAATGCATTAACTCACCTGAGGCACCATTTTCTTGAAGGAGTCCATGATTCGGGAGCTCTTGGCTTCTTGGAAGTAGGAGAAACAACCAGTGATGATGACCACGGCCGCCAGCACCACGCCCAGGTACAACTGAAATATGGTGGTGGTGGTGTCATTATCGATTTAATCTGGTTAACGTGAGGCATGGCTAAGCATACAAAAGGGGGATTCACAAACCTCGGCGTGCGTTTTAAAACAGCAAATCCTTAAATGCAAAGTGCAAGAGAGGAGTTAAAAGCGAGAAAACCTGGGGAAGTTAGAAGTCTTAGTTGTAGATTTAAAAGGGGAATTCGTGATGGAGCCGAATCCTCATTTATTATTCCTGTCATCTTGGATGGTTTGTTCAGTGTTAGTCCAAGAGAACATCTGTCTCACAAACCCAGAAATCCAAGAACTGACAGTCTGATCTGTGAGGCCACCAAGAGACACTTTCTGAACCGCAGCCCGGTTTTGTAGACTTAAAGCAAGGAACTTTTATTCTGCTGTATTTTTTTGTTTGTTTTTTCAAGAAATATTTACAGTTTTACGAGTGAAAAAGCTGCTATTTGTTGAGCTCTAACTGACGCAAACAAGACAACCAGGCACTTTGGATGAAAGTGTCCTCCAGCTGGTGTACTGTATGTCCTGGACTCCGGGAAAACAACATTTCTAAACCTTGAAAAGTTTTCTTTTTGGAGGGTGCTGCTTTCATTTGATAGCAACAGCAGAATGCTTGGCTTTTTTTTTTTTTTTTTTTACATTTAAATATCTTTTCTTTCACAGTGGCAGTGCAAAATCTTCTGAACCAGGAAATACATCTGTATCCTGAGAATATCATTTGTCAATGTTGTTGCCTCCAATTCAGTGTTCAGGTGGCAGCTGTTGGATTTTGTCTACAAACATTTCTTTTGCACATTTAAGATCAGCTCTTTTGCCTTTGTTTGGCTTCAGGAGACATTTGTTCTTGTTCACCAGCTGCGCAGAACTGAAGGAGCGACATCTGTCCAGGCAGGTGACACATCTGAATCCTCCAAAGTTCCATTCCCAGATTGCAAACATGGAAACTCTTCATAAAATATAGTTTGGCAGCACTTTCTGAAGCCTGGGGACGCTTAAACGTTTTCTCAAAAGGAGGAAGACAATGCAACATTTCAGCTGGAGACATAAGAAATAATAAAAGTAAAGTTCTAATCAAACAACAGCTATGTGTACATATGTTTTAGGTTGAATTTTCATCCGCGGAAACTGCTTTTACATAATGCAAAGGCTGAAAGTGCCAACGCTGCAGGCAGTCGGAGCTTTGAAGTAGCTCACCAGAGCATCCAGCTGAACACACTCACTACTGAATGTAGAGATTAAATCATGGGGAGATTAAAGTTATCACGTGTGTGCATGCACGTATGTCTATCTGCTATATGGTGTACATTATGTAACAGCTTAATGCTGTCTGGGGTTTGAATGATGATTACATAATGACTCAGAGCCATAAAGAGAAGCATGGCTTGCTGCTCTTGGCTCCATTTGATCAGCGGTAGGTCCCCGTATTTATTTATCGATCTATTTGGAGACACAGTTTCCCATTCAAGTGTGTGTCTGTATGCGTGTGTGTCCCTGTACATAGATCTTTGTCTCTACTGAACCTGTATTATAACTGTAGCTGTCTTTGCACACCTACATCTCTCCCCGTGTCTGACTAATATAGAAGGTGTGTGCTCAGACATGCATGCATGAATGTTTTACACGGACTTTCTCACATTGTCATTGGGTGCCTCGTCCTCTGTGGCCACCTGGATGCTGTAGGCCAGGAAGCAGAGGATGGCGCCGATCCAGAGCAGGATGGAGAAGCCACCGAACAGCTGACGGCAGAACTTCACCCACTCAGGGGTGGTCGGGGGAGGAGTCAGAGCGTTTGGACCATCCCTGTTCAGAATCTCCACAGCTCTGGCATTGGTCAGGCCCTGAGGGAAAGCATTTTGAAAGAATGAATGTCAGTCTGCATGCACTGGGAATTTACTGTAACACAACAGCTGTATTTTTACCACGGCTTAAAAACAGTTGTATTGCTACTGTGGCAGAACATCAAGTATTTCTGCTTTTCCTAGTATAATTATAAAGAACTTGATGACACAGCCTAATAGTGTCAAGGTCTAATTTACAGACAATCCAAGTAAATACCTGAAATACGACTATTTTATTATATTTGGAAAAAAAACCACACAACTTAGTTCTCTTTCGAGGTTTTGCAGGTCTCCTCACATTTATACAGCTTGTGAATTCTGTGGAGCACCTCAGTTTTCTCAAATACAAGACTTAGAAAGATTCAATTTCACTACATGTGCAACGTCAAACTGAAGGTGAGCAGAAAATGTGGTCACAACATAAAGACTCGGTGATGTTTGTGGGATTATAGGAGTTGTTGCATCAAAGTTTGTATGTGCATGTGTGTGTGTGTGTGTGTGTGTGTGTGTGTGTGTATGTGTGTGTGTGTGTGTGTGTGTGTGTGTGTGTGTGTATGTGTGTGTGTGTGTGTGTGTGTGTGTGTGCTTGAGGGATTAAAGATGAATAAGCCTTAAAGTGAGCTTGCAGTGGATCTGACTTGACCAAAGTAATGGTTGGTCTCGCTTTGGATTTCACTTTCCTGTACAGGAGGACAGAGATTAAATCTCAACAGAGATATTATAGCGACTCTTTGCTGCGTGTTGGTGTGCAAGTGTGTGTAAATGAGAGCGCTTCGGTTTGTGTGCCGTTACCTGTGTGAGGTCCACTCCATAGCGTTTTCCCAGATCATCCAGAGCTATTTTGTGGTCGTCCTGCAGGGATAAAACGGTCCTTTTAATTTGTGCTTCAGTGGGATGGAAACAGAATCAGGGTGACATTAATTGGCTATTAAAATTTAAAGGGAATTTGTCTTTGACATGAAAGGGAAACTACTATTTTGAAGCAATACATCCAATGTCCTACTCCCAATGCAGTATGGCTGCAGCTGTAATGGGAACTTTAATAAATCGGCAAACTAAATGCAATGCACGCCTCCATCTTACTGAAGAAATACTTAATTCTCTCTGTCTGAGATGCATTCAGGGGCTTTATATATGATTCATTCCTCATGGCAGATCAAACAGCTTGAAGAGCATCTCCAATTGCGGCTGAACTAGAGATGAGCAAACTGTCTGTTATCTAGAGGTAAAAATGTCATCCATTAAAAACTGTAGGTTTGCTGTACACAACAAAATCCATCCTGAAGAACTTTCAACACAATTAAAGAAAGAGTTCAGTGATATATGTTGTTTTTCTGGGTCCATTTTGTGTTATTATTCTTGTGCAACTAGCCAAATTTCCCCTTGACATATTTCCACTGTTGCTAAAATGGAGTTGGGTGCTGTAGCAACAAGGATTCAGCATTTGTCAGGATGCTGTCAGTCCCGCAGAATGAAGGGCTATTTTCTTCACTCAACGCTTGGACAGGGAGAATTCCACCAATTTCTTCACCGGCAGCCAGAGGACCACAGTGAAATGTAGCTGCAAGTGATTTGGTCACAATCCCCGACATGCCTCAGTGTTCACAAAACAGATTGTTAATTAGGCTTTATTCACATACCATTACACCTAGTATTGATCAGCCGTTGTTTTTGTGGTTGTTGGTTGGATGAAAAAATGTACAAAATCACTAACTGAAGAAGCACATGAGGCAGATTGATGAAAGTAAAACACAACTCTTTTTCAAAAACTGTGCACCAAGGTGTCTGCAGTACCCAAGAAATTCTTTCATCAGTCACAGACCAACTTGATCACTGACAAGAGCTGCTTTTTTATTATACTGCGTGCAGCTAAACTTACACCAGTTTTCATGGGCATCGCTTGGCTGCGTTTTGACAGCACCTCAGAGAGCTACAGCCCTGCACAAGACAAACTCTGCACTACACCGTTGGTGGCCCACAAATTATTCAGCATCCTTCTGTTTACAAAGAAGAGCAGCCAGAGGGTGGTCGAAGAGATACGAGAGGACAGGCTGGCTCAGAGATGACTACACTAAGCAGGTTGGATTGCTATTTTGTTTGCAGGCCACTGTTTTCAGTCACGGCCTTGTTAAATAACCTAGTGCATTCGCCGTAACGTCATTCGGGGGATCGCTTGGGAGCAGTGGTGATGGAATCAATCACCATGCAGAGTGAGTGTGAGTTGGAGCAGCGACAGCTTGTTATTCTTACCAAGGACACCTCCTTCTTCAGCTCATCCAAATCCCTGTCCTTCTTCCGCTTCCCTCCATTCTCTGCACCGCCCTGGAAGGAACGAGAGAGAGATTAGCATACATCAGGGCCATAGGCTATCAACCCAAGCCTAAGTGGGAAAAGTCACATGCTTGTAGCCACATTGTGCCAAGCCATTTACATTCACAAGGTCCATGAATTTCAAGATCAGAGAGAGCACAATGGATTTTCTGTGCGCTGGTTCATTGCAATCTCCCAGCACTATTGGCAAGCCGTTCACTGAATATGGAGGAGAAAACATTTTTTTCACATAGTGCAAGTTCCTCATTTGTGCGAGCGAGAGAGTGTGTGTACTGAACAGTTGGAGGAATGGTGCATCGTGGAAATCATCTGCTGCTGTCAGTCTCCTCTTAGCAGCATGTGTGCATGTCAGTGAAGGAGGGATACACACATACAGAGAGAGAGAGAGAGAGCGTGAGCATGCGACTCCGTGAAAAAGTCATCAAAAAAGAGGCGAGGAGTGAGAGCAGAGTCGGTGGAGTGACTGAAATCTGTCTGACATGGCAATTCCCCACCACCACCACCCCTGTGTGTGAAGATTATACCAGCCTGTCCTACCATAAAGCTAAATGGAATAGGCCTGATGGACAGAATAAAACCAAATTATGTAATTACCCAAGTAAACAGCAAGTCGGGAGTCAAACGTTTTGAGGAGAAAAGCCATCATCCTGAGCTGTTCTTGCTTTAAAAAAAAAGGAGCATTGTGACACTCAGAGACATCGAGCCCTGCAGACACGTTGAGGAATCTCAGTGCATTTCCATGATGCATGTCCACGCCGTATGCTCTACTGTATAAGCTAAAGCAGGAATATAGTGTCAGTCGTGTTCACCCACTCATGACTGGAAGAGAGATAACAACACTTTCTGCGAGTTTGTTTTAGGGGGTTTTTTTTTCAAAAAGAAATAAAGAGAACTTACCCCTTTGCCCATGCTGGACGTCCAGACGTTGCCAGATAATAATGTGAAGGACAGCGCTCAGGGGCCCTGCCACAGCTGAGACCTCCTGCCCCCACATGCTGAACATGCTGGTGGCTTTTTTTGGGCATGGCAACCCCCCAAATCCACTCCAAACATCCCACTCCCTCTCTACTTGCTCCCTCCTGTCAGGGTAACCTGAGCCATACACCCCCCCCCCCCCCCCCCCCGTCCTCCCCCCACTACTCCAGTCCTGTCACAGAGCTGCTTCTCAGCACACAGGCACCCTCCCATCACCACCGCCGAACACACGCTCACACACAGAGGTGGTTGTATTTGTGTACCAGCACCTGCTCAGTGTGTCCCCCAACCCCCCCCCCCCCCCCCCCCCCCCCCCCCCCCACACACACACACACACACACACACACACACACACACACACACAATAGAGAACAACAGCCCATCAGTCACTGGTGTCAACACAACAAATGAAATCCCGTGCTTTACATAACATGCAGCATCTATAACAGATGGGATAATGAGGGGCCAGTATCGGCCCTTAAGATTTATCACGTGAAGGAAGACGGGTATTCAGCTGTTTGGATTCTGGACACAGACTGAATCCTGAGGCCTGCTCTGCAAATGAATCCGGCGATAAACTGTTTAATCATTCGTGAATTGATCCTTAAAGATGAATCGTTTACCTTATTTTTTTTTTTTCATTTCCCACTGCTCCAAATGAAATAGACTCGTAGCCAGTACAAGGCTGCAATTAGCTCAATGTCCGACATATTTACAACATAAGGTGGGTCATCACCGCTTCGCCCACACAACAGATGGGTAAGTAGCAAATGTTTTCTCACTCATCACATGTTTACACTTGACTGTAGGTTTGGACTCTTCCTGTGTTGCAGTGCTTCCAATCTTGTGAATACTTTGAAGTACTGTATGTATGGCCTCCTGTAGAGTGCTCATTTCCCATGTTCATTCTTCCAATTTTTCTCCCACTGACTAAGAGACGTTTCAATGTTTACCATTGTGTTACATCACCTTTTCTTTTAACAACACTCGGTAAGTGTTTGGGAAGAGAGGACACTAAATGTTGACGTTTTTTAAAGTGGAATTCTGTCCCATTCTTGCTTGATATGCGACTTAAGTTGTTCAACAATCCGAGGTCTCTGTTGTCGTATTTGGCGCTTTGTAATGCAGCACACATTTTCAATGGGGGACAGATCTGGACTGCAGGCAGGCCAGTCTAGTGCTTTATAAAGAGAGTCACACAGAATGTGTCTTGGCATATTCTTGCTGGCACCCATACGGAAACCTTGTTACGACTTTTACTCCCTCTAGATAGTCAAGTTTGATCGTCTTCTCGACTGTTCACATTCATCTTTGTATGATACCTGAATCTGACATCATTGTTAACAGATCTGTACCATTACAACAAGTATGCAGCTGAGGAATAGAAAACATCATTGGCACAACAGTCACTCATTAAAATGAATAAATTAGCAGTGCAGGCATTCATTTCTTGCATTGTTTGCTGTGTTACAGTAAGTTGTTGGTTCTTTTGGCTGAGGCAGAGAAGGCATAAAGGGATTTGATTAAAGCATCTTTCCACTCATCTATTAAATTTGCTTCCTCCTCTCTCCCAGATGTCGTTACTCTCATCCTCCATATTTGACTTTGTCCATCATTGCTGACAAATGATGAATAAGGATTATAAACAAATGTGAGCGTGCTCAGTGGGAGTAAAAAGCACATGAATTCTGATTATTATTCTGTTTACATTCCTGTCACATCACCAGGAATAAGATACGTATGGGATTTATATGAAAGTGGTCCAGATCAGAATTGAAAGGATCAGATTCATTGTGATTTATGCTGATATGCTGATATGCATATGAGTCACATAATAACAACAACAACAAAAAAGAGATTGGGTCACTTTGCTCTGCGGTGTGAACGTAGGCATAAATGCATATAGCATCAATCTTTTCAAAGCAAAAGTAATACTGTGTACCTCCCGAAATGTTTGACTTTCTTTTAAAAAAATATTACCAGATAAATTCTGCACGTTGCACCGTCACTGAAATGGGTGAGGCCCCCGTGGTAGCATCAAAACAAAACACTGTGGGAGACAGCAATGCCATCACCCCTCTGCCAGGCATCAGGTGCTGCAGCGGAGAAGGTCAGTGGGCCTCAGCTAAAGACTGCGGTTGTGATGTGTGTGACTGTCAGAGCATTTCTGAAAAGGTTATGTATGCTCACTGGACCCAGCTGGCAGGTTAAGTCAGAAAAAATTAAGCCTTTCCAAAAAATATACCTCATTTTGTCACCCTGAAAAGTGTGAAAAGATTGTAAATTATCATTGCGCATTTATTTTCAGTTCATAACAAAGTGCAGGATGAGGGGAAGTCATTTTAGTCCCTACCAGCTGACACCCTGAGGTCATTTGTTCAGCATTTAAAACTTTCAGTGGTCATCATCTAAAATGATATTATTGTGTACGCAAATGTCTTTAGATAGCTAATAAGCCTTGAGCTCTTCCACCATGAGTTTTACTTTCATGTCAGCCATCAGAGTATTCAAATATTTACAGTGGTGGATCTCTCATTTCGGAAGGACTTCTTCCTTTTGAAAAGTTCATGAAAGCGTGCAGCATCTTGGCAGAGCATGGCGTAACAGATTTACACAGCGATCGGGACTTTAAACTGAAAGCAAGAAGAAAGAAAGAAAGTCTCGGGACATTTTCAGCTGGGTTTACTTTGTCTTCTGTCGACAACAGCTGCGCTTTGGGCTTTTATTTTTTATTTCTGTTCTCTTTACAACATATTATACAGAGTCATCAAAAGTTGTTAGTGATCTGGAATTACCACAAGCATTAAAATAAATGTAAAAAGAAAAAAAAAATGTAAGAAGCTCCAGTCATTTCAAATAAAGGAAGGGTTATTGTGCAACTATGACTTTACAGTTCATAATACATACGAAACACTTTTAAAAGACGTTTTAATGTTGTCTTTGTTATGTCAGGTGTCTGTGTGGCTTTGCAGAAAAAGAAGAAAAAAACAGCGACTAGTGAAACAGATCTCCAGTTTAAATGTCGTGGATTTTAGCACCTCCATTCCTGCTTTGAATTTAAAAGGAACATTCAAGTCTACTATCCACCCTGCATATCAAGCAAGCAGTTCTTTGGCTCAGGGTTGGGGAAGGAGCATCTTTAAAAGAAAGCTCTGGGGAAGAGCAGGCTCTATCTGTAATGATACATATGGATTTTTGGCTTGACTTAACACACCAGATAAGTCTCTTCCACCTAAAGCTTTCTCCCACAGCAAGCTCCTTCCACAGCAAGCTCCTTCCACTCATTTTATTTTCCCCAGCCATATTCCACTGAATCTGAGTCCAACCAAACCCTTATCCAACCGTTATCTCCTCTCTGACACCACACGACAACCTCGATTTCCCTTAGACTCGGAATAAGACATGCATCAGAGACAGCCACACAGTACCTTCAATAACACAGAAGGACAAAAATATAATGACGTATCCCATCAATGCAATTACATTTCTTCCTCGCCCCGATAAACTTGTTCGCACATGGAAAACAATGTCTCAGAAAACAGTATTTGCTTTACTTAGGGTGACATACTGTTGTTTTTTTTGCTTTATATCAAATCTCATCATTTAACAAGACACACATATAAATAAAACACATTGTATTTGCGACCGTAAGAGAGCTAGCTAGATTATAAGTTTCTGTTTGGCATCTTCGGTGAAAACCAAAGGCTAATTTCATGTTTGCTTCCCTTGCCAGTATGACCAGAGGAAAGCATTTTGGCATTCGAACCAGCAGGAAAAAAAAAAAAGACAGTAAGGGGTCAAAAAGAGGGCTGGCAGGGGACATGCCTTTGGGGGAGGTGGCGTTTTGAAGGGCAAGCGAGGGGGCATTCATCGATCACTGGGCAAAACCCAGGGAGGGGAGAAAGATGTCCGTCACTGAGGCTGAAAAAGAGAATGGAGAGGAGGAGGAGGAAGGACAGAAGAGAGAGGAAAAGAGGAGCAGAGCACTGAGCTGTAGGCCTGGCAGTCAGATAAGGAGAGGCTTAAAGAGTGGAGTGGATTGTGTATAGGTCTTTTCTGTGGGGGAATAGTGCAGTTCAGAGGCACTAGACGACAGGAAGAGGAGGAGATAAAGGAAGCCAAAGACGTAAGGACAGAGAGAACGAAAGAAAGGTTTGGAGGGAGCGGATGAATCCCAAGATGATGGCCGAGATGAAGAGTGAAGAACAGGAGACAGCAGAGGAGGGAGAGATAAAGATGTGAAGAGAGATGTCTCATTACCAGCGCTGCTTTGCAAAAATAATTAGCCTGGCTTGGCGAGCAGAAACCTGCGGGCGGATTAACCGGACCTAAAATAACAACACGCAAGCTGCACCTCTTCCTGGTAAACCCTTTTGTCAGACTCCTAAGAGTGTCCTGACTTCGGGGGCCGTGACGTCATTCCAGTTTGTCAGTCGCTGGCCGTTGAGTCAGCCTCATGCACTGAGGCACAAACAGCCACAACAGGCACACCCCCCCACCCCTCAGCCTTGCCTATTTCTTTCCCACTCACCTCCCCTTTTGGCTGAAAAATGTGCAGCTGTTACAGTAAGCCTGTACGCTCTTATAGGGCCAGAAATAGCCCCCTTTAGCCAGGGCGGGCACATGGCGACAACCTCCATTAGCTCAAATGTGAGACGATTGAATCACCCCAAGCTCCAGGGCTTGAACCTCTATCTCCGCTGGCCGGGAGCAGGAATCATATTTCTCTCCCACTATCACTCTCCTCTGCTTCTCTCTCTTTTTCTCTGTCTGAAGGCCCGAAAGCGCTCACAGCTCCGCTCGGTGTGTGTGATTGAGTCGTAAACATTAAAGGGGAAGATTCAGGCGACTCTAAGCACAGAGGGACGCCTTTCGAGTTCTTCGTAAGGATGTTATGTGCATAGTTAGGCCTTAAACAGTTTTACAGGTTGCCCAATGAGCGCGCACAGGTTCTCCAATGAGAAGTTGTAAAAATTATTTGATACCGTTGCCACTGATATAGCAGAACTATTCTTACAGCCAGCGCTGTCTTGAAAGAGTAGAGATAATAGGAAATAATGGGGGTCGCATCAGGCTGGGCAGAAAAGGAGGGAGCAGACTAGAGGAGTGGAAGCAGTCACGGAGAAGTCAGACCTTTATCTATAGAAAAGAAAAGGAGGACAAGAGGGGACGGAAGTAAGACAAGAAGAGAAACAGGATAGAGCAGTTATCAGCATATAAATCACTTCGGTAATTTGAATTAACAAGAAAGACAGGAAATTCACTGTGAAAGAGGAAGAAATTGGATAGGAGAGGGAAAAGAATGGAGATCAGTGTGGGGGGGGGGTGAGTTAGAGTTTGACACAGCGCCTCTGAGAAAAAGCAAATTGGCTTGTCCCCGCAGCTTGGGATTCGTGATGCGTATCATCGCACTTGGAGAAAGCTTTTTCGGGGATAGGATCACAAAGGCAAAACCCGGG
This sequence comes from Chaunax sp. Z400, assembly GCA_037577475.1. NCBI lineage: Eukaryota > Metazoa > Chordata > Actinopteri > Lophiiformes > Chaunacidae > Chaunax > Chaunax sp. Z400. The sequence continues at coordinate 10,933,354 of CM075198.1, read as the reverse complement.
GAGCACATTTTTATTTTATTATCAAACCCTAACTAAGGGTCTTGCTTCAAATGGCATGTCTTATGACCTGACAAAAGAAGTTGGAGTGCTGGCTGGTGTAAGAGATTATCACGACATCTTAGATCCGGCCCATATAACCGCATCTACTGTCATCAGCCTGTGACAAGAGCAGATATGATTTGACTCATTTATTTGGGGACTCGGGTTGGTGTCGCGTTGTGGTGGGTGTAAAGTAGGTTTGTGGTGCAATTCTCCTGCAGCCTCCTCAGTAGACTCCCTGCTCTCTTATCCTCAATGGCTCCCTCCCCCGCCCTCCCCATTGGTCTTTTACTTGAAGGTGAGCTGGTTGGCGAGGCGGGAAAAGAAGCCAAGGGGTTTGGACCTCCTTGTCCCTACCTCACCACTGGATCTCTCCTCCCCATTTTTGCGGGTCAGCTCCAGCTCGATGGTCATCAGCACGCGGCCCGAGCCATCCATCCCTCCTCCCCCAGCCTCCTCTGTCTTTCTGACTACACTTCGCTGCTGCTGTTGCTTGGGCTGGGCCTTTGCCATCGCCTGGCGTACGGGCTGGAGCAGCCGGCTGGCGAGCCCGCCCCAGCCCCTCCCCGTATCCTATTTCTTATCCTTGCGCGACTCCAGCTTCTTCTTTTCCGAGGCAGCCGCCTTCATCTTGGAGGGTTCAGCGGAAGGCACGGGGCCCTGTGGGGGAGGAGGGAGAGGGGGTTGGGGGGAGAACAGGGGAGGAGAGTCACTTCAGGAGGAAAGGAGCGTGAGGGAGAGAGAAAGTGGGCAAGGAGGGGTACGATGGGTGCATTAGAGATGAGAGGGTGAGAGATGGGGTTAGCGGGACGGGCGGAGCTGTGTGAAGAGGCGAGAAAAAAACATTTAGGAGGAGGTGAGACTCTGACGCGCAGAGAGACAGATATGGGTGAGGAGGTAGAGAGACAGTCCTTTTAAGGGAGGGGGTAGAGTGTGAGAGGGGGCGGTGTCCAGAGCTGTAAGGGGGTGACAAAACAGGTAACCATGCGTTACGATGGGAAACAGTGGCAGGCAGGCTCCATACACCTGTGACAACTGAGTGACAAAGTATAAAACACACACACACGCACACACACACACACACAGAGTTCTTATTGGGATGCAAAACGTAGATATGGACTAGGCCGTCTTGATTTCCTACAGTGTCTTTCTCATCAGACGTCAGTCACCAGTAAGTATTAATGTAGACTATTGTAAATTTAAAATTCTAAATCGGTAAATTGGCTAAAAAGTGAAAATAAAAATTGTATTTTACTTAACATAATCATTTCAATGACTATAATGTGTGTACCACATGATTAAATGGTTATTAAAAGACTATTGGTACAATGGTTATATGTAAACAACACATTAAATACATAACCTCATTTTAATCATTAAGCCATATTTTGAAATCAAGTTGCTTTTACTTTTGAGTTCATGTTTTTAGCTCAGATTTGGTGTCACACTAGTGATTTTGTTGTCATTTCAATTCCGTTTTGTTTGTTTGTTTGTTTGTTTTTTCTCCTTCACTCTGTCTTTCTTGTGTTTTTGAACATAAACGTTCTAAATGCCTGAATTGTGAAAATAGAATGTCTTGTCGGAAGGGCTCTTGAAAACAATAAAAAAAAAAAAAGCTGACGTTCTTCAAATCAACACCTCCATTGGATCTCAATTACATTTTAAGGATGACATTAAAAATGTAATGAATATGACAAACTTTGATAAAACTTGTTTTCTCTAGAGGCTGTCTGCCCCATCACTTTTAGAGAGGAGCTACATGGAAATATTGTACAAATCATATTATTGGTCTATTAAATGAATATATAAACTTAACGGGGATATAAACCGTTAAAGATCCTCTAGACCAGTGATGGACGTGCTTGACTGGCTATGCACTATTTTTAAACAAGGATGACATCAGCTTCAAATACTCATCTAACTAGTTTATATAATTCAGCCATTCACTCTCACTCATTCTGTGTATTGTATGTTCAGTGTTTAAAAACATGTCTACGGAGATATCTATAAAAGGAAGAGGAGGGAGAAGGAAAGAGGGAGTAAAGTGAGGCTTCACTTGAGTAAATCCATCAGGATGGACTGGACAGAGTGGAGATGAGGTCAAGGTAACACTTAACTTTACAATAGCTGGATTCCAGTGCATTAACCTGTGTGTTAACCTATTGCAAAGCATCACAAGTGCATGATAATGCTCTGATGGAACTTAAACTTACTGAAACGTCGGCCAAGCTTTCGGTAACGGTTTTCATAATACCGAGTACTTTTCATACTCGTCCACCGGTTGACCCTAAAGGCCTGTTGTATAAAGTGGCTGAATATAGTCAGCATGCCGGATCTGAGTTGTGCAGACTGAATTTCTTCCCTGAATACATCAAGTTAGTCGATGGTAGGAAAGCACACAAGAGGCTGCCACTACCCACTGAAGCTTCGACTAATAATACCCCACTGATTGCATTAGAAATCTATCATCTTTAATTATGCTCTGTGCAAAAGCAGCAGGCGCTCTGATAGGACAGCAATTGAGGCGCATGCTACGACTGCCATCAGGGGCAGCTGCACAGCCCATCCGGTGTCATTACCTTTGATCATACTTACATTCTCTCATACATCATTGTATTGTTTACCATTATGCATCCCACGGTAGACATTAGATTTCGGCGCACTGGATTGCAGCTCCCACGCTAATGACAGGGCTGTAAACACACTCGAGCGAGCTTAGACAGAATGCAGAACTACCCTCGTTACTGGGGCTACACACACTTCAAAGGAAACCTGGGTACAGTTGCAGAATAGAAGGAACTGTTGGGTGGCAGACAGATAGGTAAGCGACTGGGTCCCCCGCTGCATACTAAAAAGAGACGGTGACAGGTGAAGAGGGAGATAGAGAGGTAGATGAGGAGTGAGAGGTAGTGATTTCCTGTCCAGAACCGAAAGCTGATCACAACCCAGAAGACCTGAAGAAGAGGGAGAGAAACTGGAAAGAGAGTGAAGTGGTGGTGGTGGTGGTGGTGGTGGTGGGGGAGGAACATGAGGGAGTATTGACAGAGTGAGAGAGGAGGGATTACAGACAGATAGATGCGTCTCATGGTCATGAGGAAAAGGCACCCAGAGGTGGTGAAGGAGAGGAGGTGGTTGCGACTGAGGAGAGGGAGACAGGGGATCGGATAAAAGGGATGTGAATGAGGGAGTGAGAGAGGGAGGGCGGTGAAGTGAGGGGGGGAGGCAATTGGGGGATGGAAAGAAGAATAATGGGTGGGTTGAGTGTGTGTGTGTGAGCTCAGATCGATACAGAGTGCACTCAATTATCATTCCACTACAGTATGTGTGTTCATTCCTGTGCGCTCTCTTATGTGTGTGGCTGCTGCCACAACTCCACCTAATGGGGAGTAGCACACACCACAGGGTTCCTTTGTCTCTCTGTCTCATTCGCTCCCTCGTTCGCTCCCTCACCCACAGCCTTTTGGAGATTTGTAGTGCAAGCCCAGCAAACAGAAAATAACGAAGATGGTGAGGCTGATACAAAATTGTGTGGTGTCAGCAGAGCCTCCTAATAAAGGCTATTTGATCAAACAACCACTTATGAGCACACTATAAAATCCCACGAGCCCTGTGTGAGGCGTAACTTCAAGAGAAATAATCTCGGAGGAAGAAAAAAAAAAAAACTAATAAAAAAGAAGGGAGTGTGAGCTCAGATGGGAAAGCAGTTTTGCCTGGATTTTTCTCTCCAAACACAAGAGTTGCAGGAGAGTAACTGTAAATGACAACATTGTCAAATATTTCAGTGTCCTTTTGGCGGCGAGTTATTTATTCATATATGCACTGTCACCCGCCGCAGGCACTTGAGAGCAACTGACTGCAGCTCAAGAGAAACCTGACAATCATACGACAGTAGAAAGGAAAGAGGAAGACAGAGCGAGGAAGACAGGCTCCGGGGAGATGAGAATGAGTGCACTTGTTCCAGAGGAGGAGGAAGGGTTTGGCCATCGTTGGTGTCACCCCTCCCTCACTTTGAGCCACTCGGGCAAGATGGCGGAAGCCTGCCGTCTGCACCTGTCGCCTCATCTTTACGTTAGCTTATACGTGCGGCTACATGTCTCGGCATCACAATCACACCCTGCATCTTCCGCCTCTGACATTTTTTGCATGTCTCTCATTCAAAAGCTGATTTTTTTGATTTAGAAAAAAAAACCTCGAGTTCAGTCCCTTTTTTTTCCACTATCAGCATGCAAGGCTTTCAGTCAATTACAATACACCCCCGCAACCATCCAGCACCCACATTACAACGGAGTAATCAAACACAACTTGCCCCTGTGGCTTGTTTTCACAGAAGAATACAAGTCACCAAAATGTCTGATTAATCCACCACTTGAGGCTATCCCACTCCCATGAGGAACAGAGGAAATAAACACCCCACATCCTTGGCGTGCCGCGGTGTAAAATCACTGATTACAGCCCAGTTCATAATAGGCTCGGTGATTTTATTTGCCTCCCAGTGAGAGAAACCAGCAGCTCCAGTCCATTTCCCCACTGCGAGCAAATCACAGTCTGCATTCAATACAGCAATAGCATTAAGGCCGTGACGTGGCCTCGGCCATTTCACAGTTGCTGGTTCAATTTTTGCCCTGTGGCTGTTTACTTGCACCAAGCTGATTGGCCCCCTGAGGGAGCTGAAGGAGGGTTGAAGACCACAAGAAAGAGAGAGGAGGAACAGTGCAGGCTTCACATGCTGAGAGAGCAGCAGAACTTTAACAGCTTGAACGCTGTTATTCACTGTGTGTGCCAGGCACAGTTTGAATGACATGTTATTTTGTTGTTGATGTGTTGCTTCGAGGAGGAGTCGGCTGAGTGCGCGGACATTTTGGAGCTGCTTGGACTGGCATTGTGGGAATGCGATTATGAGACTGTGCCGTTCTGCACTGTCATGCAGGATGTGTGCTTTTGTCTGGCTGCACTGCCATAGAATAGATGAATATTCCTTCTGACGACACGTTTCCTGAGCCTAAGAAATACTCAAACACTGAATGCTATTATAATCCCTGCAAAAAGGATGTCATTTTACTATTTAGCATCTGAATATGACAGCTAACCAAGCTGTTGCATTTGGTGTTGCCAACTGGGTGAGTGCAAGTGATGGAATGTGTGGGGAAAAGGAGGACGAGGAGGAAAAAAGAAGTCAGGATGTGGAGGACGGAGAGGAGAGAACTTGCCTGTCTCTGCTGTGATCCCTCTTTCTTTTTCTTGCCATGTTTGCTGGAGGGGACAAAAGAAAGACAATGTCAGGATGTCGAATCTATCTCTCCCTCCAGTGGTCACAGGGCAGCATTGCCTGGCAGCCATCATGAAGAGAGCATCAACTTAATCTACTGGCCCCATCTCCAACACAGCCCCCAGGTAAAAGATGCGTTAGGATCTCATAAAATTGGTTGAGTATAAGAAAGATGATGGATCCATCATCCTCATGATAGAGTGGATTATCCACTCCGCTTCACTTCATCTTGCTTTGGACCTGTGCAGTACTATTATTAGATTAAACCTAAATGAGAGATCATTATCAGCCTCTTTCCAGCTGACTAAATTCAAATCTAAACCTTGCACACCTAAACAAATCAAATCGTGGCACAGCAGCTACGCCAGCTTGGCCACGCAGGTGTCGGTGCCAGGGATGGGCTCATGCCTCAGCTCCAATCCCTGGCACAGAACGGACTGGCAGAGCACCGCCGGCCACAGGCCAGTCACTGACCTGACACTGAGGCTGAAGACGCGGCGGGCCACCAGGAACCTCATCAGGTAGTAGATGACAACAATGAGCACCAGCAGGCCCAGCACCACCCCAATGATAGCGCCTGTGATCACACCAGCCTGAATGGGCACTGGAAGAGAGGAAAAAGGAAAAGAGGAATATTAGAGAGAAAAACAATGATAAAAAGGAGAAAGAGTGACAGAGAAAGGTTTAGAGTATTCAGGGGGGAAAGACCAGCATGATGAAAGAAGAAAGAGGTAAATAGGAGCGGAAACAATGTCATAGAGGGAAGGAAATGGACCAGAGAAGAAAGCGAGAAAGTGAGAAATTAAAACGGGATAGAAAAAGGGGAGCAAAGGTAAATTAAATGTTGAAGAAACGATGAGCAATACGAGTGCAGTAGAGGCAGAGATGGCGATGAAGAGGAGGAGAGATAAGGTAGAACATGGTGAGAGCAGGGATGGAGTCGTGGAGGGACAAGGTGGGGGAAGGGACGAGATGTGGGAAAAAAGGGGAAAGGACACAGAAATGGGAGAAGGCAAGGAGGAGGCGAGAGAAGGAGTGAAATGTAGGCAGTGATAGCGATCTCAAACAGAGAGAGAGATAAAATTGTAATTGATTTCTTTTAACAGGAGGTGCAAGGAATTCCAAATGAGGCAGTATGTTGGCTGGTCCGTACACAGTACTCACTTCAGTCTGATCCATAGTGCAAATTGAGATTTGTCTCAGAGTTTGGAATGATTTCAACGATGAGATCAGATTGTTTCTGAAGAGAAAAATGCCATATGGGCCTGGTGGAAAGCTAATGAGCAGACTTAGATGGAAGACAATGCAGCCATTGGACTTAACATACTGGGGAATTTGGACAGGACTCCCTGCTCTCCCTCCCGTCTCACCTTTCTCAAAAACCAGCAGGCGGACATTGGAGGGCCGGCCCACTATGTCAGGGGGATTCTTGGCGTCGCAGGTGAAGGTGCCGTTGTCGCCGAAATCCAGGTTCTTGAGCAGGATGGAGCCGTCACGGCGGGCCGGGTTCCCCACAAACTCCAACCGGTCCCTGAAGGGTCCCTTGTTGTCGACATAGGCGACACCGCCGGTGTAGTGGAAGATCTGTAAGGGACAGAGAGGTCATTGTGCTGTTCATGCATGTGGTGTCACCATAACGACATGAAGTAAATCAGCTGCATGTGACTGTTTGCTGTGGATGTTATATTTTTTTTAATGGAGCTTTGCCGGTTGTCACCATGTAGCGGTTAAAACTCATTCATATTTTATATATTGTAGGAGTCTTGTGTGCACCAACCACTAAGGCTTGGTATCAAACCACAACACTTTTTTCTGGTACTGAACGAAAGGTGTCTGTATCAATTTGATGTAATTTTAATGATAATCTTCCATACTTCTTCTTTGATCAGATGGTTCCTGATTTTAAAATGTTTATTTTTTGTCTTTTAGGGCGCCGTTGAAGAAAACAACCCGATAATGTTGGCATTTTAAACTGGTTAGCAAACAGCGGCTTATCTAGACATGGATACAGGACAACATCAGCATTTATCTGGAGTTTAGTATTTATTCTGTCCGTATCCACAAATCCTGAGGGAATATTTCTGACATTTTAGATACTAAGTGTTCCGCTATGTTTACAAGCTAGCGCCTAACTTTGCTTTTCTGCCTTTAGGTCTGTCGTTTTCAAGCTTTTTGCAGTTGAAATGATGCTATGAGAACACAGATAGTGAATGAGCTGAAAGGCACTAAAGCACTTTCTCAGATTACAGTAAGGAGATAAGTACACATTACACTCAACTGATCCATTGTTAAAATACAATATCATTTAAAGCATCTCTAAGTCAACATTTTGCCGGTCGTTTTATATCTTTTATTCTAAGTTCTTGCTGCTTGTATTTAGAGATCATGTATTTTGAATTTTTTCCTTTCATATTTTTAAGAAAATCATGTTTATAGTTATATTTCTAAATGTGAGGTACTGAAAAAATAACTGTTTCAGTCTTATACTGAAACTCAGGATGTCAGAACATCTTTTAAATTTGCATATACCAGGTAAACTAAATGCTATAGTTGATTTTCGGAGAAGCCTAAATGTGCAGAGGGCAACAAATGGGGTAAGCCCTGATGTCCCAGCCACCACAAGCCAAATCTAGTTGATGCTGTGAAACCCATATGAGAACCATCCATGAATTACACACAGCCCACTTCATATAAACACATCAGAAAACAACTTAAAGGACAAATGCACCATGAAACAGACACACATATCAAACTGTAGATCTGCCCAGGTGGCTAAAGAAATGAGCGACAGAAGATGGATGAAAAAAAAAAAGAGAAGTCTAGTTTCAAAGTGAGGGCACTGCAGGAGACGGATGAAAGCGGGGGAGGTGAGGAGAGGAGATAATGAGAGAGGAGGGGAGGGACAAAGGGGAGGAGGAGATTAAGGGAGGTGGACAGAGGGAAGCACAGTCAGGATGGGGAGATAGAGAGATTAGAGAGATGTTGAGAGGATAAGGGCAGGGAGAGAGAAATTGAAGAGCAGGAGGGAGGTGAGGCAGCAAGAGGAGTGAGAAGATTAGAGGAGAAAGTTAGTGTGTGCTTGTTATTTCCTTCTTTAAGTCAAAAGAGGAATACTGTGCTTGAATGTGTGACATTTTAGGTACTCACACAGGTCTGTATTTATCAGATTAAACCGGAATTGATTTTCATTGATTTGCAGATATCCTGTTTGGTGAGAGGGCTCTTAAAAAACAGAGCGGAATTTATCATGTTTCAGCCCTGATATTGAAACCACACAAAGTAAGTTTGTGAGAGTTCCCTAAATGATTAGATAACTTGTTTTGTTGCAGTTTCATTTACTTCCTTACCCACAAATCAGACCATGTGTCAGAACACCAAACCATTCCCTGACTAAGTTTTCGTTCCTCTTTGTGCCTGTTTGGGGCGGACTTGGCAAAAACACCGTTGGCAACTTTACATCTTTGTTGCAAGGCATTGTTCTATTTACTTTTTAATTGCTTATTTGTGTCTTCTTGTATGTGAAAAAAGTTTTTTAAACATCAGATTTTCATGCAGGATATGCCAGATATCTTGAGCTTTAGTAACTAGATGTTAAACATTGTCCTCATTAACTATGTGGGCTGTTTCCTGACAGGTAGCGTACAGTCAGTTTACTAGAGCTTCTCTCTTACTGAAAGTGAGATCAGGGCATGATAAACAGTAAAGATGTGGGTTGTGAAACAAACAAACAAAAAAAAAGTTAAAAGTTGAGTTTGTTTCATGGCGTGCAGCTTTAACGTGGATGTGACATGTGTTGAGCTATTAGAGATTCGCTGATTGCTGTGTGACAGCAACCTGCCTTGTAATTGGTACAATGGAACATTTTCTCTACAACATGATGACATGAACAGATGTTAGTCCTCCCGTCTTATACCACACAGTAGCCTACAGTCTGTGCGTGTGTGTGTGTGTGCATTTGTGCATTACAGATATGCTGTCCCGGGAGCCGTCAGGCCTGTATGTCCAGGAGAAGGTGACGTCCTCAGAGGTCCAGCGCCAGGAAAAGAAGGAACAGGACAGTCGGACGTCGGAGTTGACTAGGGCGTGGCGCTCCCAGCCGGTGTAAATGACTATGCCCTGGGATTGCTCAGGCACTGGAAGACACAACATTAAAAAAAATTAATAATATGGTGGTTAAAAATGACTTTTGTCCTTGTAAATCTGCATTTTTCACATATATTTTATAATCTACATGTATCAGAATTTTGATGATCTATTCTGTACACCTGACATCTATTTGTCCACATCTGTGGCTCCTCCTCTTGTTTGTTCCTTCATTTCTCCCTGTTAAAAGACTTTTTGGAGGAGTTTTTCCCCTCACTGAAATCAAGGGTCCAAGGACAGAGGGTGTCGTACACTGTACATGTAAAGCCCACTGAGGCATTGTGATTTGTGGGGTATAAATATGAATAAATTGAAAACGTTTAACTGCCTTTAGATAATATTGAATAGAATTCCCACAAGTAGCAGAACGTATTTCTTAGAGATGAACACATTTGCAGAAAGACAAAACCATGCATGCTTAACTGTCTACATGAGTAGATGTAAAAATACATGTCTGCAAAACACAACATCCTTGTTTTGTTATACTGTTAATGTAAGTCTATTGTACTGACAACATACAAGGCATCACTCACATTACCATTTCATCAGTTTTCTCCCTGAAGTCATACTTGAAGTTGCACCCAGACGAACACCAGTAAACTGCAGATTTAGTGGTGTCAGACCCACCATTGATTCAGACATGAACTCAGTAAATATTTGCATGATTACTGGAATAACGGTGCTTGCCTCTAAAAGTCAAAGGGGACCATCATTTTCTCCATTAATATGGATTATGTCGGCTTAATCATGTGCACTGCCTATGCTTGAATAATATTTAATGATCGATGCTAATTTGGTTTTGGCTGCAAAATCAATATTTTACCTTGAAAATGCACTCTGCATCTCAAACAGCTGGGAGCTGCATTCCCCTGCCACTCGAACACGAACTGAAACCACATTAATGCCGTATTGTTTGGTTCACTTAAAGCGTGTGAACGGGCCACCGTGAGTCACAGTGTTTTATCAAAGCGACATTCACACCAATGCTCTGAAGAGTGCTGGGGTTTTCTACCTCTTTCAACACCACTTCACACCATTCACTGCGAGCGTCCTTGAGCAAGCGCTGCTGGTGCAGCTGGCCCCTGCAGTACCTGTCAATTAAATCATGCCTAATGTTTTTAATTAAAATTCTAACAAAAACTACAAATATCTGACAGGAGGTGAGCAGAGGAAAAAAAACACCCCATGATAAAGTCGTAACATAGAGCTCTTTAACTTTGCAAGCTTACAGAAAGTTGTTTCATAAGTCTGGCCCAGATCTGGACCATTTATCATAATGCACCTCAGATATCCTCTGCAGGTCTCCTAATGACTTTAAATTAACTCAGGAACTATTATGATATTAATTACATCTCTTTAGTTTAGTACTAATCCAGTGTAGAGGGAGATACAGTAAAAGATCAATTAAATTCACTAACAAGCCTATTGACCCTTTTTATTATCATCAAGTCCATCAGTTTTCAGCCAAGCAGTGAAGCAGAAAACACAGAAAAAGCCCTCTTCATCATGTTCTTGTTTAACCTTTGACCTCACAGCAGAGGAAAAGAACTTGTTTGAGACCACATCAAAATACAACTTCACAAAGTTCAGAGAAGATTCATTCTTTCTTTTTTTTACCTATTCCCAGGAGGATAACCGACGCCAGCGCCAAAAACGTCAGCATGGTTTCTGGCTTCTACAGAGCTCCAAAAAGAGTGATGCTGCGGACCTGACAGGAGTCAGACGAGGATGAGTCCCACTCTGGAGGGAGAGTGAGTGGACAGAGGAGAGAGAAAGAAAGAGTGGAGGGGTGCAGGACGCCAGGACAGAAGGCAACAGGACAACAACAGAAAACCCACTGTCCCTTGGTTTATACCCAACCACACCCCTCGTCTAGAACCAGCCCGGCCCATTCCTCCTCTCTACATACCCCCAACCCTCCTGTCAATTCTCTCCATTTCAGCCCTCATTGAAATAAATTACACACATTATCATTTGAGTAAGTAACAGTAAGGCACCTGTGCTGTACAGTCGCTGGTGAATTAATTGGGGAAACAATGGGCAACTTGTCCCAAATTTACAAACTCTGTGCAGCATTGCAGGATGATGAATGTAATGTGTTGGATTGCACACTCACTGTGATGAAATTGAGTTAAGAGGGAATGCTAATCAACGCTTGGCGCAGGAGAGGGTGTATGATGGGGAATCATGGCCATCTGCAGTGTGTGATCACGGCTCATATGTAAACATTACATGGGGAACGGTGGGAGGCTTTCTCTGCCTGCTTACAGTGAAGGAGGAGGGGAGGAAGGAGATCCTGCGGCGAGGTCATTCCAGTGCTCTCTCCTCCATCCCCATTCCTCACCCCTCTTTCTCCTCTCCCTGCACTTTCACTCGGTCTGAGGACAGCAGCCCAAACAAAGCCCTGACTCTTCTCTGTCCATCCTCCCTCTCAACAGATTCCTGTCATTTGCTGATGTCCAGCACTTTGAGACAATGGAGAGAGAGAGAGGGGGGGGGGACAGGGGCTGACTGGTGTTTGCCCATCTGTCAATGGTGCCTTCTTCCTCTCCTTCCTCTCTCCCAGTCTTGTTTTGTCCTGCTGCCTAGACAAAGGCGGGTATTCAAAGTGAAGCCCACGCCTCGCTTCTCCAGTAACACAGAGTGTGGGGGGCGACCTGCTACTGTATACAGAGATGGGTTGATATGAGGACAAGATGCACAGACGTGACAGCAGGAAGCAGCAGACATGGGAAGAAAATGCCAGAAGTGTCGGTGTTGTCTGAGGGGGACACGCTGGACTGGATTTCTGCAAAAGGCTCATTTCTGAAGGCCTCATTCCATCATTTTGTCACACATCATAAATATGCATTAATTTAGCCGCTGGCATTGAAATAGTGAATGCATGCGTAAATTAATGGCCTGCGGTTCACCTTCAGCTTCAGCAAACCCAAGAACTGGCTTCACTTGTTCCCAACATGTAGCGTAAACCAAACAAGTCATGATCTGACTCCTCATGCAGCCCTTGCGAATGTACGTATGATGAGTGTAAGCGGAGAGGGACATCCACAAAGATCTCCTTCGCGAGGGGGCTCTTGGCCGATGCCGCCGCAAAGCATTTAGCGACAGATCAACTTTCGCTCACATTCGAGACCACGTCGTAAATTCTTGCCACTTGTGATGAATCGCAACCGCTCATTCGTCTCAACACCTCAAATACCCCACAGACGGGATCAGCCGAACAAAATGGACCATCTGCCAACTTGTTGGCACCATCGACTGTCTAAGCTTTGGCTTGGATGTCTAAATCGCGACATCCTTAACAATTACGGCGGATCTTGCCTACGGGCCCCAGAGAAACAGGGGGATTCTTTATGAGCCTGGCAGGTGCTGAATGTGGCAAGTGCCCAAACTCATCAGCACCAAGTGACGGTAGCAGCAGCAGTGGTTGAGCTTGGAAGAGAGAAAGTGTATCACATATAAAGTGAGGGCCTCCCATTCCTTCGGCTTGCAGGGGCACAGCACTTTATTGTAGGGTAGGAGAGCCTATCTGCAGCTAATTATACAGAAAGGAGAGGGAGAGGTAGCAGCGGAAAATATTGTATAGATTTTTGCTAAATTCTACACAAGTCCTCGGCTGCACTTTAGTGATATTGAGGTGGACAAGACTTCATATCATGTGGTATTATTTGGGATGACAGAATATGCAAAAACCTCAGGCTTCAGCTGCTGCGTGAATGAAACCATTTGAACTGTCTGCTTGTGTAACTCGTCAAACTTGTTTTCATGGGTTGAGACAGTGGCCTCTGCTGCCTTTGGTCGGGACATGCCATTAGACACTGGTAGAAATTTACCGAGCAGATTTTCTTGTGACATTGTAATTTCCTTTGATGTGGAAATACTTCGCCTGCTACGAGAAAAGAAACATACCAAGCACGCGTTCAAAAGAGTCGGGATAATCACAGTCTGGGAGAGGATCCCGAGCTGGAGATGTTACAGGCTCTTGTCAACTCTATCCATGTCTAATTTTTCTGCAGTGTTGATTATGTTTGTCACAGCTCTGCATGCAGCTCTGATCACAAGGCAGGCTGGCAGATGTGCAGAAGGGGGAATGTCTTTTTCAAAATGTGGAAGGCTTCTGTGAATGGAGAGCATCTTTGAGATGGGACAGCTGGAGGGCTTCTCGCCGTTGAAGATGGGGGAGGGAGAAAAAAAAGAGAGACGAGATGCACGCCACAAAGCCTGGTTCACATGATGGTCATAAAACTAATGACTGTCAACAATGAAGCAATGGACTGCACTGCAGTCGTACGCCCCTTAAGCACAAGCCTCTCAGTGTGGGCCAAAGTGAAACACTGACAAGTGGGGAACAACAATAACTGCCATCATAAACCAATCATAAAGTGGTCTCATAAACGACTAGATCGGCTCACAGTTTTGCTGCAGGGGTTGGATAATCAAGTGAAACATTTTCATAACCAAATAAGGCAAATGAGCCATGGCGAGCAATTGGCCAGAAAACTGTCAAAAGCAAAGGCTAGAAGGCAGGATTAAATATAAGCACAGCAGTGTTATGCCATTGAGGTTTTCTAAAATGACACAGGTTAAAAGCCCGCTGACTGAAATAAGAACAAGAAATGCAAAATGCTTCAATAATATGACAAGAGTTTATATACATGTCTTATTTTATGAATTTGAAGATTCCCAACTACAGATGCTTGTATCCCAGTGGGTTCCTCTTCATTGCTTGGGCATATGTGGAAAGATTGTGGAGCAGCAAGAGTAGTCAGCTGGAACACCTGAACATCAGGTGCAAAAGGTGTGGAAGCTAAGAGTTGACACAGTGACTTTAAAGGTAGGGCCTAAGTAAAGTCCAGCTGTGGACACCACAGGCAGGTTGGAGTTCTAATTTTACAAAGTTCAGGAGTCTGCTGGGAGGATGTGTTCCCACACAAAAGCAAAACGTTTTCTGTTGGTTGTGTTAACGTAGCGGCCACTTGGACAAGCACAGCCGGTCACAATAAATAGGAGATACACGGACATCTGCAGACTCTTAAGTTTACACCCTCTGATGAATACATTTACATTTTCAGGCTGATCCTAGAGCAGTAGTTAAGTATAATTTTGGCTAAAGGGATCGACAGCTCAGAGACGCTGAGTTTGCCTGACAGGGCTATGGATTTTCTGGCAGAAGACATTGTTCTTGTCACTAAACATTGTTTAGTGACAAGAACTCTATCAGTCATAGGAGGGAGTTAGTCAGGTGATGTTACAGAGCACCAAAGAAGGGGCGTCACAACGTTGGACTGTGACTATGCCAGTGTTCTTCTTGTGTCCTACTGACAAGTCATCTTAAGATGTTAAACCCCATTTGCAGTCTTTTCAAGGTGAGCCTGGTGCCCCAATGTTCTGTGTAAACACACTGAAGGGGTAAGGGGGGTCTGTTTTGTTCCACCTCTGTGATGGCAGTGGAGGTAGTAACAGCGTCAAATCCGTAGCCACTTTCAGACAGGCATTACGCAACAGCGACGAAATGAATTCCCTTCTCTGTGACTTCAGTGCATTCAAACTGGACCAGCCCAAAGCGTCACAACACCACCTCTTTTTTTTTTTTTTTTTTTTTTTTACAATTAATTGGTGTGTCAAGAAGTGTGAAACTGCAAATCAGATTCATTTATTTATTGAGGGTGCCACAACAACATAACACCATTCCTGCTGTTCTTGCAGCTGTTCCGTGGCTAACTGAAAGAGGATATACATCACACGTCATCTATTGTTTGACATAATACATCATTAATAATACAGTTGAGGTTATATTTTTTCTTCATGCAACCATTATAAAAAACAATGAGGCAATAAACAGGTATACTTAGTTTTGAATTGCATCTGGATGTTCCATTTTTCTGTTGCAAATGCAAATTAATCATAAGCCCAAGAGTGATGCATAGAAGGATTTTCGCAAGTGGATACTGTAGTCACTAAATAACGTTTCCATTGAAAGCAGCTAGCATGGCTGTGGATTCTTGTTTCACCAATGCTTGACCACAGAAGAGTCGGATGATAGAACAGTTTATTTTTTTAGAAAGGTGAGCTGTAATCGGTTTTGAAGGCACTGACAAGTGATGGCCTCCTGATTGAGAGGTGCTCTCCAGAGCATTTACAAGCGGCTGCATTTGCTCATCTAACTTGAAGGACTTGTTGGCACAGTCGCACAGAACTTGCACTGGTTAAACCGAACTGATGGAGTGCCTGATGAGTCACACAGCACAGACAACTGCACTGTCTGTTGTGTTGAGGACCTAAGACTCTGTTAGATTGGAGAATGGAAAACGAGAGAAATCATATAAAGGGCCCAAAAAAAGAGGAGGTGTGACATCATCAAATCCAAAAGGTTACAGGCCAACACTCGGCGCTCCTGCTCTAGAAAAACACTATTGATATTCCGTGGGTTTGGACGTGTACAATGACAGGGCTTGTCCCTTCCTCTCTCCCTCATAGCCTGGCATAGCAGAGATGTCTCAGAGAGCACCAAACAAATGGATGGAGAGACAGAAAGAGATGGAGGGATGGGGAGGAGGAGGAGAACAAACGCATTGTTCTCGGGGTGGAGAAAGGGGTATTGTGAAAAAGACAGATATCTTATGTGGAAGAATGAGGTGGGGGGGGGGGGAGCGGATAGGGGCATAAAGGGACAGAGAAAGGTGAAACCTGGCATTTTTAAATAGAATCTCCCTTTTTTGTCTTTATAGTTCGAGTTCATTCATAACTCTGCTTTATGGGACACTTCCTTAAACTTTAAAGAGGAACGCAGAAGGGATCGTTTCAGCACAGAGCAGCCATCTTCAGCTTTGCCTTTCATCCGTCACAACACCAGAGATCAGACTTTCAAATCACGCTCCACACCCCAAAGCCCCAAGCCGGATCTTAACATGTAGCAAAGCACAGTTCAACCAAGGCGGAGAGCAGGTAGGCTTGCAACTGCAACTTGTCCCTGTGGGACACGGTGCGAACGGGTGACTTGATGTGAACTAACAGCAGAGCTGTTTGAACATAGGCTAGGACCTCGTTGGAGATGGAGGCCACTGTGCTGCAATGCCCCGCAGGCGTGTGATGTGTGCCAGCTGCCCCCCTCTGTAAACATCAGTGACAGACAGACACACACACACACACACACACACACACACACACACACACACACACACACACACACACACACACACACACACACACACACACACACACACACACACACACACACACACACACACACAGGCAGTGAAGCAGGCACAGATATTTTCACACAGAGGATTGAAAAAAACTCCATTCACACAAGGACAAAAAAAGAAATACAGGAAGATCGCGGTGTGCAGGCACAGAAAACACAAAGATTCACGGAGACGTTCATGCTTCCTTTCCACTTAGACAATCACACAAACACAAATTAAACAGAGACGAGGCTCGCCGCAGTCAACCTTCAGAGTAATTTGCAACAAAAGCTGGGATCATACAACACACACAATAAGGAATTGAATTCATTACATATTTGCATTTTCAATATTTCATGCTTGGTTGCCTGTTTGATTTCCATTAGGGCCTTTTCCATCCCTCACACTTGCCGTTTCAAGCCCACTTCTAAAGCAGCTGACAACTATTTGAAATTCAGATTTTACTAACTCCAGCAATTCCCTTGTTTCTATTCAAAAAATAGCCTAGATGCGATGATGATATTCAAGATAAGTGTCAGACGTACCCTGAGTATTACAAGAGAATGTTTAAAGAGCAAATAGGGGACAAAAACTTGGAATTTTCATACGAGGAGATTGAAGCACATAAAAACTGATGGTGTGAGAGTATGGAGCGGATAAACAAGCCAATGAAAAGGGCACATTTTCAGAGCCATTTCCATGAATTTTCTACCACAATGGTGTCCTTCTCAAATTCCTTCTACAGACACAAGACAGCCCACACACACAGATTACAGGCAAACCACCAGTCGAGCATTAAACACACTTTCACATCAACGCAGCATAACAAATAGTGATATCAAAGCTCTCCAGTGTACAGAATACAAACCACTCAGCATATGAAGAATGCCATATGCAGTGCGAGTCACTACTGAACTGTCAAATTATTACAGCAAGATACTTTAAAATTGCACATTCCTGTGACTGCCGGCCTACAGACACATCTAATTTATTTCCTGCTCATTATGTGCAGCTCAACTTCCTGCTGCTGCACCGGAGAGATGTATTACGGGTCACTTTGAAAGCAATCTAGTGAGTCCCTTTGCAAGGTCTCAGGAGACGAGTGACATCTTAAGCAGAAGGATTTATTAGAGCTCGATGCATCGAGGAGAGTTTAAGACGAACAAGTGTCAACAAGTGAAAATGTGCTATGTCACCCCCCCAAGTCTGAACTCTCCTCCTGAAATATATGAGCATGCATCTTACCCAATTCATGCTGTGACATTTCTGCTCACATGCAGTCTATTCTAAATTGCAGACAGTTGTGTCAGTCTGTTGAGTCTACAGCAGAGTGCGACATCAAACTTGGTTTCTCTACCAGACAGTCCAGTCTTACCAGAGAAGCTACACTGAACCGTGTTATCCTCCGGATGAGAGAATACAAAGTCTGCATTCTAAGCAGCTGTGTTGCTTTGAGCTAAATCCTAAAGTCAGCATGCCAACAATGACAGTGCAAACATGTCGATGTTTGGCAGGTATTCAGGGCTCAATAAAAATTGCAGAATTCCCCAGGTCAAGCAACATGCCACCTGACCCAGTCAGACAATGAAATAAATGGCTGCAAGTGACAATTTCAATTATCCTTGAAACAGTTGAGTGGCTTTAAACCTTGTGGTCAAAAACGCCAACTATGTTTTGCGCTGTTGGCTGCGAGTTTGAAAGCAATGCCCATAGGATTAAACTAGATTAACTTTATTAAATATATCTAAGTTTGGCCTTTACGTGATAACTACTAATAAAAAATAGTAATAATAGTGGACAGTGAAAATTGAACCTGCTATGTTTACCTTGTTCACCACCTCCTTTATAATGCTTTACTGGACACCTTGGCCTGATGATGGAGGTAAATGAAAAGCCAGGGGTCAGAGAAGTACATTAAAGTGCACTGAATTTCACCACAATCCAGTCAATAGTTGTCAAAAGTTGGAAGAGTTTATTTGCAGCGACACAAGCAGTTTGCAGGTCAACACTTCTTTGTGTTTTTTTGATGCAGACCCGTTGCCCTCGTGGGACGTGAACCTCAAATTCTCAAGCTCTGCCAACGTCACCTAAACATTTTCCTGCACATTCGCTGTACTTTGCATTCATGGGAATCCATAAACGGATAAAAGCACAAACGCACAAGTGGCTCAATCTCCGTCACAAGCGTACTCGCATCCTCTCACCATGGCATCACTATGTAGAAAACTCTCAAAAACCTCTTTGCTTCCTCGTGTGATAAGAGGCGTCCTTGGCTTCTAAACTGACAGCCCCGCCTCTACACATCAACAGTCTCGGATTGATTTAGGCTGGACAGTTAGTGGATTCCGATCATCTAAAGCAAGCTGGAATTGAGTCTCTTTTGTCCTGCTGTTAGAGCGACTGTCAGCTCCCGCGTCTTCTTCTACTTCTAATAATGTTTGAGGCAATCTCCTTGGCTTGTCCTCAGACATCCACACATGCTGAGAGGATGTTGCTGCTGCCTTTTACTGTGCTTGAGTAGAAATCAGGCCAGCTCAAATTATGAGCTGGCCATAAATTGTGTTTTGCTGGGTGTTCTTGCACAGTGTATTTTTGATAGGAATCTATTACCAGCAGGTATGCTGTAATTGCTGAGTCGATTTGGGTGTTTGGAATTCATGTGCACCATATGCGGCAAGATGTTTTCCCAATTTTGCCTGTCAAAGAGAAATCAGTCTGTCCAGGAGCAGCGTCATTAAATCAATAACACAAATGACAGGATGTTTAAAACTGTCAATGGCCTTTATTTTCATTCAACATTACAAAACGAAAGAAGCTATTTACAAGTACAATTTTGAAATTGCAATTATTTACTGATGACCGCAATCAGTAGTAATCCTCCAGGTCAGCTTTCTCTCCCTGATTCTGGATCTGCTGCTGCTTCTTGTACAAATCAGCAATCTGCAGAGAGAAGAGGAGATGAACGGGAGGAAGAAAGGAGGAAGGACAGGGGGAAGAAAGATATTGAGGAGGGGGGAAAGGCGAGGGTTCACATGAGAGAGCACACATGAGAGAGAGGAGAGGAGGGAAGCAGGGAGGGAGAGAAAATCATGAAGTCACGTCAGTAACACGAAGAGGAGAAGCTAAAAATAACAGTTTGATTATTCATATGGCGGGTTTTGAAGTCGGCGTCGAAACGGAGGATGTGTTCACTTGAGCTCATCAGGGTTTGGAAGGGAGGGGGTGGGAGGTGGGACCATGAATAATGTGTGAACAGCAGGCCCACCCAGAAACAGCAGTGTCAGTACCAGCAGTGCAGGGGTGGCACAGTGAAGAGGAAAGCAAGAAAACATCTCATTATTTCTCCTTAGCAGGATCAAGGCAAATCCTTGATGCTCAGCCTGAAACTGACTGCATCACAGCGGTTCTGCATTGTCTTCGTGGCCTCTGACGTGAGCCGAGTCAAGTTTCATTTAAATTCTCTCCTAAATCACAGAAAAGTAAGACAGTGCTGTGGTAGTGAGGGAGTGGGCTTCATGATATATAGTAACCGGCAGAAGCATCATTTAAATGCAGATGATGTCCCAACTGAGCACAAATCTAGACTCCACAGATGGCTGTTAGTAAAACTTCACATTATAAATTGGATTCTGACCTTATAAAAGTTACACAGGTTTAAGCTCAGGTAAAAAAAAAAAAATAAAAAAAAATCCAGGCTTCAGCTCGACATTCTGGGCCTCATAAACAGTAAAAGTCTCGGTGCCTTTGCAAGAAGAATACGCGACACTTGAGTAAGAGAATCAGATGAAATGATAGCCGGTGAGAACACATCTACAAACATATGGTAACATTTGTGTGTGGTGTGTCACTGATGGATTGAGGGAATAATTTTCATTCTGGGAGACAAACATTTCAATGCATCCTAAAATATTGTTTAGAGCACCGTAAATCATGACTCAATACTTACTGCCACCGTACACATTAATTCTGGATACTGATGTGCTTTATGGTGCGTGCAGCAATTAGCAGAAAATGTCAAATTATATTCAAATGAGTCGAGGCATTTCAAGAATATTCATGATATTTCGCCCTGCTAGAAATGTATCATTTTTTTTCAGTATTAATCAATAAAAACACCAGATTCAAGCTGTGTCATTTTCTGACATGTTACAGACCAAAGTTAGTGAAGAACAAGTGTGCAGCGCTACAAGACGTAAACTTGCATGTTGAACACGTTAAACTTTTTTCGCCGGTGTTGTTTGGTAGTTTTTTGTGTAATCCTGCTATCAGACAGACACACAAACCAAACAGATTTAAATGAAACTCGGTAGAAGGGTTGGACATGTAGCTCGGAGGAGCCCATTACATTTGGGACAAGATCCAAATTAAAGGGCGAATTCAGGAAGTTTTCAAAAACTTTTTTGAACGCTGCTTTATACGTTGGACTGTTTTCGTCAATTACACATTAAGAACCATGAAACTGGGTGGAAGGGTGGGGCATGTGCCACGGAGGAAATCATGAAATTTTGGACTGGTTTCACAGAAAAGAATGGATCTATGAATTTCTGTCACTTCCTTTCTCGTTGTGAGACATGCTTAGTGAACTGTAGGGTGTGGGCACTGCTGATCCATCACTCTGTTTTGCCCATCAGTACAGGTGATGTAATGTACCTGAGCTCCGGTCGTGGCGTCCTCTGGCTTCTTGTCATCTCTGATCCGAAGGAAGCGGGGGAACCTCAGAGAAATGCCCTTTTCTGGATCCACCTGAAGGCAGAAAGGCGGACACATTCACAGTCACTATGCAGTATATAGCCACTGATGTCCTTTGCCACTTTTACTGTAAGGAACTACAAGATGTGTTGAATATGCGATGTTTTCAGCTATTTAAATCGCAACCAGTTTTAAAAATCAGGACTGAGTGAAACTGCATTTTTGTCCTACTTCCATTTATCTGCCTTTCAATTTCTCTCATTACCAAACATAAATGCATTGCATGTTTGTTTTTGTTTTTTATAGAATTAACAGGGCTGTTTAAGAATGAAAAATGGTGCTTGGGAGTCATTGCATTCTAGAAGAAGTGATTATATGCATGTAGACGACATACAAAATGTATTTCATAAAAAAATCTGAAGGTGTCTAATATGATGGCACAGTAAAGTGAAAGCTATGAGGTTTCATGTAAACCTGGTAAACGACCAGGGTTTACGTTACCTGAATATCTTTTACCACCGACTGATTTTTCTTTAAACTGAAAATCTAATGAATTGTCTGTCATTTTGACAAATTAGAACAAAGAGGCCGATACACACAGTAAGATTAAGTAATTAACATGACAAGACCATCTGTCGTAGACCTCGCTGTCCAGCTGAATAGTCATACTTCTTCCACCACAGCAGGTGGGGTGAGGTGGAATTGAAATCTAATGACGCTTTACAAAAACATCGAGCTCGTGCGGGCAGACGTGCAGCCCTTTTTTATTTTGTGTGCAGGACAATACAGAGGTAACTATCAAGAAGAGAGTCCCCTGAGAGCATGTGGACATCATCACTGACCATGATGCTGTACTCAGCGAGTCTCGGTATCTGCATGCTGACTGTGCATTAATGGACTATGGACTGGAAGCCTTGGAGCGCACCTGTGACCACTATGTGACAAAAGAGGTGCAACTGTGCCCCTGGTGCACATGCTGCTGGATTTACTCTGGGTGAAGACAGAGCACTCATGATCTAGGAATCCCATGTTCAGATAGTCTTGTTGAACACAGTTAGGCCATGTGGACGAAGAAGAATGTTTGAGTTCAGGCTAGACTCCAGCATTATCTGCTTAATGTGGTGTTGACATAAAACATTCACTAATAACATAAACGCACACATCCAAGGACAATATTTTGCTCTTATGATCAATGGCTAAGTTATATGTTTAATGATAGCAATATATACTAAAAAATGTCCCATTAAATGTATTCCATCAGAGGACTATAGACAAAGTGAACTGACCATTCCCATAGCAGCTTTGTAGACGGGCGACAGCGACAGGTCGGCGCACTTCACCTCCCAAACCTGCACGGCGTCCAGCCACACATCAGGCTCTGCGGATTGGTCGAAGCGGTAGTATGCACGGGGCTTTGGCAGGATGTGCTCCTGGAGAACATAGAACCGACAATGACCAATGTCACTGCACTTCTTATCACATGTTTATTGTACAAAATATCATTATGCAGTCTCGGAACCTGTGAGTAAATCCTCACATAGTATATACTGTAGTAGACACACTCTAGACAAGCACAATGCAAAAAAAAAAAAAAAAAATGGGTCAATGAATTCACAGAGAACCTGATAAAGAGACAGTGACAGATTGGCTGAATCCTGCAGCTGCCTCACAACCACCTCCCAAGAGACTGTACAGACTTTCAACACACTTCTATTCAAATGATACCTTCTTACCTGAGGGCGATTTCTAAACCACATTATCATACACCTACATGAAAGAGTTTAATCAAAAACACCTTGATATACATGGTTTTGTTACCCGATATTCACATATTCAGATGAAAAATGTATAAAACCTTGTAGCTGAGCTCAGATATCCAATAAAACGTCCCTGTTCTGTAAGCAAACCGAGGAAATTGCCAACTTGTAAAATATTTAATAGTACCTTTTTAAACTTTGACACAAGCAATCATTCTATATGTGTAGGCTGCACACTTTTAGAAAATGACACCCATCTTGTTTTGGCAACCATTTCCAGTGAGTGTGACTCTGAAGCAGTGTAATGTTAACTAGACTGCAGCAGTGTCCACAGAACTGGGTCAGAGTTAAGTAATGGTGGGGGAAAAGAAAGCTCCAGTAGCAGTGGTGCTGATTTTCTCGCACACATTATTTATATGGTATGTATTCAAGTGACACTTTTATACAGAGTGAATTACAATGAGTGAGCTGGTAGGCGTGTGGAGTCTTAAAACATTGCTGCTGATAGACGCGATTTAACGTTGCAACTTTATGCTTTATTTGACAGGTCGGGCATCAGCAAGATGATCCACTTTAAATCCGCACTCTTATTGAAATTCATTTGTGCAATTTAGTTAGATTTATCCTTCCAGAACAATATAATGTGATGGATCCTTTCCACTTGTACACAAATATTTTTGCCTGTCAGACCAAGCGCTGCCTTCATCTTGAGGGCATATGTAAAGAGACCTATTTAAGGAGAGGCATAGTATTCAGGTGTTGTTGTTGCTGTGGGGGGGGGGGGGGGGGGGGGGGGGGGGGGGGCACACACAGTTTTTGCAGCCTATGCATCAATAATGGAGAGCTAGAAAAATAGTTGTATGTTACACCATCTCCTTATTTTTCCACAAAGCAAGTCAAAAGCAAATCCAGCCTCTTGATACTGGTTCAATTATAGCAGCTGAACGTCAACGCACAGTTAAAGGTAAAATCCAGTTTAACAAAACCTACCATATACTCTCCTATAAAAGCTAAAAGGGGTACAATCGCTCTAATCCTGATTACATTTAAATGTGAACTGTGTGTGCAGGAAGTGCAGAGTTTGAGCCTTTACCAAGGCTCAAAATGGACATGATTAGTGAATGAAAACTATTTCTGAAGTAGTGAATGTATACGAACGTATTAATCAAGGCCTCTATTTGAGACTTAACAGTATTTTCATTGTTTTGCTCAATGTTAACCAAAATCAACTGGAAGAGAAAAAGGTGAACAGGAGACACATTAGTTTTAAGCCAAATGACAAAGGAGAGCTCAACAGCTTGGAGGTGTTTGTAGAATTTGCCGCTAAAAAAAAGATAATACCACAATTATCTCAGCCACTTTTTTTAGCATAACCAAAAATATATATATATAATTATCAAATAATCTGGAATCCTTTTTGATTGTTTGGTCTTTAAAACGTCTCGACAGTTTCCTGAAGCAGAAAGGCTCTCGCCAGTGAATTTCTGACAAACTGCTGCAGATTCATTTGCATTCATTTTCAGCAAACTAATCAATTGTCAAATTGTTTGAGCTCTGGCGCTGTTACAGTCACACACATCTGCGCAGTGAGGCATGTGGATTGTGAATAAGAAAGAAAAGTAGAAAATTTGTGTTGAAGGACACAGATGATCCATCAGTTTTTGAGGAGGTGTGGATGCACCATACCTTGTTTTGTCGACGCACATATGAACCGACAAAGGTAACCCCCCCTTTAGGCAAGGGCGTAAATATTTGCATTGGTTTAAGTAAAAAAAGAAGAAAAAAAATAGCACTGATTTAAGTTTAAGTAACAAAATAAACACCAGAGCAGAGAAAGAAAAATAAAGGGATCAGTGTGTCCCTCATTACTGCACAGCTCCTCACCACCCAGAGGAGTGTGAACACAGCCAATTGTCTCCGTGTCTGGAGTCCCATCGGCCTGCAGCACCGCAACACGGCGGCGCCAGCATCTCGCCTTAACTCACCATCCATCACTTTCAGATGGAGACCTTCATTACAAAACACTATAGTACAAGCAGTATTGGTCTGTAGGAGAGAGAAAAAAGGTTATACCACCCTCTCAATCACCATTTCACAGCAATTCTGCCCTGTACAGCAGTCTGTGCCACTGACTCTAAACCCTTAACCTTTAGAATGGAACTTTAAGCTCCTTTTATTTTTTTAAAAACGCCACAGTGTTTAGTATAGAAAATATGATCTCACAATCAGTCACTTTCAGAAACCAATAACTGCAATTTCTGAAAGCCCCTCTGCTCTCACTTCTGGTCCAAATTCAGACAATAAAATCAACAGAGTACCCAAATGAATTGTGACTCTCACAACGGCGAGCATATTCAAATTGCAGTTGTCAATTTGAAATGTTACTGCTCTGCTGCTCTGGAACAAACCTCTTCAAATGTAAATTGAACAAGCAAGTCATTACCCAGTGTCAGGACACGCCTGCACAATTACTCCAAATAGCAGATCTGAACTGGTAAAACAGGAGTAGTATGTGATACTTATCCCGTATTTACCAAGAAGGGACTAAATTCATTTCTTTTTGGTGATATAGGGGAAGTTAAACATGATGAAGACATGCCTTCGGGAGAAAAACCTTACTTTCTGTAACACCTGAACTTATTTCTACGACTTCTCGTAGCATTTCAGGAGCATATTTGTACACTGACCATCTCGTTTTAGTATGAAAATCTAAATTTAAACCTAA
Source organism: Chaunax sp. Z400 (assembly GCA_037577475.1). Lineage (NCBI taxonomy): Eukaryota > Metazoa > Chordata > Actinopteri > Lophiiformes > Chaunacidae > Chaunax > Chaunax sp. Z400. The sequence continues at coordinate 10,907,551 of CM075198.1, read as the reverse complement.
AAAGACGGAAAGAGTGAAGAATTGGGAGAATGAATTGTAGAATGAAAGGCCTTTAAAAACCTCAGCCACACTCATTATCACTCTTTTAACCCCAAAGTACCCTGATTTAAAAATGAATACAATGTGGGTGCAGAATATTAAAAAGCCAGGTTGAGAATTTTAAAAAATGAAAAGCATCGACATGGTGAAAGATGTCTTGAAGATGTTTACCCAGCTAGGAAGTGTGACTTTACCTTTAAGAACTTATAATGCTGCTCCAGATCTTCATCCTTGAAGCCTGTCCCGATCTGCAGTGAGATGAAAGGAGATGAGACAGACATAAACACACATTCAGATATACACATATTCCCTCATGGTGGGACATCAACATTTGGTGTCTAGCGGCAGAAAACAGAACAGCAAGTAAATCCCCCTCCTACGCCTCGAGTGTCTTGTCTGCCTGCTTCGCCTGAAGCGTCATGTCACATCTCAAAGGGCCCAAACCTGCTGAGACACCAGAAACACCTAGAGGGCTGACATGCACAGGAGAGGAAGGGGGGGGGGGGGGGGGGGGGGGAGACAAGTATGTCATGCAAATACAGCATTTTCCAGCACGCAGATATGTTTGAAAGTGTATTCTGTAGATGTCCACCAGAGGTTTTATGTTTCTAAACTTGCGATCACCCACCAAGTACAGAAAATATCCCTGGAGGTGCCTTTTCTTACAGTAGCTATGTGAGACAGTGAGAATGGTTTTGTTGAATGACAGGCCACACCCCTTCAGCGGATTCATTTGATGAATACAAGTGTGCGTATGCTTGAGGTAGCGTTACTAAGAGGAATGGTACTGTCACATTAAACATTCAAGAGCGATTCTTCAGTTAAAAACACTGACTGATTAAGGTTGCATGACATTCAATCATAACATTTGAGTGAAAACTTTAATTTTTACGACAGTGTTTGAAGTAATGACGAGCGTCCACATAACAGGCCGCTGCTGTGACTGCATTCCCGCCGTCTTCCTACTTCTATTAGTGCTCGTCTTACTCTCTGTGAGGCGAGTCTAACTGTGTCCGAGTGGACTCTTTTTTTGTTTCGTCAAGGACATTACAGCAGAATGTACAGCTGAGATAACATTTGGGAATTGGAAATGTGGATTACCTTTTACTTTCAGCCAGTGAAACGGAGGCTTTGTCAAGGGCAACACAATTGTTTTATAGCTGACATTGAAGAGTGAGAGAAAAAAGAAAAATGACCAGCCCGCACCCTGTAACCATTGGTGCTGCCATCCCATGATATATACTCCATCCCAACAGACAGCCCAGACGTGCCACAGACACTTTCAATCATACAGATCAAATTTATAATGTTTATGTGGAGAGGTTTATTAATTTTTAGTTACGCAACAGCTGCCCAATATTTCCATGCAGGGGACAGAGACCTTTATGAGGCGAGGCTACGGTTGAATGATGCACAACATCAACAAAACACTCCAAAAGACAAGACAGAAAAAATAAAGACATAATCTCTTGGCTCTGTCAAATCTTTCAATGCTGTGACAGTGTCAGCAGCACTCACTGCAGTGTCAGCCAGTGATGGAAGTAAAGCAGCTATACCACAATAAAACAGTAGCACATAAAGAAACGTATAACATTTTTGCATTAAAATGTCAAACCATGACCAGACCATTGTTGTTGTATATAACTGCACTATATATATATATATATATGTATATAACAATCAAGAAAACTGCTATTTAATTCAAGGTACACTGTGATCGCCTTTTACTATAACTACCAGAGTCCTCGTTTGACAAGACAAGACTAAATATAACATGAATCAAACTTTGATCATAACCTAGTCTATGAACATTTCTGCCTGAGTCACATCAGACAGACATTAATTGGAACGCCTTCAGCGTGCCATCAGCATTTGTGTTCTTGTATTTCCCCAGCGGTAAAATCAGATCCATATAAATGCCAGGACACCTGATTCCTGGCCACATGTTAATGTCCATGGACGGCTGTGTCTTTGGTAAGATGCATGGATCACCATCAAGTCCGACTTCCTTTATTTAAGGAGATAATAGTTTGTTTTACACCCAGTTTCAGTTTCCCTTCCAAACATAGCAGTGTTGCAGGATGCTTTTCCACTCCGTCCGATTGAGTGGGAGTATCTCTGTATCAACTAGGGGGTAATAAAACCTGGTATGATTGGATACACCGACACAAGTGACCGAATGCCTCCATTCTGAAGCTTAGTCAGCATTTGTTTTTTTGAACTGACAGTTTAAAAAGGGATTTTAAAAAAAAGTTTAAAAAAACAAACTAGAATTACTGCCTCCTGGTTACATGCCTACCAGTAACCAGTATATATTAAAATTGCGTTTGACATCCACGTCTGGCCTGACTCATAATGCAGTATACTGTATGTAATACCGGAGAGCTTCATCGAATGGTGCTGTGAAAAGCCTCTGAGGCTCAATATCAAAACCACTGAGCTTAAGGTGGACTGCAATGCTTCAAATATGAGTGCAAAAAAGCTAAACAATTCTTAAACATGGATGCTTCACACACATCTTCCACCAGGCAGCAGACAAAACAGGGTTTTCCAAGCATTTATTTATTTGTGATGGCCCTGCCAAAAAGAGATTTTCTATTTGTGGAGCCATGCGCCCCTCGGTCTTGTTCTCTCATTCTCTCTAACACAAACACATGAATTTCCCACACACACTAATTAATGGCTGCTGAGATACATTTAGCAACCAATTTGAGCAGTTTTTAACTTTTTTTTTAAAAACCGTGTGGGAAGTGAACAATGCAATTTACTATCAATTATTAATCTCTCTCTCTCTAACAGGGTCCCCTCACTCTACTCCCGTCCTCGTTTCAAGGCGGACACCCAAGACTAGTGTCACCAATTCAGTATCCAGCCAAACATGAACTACGGTCATAATCTCCCCTTCGGTTCCTAAGTTATAGTGTTGAACAATGCTAAGAAATGTTTTTCTAGAACATTATAATGTCGCAGTGAAGCTGACATTTGACCTTTTGGATATAAACTGCCATCACTTCATTGTTCTATCCTCTTAGAAATGTGGTCATAATGTATGTATACATTCATGAGGAACGGCCAAAAACATGTTCTGTGGCATCTCTGAGGTGCTCCCCAAAATCAAAAGTCCAAGTGGATTATTGTGTGAAATCTGATGAATGGACAGCCAACCAGAAAACACAATGTCTCTGGCCTTGGAGTGCAGATGCATTCAAACAAAACAAAATTATAAAAAACTTACTTATAAGAAAACATATTTGAAAACTGAAGGGCTCTCAAACACTGGAGATGGAAGCTATCCAAGCAAAGAAATATTAATATGAAAATCATAAGCAGAAAGCAAGCTGTTACACAGCTAGTGGTGTCTTCTGTTGTGCCATTCAAGCACAAAATCCATCCTTGCCTAACTTGTCCAGGACAGGAATGCAAAATATGAGAACATTCTCCAATGAGATTTTATTTATTGAAGAAATCGTGATAACTGGGAGAAACCACTAGCACTGCCTGAAGCAGTTAACACGGCGATGTAACGGACGCTTTAACCTCCATCGGCTACGGTGGAGCTGCTCAGTGTCCGACGCAGAGCAGTGGTTCCAGCGAGCTCCCAGGTGCAAATGTGTGAAAGTGAAGTGGGCAGTGCAAGGAAAAGAGTGTGTGGTTGCTGCTCACTAAATCCCTTTATCATGGATGAATGCATAAAAGTTACAGAGGGGTAAAAAAAAAAAAAAAAAAAATGAAGGAGGAAGGTTTTTGCAATAAGAAGTGACAGAATTTATGCTCTGTGGTTAAGTTATCCTGTTGTTCACACCCTCATTATCTCAAACACACATATGCACACACAAATAGACAGGTTTTTACGCATGCTGCAATACATGCTTACCACTTCTCCTAAGATGCACCCAGTCACGCCTCCACACACACTTAAGACACATAAATATATCCTAACAACTCAGATTTGAGGCAGTTCAAAAGCACACACACAAAAGAAGAGCAAACACACCCAAAACCCACTCTGCAGACATAAAAATAACCCTGCAGCACATACAGTCTAAACAGACGTGAACAGAAAACATTCAATGCTTTATAGCTCCTTAATATGAGGATCTCAAAAAAATTATCTTTCTCATCTGCTTTTATTCACATGAAAAAACAAAAAGGAAAGCATTGTGCTGCTGAGTGCGAAACCCTCATTAATCATTTACTAAAATGCAGCCACATTACAACAACACCTTCATCCAAAAGCTACAGTGCTACAACACTTAGTCATATAAATAACACCAGTGAGAGCTGCTCTATTCTTCAAGGATTCATGTAAGTCTGCTTGTAAAAAAAGCAGATTTATTATTTTAGAGGCTTGAATTATGCAGTCATGATGACAAGCTGAACTACAAACCTTGTTTTCACATTTCATGGCTCAGGAGGAATAAGCAATTTTCTTCTGCCACAGTCATTAAAATTATTTTCCAATATCGCCAGTAAAACAAACCATAAGCCCTTTATCCTGTAACATTTGTTGGAGGTACGGCTGTAAAACGTGCACTTTAAAGACACACACCTTGCAGACAGACTGAAACTCCTCATTATCCTCATCGTAGCAGGCCAGCAGGAAGCCCCCGTAGGTGCCCGTCCTCTTGCCTTTGCCCAGGTAGGCACCAATCACACACAGGTCCACCGTGTCGCCCACCCCCTCCAGGTAGTCCTTCTTCAGCTGAGGGCAACAGCATGAGAGAAAATGATTAAAGATGAAACCCTATATTGTTGCACCACAAACACGTGACTAGTGTTTGCATAAATTAAATGCCACGGGGCACAATTTAACATCATTTATCAACAATGTGAACTGTCATAAATCTAGACCAAAAAGTGAAAACGATGACAAGCTAATAGTCTTAAAATGTTCTCGTCCCCAGAAATGAGAACTCAATTAAAGTGTTTGTTAAATGTTCCAATGACAGCTTTAGAGATTTGTCCTTTATTCATGAGGACTAATCCGTTTTTTTTCCCCCCAGTGTCTTGAGTTTCGTTGTGCGCTGATCAAACTCAAAAAGACACTTTGTTTTTTCATGAAAAAGACTCCATTATGACTAAGAATGGTTAAAAAAGGTCAAATATTAACACCCACAGAGAAGTAAAATAAGGCCTTCATAGAGTCAGCGATGCATAATTGTGCGCACACATCTTACATGAGTTAGTACTGTGTCACACACCTTGAGCCAGTTATGAGAGCGCTTAGCAATTTCATAGGTGGCATCCTTCTCCAGGGTCTTCACCATTAGGCCCTCACAGGAGTCTGCCCACGCACACACACACACACACAACCATTAATACACCAAAACACTGTTCTAGCAGAGGATGAAAGGAAATGAACAGATTATCTTTCAGATAGATGGAAGGTCTTTGGCTCTTTCTGAGACAATCAAACATACATACACAAAAACAGACAGACAAAGACACGGGCATATAACACACACACAGGGAAACATGTTTATATGTTCATTCTCAGATACAGAGTAATTCACATGACACAAAAACTGAACTACACAACTTTGAGTTTCTGTTTGTTACACACACTCAAGCAAACACATTGAAGTGACTAACATACAGGGTAAACAAAGAGGGCAGCAGGCGGGGAAAGTACACAACTATGCACCCCCCCTACACACAATTTAAACATGAAGACAGAAGGCAAAGGGCACAAATTCAAGATGCGCAGGGACATAAGACGGGGAAACCAGTTTACAGTTAGCTTACACACAACAAGTTCAGGACAGGACAAGTAACAAAGTCTTTGGCCATCCCACAAACAAACAAACAAACACACAAACCTCGGACAGACTGTTCCAGGAATTCAGCGATGGTGTCTGTGTTGTCAGAGTCGATGGATCGGGCGAACACAAACTCTCCCTCCACCTCTGAGAAGCTTTCCTTAAGCAGAGCCCGACGTTGACACAATGGCTGTCGCACCAGGGACTACAAACACACACACACACACACACACACACACACACACACACACACACACACACACACACACACACACACACACACACACACACACACACACACACACACACACACACACACACACACACACACACACACAGCAAAACTATCATTACTACTATTTCTTCTTCATAGCTTGGAACCTCGCAATGATAAGGATAAAACGCCATCTCAGCTGGCTACCCACACACACACAAACACAGTGTCAGACAGTCACAACAGCTTTGGACACACATACAAACTCCCACACACAAACGTACTATATAGTCTCAAACCAGCAGAGTGCACACAGTCTTGGCTGCACACAATCACTTAGAGCAGGCTTCAAACCACCTATTGTAGTTTTCAGAGCATTTCGAATATATGAAATAAATAAAATGTATGAAATGGCCACAGATTCCCCAAATCAAGTCCAACAGTCCAACTTTTCACATTCATAATGATTTTTTTGTATTTATTAACTTCTCCTCTGGTCATAGAACCTGCAAAATCCCCCTAAAATAGTACCAAGGACATGACCTTGCTGTCCTTAATGGTAGCTTTTGTCCTGCTTCCCCAGGCCAACAACAGAGTTAGCACTGACAAAGACTGTGGTGCATGGGGAACTGTACATCCACAATATGCAGGAAAGAGAAAGAATCGGTTAAAAATAAATGACAACATAAATAAATAGAAAAAAAGGCTACAGCCCAAAGGAGGACAGGAGGTATGTGTATACAGGGACAAATTAATTCATGACATTTACATAAATGCCATATTAGGCGGGAAATAGCGATGACATGACTCAACGTAAGAGTCACTGGTGCATTTTTTTTTTTTTATTCTGTCATTTACTTTCCCTCCACTTGGGAAAACTCACTGACAGAAACATTCACTGATTTGCATTTTCTTTGACAAATTTCAAGGAAATTAGCTTGAAAAATGTGTATTATTTAGATGGAATTGTAAACTTGTATAATCCCACACTCATTCAATATCACCACCCACAACACACACTCACAGAGACTCGGAGACAGTCTGATACAGACGCACACAAACGCACGCACAGTAGTTACGGCCTCCAGTAACACCATCATTGGCATTCAGGGACGTTTGTCACATCTCAGTGGATCGACGCACGCAAACAAACACGCACGCCAGCTTTAAGAGAAAGGCAGCACTGAGAGAGATGTCTGGGTCATATTTTCTACGTCAGCACCAGGCCTTACCTCGCCGTTGAGATAGAGGAGGTCAAAGGCGTACACACACACTTGGACTTTGATCTCCGAGGCATCCACGTCCTGCAGGGAGGCATCAAAACACACACACACACTTAGATAATTTTCCCTTGACAAAAATATGCAAATAAAGCATCATATTCATAAATTGCTACATCCAACCATGGGACTTGTTAAAAAGAGGTTCTTTGATTTCTCCCCTGTTCATCTTAAAAGTTAACCACCCAACATTCCTGTCTCCTCTCTACCTTTTAACAGCATCACACACCCCCTTCCCCCCCCCGGCTCTATCCTGCTCCTGAACTCACTTCATTCACCTCCTCTGGTTCTCCATCTCATACTCTCACCCATCTTCGACCTGATCCTGTATATTACACTCTTCCACTCTACCTTATTACAGCCTTTCCACCGTGGCCCTGCGGTCAAATGTCAGGAATTTTCAATAACCGTGCAGAAGCAATACTGAATTCAGATGCTGGGTTGTACCAGCTATCCATTATTATGTATGTCAGCTTTCTAGCTACAACAGAGTTTACTTTACTGAAGCTTTAAGGATACATACAATTCATACATTCATTTTGGTAACATGGAATTTAAACAGAAAAGGTTTAGTAGTTCAGCTGTCCAGAAACATTTCTAGAGCTTTCAAATTAAAGAAAACAAAACAAAGCAACTATGCAAACAGGAAGTCATGGGAGCAAAACATCCTATAGACAGCTGAAATTAAATCCAATGTTGACTCCACTTATCAAACCCCAATATTATTAGATTTACCATTTAACATTTGCAAGAAACCGTAGGCTTTAAGAACTAAATCTGAAATAGGTCTAATTTCCTTCTGTTGACTAGAAAAGTGGCTGCTTATCAAATGTTCACTAACTTTACTTCTAACCTGAAAATGAGCAGCGTCAAATAAGGAATATGAATCAAACATATCACCTATTATCTACCTATGTTTTAAATTGCTGCTCCCCGTTTCAATTCAGCCGTGTGTAAATCTCCACTATGTAAAACACTTATGATTAGTTTGAATGTAAAAAGAACTGATGCAGCTGGCTCTTACAATTCTTCTTTCTGACACAAATGTATTCCAGTGGCAGGGAATGTGATCGGGAATACAAAAATAAAATTCCTCTGCAGTTTCTGACAGATTTCCCTTCTGCTCCTTCATTCAGCTTTTCCCTGGCTCATTACTTCCCCCTCCACACATTAATGAGGTTTAATTAGTCCATATCTGGCTTCATCTCCTAGTCTGAAATATTTCATGTCAGCTCAACAGTGAAGATGCTGTGACAGAACGCCAGAAGCGCAATACAATCAGTTTGTGTATCAAACCAGAGTTACAAATAATCATGATTGCACAGTGCTGGTAACAGTATCTAGCAAAATGATCATCAGCATAATCATTTTCAAACATTTTCATCATCATGTTCTCATTTGCACTCTCATTTCTCTTTTCCTAATTTACAAAGAGGTCATCATGCATACGAGAAAGCAAGGTAAAGGGAGCTGTTTCACTCTAATGTGATTGGTGTAGTGGAAGGAGGCCGTTATTCTGACCAAAGCTGAAAAAACACCTCCCTGACATTTGCAATCTCACACCACCCACCTCTCTCCACGATCCATTTGAATTTTCTGTCTCATGCTTATCAATCTTGCCTCTTTCTCTCTGCTTGTACTCCGTCCATCTCCCCTTGTCTGCCGGATCATTTCACTCCATTATCTACCTCTCCTCTACCTTCTGGTCTTTATCTCTGTCATGTTTTTTTCTCTTTAACCTTTTCTCTTCTTTTTTTCTGCTCTCATCATCTCCTGCTTTCTACACTTTGAACACCCCGAGCATTTCATTCATCCTTCTACTTTAATATCGCCTTCTCTGTTCATACCTTTCTCTTACGGGTAGTGAGGACCTGGAAGGGCTGGATCTGTTTCTTCTCACGGTCCCACGCCACCGCCTCTGAGTCCAGAACACAGGATACCACAGAGTCCTTCTTCACCTTTAGAAGAAACAGCACAGCAAAAGGGGAACATAAATGAGTAAAGAGATAAGAGATTTTTATTCAATAGAGAGATGAGGCGGGCTTTTCACGATAAAAGCCAGATGATGCCATTTACAACATCTGTTGTAGCAATGAAAAGATTGTCTTTAATTTCCATTGAAAGTGAATGTAACACACTTGGGGATGCCAAATCCCTAGAAAACATAACTTGGAGCTTTTAATGGCCATGGATACAAATCAAATTGTAGACATGTTCAGGCAGTATCAGGACTTACAGCTGCTCTCTGCTCTCTCAGTCGACACATTCACATTTTGATTTGACCCCACTAGATTTACGGTTACTCTTGAGCCGGTATGTCTATAAATACCATCTCTTCTAATACACCCGTAACCAAAACGTTGAACACACCCCCTCTTTTGGTCGGAGGGCCATGTTGTGCCAAAAGTCAGGTATCTGTGGTTTGCTTCTCAGTTTTTTGTTTTATTTTGGGTTTTTTAAATTTTATTTCTGCATAAAAAAAAGAGGCTTTGGCTGCTTATATTTCCCTCTGCTGGAAGAACAACCACAGGCTTAGGCTGCAGAGAAACCATCTGTGGACAGATTGACAATGGCTGCGAATTATCTGAGCCACCAAATCCTGTGTGTGAAGCTAAGGGATGTTGACCTCCAGCATCCTGGTCGATCTGGGGGCCACCAGTATGCTTTACATTAACAACGTGGACCAGATTGAGAGGAGAGCAGTGAGTGAAATGAAGCGTGATCAGAGAAGCCAGTCGGTATTAAGAGCAAAAGATGCATTAAGGGAAACAGCTTGTTTGGAAACAGCCAGATATCAAATGTAACCAGTAAGGTCATGAAGCTGAGTAAATACATTAATTACCAATTAATATATGCATATTGATATTAATGTGTCAATATTCATTTATAATGAGAAACATTAAGGCACCAAGTCAACTTCAAGATTATTTGTTTTCCCTCATTAATATGTAAAATAATGCAGCAAAGCGCTGTAAAATCTAATCATACCATCTCCTCTATGCTGTGTTGGTGTGACGTTTTAGTCAGGCACGGTTCATTTATGGTGTTCATGAGGTGTCATACATACAACATACACAGCCGTGACGACATCATATCAGCAATGAGAATGCAAATTTCAATCTAAGCAGTCTCTTTCATTAATCTTCTGCCATGCTAATGATTAGCAATCGATTTCTTTGATGAAAGCTTCATTTAAACTGACACGGACTATTTTTAAAGCATAATCATGGTAAATTAGAGGTCATAAATTAAAAATCACACATAAATTATAAAGGCAAGAAATTTGTTTCAAGCCCAAGTCAAATACAATGGAACGATGCTATCTGTTAAGAGGGTGCATGCAAATGAAGCACAACCAAATTTTTCACTCAGTTCAAATGTTTCTTCTCCCCTAAAGCTTAGGTGTTAGAAAAAGGTGATGGTGAGGCAGAAAGGTGAAAGACAGAAAAGGGGAGAGGTAAAAAAAAAAAAAATACGACAAGAAATACAGGTTGAGAATGTAGAGAAAATGAGGAAGTGGGACAGGAGCAAGAAAGAAAAGACAACAATAGAGTGACAGAAAAGGTTTCAAAAAGGGAGGGAGGTGTGGAAAATAAGAGGGGAAGGCAAACGGTGAGAAGGTAGACAGGAATCAAGAGGGAGCACAAACCAAAAAGGTGACACAGCAGTCAGGAGTGTGGAAGGAGAGACGGAGCGGTGAGAAGAAGGGTGTAAGAGGCAGACCATGAGGGTAAAACAGGAGACAGGCTGTATCAAAGTGCTAAAAAAAAAGATCAGAGGAGAAGAGACAATAATGAATAAGACAAGAGTGAAAAGACAGAATTAAAAGAGAGGTGAAAGGAGAGCAGTCAGTCATGACAGACCTAGCAGGCATTATCAAGGAGTAATGATGAAGAGGGGGAGATGATCAGATGGAGAAACATGAGGGAGCAACAGGTGGACAGAGAGCTCAATAAGGTGAGAGACAAAGAGCCATGTGGCTTTGAATGTTCTGAAAATAGAAAGGGAGAAAAATACAATCCATCTGAGGGAAACATGGGAGGGCAGATGTGGTGGGTGAGATATAGGAAGCGAGAGTGAAACGACAAAGACAAAAACAAGGGGCGGGTAGAGCTGAAAGTAAATTTTCCATATGATGTCATGACCAAATGCTGTCTGTGACTGTTTTTGTATTTTACCATTCTCCCCTGCTATATTTAAAACTCATTCACTGACCAAATGGTGCCAAATAATTCCATCTCCCACTATACATACAGGATAAAGCTCCTGCTGGTTTAGGTTTTGGGCTATTTTTATGGTACTATTAGAAAACTGAAAGTATAGAGAATGACACGTAACTTAAGTCTCCCAAACACGCTCTAAATGGGCACGTTGTGGTTCATGGTCACCGTTTTAAACCAATAGGGCAACAAGAGAATGCCATCAGTGTATAGTAGGCCTGCACAATATGAGGAAAATCTGCCATGTGCGATAACATTGTTCAATCTTGCAATGAAAATATGACTTGCAATACACAAATATTGAAGTGCCCATATGAGTTTTTCTGTCCTTCCCAAAACGTCATGCCAGTTGGCCTTGCAGTCACCACCAAACCGACACCAACTAATCTAAAGGTAGCTGATGGCTAGCTGGGGCTTCACCTGATTGGCCAAGCGACAGGAAAAGGGTAAAAGTGGAGAGGAGATGCTCCAGAGGGAGTCGGGATCGTTATTCTTTTGTAATGGAGTAAAGTTGGAGTTTGTCCTGCTTGAAACTGGACATAAACATGCAAACAAAGGTGTGCACACATGCACACACACACACACACACACATACAAAAGCATTACTTTGTTATTACTGTATGTGGCATATTTTCCTGCCTGTTTAACTGACAGCTTTATTGATAACTGAGATAGCACAAGCTTTGAATTAAGTTTGTTGATAATTTCTTTTTTAACGTTGTCTACTTTTGCCATTGCAATGTAGCTTAGCTTGCTACATTACTGTAGGGGGTGGCTTTAGTTTGCCCAAAGATGATGAAACCCAACAGCAGAGACACAATTAGAAGCTACTAATTGTATTGGGCACTGGGGCCCATTAGGGTTGCAGCAGTCACCAGTTGCACGGTACGAAATGTGATGGTTAAACCGTCAAAAAAACCACTTAGGATTTGTCATGGTTTTTGATCATTTTTCTTCTTTTCCTTATCTTCACATGAGTTTGAAAATGAGAGAATAGCATAATTTAAGTTTTCATAAATGGTCTCATAATTGTTGCATGTGCACAAAATGGGTCCTAAAGCGCCACCTGATGGAAGAATACGTGCACTGTATATAAACTTTGACCGATGCGTATGCAACATTTTGGAGACGGGAAATTGGTATCACAGATGGTGAGGTGGTGAATAAAAGCCAGATAGTATATAATGAGGCTTCTCAGACAACTCATTTTGTCTTAATCAGAACGCAGGCCAAATTCACTGTAACAAATCATAAATAAATTGTCTTCATTGATCAAACTCCCATTATCAAATGATATTCCATGGTGGGGGATGCCAATGATTGTTATAATCATTTGGAAGATGTGAAGCAGTCTGTCCGATCACTGCAAACATATGAAGAGTGAGGTGACACTCATGCATAATGCTGCATGATGAATGCACAGACCTGTCCTGTGCTGGCACTTCTAGAAGACCGTTAATAGAAGAGTGTATAAAATGTGCTTTCTAACCTCCACCTCACCCACAAGCATCTAGATTTCTGTATCAGTAAATGTCATTTCCTACATCTACCATGTAGGTTCATTTCTAGGTAATATTTAACATTCTTGAGTTGCTTTGCACTAATCATTTGAGGTTAAATCGGGGCATGGAGAAGGCGGGATGGAAGGCTCCACATACGCACATTTCCAGGGACTGTGATTCATAAATGGAACATTACCTGCAGTTGTGCGCAAGCACAGTTTTATAAGACAAATCGTTTTTGTCGCTTGTTCTCTTCTGCTTTTGAGCTCCGGTTTTAGAAAGGATGCTAAGCACTGTTTTATGAGAGCCAAAGAGCCTCATTACCAACCCGTTCTATGTCATGAAAATCTTGACACAGACCGTGCAAGTGGAAAATATTTAAAATGATTACTGAGATGCATCGCCTGTACAGTAAGATGAATCAAAGCACAGCACTTAGCTACCCCTGACTTGTTTCCCTTCCCTATTGGCTCTTTTATTAAGGATGGATTTGACCTGAGAAATAAAATAGTATAGTAACAGGGTAGAAAAATGAAAAACCACTTAATAATTATGATGTAAAACAGGTTTGCTTAATGGAGAACAAAAACACTTGTTTTTTTTCCCATTTGAAGCAGAATGTTGATAATGTCAATGGATGAGAAGTGCTCCCATTTCCTCTTATAAAATAAAGAACATTAGGAAACACTGACTACTCTAAGAATTTATTAGACTCATTAGCTTGCCCTGGTGTAGAATGGGAATTGCTTTTAATATTAATGACTTTCAATAACGGTTGCGTAGTCAACAAAGAGGAGAGTGAAGACTTCATTGCTGCCCCTTAGGAAAACAAACAAACAAAAAAAAAAAAGTGCCCTGCAGGTGTCGAGGTAGTGAGCCCACTTAGAGGCCAAGTGCCAAGCTTTCAGGCACTGGTGATCGCTTTCGTTCTGCACACACAAGCAGAAGCTCACCAATTTGGCAAGTCTACCCAAAGCTGCAAGCTATTTCAATTTGGTGTTTCAATTTCAACGGCTGGTTTTGGAAAAAAAAATGTCCATTCTCTCTAAACTAAATGAAATACTCCAGATCCCCCACCATAGGTGCATTTCATTAAAGAAAGACAGTTAGATAGAAATTATTTAAGTTGTCCCTGTTAATTCTTATTGCGTATCTGAAAATAAAAATAAATAAAATGCTTTTAATTTCCAAAATATCTCTCCGGTAAATGTGTACATAAGGTTTTGTGAAAAATGGTCAATAGCGTCTGACAGGGATGCACCAACACCGATACCAGCATAGGGTATCGGTTTAATGTTGGGCTTGTGTAATCGTACTCGTGCTCATAAAATTTGTCTGGTACCACCACAACGATACCACTTTACCGCAACGTAACTTTAACTTCTGTTAGATGAAAAGTTAGGCAAAGGAGGACCAATGTCAGCAGTGTGGAAATATTTCAATGTAAACAATGATGACAAAAGTAAAGCAGACTGCAAACTGCTCTGCTTAACTGCAGAGAAGATGCATGAGAAATGGCTCCATTAATACAAGCAATTTGATTAAACACCTGAAGAACCAGCAGAGCGCAAATTCCAGAAATTTGCTTATGCTAGCTGCATGCTAACCAACTTTGCAGCAAACACTGACAAAGTGGGAGAAAATGTCCAGAGACAAATCCCAGTCTGTAAAGATAACAGAGGTGCTTACCAATTATTTTGCTCTGGATAATATGGGATTTTATCATCTTCTCAGCATACTGGAGCCCAAACTTCAGCTTTGTGTAGATCAGTCATTGTGCATTTTGACATTTGTCTATTTTGACCCATTGCAGACACCATACCAAGTAGACTTATGGCACGACTGCTATGTTTGTTGCATTGCATCCTCTGTGTTGTGGTTAATAAACCAAGTTCCTAAGTTCATAACCATCTTGTTATTCCTGCAAACATCCAACAATCAATTTAACTACACAGTAGATTGATGAGGATTTTACTCCACCATCGTCCTCCATACAAAGCAAGAAACATCTGATGAAAACAAAACATGTTTTGAAAGTGAACTGTAAAGCGATGAGTGCATCCCTAGCATTTGAGAGCTGCAAAGAAACTAAAGACTTGCTTTTAGCTGATAAGCCAACACTTGTGATGTGTCACTGTATGCAGTCTGTATTGTGTATCCTCTTATGTATAACTTTGTATGTTGTTTTCCTCCGTGCTGGGACTGAGCGATGTGGCTGAGAAGTTATGTTGCAGTTGTTTTGGTGGATGTCACAATGTGATTTAGATGCTGCATTTGGCTACATTGCAATCTCGGTGGCATTTTGATTAATTGTTCAGCCTCACTCTGCACTGTTTATGATGTTGTTTTTTGCCATGACCCATCAAGGGACTGCAACTGCAAATTAGCTTGAAGCTATAACCTGGTACAGGGCATCAAATGGAAACATTTATGTTTTTAACTGTCCATTGTCCCGTTTAAATTTAAATAAATGAATGAATGAATGAAACACCACCAGAATGAGCATAAAGGCCCATTTTATCCCTACATTAAAGATGCATATGGATACAGAGAGAGCCTTCTGTATGTACTCTGTGTTCATTTTGTACGTATTTGGGCACGTTTTCAGAGAGCTTTACGTATACGGACGAGATGGACAAAGCTGAGCAATACCACCGGAAATGGTTGGGGGCAGTGTAGCTACAATTCAAGCAAGTCACAACAAACGGAAACAACAAAGAAGAAAAAGGTGAAGTGAAAAAATGAAAAAACTCTCCATCCTCAATTCTTGATGTACCTAATGGCCTCACAGACCACCACCGAGTACATACAGTAATTGCCTCCGCTTTTGCCACTCTGTATTTACAAGATACATTATCACAACTGTCGCCATATTTGTTGTTGATGAAACTTCAGTCTCTTCACTGCCGTCTTGTGGATGCGTCAATGCCAACGTAAAAGATGCGTGGAAGTATGTGGACATTGGCGGACACACCGTTTGAAATGGACGTATCTATTTCCGTGCGTAAATGGAGCAAAAATGAGCCTGAAGTCCAACTTGTAACCATGGAAACGGAAAAACAAAAATGGCAAATCCCTAAATAGCAAAAGGCACCACTTCAGTGCTTGGTTTTTGTGTGTACAAAGTTTTGTCAGTCAGTTTTTTGAGTTATGATCTGGAAATGAAACAAAACCCATTCCTATATCCACTTTCTCACATAAATCGTGATGGGAGATTAAAAAAAAATTAAAAGCCGATGGTAGCTCTTGGTGGCTGAGGGTGAACAAGAAGACCAGGAAGACTAAGGGATGAGCAAAGGATTAGTTTGTAGAGGCGTTTCAAACTGAGACAGACAGGAGGAGTGGGCACATGGAAATCAGACAGATTAATGATAGGATAGGAAGAGCTAAAACGAAAAAGACGGAGCGAGCGAGACAAATGTGTGCAGTTGCTATCTGCACTGCTGTAAAAGCCCTCATTTGAAAATCAGAGCTCAGATTACTCTCCCCTCTCACAGGGGCTGAGCTGCAGCGCTCTGTGTGCTCGAGTGTTTTACCTTGGGAATGCGAGAGATGATATCAGGGTATTTGCTGGTGTTGTCTTCCTGGTTGCGGCTGAATACTCGAACCTCACCGCTCTCTAGAATGTGAATCTGTGGGGAGAGTAAAAACACAACCAAATACTATAAATAAAATAGAAACAAAATTGAAAAATACACACATTTTAAAATTGTAAATGTCTATACATTAATAAATTAGGTTTGATGATTAAGTCTAACAGATGGATGTGTGAATAATGCATGTAGCTAATGAGTAACAAGTGCCAATTAAACCACTTAACAGATTAAATTTAATTCACTACGTGTGGACAATGTACCAAAACCAGACTACTTAACAGTTTTATCTTTTCAGATGATCATTATGCCAGATTGGACAATCATGAAGTCATTAAATCTTGCTTTGACTGGCCAACAGACATGGCAGCCTCCCAGTTGGACCCCAACCAACCTAAGCCTGCCTTCTTTCACAACTTGTGAGGTACATAGATATTCAGTTATCACTTCACAGTCCCACCCGACAGCAACAAAAACTACTGTTTCTTAGTGTAAATATGGTTTTCTGAGATATTGAGACCTCTGGTGTTGTCCATACAAACCACAGATATTGAGTTCACATTCAGAAAATACAAAAAGCTGGAGAGTCTGACATTTGACACGCTTCATTTGGCATTTACTCATAGAAGACACTGTAGAAGCTGTAAAACAAAGTGAAAGAAATCTCTTTCCCATCTGTATGAATGATATCTTGTGTTTGATGCTATCAGCTTTCCAGGTCTAAGATTATCTGGCTAATGTCGTGGATCCAACCTGCCTAATTTGTTCTCCCCAAACGTACCTTTGTTACTACTGTGTACCTCTGTACATCCCACTTATGTTGCTCTTCCTGAGTTTTCAACTGTTTAAATCTTTTTCTTTTTTTTTCCTTCGGCACTGAGGGTCGACGGTTGAAGGATATCGACTTGAAAAGAACAGGGCTCAACATTAATGTTGCTTGTCCTGCTCACTCAGGGCAAGGAAAACGCCACCTCAGGTAAGTGAATCTAGAAGCTCACAGGCTCAAATCTGATAAGTGGCCTTTACATTTTTTCAGAAGTCAATGATGAAGGTAGCCAAAGAATGAGAGATCTCACTGCTTCTCATCACTGTTGATAGTTCCACAAGCTTGGTCCAGCAGCCAGTATCACTACTATTTAAAGCATTTCACACTTCTTCTGGCCGTCATGTCCTGTTATCCTGCAATCCCTGTCCTTGTATGTTACATCTTCCTCTGTTTGTCTGTTATTAATGTGGACTGAATTGTAATGGTCTTCCTTTATTTTTGAATTTCTACAGTATTGTATCATTTTCTTTATGCACAATGTCTGTTAATATGTTCCTAGTTTGTAGCCAACCGATGGAATATGTTTAATTCTTAGGGTCCGGATTCAACACTTTGCCTTGGACAACGAATAACCTTTACTAATTTTACTTTTTTTCTTCTTCCCTATTGATCATTGAAACACACAATGCCATGCTTGAGCGATTACATTAGACACGCACTTCAATGCAGAAAGACAATTTCTTGTGGCTAATCACAAAATCTGAACACAATGACACACTCATGCACACACAAATACAGAGGGAGCGTTTAAACCGAGTTGGTGTATAGTGAGTCCCTCTGCTGGCTGATTGAGGTAACGTCCACTGCAGTGAGACCAGGGAGAGGGAGGGAGGAGAGGGAGACAGACAGAGACAGAGGAGGGTGTCATGTGGCTCTCCCTCTCTCTCTCTCTCTGTTCACATCCTGCCTGTTTCTGTTTTTTCTCTCTGCTCATCTCTCTTCTTCTCAATTCAACTCAGTTCAAAGACACTTTATTGGCATGACTGTCCAAAATTAACAATACAGCTGGAGGGCTACAGCTTTACATTACAATCTCTCTCTTGCTGTGTCTCTTTAGGCCCCTCTTGAAAATTCCACAACCCCACTGCAGCCTCCCCTTGTGTCTTCATTTTCGCATCCCTCTACCTTTTATGTATCTTACCTCTCCCCTCACCTCTCCTCATTTCCCACCACCCCTCCTCCTCCTTCTCTTTGGTCCGCAATGGCAGAAGCAGCATGCTCTAACGACAGGCCAGGGGCAAAAGCAGCAATATTGTTTATCTTTAAAAAAAACTCGCTTGGTAAAAACACCTTACATGTGAGGACACACGTGTGAACGCACAGCAGGAGTCACAGAAAAGAGCAATTCCTCTCACTCAAAGAACACAGTTGAAAGGTATATGCATACTAAACTCAGCCAGCATATGTTCGGTGCCAAACACAAGACAAACGGCCTTTCACTCCACCACTTGCATGCACACACACACAAACCTGTGCCCGCTCTCCGTCGTATTTGTACTCGCAGGTGAACGCCGCTTCGTCAAACCTCTTCATCACTTCGCCGACGCCCTTGGTTGGGTGGGCCAACATTGGTCTCAGCGGTACGCCTGGGAGGAGAAGCGGGGTGAGAGAATTGAAGAAAGCAAATACATTTTTCTTCTTTAAAAAAAATGTGGGAGGCCAGAAAACCAAATCAAAAGATACAGTATAGACGTATACAGTCATTTGTTTTTCATGAATCATAAACCATTGAAACACTAACTGTGAGTTAGTGGAGGAGGGGCAGGGCTCTTGCTAATAGGCCTCAGATCTAAGGCCTTTGTGCAAAAAATTGAAATAAAAAAAAAAGCACAAAGGCTGTTCCCAACTGACACATGAGCATCCCACCCACTACTGTTTCTGTGACAAAACCACAGCTGAATTTAGTTTGTGCTCTCATTTGGTTTCAGTATGAAAGTTCTTTGACTCAAGTCCCCCTTGGGCTGTGCTTCGAAGTTATTCTTAAAAGAAGCAGTGGAGTGATAAAATGAAACACACCTAATAAATTCCTTGAATTTTGTCCGAGCTGGCTCATTCTATCCCAACAGACAACAGCTCCTTTAAATATGTAGAACAGGACTGTCCTCTTTATGGCAGCTGTTTACCTGCCAAAATAGCAGCTAGATTTGTCCAACAGACCAACCAAGGCCAATTTAGTGTCCCACTTTAGTAGTGTTCAGATGGTGGCTGGTATTAATGTCCAACCTGGTGCCAAGGTTCCTTATCACAAACAGCTTAACAACAGTGTAATTGGGAGCTAATCCTTAGTTTAGTGGCATCTTTTATCTTACTGTGATAAACGACTCAACTAAAATAACTGACTCACCTCCACTAAGCAGATCAATACACACACCAGTCTATGCTTTGGATCTTATAACCTTTCTGCCTTCCAATTGGCTGCTTACCTGGAGTGAGCTTGCAATGATTGGGTAGCTGCTCTATGCCCTCTTTCAGCAGAACTGGGATGAGGACATCGTAATTGGGCATCTCGCTGAACACAAGGGTGGTGGAGTGAGTGGGAGATGAGGTAGTGGGAAGAAAAACAAAAAAAGGAAGGAGAAAAAAAAAATCAATATCATCCAAAATGAAAGTGAGCAGATAAGTGAGGCAGAATGAGGGACAGGGCTTAAGGGGGATGAGGCATTGTAGCAGTGCCAAGGAGAGACTGCAAAGTGAGATGAGGGGGTTTGTTTAGGCTTTCGGTTACCAGTAAGTCTGTTTGAGAATGAGACTCTTCTCTTCCATCCAGGCCCGCCTGCTCTCCACGCTCTTCCCCTTGCCTGCATCAAGCACAGCAGGAGGGAAACCTATAAGGAAGGAGGGAAGAAATGCATTTCAAGCAGATGTGTGTAAGGGTTGTTTTTTTTTTAAAGGATTTGTAGGACCAAACATTTGTTGGATGAAAGTTCAGAAGCACTTTAAAGTCTGGGAAATATACTTAGACACAGCGTAATGAATTGTGTACACATGCACTTAAGTGTTTTCTACGAGAGTAAACATGTCGTTTCCTGCCCAAGGTGGTTAAAATTGTTAACATAATATAAGGCAAAATGAGCAGTTCTGTTTCCCAGTTCAACATTAATAAGTACAATATATTTAAAATAGGGCTGAATACTAATTTAGCTAAATAAATAATGCATTGCAATGATCCATTTCAGCCTTACAAAGAATCTGCTCTTAGCTGACCTGCCTGATTAAATAATGGTTAAATAAATAAATAAATAAGAATGCTAAGGAAACCATTTCCAGACCAGACCACAGATCAATGCAAATTTTCCTACCGAGACTGCACTCTAATTGACTCTTATTAAATCATACCTCCAGTCATGAGTAAGCCTCGAATACTAATCAGTCGAGAAAGAGTTTATTTAATTTGGTGTAGGTGGTGTTGGTGAGATGAGGTCAGACCTGCACTGAAAGCATGTGGTGAGAGATTGTCTGTCCGAACTATCTCCAGAAAGGGATGAATTCAGCAACTTAGGATGTTAAATGTTTGGCTAATAACTGTTTCACATGTCATATTCAACTGCTTTAATAAATGCAAATAATATTTTAACACATATTTAATAAGTGTGCTATGAATAAAAGCTATCATTACTAGATTTAACATCACTCCTTTAGTTTGACCTGTCTTATGTTTTTTTCTGAAATGTGATAAGGGATAATTTCATCATAACCCAAGGACAGAAGCATCTCATTCATACAACCAATAAAAAAAGCGTGCAAAGTGTATCTGAAATTAGTATGAGGTTTCAGCAGTCTGAACTAAAGAAATCAAGTGGATATCTTCCAAACATTCAGTCTTTGTTTTTCCACACCATCTACTCACCCTCTACTACTATCTACTGAGGTGTCTTAGTACACAAAACAATTCAAAAGCTTCACGGCAATACGGCGTTGCAACATTCTCATTGACAACTTAAGAAGATGGGAACAACATAAAAAAACAAACATAAAATGACAACGTACAGCTTGTATGATGTGATTTAAGGCTACGGAAGCCCAGGATCAAAAAATTGATTTGAAAAGTTGTTACTTACACCCTTTTGTAAGCTGAAAGCTTCATTGCAACCTGTAAGCTAAAAGTGTTAGCGCTTATGCACCTTTATTAAAAGAGGCGTACGGTAGGTTTAGTGGCAACACTAAATACTTCAGCTTAAAGAAATGGTGTAATAAACCTCTTTTCAAATTAATGTGGGATCTCTGGGCTTCCGGAGGCTTGGATGATGCAGATTAATTATTTAAAACACGTCCCCACCTTCTTAGGAGAATGCTGAAAGGCTGTTACTGTGACCTCCAGAAATATTTTTAAGACTAAGAAAGAAAGAAAGACTTTGAATCGGCATGTCAGTGAGTGGATAACCACTACTGAACTAATTTATTTAAACTTTAGATAAACTCATTTTTGCAGAGAACAAGGGGGTGGATTTTGTGCCCCATCACTTACATTGGAATTGTTTAAGGAGTGGCCAGTATGAACACAAAGAATGATTACAACAAGCAGAAACTGCTCCAGTGAACACATGGGTACCTGACTATTGTTTTATGAAACCTTTTTTGTAGAAATTGTGAACCTGTCCTTTACAATTCAAGATTACCTTGTCCAGGGGGGGTCAGGCACACAGCCTGGCTTAGTGCTGATAGGACACTCTGCTCAGCCAGGCCTATCCTCAGCTTCCCAGCCAGGGACCTGTCCATCACAACCACAAGACCAGCAGCTGTCAGAGCCCATTAGACAACAGCAACATACTTGAGCATGTAACAAAGAGTTAGAAGGCAAAATATATTTGTGTCTGTACATGCAGTTGTGTGTGTGTGTGCCTCTGGTCACACACGCGGCAGAGCCTGTCTGTGTATGTATGTGAGATGTGTGTGAGAGTGTTATTTTACCTGACTATATAGCGGGCCTCGGAAAAACGGCATGCCACAAAGAGGCCTTTGATGATGTCTATTTTCTTATTCATGGCCTGAGGCAGGCAGGAGGAAATTGAGATTCACAGGAGAAGAGATTCAAAGGAGAAGAGAAAAGACAGAATGCAAAAAGACTGAGGTCACCAGCAAGTACAAACTCCCATGTTCAATTCAAAATGTAAAAAAGAGTGCCAACAGCAACTGGGATGAAAAAGGAACTAATTGCTTTAGAAATTCCAGCCAGGTGACAGTTTATTAAAGGCTGAAAATGACCCTCTTCCTTCTGAAGTAGACAAACAATAATTAAGTATTCGATGCACAATCACAAACATTTTTCTTTTCCCTCCCTGACCCCAATGCAGAGATGCCAATTGAGAGAAAACAATATTTGCCCAAGACTGCTTTCTGCTAATGAAAATGTTATTCTGTGGCTCACCGAGTTCCCGCTCATGCTGGCTATTTCCTTCAATTTCCTGAACACGCCCCCTGCTGTCAGACTGGCCGGTTGGAACATCATGCGCTGGTTGCTACGGGAACTCTCGGCTACAAGTCCCAAATCTCCTCTCTCCTGCGCCTCTGCCTTGATTTTGTCCAATTGTCGCCCTGGAAACACGAGCGAGACGGTAAATAGCTGCCGCTGCGCCGGTTGATGAGCGGAGAAGGGTGTCATTAGCAGCTAGGCTGGGAACGCACAAGCAAGTGTTTGGGTGCGACAAATTGTTATTTGTGTGTGTGTGTATCTATTACCAGTTGCTTGAGCAACAGCTTTCATCAGCACCGTCTCTCCAATGCCAAGCTCCATCCCGAGGTAGGCAGGACCTAGTTGGTTCAAGCACAGGTATACACAGCACAGCAGGTCCTCTGGAAAATATCACAGACACACAGAGATTTTATTATGACACAGAATGCAGACACACACACAAACAGAAAAACCACAGACACAAACATACAGGCCTATAAAGTGAAGAACATACAGACACATGCAAATAAAAACAGACACCAATCCCACCACCAACACATCAATGAACTGACTCATCCTCCCACTTTTATGAGCAATCTGGCTTCTTCATCATCATCATCATCATCTCCTTAATAGAGTGGCCGGCAGCCAGCTTGCCTGTGTAGCTACATCAGCATGCATTACGGGAGAGATGAAATACCATTTACCTGGAGAGAGCAGCAGCACGGAGCGAAACAGGTTCGACAGTGTCTCAATGTTTCTCAGTCTAGAAAATGACAAAAAGGATTGCTTTGAGACGAGGAAGACGAATTAAATGAAATTAATTTAAAAGTCATTCTGTAAGTACTGGGTGGTGGGAAGTGAGATTGGTCTAGAGGTTTTAATTTGAAATGTGACTTGGAGGGACTGAACAGTTCAATTATGGAATGCTGTACATCGACTACAGTCGGTTGGAAAAATACAAGCAATCACTGCGAGGCTTGTCATTCAGTATCCTCAAAAGATTAAGTATTGCTAACAAGATAATTCTGAATCATCCTTTTAAATGTATGATCTGGCTTCACATGCATTACCTTCACCCAAGACTATATTTCTTGTTGGTTTCAAGGCATTTTAGCCTAAGAGTTGTAAACTGAGTCATAAGTTAATTTTCCAAGAAAGCAGCCAAGAATAAATGCTGAATATTGCTATTATATGAAATGTGAAAAAAGTTGTTAAAATACATTCTTTAGCCTTCCTAGAAAGTAGAGGTTATTCCTAGGACTAGATGATTCAATCCCTTAGTAGTTACACTATCCTGATGGCATCTTGGCTTGTGGGAGACTTTGTGGGAGACTTTGTGGGAGACTTTGTGGGAGACTTTGTGGGTGACGGTGGAGCCGGTTATTAATTGTTCCTCCATGTTCCCTGCGCTCACCATAAAATTAATCAAATTTCCTCACTTTTGTTGGCACCTGTCTACCGTCAACAGGTTGAAAGGAATAATCTTTGGTTCACCAGCTTTAAAGGCTTTGACAGAGTACCCCAATCATCTCCGTCATTTAGGTTTGAAGTTTAACTATTTGATGTTGATGGTAGGGCACAGGGAACCAATCCAAATTAATAATTTGTTTTGCTAATAGAAACTGTGCTGCGCATTTCTTAACGCACGCTCGTGTCATGTTCAGTCAAAGCGATACAGCCTCTTGCACTATGTACACAAAGCCTTGCCAGTAATGTCTGCCTTTCCGAAGGATGACGATACATTTTCTTTAGTCTTTCTGAACTTTATGCTAGTTGTCACCTTACTTTACAAACCAACTCCATTCTAACAAACTTGTCTTCTCACAATAACAATTTGACCACATTTTCAGCAAATAAACAATGTGCTTGCCAGCAGGCATTTCTAATTCCAAACAACTAAACTTAAGAGTGAGAACTTCAGAGAACTCGTCAGTGGCGAAGATGCCTGACAGAATGTCTCTTCATTTTTTTTAATGTGTAATTTGCAGCTCAATATCACATTACACAAGCACTGAATAAGTTGTCTACAACAATAGCCATGACTCAATGAAAAGAGTCCATCTACAAAGTGTTTCCTAAATGTCATCAATTAGCTTACTTAATGAGGTAGGCTGCACTACACAGATGGATTTTGTTCGACTGTCGGTGTTTCCTCTGTTCATTAAATCGCTCTCAATGTGATCCCAACAATACTGTTGTGGTGTGGACTCCATTGTGCACTTAACAACTATTTTTGTAAATTGTTTATTTACTGTATAGTTATTGTTGTAGTTATCGTTCTTGTGAGGATGGCCTTTAATTCAAGAAATTCTCACCGGTTGTAATTTTGTAAAAATGCTTTGGTATATAATATACGCTTTGAACAGAGTCGTGATCACTTTATCTTAAATGGCGTTTTCCTCGTTCTGCAATTTAAATTAAACACCTTTTCCTCCTTATGGGGCTCTTACCTGCCTGAGTCCTCTTCAATCTTCTCAAAAGTCCGAGCCACCGCCAAGTACGGAACTCTAGAGAGTGATTAGCATATATTAGCAGGAGAAGCATCCACACTGACAGATTCCTACTTCCACAGCATTTAGCAGAATCAGCTGATCAGAGCAACTAGATATTTGTGCAACAGCAGAACAAGCTTTGATTGTGAGTTATCAAAACTCCATGAACGCAACAGCAGGGAGGACAAAGGTCAGGGATGCCATGGTGGGAAAATAGATGTCTGACATAGAAGAACATTATGCTCCATATGGGTGGGGGGTTGGGACAAAAAGCCTCCAAACGCTTTGCTCTGGTAAATCATGGGGGTATCTGAACTCTAAAGTCTCAAATAAATCAATTAACTATCAGCACAGGTTTTTCATCTCTCATGCGGAGTCGTAGATGGATTTATATGTGAAAATCTGCCAAAAATGTTGGTATTCAATCTCAGAGATACAAGTCAATTGAGTGCAATTTCTGGGACTGGCATGTTGAATCAACTGCCCAGAAGCAGATTTAAAGCCACACAAATCATGACTGTGCACAGTAGCCGATCTGAGTCTAAGGCCAGTCTAAGCAGCACCACGGCCTTCATGTAAAATTTAAGGATTTTTCCATGACATTCCATTACTAAGTCAGAGTACTTCCCTTGTCTGAAAAATGGATTCCCTCCGAGTTTCTTAATGTTTGACTCTGAAGGGTAGCACAGAAATAAACAGGCTGGATTTCACTACAGTTTGGCTTTGAGGTGAGAGTAATCGTGGTCACCGCTGGTTGGAAACTTTTTAATGTGAAATCTTGGTGACTGTTTGTAGCAGCACTTTTTTTCCTTTTATTTGTCAGAGGTTAAGACTGAAAATCAATATTGGCAAAGGGAAAGTTTTTCAGGACAAGATTTGCCGCTTTTCTCTTGACAGTAAATTTATTCCTTTTGGGTTATAGACCTGTTGGTCTGATAATACAGGCAATATGTGAACATTGGACTGAAGAATCAGCAACTTTTTATTATTATTGATAACTTAATCTTAATTAATTCGTTACTTCGAGTTCTAAAGCATAAATGACACTATGAGTTCTCTTTTTTTTTCATCAGGTAGTAAGTTGAATAAAAGTGGGCTGGGCTTACTTTTGGCCCTGCTTCCAGCAGGCGTGGTCCACAGGATGATAGTTGGGCCTGGATGGATTGTAGTCTGTCTGTCCTGAAGTTGACTCACTGAGGAAGAACACAAGAAAGTAGCGAATTAACAATCTAAATAAATGATGGCGACAGCTGTTACAGTCTCTGCAGCAAACTCA
Organism: Chaunax sp. Z400; assembly: GCA_037577475.1. NCBI lineage: Eukaryota > Metazoa > Chordata > Actinopteri > Lophiiformes > Chaunacidae > Chaunax > Chaunax sp. Z400. The sequence goes on along the minus strand of CM075198.1, from coordinate 10,880,958 downwards.
GATCTCTTTGTAGAAGAGTCATGCACGCCATTATCATAACAATGGGATATTTTAAAATGTAATGAATGTTTTGGAGCATATTTTGAAAGCTTCACTGGTTGCCTCACATTGGAAGAAGTTTGAAGAAGTTGAACTACAGCAAGGTTCATCGAGGTATCCGATAACTCCTGGTTGACAGACTAAATTTAAACCTGCGCTGGTGCAGATTTCTTCATTGAAGAATCACATGAAATTTCTGCTCAACTAAGTGGTTTAAGTTCAGCTCAAGGGTTTGGTCGGTACGCCTAAGTAATTGTTTACCGTTTTAATGTTATTACACTATATTTTCACGTTGTGGCTGAAACTGAGTCGATGTTGTGATATAAAGACAACATTGTTTGCACCCAGCCAGTCATCTTGTAAACACTATTTCACTATTATGTGGGCTCTGCCATTTTGCTTGAATCGGATTTTATTGGTAATGTCAATAAACAAAAGTGATCAGATTCTGTGTTAACAGTGTGTGACCACATTGAAACTGGTGCAGCGTGAGTATAGCCATCGTACGTTTTGGCCATGCAGAAAGGCTGACTAAACCCGTAGAATGGAATGGCTTTGACATTGCTTGCTGCTAACATGAAGGAAAAAAAATGAAAAGAATAAGACAGAGGGGGGTCCTCCTACACGGGGGAGCACTTCTTATGATCTGCACACCATGCTGGATCTGCTATGAAAGATAATGACATTTTCCAATGAATTGATTTGACAGTCGGCGGTGCTTTTACACACGCTGAACTCTTTTAATAAACATAACCTGCTGTGGAGCAGGTTAGGTGTGCAGCCCAAGTTGTGTGAAACTTCCTGTCGTACTTTGCCTTACCCTTTGGTGTCTTTGCTCTCCTCCCCTGAAGTCTTCCTCTCTGCACTCGTCTTTTTCTCTCCGTCATTCTGGTCCGGTTTCTTTGTCTTCACTGCAGCTTTTCTGGGAGCTTTTGGAAAAAAAAGAAAATAAGGAAAATAAAAGGAAAGGTGAGTGTGGACCAAGGGTTGGGGCAGAACAATATTTTGCCATCTTCCCTCACTGATAAAAGTATATTTATGGACACTTCTTTGTGCAAGCACAGAGGTATGCAAATTTCTCCTCACCAAAGAAACTGCTGATGGAGGCTTTCTTGGCTGGCTCCTTATCTCTCTGCTCTTTAGCTTCTTTCTGCTCTTCTGCCATTTGACTTTTTGGGCTTTCCTCTCCCTTTCGTGTGTCCTTTTCAACCGCCTGGTTCTTGGCAACGACAGGCCCTTTCTCATCATCCGTCCTCTCCTCTGCTTCATTTTTCTTTACTGCCCCCTCAGCTTTTTTTTCTTTCTCATCAGAGCTCTTTTTCTCTACCCGCTCCTCCTCCTCCTCCTCCTCCTCAGCCTTCTCGCTGCCCTCTTTCTTCTTGTTCTCCAACTCCTCATCTGGGCTGTTAGCCTCGGTCACAGCCTTTTCAACTCTTTCTTCCTTTGCTCCCTCCTCCATGGGTTCACCAGGGCTCCCTACACAGGATGAGACATAAAGGGAGTGAAGTCATTGAAAAGATAAATACCAGCAGGTTGACTGAGGGCAACCCAGTTTATTTGTAAACCCATGTTTGAAGATGGTTTTCAATGTAGCAGCCTCTTTCAATAAATGCCGCAGGTTATATTCTTAAAGCCTTCTTTTCACTTGAGACATTCAGGTAAGTGAGAAATCGCTGTTGAAAAATCAGTAGCACCAATGCCCAGCGGCTAGAGCTGGGGTCATGTTACTGGCTGAGTGAGGAGCCAGACAGAAAACGTATTTTCTCATCCACGTGTTAAAATGTTCACCGAATCAAATAGTTACAATTGTAGGAAATAGAGGGGTAATTTAGAAAGGCACAGAAAAGGTTCAGAGGTTCTGACTGTGGGGAAAACGCAATAAGTCTGCTGCCTGCTTTTGCAAATTTGGTTTTATCATTTTTCCCTGGCTAAGACATCATGTAAAATCAGATAGGTTAAAGCCAATGTGGTTTTTGGTGGATGATGTAAATTTCCAAGATTGCTTCTCAATGATGGAGAAAACACAGTGTGTGCTGTTGTAACACAGTCACAAAGAGTTCCAGCAGCTTGCTTTGAAATTCACAGGTCCAATTCTTCAGCTTCCATTTGATACTGAGGCTGCAACTAGTTTTCATTTTATTAAGTGGTTAATTTTTCTTTTGATCCATTGTTTTAAAATTCCAGAAAAGAAAAAAAAAACACTTCTCACAATTTTCCAGAACCCGAGATGTCAACATTGCTTCATTAAATACTAACTAAACGTATAAATGTCCATCCATGCAACTTCCCAACACTAAAAGTCCTAGAAAGTCTCTAGTTGATTTTTCATTCTCGCGAAGCCTTTCTAAGCCTTGTGCAAGAGCTATGCGTGTTGCAGAGGTGGAGGTGTACCTGCGCTGCCGGCACTGCTCTCCACACGGGGTCGTTTGTTTTGCTGACCCTGCTCCTCCTTGGCCTCGTCCTCGTCCTCCTCCTTCTGACTCTCACTGTCGCTCCTGCTGTCGAGTTTCCTCTTTGGAAACATCTTCCTTGCTGCACATGTCAACACAGGCATTAGATAATTAGATTGAAACGGCAGAAGGAAAAAAAAAAAGAAGTGACAGGCGTCCCAGCTGATATCATGAAGATCAAACAGAAAGAGAATGTGGAGATGAAAACTTTGGTCCCTTACTGCAGATGTAGGGCAACAAGGAAAAAAATGAGAATCACATATACGTGCACTGCTAATGAAAACATTAATTCCATCCTGCAAGATATTGTGTAGTGCAGCAGCTTAGGGTTCCAGTGTAATTTCCTCTGTAATTTTATGCAGCAGCGGTGCTCAAGGGTAATTTTAGTTTTGGTTCCACATTCGCCTCTGCTTCGTTCCTTTGCTAGAGTTATAGCACAGGTAGCACTACTGAGGTTGGTCTTATTGATATTATAATGAAAGCATTAACACAGGACATTAAGAATGCAATTTCTGGTCAATTAGAGTGTTACTTTAATGTGATGTTTTCTCCAGTGGTGGTGGTGCCAGGGCGCTTATTGTGGCTACGCACCACTGCTGAGAGCAAACACCGCAGTCATCAAACGGAAATGTTGATGAAAAGAGAATGAGCCACATTCCTGCTGCAAAAGTAGGATGAAGGAACAAAGTGAGTGAGAAAGGAGGTACTTCGGAAATGAAAACAAACTGCTCCAAGTAGCTTAAGTTCTCTACTCCAAATCCGCCATTTCTGATGTGACATGAAAAATTCAGCAAGTACAAAGCTCCACATGATATCGCTTGGACATTCTCTCTCATGTTCAATAGAGATAGTTCACAAACACATTAGCTGTGTTTACAAGGACACTTTTTCTTCATTCTGATTGAAATCATTCTGATAGAAGGTTTCGTCTCAACTGTTTACATGTGATCTAATACGATCTACCACATTTGATCGGAACAGCTGTGTGACATGCGCAGAAGTGATGGAAGTTTTATTCTTCCCATCAGTTTAAGAAAAGGTTTATACTACCCCTCTGCAAACGAATGAAATTACATTCAGTTTGGGCGTATTTATTCCAAATAAGGTGTTTATATGGAGCATTTTCCTTCTGATTGAGCTTTTAAACCGATTGTAATTGGAATAAAGAGGTCTATGTAAACCCAGCTATCGACAGATAATGAACATGTATGGCAGAAAGCAGCAGCAGCAGCACACTTTCATTCTCATCTTGCATGTGTGAAATATTCACTGTCATGGAAAAACTGCAACTATATAATAATTATCACAACATTTGTTTTTTTGTTTTTTAAAGAAAAAGCCTGCAAACCAAAGAGGAACCATATGAACATTGGCAATCAGCCACAATAATAAGATGACTTGCTCTGCTGGTTCCATTAATGTACAGTCAGCAGATAATGTACATGACATGATAATGCAGCAGTATTATTATTACGATAAAAATGCAAATACAAACAGAAAAATAATTAGAGGCACAAAAGAGTGTGTATTCATTATAGGCAGATGAGGTCAATATAAATGCAACACGATCCAGTCTACTGGTTGTCAGTCTAAGGGCCGGGACCCGTCCTGAATCAAAAGATAGATCAAATAAGAGGGAACAGAGTGTACTGGGCTGTTTCTGGTGAATGAGGTTCACGTGCATTCAGTTAGTGATAAATGTCTTGTTTTTCGCACATAAGAAATAATGAGTATGTGGTGCCATTAAGCTCCTGCTAACAAATAATCAAGTAAAATAGCTGGAGGCACAAAAACTATCAATCCTCAGTTGGTATCCAAGTTTTTTAAAAATGCTACAACTTTGGAGAAAATATGTAAAACCACATAATTGGAGTAAGTCAGGAGTAAAAACAAAAAGTATAAATCAGACCAGATACTAACCAGTCTTGCGTTTAATAATCCCAGAAGGAGAGATGGAGTTTGGGGTGCTGGGGGTCCCAGGTGAAGCTGAAGAGGCCGGGGTGGCTGGAGTGGCAGGGGTTATAGGAGTGGCTGGGGCAGGTGGAGGAGACAGAGGGGTGGGAACTGCCTTAAACACATCATCTTTCTAAAAAAAAAGACAAGCAGTGTTGGTATTAGTTACCATTGTCACAAAAGGCAACATAAAACTAAAGTTCAATGGCTAGAAATACTGCAGAAAAGATTAATGACAGTGGGAAAATTTGAAAAAGAAAACAATAACAACATATATTTTTAAAAAGTCATCAGGAGATGATATATCCCATGACATCCCCCAAAGAGTAAAGTATATTACTTAACAGCAATAAAAAAGTGTATATATTAGCACCTAATCATGAAAACTAATAATGACTGTAACCATTTGAAAGAGATGCAGGATGAGTCAAGCTGACAAACCCCATGTATCTGTCACAGCCTCTTCCCTATATGAACACCAAGGAATCATTTTTGACATGCGACAAACAAAAGGAGACGGCTGTTAAATGACATGTTTATCACACAACAGGTGGTTGAACCAAAGTCTAAATCGATAATCAGGTCTTTTCATTATGTGGATTATTGACAAATTAATTCAACATGATGATGATTCACTGTAACATTTCCGTGCATTTGTGCAACACTGATATTCCAACAGTGAATAGACAATTCTGCTAGGAGACACACTATAAAAAGTAAGTCTGCTTTAGTTTTTAATGAAAATGACATCCCATGAATTTTGTTTTTTTTTCCACAAATGTCACTGCTGAATGTAGAGATTTAAAGACACTGATATTCGTGTTTGGAGTATAAGGTGTAGGGATTGACCGGCGTGTTTTTTGTTTTTTTCGACGGTCGTTACTGACTAATAGGAATCAAGGAGACTGATAACTGACATTTGGTACAGATACATATTTGCCCCCAAAAATAACAATCTTAGGATAACCAGCTATGGAAGGTACAGAAACTAAGTACAATTTACTACAATATTTTACTTAAGTACAATTGTGAGGTACTTTTTTGGGCATTTACGTTATATGCAACTTTATACTTCCACCCATCTACAATGTGAAGACAAATATTGTACTTTTTACTTCATTTCACTATTTATCTTACAACTTTAGTTACTAGTCACTTTGCAAATTCAAACTATAAAAATATCAAATGTAAATAGACTATTATGAACAATTATTCCAAAGCTAATTTAATGGGGGGGGGGGGGGGGGGGGGGGGGTGTTTCAGCAGTAAGCCTAATACTCTAAGGTGGCTTTTACCTTTTCGTTTATTCCAAGAGCTTCTTCGTCTCCATGACCTTTGGTAGTAACTTGGTCTTTAACAACTGGCACTTCATCGTCATCACTGTCCAAGATCTGACGGCTGCGTTTGGCAACCTTCTTGATGGGTGAATTGGTCTCCTGGACACCGTTCTGCACCTTCAGGGGGCTTTTGGCAGGTCTGGAGAGGAGCACATAATCGCAGCTAAGACATCAAATAATTTAAGAACATGAGCCTCATTTATATGAAAAAGCACAGCCACAAGCTGCTATATTATGCAATTTAAAAAGGGATAAGGTTAACTGTAACACCAGTAAAGACATGATACTTTAAAAAAAAAAATCAAAGCAGTAGTCTAGTAGTATAATTACAGGTCAAAGCAATCAATGCATTAAGTGTATGTAAGTGAGTTTTAAGAGGACACAGTCTCAAGATAATGAGCACTATCATCAAAGCAACTCAGAGATGAGAACTTCTTTTCATAATAACTACTGGCCACAAAGTGTTGTATTAAGCAACTGAGCTCTAAGATTCAGAGTGATTCCCTGCCCATACATCAACTATCAGTGATATAAAATAATCAATATAAAATAATGTTTGAAAGTCAACGAATGCTTTTCATGGTTTACTATTCTTCGCAGCCATGCAGAACAATCTCATTAATTTGTCACTTAGAAATGCAGGTATTTCCAAACATTTAATTGAGAATATGTCCATTGCATGTTAAGCACCCTAACATGTTTAAGTATTAAAAAAAGTTAATAATCAATAGGTTGAGTCAAGAAAGGAGATCTGTTATAGAGCATTTTAAGAACCAGCAGCTACAAAAATCCGTGCGAACTGACATGATTTCCTCCCACCAACCTTCATCTGGCAGGAACATTTGCATTAAAAGGATGGAGCTCTAAACATCTGAGATGAGAGAACTTCACCTATCCTGAGCATTATTGTGTAGCAGTATCAGTTCAATGTAGGAATGAGTGAAAAAGCAGTAGTTGAGGCCTTACTATACTTAAGGGCTCCATGTCCGAGCTACACTACTAAGATGTACACCACTGCTGACCCAACAGACAAGAAAAGTCGGCTCCAGTAACTCAAAACCAGCTTGATAAGCCACTGACGTTTTGGGATGCTGTTCTGTGGAGCGGCCAATGGATCAGCGGTATTTCTGGAGAAGGAAGAATGAAGTGTATGATGAAAAGAACACCCTATCTACAGTGAAGCATGGTGGTGGCTCGGTGATGCTCTGGGGCTGCTTTGCTTCCTTGGGCACTGGAAACATGCAGTGTGTAGAGGGTAAGATGGATTCCATCAAGTATCAGGAAATCCTTGAAGAAAACATCTCACCATCCGTGATGACGCTGAAGTTTGGGTGTCATTGGATGTTCCAAGAGATCAAGGATCCCAAGCATATCTCAAAGTCCACCAAGGCTTGATTTCAGAAGTCCTGGAACATTCTAGAGTGGCCGTCACAGTCGCCTGACTGGAATACTTTACAAAACCTCTGGTGGGACTTGAAGAAGGCAGCTGCAGCACACAAACCCAAGAATATTCCAGGACTGGAGGCCTTTGCTCATGATGAATGGGCTAAGATTCCTCAGGAACGCTGCCAGAGGCTGGTGTCTGGCTATGCATCATGTTTGCAGCAGGTCATAGCAGCAATGGTATTGGTATTTTATTTTGGGGAAAAAAACTGTACTTGTTAAACAGTATATTTTGCCAATAAACCTAATATACTATGGGGGCTGAATAATTTTGCTTCCAGTTGTAAATATGTATAAGTGGCATATTGCTATGTAGGCCTACACTATCAAATCTCAACTACAGGTAAATATATATGGTTAATTCAAAATGTTCATCGATAATAATCATGTTTATGACAATACACGTCATTTCCCAGTCTCTTAAAACAGTTGGGTGCATCCTGGGACAGCAATAACCTCCTAATTTAAGTGCGTGAGAAGAAATTCTTACTTTTTCACGGGTTCCTTTGTAGTTTTCTTCTGAACGTCCTTGTTCTTGGGCTGAAAGAAGGATCTGATGGAAGAGGACAAAACAGGAAACAGTTCATGACCCGATGGGCGTTAGCATGCTAGTCACTACTACAGAAACAGTAATACAACCATTAAAAGTAAGGCTTGTACCAGTGACAAACCATGAGACTTGTGTGTACCATTAGTTTGAGGTTTGTGGACTGTTAGGTTAGTTATTGAACTGACAGTGGTGCGTAAGAGGAATGGCGATCTTGCTAATATGCGCAGCAACATTAGTCATTCACGTTAGCTAGTATTACAGTAGCTTTTCATTTATCAACTAGAATCATAAGGCTGCCAAAAACGCTTCCTTTTTTTGTGCTAAAACAAATAACACGTGTCCTACTCACTGCATTAGTCGATACATTTATCTGACAGGACTTTCATATGTATTCAATGTTGAAAACATATCTACGAAAGCATACGTAGCAGTGTAATTTATATCAATGCTAACTTACACTAAAATTAAAGTTATATATGCTAACGTTACTCTTTCCCGTATGCACTTTAGAGCCCTAATAACAACTTATTCCTAGCTTGATTTACGGATTATAACTTCTATCAATAGAAACCACTCCTGGTTCAACCATGTACTTACGCGATGCTCCGCTGCATGTTGTCTTTAAACTACCTTCACTTGACGCTTGAGTAAGACAAACAGTAAATAATTGCACAGGTCAACTATCTACACATAAAATTATCAACTACCGCGTCGCAGAATGACAAAATACTGCTAAATATTCGGCGCCAAAATGAAATCTCACCCAAAGATTGTCAAAAGAGCAGTGGTATCACTCGTTATCTAAAATTGGAATAGTTTCCGGTCTGCAAACTTGGCCGTAATGATAAAGACACGCACTTTTCTGTCTAAACCTTAACAAAATTAATCCAGTTAGATTGACTTCTTACAGTGATACAAAATATGACAGCCCTCACTTTATTCTTCAATGTAATGCAAAATTTTAATTCACCTACAGTAAGAAAATATGGGCTAACTTCATTATATATTTTTTTCTTTGATATATTTTGATTTTAATTTAACATTCTATTAGGAATGGAGGTAGTAGTTAATAACATTTGAGGTCACAAATAAAGTTACACGAATTACCTTGTAAAACCTACACTCCAAATGCATACAGTAATGTAATGAGATACACGTAAAAATAAACCCTATCTCGCAGTAAACTGATTTTAGATTTATGGTATTCGAAAAATATTATTGAGTGACACCTCCTACGTATTTACATATCTTGGTTTTGGCTCCCGGGAAAACTTGTAGAGTTTGTTAGGTGCTTAAGATGCTACTGCCCCCTTCTGTGTTGGAATGGTGACTGCCGCGGCTGGTCCTGAAGCTGCAGAAGAAGACACGAAAGCTTCTTTCATGAAAATGTAAGTGTCTTTATGAATGCATCATTTATGCAGCTCCTATTATTTTCATGAAGCACGAGGAAGAATGGCGAAGGATGCGAGGCAAACAGCTGAATAACGTAAGTTGAGTGCATTGCTTTATTTACTCAAACACATTTGCCATGTTGTTTATTATGAACAAGTACAATTCTCCTACTGTGGTGTGAAGTGCTGACAAAATAAAAGCAGCTTCGTCAATATTTCTGTCAACAAAATACAAACATCATGATACAAATCAATAAATACAAAATATGTGTGACACAGGCAGTGAATAATAAACTATTGCACAATGAGCTAAAAGTGTATGCATTTGAGAGGTTTGAGGAAGGAAAGCAGTCCATCTGTTCTAGTTTGTTCCTCTTCTTCACTCTCTCTCCCCCATCTCTGCGCCATCCCCGACTCTCCTCTCTTCTCCTTGAATTTCAGTCTGTTTCACTTCGCCAAACAGGCTTTGACTGAAGTGATTCACATCCCATCCTGTGGGGCTCTTGTGCAGCCAGCTGTTAGCACTAACATGGAAGGCGGAGGCCAGAGGTGGGAGGCCTGAATCCCTGAGTTCCCTCAAGTTGAGACCTGGATGTGCAGGGGTGGTGATGAAGGGGAAGTGGCCGTGGAGAGCACGGGGCATAGGGATGGACTTAGGGAGGCAGCACGGGAACAAGAAGGGGTAAAGGACAGGCTGGACTGCTGTCAGGAAAGAGAAAGACATTCGTATCAATAACTTCTGATCCTTTATTTAAGTACAATTAATAATAAAGTACAATTAAATAATTATCATAATTATATTTTTTTCTACATTAATCAATTGCTTGTTAGGTTGGTAAAAATTCTGAAACCAGTGGGAAATGCTGTCACAATTATCAAGAGCCCAAAATGACACCTTCAAAATACTCGATTGTCCAACCAAAGGTCTTGGAAAAAAATATTAAACCATATAAAGGAAAAGCAGAAAGTACAGAAGCATGTCATGAAAAATTACCAAATGGGGATTTTTCTGTTAATGAATTGTTTCAGCTGTAGATGTGCTTTTGTATGCAAAAATCTAGAAGTAACAGAGCAACATTCATGCATTAATATAACAAAATTATTTTCCAGATTGCACTTGAAGCACTGAGTGGGTCATCAATCAAGCCAAAGTTATTGACATTAAAGTGAAAGATGTGTTTTTCTCCTTGATAGCTGATGCTGCATGATAGGAATTATTCAATTATTTCCAAAAGAAGTTGGAAAACTGTGTAAAAGCTAAATGATAAACCCTGATATTATCACCTGGTACCAATAAACATGTTTACCTGTAAATGTTCTAATCATGTGTTTTTGAGCATTACATGACTTACTGTTGTTGCCCCTGTCCCAATTTCAGAAGAAGCATTAAATATAAAGCATTATATTTAAAACATTAGATATTTTGTCTTGGTATTGTTTTCAATTGAGAAGCTGACTTAAAGGATTAGAAAACGATCACATTCTGTTTTATTTATGCTCCACACAGCATGCCATCTATTTTAGAATCTGGGTTTTAGAATCATTTTTCTGTATTTTTTTTGGAAGAGCTTTTTCCTATTTGATCAGAAGCAGCACAACTGATGGGGTTTCAACCAGTAACCTGCTGTATTAGGTGCGTAGTAGTAGAACTTTTTATGTTTACTGTCAAAAATACAAATGTGTATTTATTCATTGTGCAATTTATTCATTTTGAATACCCTCAGTATTTGTCTTCAAGGTCAAGATTGAACACTGTTTTAGCATAATTTTCAGCTGTGCACACTGCATTTCACCTTAAGAAATCAAACAAGTGAGACACAGTAGGAAATCAGTTGAACTAAAAGAAACTTCAGGATTTATCATTTCTGCCAGATATGAGCACCATACCAAGGCTTGTTCTGTGTATGACATAGTTTTTACAAAAACATAGCATAACTGCCACATTAAAATCCATAAAACTGCACCTATTCATTTCCCCTACAGTATATGAATATACACATACAAATTCCACAACTTCTGCCGGACACACAGTGGAGTTAATGCCTCTTAAAATCAGATTTTCAATGAGCTCAGAGAATATTTACACTTTAAGCAATCTGGTGAAAACGGGTGTGTTGTGTCAGACTCTGCACATACATCATTATGCACAGTGAAACTCAAGCGTTCAACTCGAGGTGCGAGAAGAAAAACACATTTTTAGCTGGAGGGGGACTTAAGGTGTGAGTTATGTGATGTCAAACTGAATATGAGTGAAAATGAGGAATGAAATGTGTTTGTTTTTGAATTTTAAGAACAAAAGTAGATGAAAAGTATTCTGGTATCAGTTCAGCTAATCTCTCTATAAATCACACTATATATGACTGTCTTTCCATTCTAAATATGGTGCCATTTCTAATTTTGATACTATAACCAAACTTCCTTTCTCTTAGCCTTCATAGTCGTTTGTAACCTCTGCAGTAGGAATCGATGTGCTCGGGGCAGAGAGGCTCAGGAGTCAGATGTCAGAAAGTTTTTAGAGGTGAAACTTACTTTCATGTATTTTTTTGTTGACAGTTCATTCTTAGATCCAATATTTCTCAATGTTACTCTTACTACGCCAACGCCACTGTCACTAAAACCTGAACAATCATAAAATCATTTCCAGGTGACAAAACAAAATCCTGTAACAGATCATCAAGTGCTGCATCACTGCACCTAAGGGCATAACACACGCTATGGCGATGTCACCATGGTGATGCTGCTGTACTCAGATCTGCCTCATTCCAATTTTAGTAACATCACCTAATTCCTTGACCCTGGAAACCTTTTCCATGTTCATTATCAGTAGTTTATTGGCGAATATGGATCTAATATTCATCTTGATATAACTTCTTACCTTTCACAGATCATAATATCTACATTATCTCCTTACATATTGGTGGCAGTGCCATGTTCTTACCTCTCTCTGTGACCATACTGTGATCTGATACATATCACTCCCTTCAAATAAATATTTTAATATCCCAGATCTGGATTCAGTTGTGCATAGTGGTGGAGCCTCATGAGTTTTCCATACCTGGGTATTTTTAATTTGATTGGCCTCTTATTATTTTTCATGATATTGGCAAAATGTTTTTTTTTTTTAAAAAGGCCCAACTTTGTCTTGTTGAAGAAAGTGAAAAAAAATTATCCAAAATCTGCATCCATACCAGCTTAAACTGTAATCGATCCTTCCTTGGCCCAAGATCCATCCCCACACAAAACGTCATTATGACCTGACATGGGCTCCTCCAACTCTTGTTGGGAGTAAACACAGCATGAATGACATTTGTAACAGGCCCACTGTGAGAGTCGTTTGGAGTGTGTAAAGTACCTGAACCACTGACAGGTGTGTTCTTACCTCTCTCCATCACTGACGCTGCTCCTACACACAGAGGAGCACCACTCTCAGCGGGGAGGAGAGGAAAGGGAAGAGGGCCACTCTGTGCCAGCTGGAGGGTGTATGGATGGAGGATGAGATGGGAAGGTGGTTGACATGGGAACACATTTCAAATACAATACAAGTCGACGCTGAGCGCACAAAAAATGAAGAACACCAGATAAAGTTTTGCATCCAGTGAGGGTTTTCTCATAAGTATACTATGAATGCTGATGTATCTGAGAGAAGGAAGAAATATTTAAAATGACTTTGGATCAATCAGCTTAATGGCAGGAAGGTGTTCTTGATATTTTGTACACTGGCGACCTCGTTTAAAATTGAAATATGGTTAAAAAAACAAACTTAATTGCAATATATGATACTAAGAGTTTTATTCCAAACTGGGATTGGACCGGACTTAAAAAGCCCTTTCTACCTCAGTAGAAGACAAAGTTCATCCCTTCTCATCCCAATTCATACAGAATGAACCATATAATTAAACTAAGTGTGGAGCTTTATCTAAAAAAAATAGCAGGTAACCTAAGCCCTTGGTTTTTACCCTCTACATTAGAGGATCAGTCAGTTTCATATTAAATGATAAAGTGGATTTAATCAGTTCTATCAAAGTCTCTCCATTTAAATGTTAAATAATAAAGTTAAGGTCATTTTTTTTACTTCAAGTGTTTTTGGAATAAAACTCTTCTTAAAAGACTTAACTCATGATTTGGAAAACAGAGACAGAGAGATGGCTTTTCTTTCAGTCATGTTATAAAGAGGCCAGTTTTCCAGTCAGTGAGGTCCTTTAATGTGACATGACATGTAAAGACGGGGTGATGACCTGATGGCCGGGTGGAGGCGGGTGTCCCGGATAGTTGACCAGGATCAGCTTGCTGAAGTTAAACTTGTAGGTGAATCTTTTCCCTTTGGTCTTGTGCAGGATGCGTTTGTTGTAGTAGTATCTGGAAGTAAAATGTTTTCTGTGTCAGACTACGCTCTGGCTGTGTTTGTTTTTCCTGGATGTGTGCGTTCATGCCAGACTGTGATGTCTATGGCATACACTCATGTTCCTGCAGGGCACTTTAGATAAAAGTCTTTCCCAAATGACATGTGTTGCATCTGTGGGCATTTTAGATTTCAATTTTTAATTTGACAACATATGCTGGAGAGGAGTAGATTTTATTTGCGGCATCAGTCAGAGGGAGAAGCTGCACAGAGAGGGAGGATTACACACATTCACCATTAAAGAACTTCAGCCCATAGGTGTTTATGTGTGTGTGCATAAGCTGGATCAACTCAGAACCAACACGGCGCCTTTGCTCGTGCATTTTGCATCACCTGAGTGCCCTGCTGAGCTTGTCGTAGTTCATGTGTGGTTTGCCCTTCCTCTCCCCCCAAAGCCTGGCCAGCCTCTCGGGGTCTCGGATGACAAACTCGCCCCACTCCCGTCCCCAGCCGATGGCCCCGCCCTCGCCTCGCCCCAGTAGTTCCAGCAAGAAGTGCCACAGCTGGACCTGTCTGGACCCGGGAGACCAGGTTGGTTTGTAGGCCCAGTCAGGGAACAGCACTGCTGGAGAGATATGGAGACGTCTTTTAAATGACTGGGTCAGTAATGCCTGAAGTGGTGTGGTTCTGATTCGTCCCTTACAAGTTCATCTTTCAAGGACAAAACACAAATCAGATTTTTTGTGAATCTTGAAGAACTTGTATTTGGCGGTATTTATTTTGACCCGTTGGGAAATATGTTTCAGATGAGAAGGTTGATAACGTTCTCATGTCTGTACAGCCGATAAATATCATGCAACTAAGCAGGGGCGTGTCCAGACTTTTTTCGTCTGGGGTGGCCCAAGTGGGGCACCGACTTATGCAGGGGTGGCATGAAGTGTGTTTGCATGCAGTTGTCATTTCCTTCAATTACAAACATTCCAATGTCTAATCGTCCCTTATAATTTTGTATTTACTTATTTTTACATTACATTACATTAAATTATCTGATGCTTTTATCCAAAGCCAAATCCAATTAGTACATTTAAAACATAAATAGTCATATCAATCAGAATATCCAATCATAAATATAGCTTCCATACTTTCTTGTTTACATCCAAAAAAGAAGTAGGCTACATACAAAAGAAAATGCACATGCAAAAATACTGATGTGCTGGGACTTATTTATCCTTATTATCTATTGATTGTTTGTCCATTTCTTCATTGCTTGTACAACGGCATGTCACACATGACTATTCAATGTTGACAAAACATGAGGAAATGAAGCATTTCACCACACAAAAAAGTTGCTTTTCTGAAGCAAGTCATGCAAAACATTATTGGGACAAAGATGTGTGTAATTAATACTTCCATTCAGTTTTCATGTGATCATGAGGCTTTGTTTTCCTGTGAGCACAAACGAATCACTCCGTCATGATGAGAAAATTATTTCAGGCTCATTATGTTGGGTTTACAACATGATGATTTGTTACAAACATTTAAGTTTGTCACAACAGGACAGATATCAGGAGATTCTTCATTTAGATGTGACTTTTTTATTTCATGAATCTCACATCCAGCTTCTTTCGGCTTAGTTCATCAAACAAACCTGAAGATTGAAATGAACATACAGTATTATATGCCATGGTTTAATGACAAATATGTTCCACCCCTTTTCTAAGGCTTGTCTCATATCATAATGAAAACTGTGAACAAAAAAATGATTTGCTGTGTTGAAATCATATGCGCTGAGTGCTAAAGCTAAAGGTCAGTTAATTGAATAGTTGATTGAAACAACGTAGTTAATTGCAATCTATTTTGGTGATTAACACTTTAACGTAATTTTTAAAGCCAAAATGTCAAACGTTTGTTGAGAAGGAAGATGTCACTTTGGGATCTGATAAACTGCGATGAGCACTTTTCATAATTCTCTTACATTAAATGGCCTGAACAAATAACCAATTAATCGTTTAAATAATCAGCAGATTAATTGATCATGAAAATAATCATCACTTGCAGCCCTTTTGCATGCCAAGACAAACATTTTTTTAAACAACTTTAAAACAAATAAAAAACAAATTTTGTGATGTCTTCTATCCTCTGTAGTGTGTAATTAAAGTAAAGAAAAATAACTGCAATTAAACTTAAGAGGGTGATAAAAAAATCACATGTCAAAATACGGAAACTTACAATATTGGTTGCTAATTGCTCTAGATGGGGACTGGATCATTTGTCAGTGTGAAATGTTGCCTGTTGCTTTGTTTTTCACAACTCTATCTGTCACAGCTGGCAGATAGACACTGTAGAGAATTAATATATACAATAACTCTTAGATAAACGTGAAAGTTCGCCCACACATGTAATTACAGATGAAGACACATGCAGACAGAAAACACACTTACTTCTGCTCCAGTAAGGCGATGACAAGTGTCCCACTGAAGAGCTACAGCTGCACTGCATCTGAAAACACCCCACAAATCAACAGCAGACACAACTCGTCATTGTCTTCATCACTGTCTTCATCACAGAGGCGAGAAAAGGCTGTTTTACAATAAACAGTTTTACAATTACAGGTATTAATTAAATATTAATTAATACCTGTTGTCATCACAATAAAGCACAGATGTCACTGATGACCTCGTCTTCTGCTCTCAATATCACTTCTAACATTAAATCATCTCACCGTGTATTCATTCAAACTGTATGTTGCATCAATATCAGCATAATTGTCAATAAATATAAGCTTTTATGGTTAGTTCATAATATGCCTTCAATAAAACAGCTTATAGCTAATTTCCCCTGCAGTTACCATTAATTGATTTGAATATTTTTCTTCAGTTTCATCATATAAATGCAGACATCATCCACCAACAGAAAACCTTTCCAGGCAATTTGAAGCAAAAGACACCCAGCATCTTCCCTGTAATGCTGAAAGCTCATATTTTCAAGACGTACTTCACCTAAACCTTTTCTCCATTGAATCATGTCTCCTCCAAGCCCTCTTCCACAGGCTGTAATATGCTTTATCTCGGAACAATACAAAACGAGGTCTCTCCTTATTATTTTACTTCCTTCTCACAGGGAGCACTCTACTCTCACACATGATCATTTCAGGGTCACAGGGACATTATCAGGAGAGCGGGAGAACTGAGCCAAAGATGCTTTACTTTTAAGGAGGCAGTTATATAAAAACAGGGTCTGAAATGCTCTACTTTCAAACAAGATGAGCAAACAAGATTGAAAGATTAAAGCTTGTTCTATTGGATAAGAACATCATCCATGTGCCTACATCCAAAACTAAAGCCACCATTAATCCAATGATATCCAGAATTAGACTGAATGCTATACAATCAGAAGTAATACGTAAAAATCAATATGCCAATCAAGCACAGAAGGCCAACAGAGAAGGCATTTTAGAGTAGATTAATTAATTTAACAAATCATTTACAAGAATTCTCCTTTGCAATCATCTCATTTACTAAGAGAGAGCTAATTAAAGACTTCTGTGTGGGTGTGATAAAAACCCAATTGGTCCTGTTACCTTGATTGGAGCTGGAGTGGAGGAAGCTTCGTTAGATGAATGACAATGATCAGCGTGTCTGCCGGCCAATTTCAAGTCTGGGAGGACTGAAGGATGGATGGGCCGAATGTTAAACCCTCTATCTCATCTAACCCCAACCACACACACACACACACACACACACACACACACATACACACAAGCATTCCCACCTCCCGCTTCTTTCTCCTATTCCTCCCACTCTCCCCCAATCCGAGAATTAGGGAAACAAAACCATCTCGTTGATTTGTCTCTACTCTAAAAGTATAACATATCACAAAGTACATCCTCTGCAAAAAAAAAAATGTTTGCGGGGAATTTGTGATCAATTAATGGGTGAAATCATCTGTTGGCTCAGCAACAGAAATTCAATAAGTAATAATTTTGATATCATATATGATGAAGTAAAAGCAGTAAATCAGAACAATAGCAGGAAAACTGCAGGAAAATAGTTGCTAATTAATTTTCAGTGTTCAAGCAACTAATCAATTAATACATTAATTCACTGAAGTAAAATATATGGTTCTTCAATGACTGAAAATAAAATACTTTTTTTTGGTGTATTTAACTGCTTTTCAGACAAAACATGCATTTGAATGACCTTTGACTCCAGATTATGAAGGGTATTTTTAAATTTGTATTGATATTATATTGACTAATAACTAAATGAATCCAGAAAACAGTGGAGAAATAATTTTAGAAATTATCCCTGCATTTTTTTTAAGTATAGATGAGTCTAGGTCAAATGCTGCTATTACCCAGAGTCACAGCATAAGGGAAACAGTAAAATAGGCTGAGATTACCATCCTTACAGGTGAGACTATAAAGGGTCAGACCTGAAAAGAGCATTAGAAAAACAAACAGGGAGGAAATAGATGAAGGTGCTCTATCCCCTCATCGGTACGTATTATATTGAGCTGAGGGGGATGATATGATTGAACAGACTGAAGGTGGCTGAAGGTTTTCTCATTGCTGAATACAATAGGTGATGAACTCAATACCAGAGACTCATTTAACTCCACTATGACTGCTTTTCACTCCACAGCCGTGGCCTTGGCCAAGGTCAACAGGCAGTTCAATACACTGCCACAGGCTCCACTGGGTTCTGTTACAGTACGGAAAATGGTTAAAACAAATCATGCTAGGAAATAAATAATTTTCACACCTTTAAAGTTTGGTACAGAAAACTCCAGAAACATTTTACAAGAGCATTTTAATGGCCCGATGGACATGGGTGAAAACAGGATCTCCTTGGCGGAGGTAAGAGGAGAAAATCACATCACCATGACAGGTGCAAGATGCGGACAGAGAACTTCTAAATTATGAGTCTGACACCATAGATTGATTTACAATTAAACAATCAAGGAATTAAATCAATTAAGTCAAAATCTTTTTTATTGCAATTTTAAATCATGAATACAGAAACCAATAGAGTGCACTGTATTATGGGACATAATAGTGAGGAAATGTACCAGATATGTCAAGGATTATGAGAAACTAAATTTAGAATGAATTTAGAGTGCAGGAGAAGAAGAAGCTAGCAGGGACCCATTCAGGCTTATGGTGCACATGCATCTCTGTACATTCTGCCTACACACACACACACACACACACTTATCATCCCTCAGATGTGATAGCTGACACCGGAGGCTTTTAATTCCAGTGTAAATACAAATACCCTTCCAGACAGCTATCAATTATGCATGCCACTAATTGAGTTGGATGTTGTGCTTTTAGCAGCCCAGGGACTCTGGGTCACATGGAAAAAACTTGAAACTAAACACACACACACACACACACATTTGTACTAGTGAGGACCCTTATAGCTTAGCTTCGAACAAAGACAGTGAGAAACAGCAAACCTGACCCCAACCCTCAAACCAGCAGCCAGTAAAGAGCAGCAGAAACGTCCTCTCCTTCCAAAAATGTGTCTAATCTCAGCCACCAAAACTCAAATTGGTCCTCTCAAAGCCAGAAGTAGAGGAGGAGGCACACAATAAAAGACGCTGCTGCTGCTCAGAGATTTGCACAGACGTATCTTTGCACACACACTCACACAACAAAGGAAGAGGCCTCAGAGCGAGCATAAAAGCTGACAGTTTGGAAATTGAGCCTTCGGACTGATGGAGCCGCCCAGGCAGCATCGAGATCCAGACGGCAGAGGGACAAATTAAACAAACGAGCTGAATATTGAGGCGAGCGACGTCGTCGGGGGAATATTACAGTAAAGATGTAATATAAACACAGAAGTGTAAGAAGAAGAAACCCTCTCCGCAGCCTTATTTACTTTGCAATGCCTCTGTGCCAGATATTAGCCTATAGCTTATCACCAAGAGAAGCTGCGGAGGAAAAAAAACAAACAAATATAATGGAGCCTGGGTGTAATAAAACTTCACATTCCCCGAGGGGCAATTTAGGTAACAGCACACAAGAAAGAGATCGGAGACAGGAATTTGCTTTCCACCAAGATTGTCATCCTTTTTTCTCCTCTCCTTCAGCGAGCAGCATTATCTCCTCTATGACGAACTGTGTGTGTGTATGTTTGTGCGGATAGAGGATGAGGAGGATGAGGAGTAGGAGGGAAGGGGGGTTAAGTCCGGATTTGATCCCCACTAAAAGGACTGTTTGTTTTACAGCTGACGACCCTGGAGTTTAATCTGGCGCTTAGCTGCCTGCTCAGTCTCTCCTCTCCTTCGTCTCCCCTGCATCCCCTCATCCTCCCTGCCTCCCTCTTTTCCTTAAATCTCTCGCTTTCTCACTCACTCAATCGTATCATCCTCTCACAGCGAGTTAACCCCCACCCTTGCCTCTCCATCATCCTCCTCTCTCCATCCTCTCCTCCATCCCTTGTCATCTCCTTATTCTTCTTCTCTTTTTATTTGTAGCACCAGGAGCGGTTGTTCGCAATTTACATGGAACTGGATCCATCAGGTTGTGTGTTATTTGTCAAATTAAGCAGTGTTACGTCATACAGTACAGTGTGTGTGGCGTGTGCGTGTGTGTGTGTGTGTGTGTGTGTGTGGGAGGATGAGAAGGAGTGTAGTGATGGTTTTAGGCTCTGAAATGTGTTTGTGTATGTGTGTTAGGGCCTCAATATGTGTGTGTGTGTGTGTGTGTGTGTGTGTGTGTGTGTTACATCATACAGTACAGTGCGTGTGTGTGTCTGTGTGTGTGATCGGGAGACAGGAGGACAATAGTGAGAGTGTATGTTAAACAGGATGATAGTGTTGCAGCAGATGAGGGTCATGCTCCGGGACTTAAGGGTCAAATCCTGTTAGAAGTAAGAGGGATCAAGACTTTAGCAAGGCGCTGCCTTTTTTTTTTACTGCTGCAACATTCACTGACACTGTTCAAGAGGAGCTCTGTGAGTGTGTGAGTGTGTGTGTGAGAGAGAGAGACAGTGTGTGTGTGAGAGAGAGAGACAGTGTGTGTGTGAGAGAGAGAGACAGTGTGTGTGTGTGAGAGACAGTGTGTGTGTGTGTGAGAGAGACAGTGTGTGTGTGTGAGAGACAGTGTGTGTGTGTGTGAGAGAGACAGTGTGTGTGTGTGAGAGACAGTGTGTGTGTGTGAGAGACAGTGTGTGTGTGTGAGAGACAGTGTGTGTGTGTGAGAGACAGTGTGTGTGTGTGAGAGACAGTGTGTGTGTGTGAGAGAGAGAGTGTGTGTGTGTGAGAGAGAGAGTGTGTGTGTGTGAGAGACAGTGTGTGTGTGTGAGAGACAGTGTGTGTGTGTGAGAGAGAGAGTGTGTGTGTGTGAGAGAGAGAGTGTGTGTGTGAGAGAGAGAGTGTGTGTGTGAGAGAGACAGTGTGTGTGTGTGAGAGAGAGAGTGTGTGTGTGTGAGAGAGAGAGTGTGTGTGTGAGAGAGAGAGTGTGTGTGTGTGAGAGAGAGAGTGTGTGTGTGAGAGAGAGAGTGTGTGTGTGAGAGAGACAGTGTGTGTGTGTGAGAGACAGTGTGTGTGGAAAAGCTTAAGACAGCTTTGTTTCATTTGGTTGACCTCAGTTAAAACATGTAAGCAACACAACAAGAGGTAGAACAGAGGAGAACACGGTGTATCTCAGTGGCTTAAGCCCTTTGAGATGTTTAATCTTGATCAGGTGAGATAAATAGTAATCGGTAAAAAAAAAAAAAGGCTATAATCTTTCTTCTTCCACTCTATCAGACAGTATTGTATGTTTTCTGATTCCACACCTTCATTGAACTGCATGATTTTATGTGTTTTTATCACTGCACCAGTCAGTCAAACTGAAATATTCTTCTTGTCTTGTGTGTCATTTTACAGACATCCCCCTCAAAATCTGACACATTTGATGTCTCTGGAAACTTTAAATTTTAGATTGCAGCTTATTACAAGGTACTGAATCACTGCAAGCTTCTAATCTTTCATGCATTGTAGTCATAGAACTGCTAACATAATCAAGGAAAGTTTAAAATCTGAGGAGGATCTATTTTGGATCTTACAGGTGTTAGTCGAAGAAAGACATGAACAGTTTTAATGTGCAGACACTTCTTTTGAGTTAAAAGAGGCGATATAAAAGATAACATAAAAAGGGGGCCAAAGAAGCTGACAAAAATAATTATTGTGGCACTAATAAAGGACTGATGCAACAATTAATAGAGGGAATACTCTGTATCTTAATGGAAGGGCTGTGATTGTGTTTGTGTGTTTGTCGTGTGCCATAAATGTTTGCATGTGTGTGTTTGAGAGAATGGATGGATGTAATGGGGAGGGGAAAAGAAAATAGTTAAGTAAGCAATAAATAAAAATGAGGGAGATGTGAAATAGAAAAAAGCATATAGAAAAAAATCAAAACAATGTTATAATGAAATATTGCCCAACCTCAGTTCTGCACTAACTCTGTTGCTTTATTAGGATGTGGTTTCTCTGAATTTTAGCATCAGAAACACATCATCCAAAATAAAAAAAAAGGCTTTGCCAAATGAAAATGATCCAGAACTCTGTATTTGTTGTGCTGCTGCATTTTCTGTTAAATGCTGTTAGGAAAATTCCTATTAAAAAGAGCATTATTTTTCCTAATGACTGGATTAGCCAAATAGCAATTAGCAAAAGTTCAATCAACCTTGAGGTGATAAGCAAAAAAGCATCTGCAATAATAATTATTTTTTTTTACTGTGATTCAATACGCCTACATGTAATATATTGATCGGCAAACTGAATGTAGTGGTGACCCTCATGACTTGATGAAGACAAACTATCAAGATGGCAAAGAGGGAACAAAAGTGGCCACAGCAATGTTCCCTAAGGAGGTGAAGCTATAAAATATCATGCATGGAAAAATAAGTCAATTAAATGAAAATGAAATGGACCTGAAGCACCGAATAGGAATGTGAGGCAGAGGCTGGCTTGCTGTGTTACTGAAAGAAAGCAGGCAATAAAACCCTCTCATTTATAACCAGAAGGTTATGGCACCAAGTGTCTTCCTCAATTCTAGTTTTTCTCCTTCTTCCCCTCCACTCTCTGTTGTCTCCGCCTCCCTGGTTTGTGCTGCTCTCCAGGGAGCTGTGGTTTCTGAAAGGTTTCTCAATGTCCTTAATCCCTCCATCTCTTTGTGTCCAAGCAAAAAATATATCCGCATGAAACTCAAGAGGCCGACAGGGGCTAAGATGTGTGAGAAAAAGACGGGCTTCTTTCCAACCATTTGTGGGACCAAAAAAAAGAAAGAGGCGGGGGGGGGGGGGGGGGGGGGGCAGGAAGTTGCTCTCTTTAAAAAATAAATAAGATCGTTTATTTTTAAATGCACAGACATTTGAAAAAAGTGGTTTTAAAATTGGAGTCCTTCAGGTTCAAGAAAAAAGGAATTGTTTGATTTCACTTCAATTAAGAGAGTGGATGAGAGCTTTAATCATTTTCAGTTACCAACATTATCTCTCAACCTACGCCGACAGCCTTTCGCTTCCAGTTTCAAACAGACATGTTGCATATCTGAGAAGCACTAAAGGGAAAAATGGATGTGATTATAGGGTTTGTGAAAAGATGGTGGATAGTGTAAATCAATGACTGGTATTATATGGAAGGATTGTGGGGAAGCTCAACTACTTAAAAAAAAATAGGGACAGACAGAACCCATTCCTACATCCCCCTCCTCACTCCGTTCAACAGTGAAGCTACATGAAAACATGAAGGTAGTGTTGATCAGGGGACACTGATTTGATCAGGCTGTGGGTTTAAGGTAGGGAAATGCTGCTGCTATACAAAGGCAAAGAGCAGTATCTGCAATTTTTGTGAAATTCACTTTTTGCCCCAATCGATAGTGCCGTATTTTCTCTTCCATCTGTTAGTGTGTTGTTGGTCTACTGATGTATTTTCTGGGGTTTTATTTATTTTTTGGTGTTTACAATTGCTGGGGGGAAAAAAACAACACAAAAAGCTGTTTTTCTGTTTGCCATTTTTGCAGATGCTGCACCTCAGCTTTGTAAGTCAAACCGATGTACACACCGAATCCCATATGGCAAAGGTGGAAGCCAAAAGCAGCATACAAAGTAAATAGAGGAGCTCCACACACCGAATACTACAGGCTCCCAAAATATTTATGATGCAACAGTTTGACCTTAAAGATCTTTGTCAGGTAGGATTACCTCAAGATGTTGCATCACAGAATTACAAGATTTAAACATTAATAATTTACTGTTACCTCTACTTTAGTTGGAATAGATCTCTTTTTCCAAATAAATAAAATATAAGAAAGTGAAATAACCTGATGTTCACGGTATTATCAGATCCTGCCTGTTGGCAAAAAACAACAACAAATAAACAACTCGAGTTCATTGTTTTGTACATCATCATGTCTTTATTTGTGTGTAAACAAGCTCTGAAAAGAGCAACAGCCAGGTTCTTGGTTTTTGGCGTTAACATGATCGATACATTTTGCAGTCATGGATAACGCACTATCACCCCTGTGCATAAAAAAAAAAAAAGTCTTATTAAACTAGTGATGTCATCTTAAATTCTGTCCTAGAGTCTTTTTTTCTTCTTGTTGTTTCCACCAGTCTAAGAAATAAATAGATCAATGAACTGATTTTTAAAAAAAGAAGAAAAAAAACAACCACCCTTGGTCCAGTCCTGAAAAAGTGAAGGAATCTCCATTTAAGACATTTTCTACCATGTATAAGATTTTAGGACATGATGAATTACTTTTTTTAAATTTTTTTTTTTAAATAGGGCCTTTTTTGCTGCATCTATAATAAATAACATGACACCACATGAACTGTACTCAGTTCAGTCAGGGTAACTTCATCACATCTTACGGTTTCTCACTTCTGTAAAAGGTGCTGTGTGTGTGTGTGTGTGTGTTTGTGTGTGTGTGTGTGTGTGTGTGTGTGTGTGTCATTGTGTGGGTTTTGTTGGTGCGAGTATGTTGGTGTGTTTGTAGATTTGGACACGACCAGGTGTCCGGAGGCTGATCCGGTTAGTAGTTCATCAACTCATCAAGTAGGTAACAGGTGAAGAGTCGCAAAAATAATCTTTAAAAACAACAATGAGAACGTCTGCGGCGATCACAGCAGTAGTGTTAAGCTCAGAGTGCAACATAATTTGCTTAGTCACTTCCATTTCACATACACGACAAATATATTTACAATCAAAACAAAAATACATTATTCAAGAAAAGAAATGGAATCACATTCAGAACCACAGAGAGGTCATTGTGGGACTCAGAATGAGTGAGAATGTACAGTATAGTGTAGTGTAATGTGTTACTGACCTGTTCTGACAGACATTAGGATTGTGTAGTATAGGCAGAGCTTTACATCTTCAACAATATTCCACGGGTCTCGAGGTGAATAGAGCAAACCAAAAAAGGTTATTGAAACCAACCAATAAGAAAAGCTCAAGGCCAGCCTCCCTCTTCAATAGCCAAAACTGGACATGCTGTATTTTCCCCATTAACGCCTCCAAATGCAATCAAAGCAGAGTAGAGTAATGAGGTGCTTTTGCATCCGTGAGCCATTTTGAGCTCTGGTGCATGAAGCGTGTCCAAACTTTTGATTAGTGCTGTACATCCCAGAATGTTGGGTTGCCATCAGGAGCTGTGAAAGCATTATATGCAGGCCTACCACTGAACCTCAGCTGGTAAAGCATGCAAACAGGCCTGAAAATTCAGCTGAGCTAGTAGCCCAGTTTGTATGAATGGTCCAGGTGTTAGAGCCACGCACAGATAAATACCTGTGACTGCTACAGCGTCATTACATCCTGGAATGAATGCCAGCTGAACGCTTTCCCGCTGAAGACAACGTTAGTGAGTCCAGTGTGAAAGGGCTGTTACACTCACAAGGGGCTTAGTGTTTATACAGAGGCAGGTCGGGATCTAACAGCCTGTGGCTCTTTGTGTTTTCCTTTATATTTTGGTCCGATTTAGGAAAGCAGAGCAGAGCAAAATCATGTGTGTAATAGTGTCAACATGAAGGCTGAAGTTTGAATATAAGCATGATAGAAAATAAACATTAATAAAAAGATTTGAGGTTTAAAAAGGTAAACCCATTGGCTACAGTTGGGTTGTCGGGACACGGCTGTGGCTGTCATTACACGCTTATGGGACCAGAACAAAATATATTCTCTACTTTCATGCTTGCCACTTTTTCTTGACTGAAATAAGGACAACGGCATGGAGAAAATGTGTTTGGGGGGGGTTTGTCTTTGAAGAGAGAGGCTGGGATTCCTTTGACAAACTGTTTTCTGAGCTGCTGAAACTCTAAAGAGCATCCTCCTTTTGTTGTGTGCCGGTATGCATTTATGTGGCTGTGGCTGTGTGTGTGTGTGTGTTGAATCCTTCTATCACATCTCATTTTAAGGCTTTCAAGCTGCTTTGGATCAAAGTCAGTCCCAGGGGATAATTCAGCATAAACATGGAGTTCAGACACATCATAGCCTACCTTCGTATGCTGTTGAATTCAGATTTTTAGACACATTTCTACACCTACTTGATCTTTTGATTTGGGGGGGGGGGAGCGAAAGGCATCACTTGCCTTTCGCTCCCCCCCCCCCAGCTGATCATCTCCTACTGGCAATGAGTTGATGGCTTAATCTGACTTCATCGCTGCTTTTACAAAATAATTTGTTTCTCGGTCCAAAAAACCCCCCCTGAATGCTCAAATACTAAACTTAACGTGAAATTAGGATTGAAGGACGCGTCCCCCCCCCCTACACAAAAACAAAAACAAAAACAAGGGAAATGTTCACATCTAAGACTCAACTTTAAGCCCTCGTCTTAGAAAACGCCAGAGTGCAACAGATGTGCCACAGACTAAAATCAAACATCGGAAACATTGCAGGGGGAAAGAGAAGAAGAGAAATGTTATACTGTTAAAATGAACCCCACACTGGCCACAAGATTAGAACAGATAAACAGTACGTTAGGTTATACGCATTATCATAATAACCAATAGATATATAGCAGTCGCAGTCACCGCCATCCAGTTTTAGAAACACATTTGACTAAAAGGGAAGGGAGAGGAGAAGGAGAATTTTTTTCCTTTCTGTAGTTGGATTTAAATAAATATTCTGCTTTTGGTGTTTTCATTCTTTAAAGCCGTCTTTCCTCCTGCCTGAACGGTTTAGGGAGAAGTTACGGCAGAGCTGGAAGAGAGCTCTATGTGAAGTTCTGCAGGGGCTGGCTGACCCTCATGCAGGCCCAGTAGAAAGCCCGAGCCAGGGTGACGAGAACCAGGAGCAGCAGCACGGCCCACGAGGCGTAGATCCCCTGGTAGGTCTGAGCCTTCACCCACGTCCCAGCCTGGAGAGACGGAGGAAGTTTGAGGCACATCAAATGTTGCTCAAAAGGCCTTTTAACTTTTTGTGTGTCTTGTGGTGATTATAATGAGCCGGCTCCAGTCTAATCAGGCTGAATGCAAAGAACCGGAGAGATAGAACTGCAATTAGGCTCCAAAATGTTCTATGTGACCCATTTGTGCTGTTGCAAAATATTACAGTCAAGTATGCAGTGATTTTGAAAGTTAAAAGATTAACCTGCCTGTTTTTTTTTTCTAGAACAGCTTTACAACATGCTGTTTGGAAGCAGACTCTCTTGTGAGACATTTTCATGCGAAATAGTGTATTTGTGTGTCCGAAGTTTTTGTTACTAATCCACCTACACCAGACTGATGACGTGACGCTGAATATTATTGTTTGAAGTGAACAAACCTCCACTGAGGAGAATACATTCAGTACTGACGAGGACTGAGGGATAAGAGAGAAAACAGCTTTGCCATCAAGTATTAAAGGTGCCGCTATGCAGAGGAAAATTTTATGAAGATGGCAAAAGTGACTTTGAGAGAACCCACGGGAATCTTCTGAGGAAATTTCTGGAAATATGAATTCCTGGTTCAAAGTCACAGCAGTAGGGCAAAGCTAATGTGGGTATAACTAGAATGACTGCCTGGTGATTGTACACCTCTGCACACCAGTCAAGTTTCAATTTACACCCATATCTGTCCAGACTCACATGTGCAGTAGTTAAGACTTATGTATATTTTTGGTGAAATTAAGTTCTCACTATATTGACATGTATAATTCCAGTGAATAATTTACAGATGGAAACATGCCGTCTTCACTTAGAGGAGGTTTAAAAAAGAGGACTGATAGGGAGCTTCATCACACGGTGAAATGCTCAATATCAGATAAACAGAAAGGAGCTCGCATCAAATAAGGATGTTGCTGCAAAGAAACTCCGAAGTCTAAAAGACGCTTCTTACACGTCTTAAACCTGGCAGCACAGAGGAGCTCATTTTCAAGGTGAACACTCAAGATTAGAATCACCGATTCAGTACCTGAGTGAAATATGGCCACCATCTCCCCTTCAGTTTCGGAGTTATGCTGTTGAATAATGGCCAGAAAAAAAAGTGCTTCTGCAGAACATTATGATGTCACAGTGAAACTGGCCTTTTGGATATAAAATGTCATCACTTCATCATTTTATTCTATCACACATCTGTGTGAAGATGGGTCAGAATTACAGCACGAACTCTTGGCTTATGACCAAAAAACCATATTTTGTGAGGTGACAGTGAAGTTTGACCAACAAATCCTCACCGGTTCGTTCCCGAGTGCTTTCAAGAAATTCCCTCAAGGTGTTCCTGAGGTTATCGGGAATGGGATGGAGAGGCAGGCGGACGGGTGACTTGAAAACATAATGTGTCCGACCACATCGTTCATCAGCGCTGAGGGATAAAAAGTCTAAAGATTCCCATAGGCAGAGATGAGGCCATGAGGAAAGCTCACTCTGAAGAATATCACTGATACTTAAAAAAAATAAAAAAATAAAAAAATTCTCAGCCTTAAATTTCTTCCCTCTTTCCCTGTTAATACCTTGGCAACACACCGCTGCTCCGGAACGTTACAGCCGATATGATGATCAATCTACTTAAATACCTTCAAGTACTGTGAAACCACAGCCTCCTTACTCCTCATTCAATTCAGTCTGGAAATGGAGTTTGATCTATCACTTGTCTCGCGTTGTTGCCGATTAAGTTTATTGAGACAATGTATGGATTGAACTGTCAAAACCAGTTGTGCCATTCTTACAACTGAAACAAGCTTGCCTTCACGAGCCTGACCTCACGTTGTGACATTTATTGCCGCTACACTAGCATCATGCAAAGCAGCATATTTATTGTCTGCACACATTGCTCACATTTTTACCATACTGGTAAGCATACATGCATCCTGTTTTCAACATGGCCATACCTGCTGGCTGCCGCTTCGTGCTCATCTTGCACCCTCTGCTGTTTATGAAGTAGAATGTATCCACTTATCTAGTTCGTCTTATCCATGTATAATTTTAGAATCCTGCACTCCTTGTGTTTTCTCCTAAAGATTTGTGATCTATAATCGGGAGATAATTCCACTGTTGCACCCTTATATTAACAACTATTAACAACTGACACAAAAGCAATAATGCAATGCACTGTGAGTCTTGTATGGTTCTATGCACGTACAATATAAGAGTAAAATAAGAAAGGGAAAACAAGAAGCTCAAAACTTGCCAGGAATTGCATGAACTATTCTTCTATTCTGCTATTCAGTGAGTGCTGGAGGCTGCTGTTTCAAACCTGAACACTGCTTACAGGTAAAATAGGCTGCCTTGTGCTATATCTTACTGACAAATGGAGGGCTGTCACATAGAAGTCTGGAGAGCAGCACACCCTCCATGTTGAACAAGGAGCACGAAAAGGACAGATTGTAATCAGAATGCTTCTTTCTACGAGCTGTTTTATCTGCAACTGTAAGGATTGCACATTAGAAACTAAAAAAAAGGACAGATTTAGAAAAGATGAGACAAGTTTTAAAAACGTTTTTTTTCCACTACACGCCAGCTATTGATAGCCTCTCATTAATGCTGAACATGAAGTCTCCATCTCTTGGATGTTAGTGTGGTGTCTAGTGGCGTCCGCTCACCATCAGCCCGGCAGTGGAGATGCTGAATAGCAAGCAGAGTAGAAAACACCACAAGCTCCGCCTCCGGGGATATCTCTGACCAATGGAGGAGCTGCAAGACCAGCAGGAGGAGGAGGAGGAGGTTAAAATTAATTTTACTAGGAAATTAAAGTAAATACATCACAATAATATGACCCTTCTTTTCCTAGAAGACTCTTTCACTGCAGGAATTTTCACCAATCATAGTAGGATTTCTAATAATATTATTGATAACTCCATTCTATCAAGTTCCCTGAAGAACAGAGTGACAATAAGCAAGAAGCTCGATAGTCAAAAACCTGTTCTTTGATTTTTTTTTTAAATGCAGTTAAACAACAGGGATGGGGACTGAAAATTAATTTTGCAACTTAAAAAGCACAAAATTACTCCAGGACCCGTAAAATGTAATATGTATTGTTTGGGGATGAATCCACTCTAGCTGGGAGTGCATGGCTGAAATAACACATGAAGGATGACGGTGGTAACTTCAACTGCAAGCTGCATCTGTCCAGGTCCAATCCATCTTAACCAGACTGACAAACTGGTGACTAAAGCTGTGTAAAACATTCAACTTGTGTATTGCATAAAATGCAACTGACTGGTACAGCTCTTTTGAACACCTTATGAGGTTAAATACTGACAAAAAAGAAATGAAGCAACCTGTCGCCGCGTCAAGAAACAGGCCTGTAAGGCCAGAAACAAGCTACTACGTCATAGATTTCCAAATACTCGAAATGATTCTTGAGATCCACATTGCCGCAGGATGTAAATCTGCGCTATAAAAGTACAGTGACGATGAGGTGATGTAATGGATTGCTCGCTTATGGCTACTTACACTTTCCTGCAGTGTGGACACCTGGCCAGCGTCCTGTCTGTGAACTCTGTCCACTGTTATTAAAAGGAGAGAGACGTGTCAGTTTCTCCTGAGAGAGCCAACAATTTAAATAATCAGTTACGGTGAGGACACAACTCTAAGAAAACAGAAAAATGTTATTTTCTATCAGCATAATCTCTGACAAGGCTCATAATAAAAGCATATAAAATATTGGGTAAACAAAATAAATAAGCTACGCATGGAAGCAGAAAAGTTATGCAAAGGTGTTAGAGGTGCAAAGTCCTTCACTGTTTGCTTATGAAGTTGGAATTTGCATTTGGAATTAGAGATTTATTTGAAGTGTTTGTTCCAGCCACATAGTTTTTATGTTAGTGACCTGATCCGAGATGTTTAGATGAATAATGGATGAGATGTGAAGGACCCTGCCTGATGAGGGTTGTCTAACTTACAGGGTGTCGAGATCAAACCTGCGTATTGCAACTGATGAATACAGTAATTTTCTTCAAACTTTGTAAAAATGAGGGGAAAAAAAGGTTTGAAAAACAAATTGCCCATGACGGTTTCCCTGACTTTAAGTTGATGAGGTCGAACGGCTTGTTTTTTCCCCCCCCTCACCAATAATCTCTGACTTAGAAATTCAACTATTTAATGGATAAAATTAAGAAAAGCAACACTTGAACCAGCAAATGTTTGGGATTTTTACTTGTTAAATAACTTCACTGATCTATGTTGCACTGATGGGGCTGGTAAGCTGACTGCACGTAAATGTCTTGTGGAGGCAATATACAGCTTAATGATAAAGCCCTTGTAGCCCTACAGATGCTGTTTAAATTGGACCGTGGATATAAACATGCCTGCTGCTGCATTGGGTTGATGACGCATTTCACGCGAATTAACACAGGCATCCCACTTCTCGCCAACAAGTACTGCATGCCATCCAAAAGAATGAGAAAGAGAAATGGTCTTCTTTCAGGGTGTAGACATTTATTCCCTCTCTAACACTAGGATGTGATCCATTTGTAAGCCCTGCAGAGCAGAATGCATTGTGCATGATGTTCATTCTTCTTGTTCTGAAATAAGCGCTCTGCATGGAAAGCACAGAGAACATTATCACCACATCTGAGATTGTTGCAAAGCCACCCGAGGCACAGATTTGTTTTTTTATTCATTCAGCCGCCCTGTCTTTTCACAGGTGGAAAGGTCCGACTGAATACTAAACACCCTGAAGCATCCATCTAACCTCTACTAAAACCTCTGTTCTTCTCTTTCTCTGACTCTGCTACCCTCCTCCCTTTAACCACATTTTACCTGTCACACCTTTTGTTAAAGGGCAGTAAGTTAAAAAAAAAATCCACTTCCTCTTTAGCACAGAACGGCCTGAATATATCACCAGAGAGCTGATAGGGTTATTGATCTGCACCGTCTAATTTATGTTTCTGACTGTGCTACAATACATTTCAGACACCTCGCGGGCCGACAGATATTACTTTACAACATATATCTGCTACAGATAATAAAAGACTAACATAAATGGCCAGAAAGAAAATGCCACAGCTATTTGTTATTCAGTTCGTTTGCACATTAAGGAATAACTGCCTCAGAAGTGTTTTAATTAAGGTTAAATGTCGACTTTTTCAGACATTTGTCATGAGGGGGTGGAGACAGGGTTACAGACTTTATTATTGTTATTGTACTGATGTTATAATTCCTAGTGATTATCATAAAGGTTTATGAGGGAAATTCATTTATGGATATATAAATCTAAAGTACCAGAACCAAAAATGTGAGGCAAATTCTTATTTTTGAACCTTTGTATTCTTTTCTGCATTTTAACAATACATCTTTGATGGGGCATCCTCTAATATTTACTGGCGTATAGAGTCAGTAAATGGGACATTCATTTGATTTAGTAAATAATACATTTAAAAAAAAAGACCTGCTCTATTTGCTGGATGGAGACTATGAGATGTGACTGAAAGCTCCAGGAGAAATGGATCTTTGAGCTCAGACTATACAGGTCAAGAATGAAGAATTGGTCAAAGAACGACATTTTGGTTGCAGTAAAATCTGAAAATTCCAGTGTTTGTGGACTTTTTTTTGAATAGAGCAGAGAGAGTATAATACCAGGAAGGTGTTGCTGCAGTGTCCACAGGAGACACGGGCTCCGGCTGGCTGGGGATCAGGACTGGCCGGACCAGGATGAACTGGACCCAGATTGATTATCCTCTTACTAGAAAGAGACAGACAAAGTCCAAATTCACACTGGAAATGACTGAAGGCATTCTCCATTATCCGTAAATAAAAAGCCAATAACCACTGCCTGATGCTGCCAGCAGGCATCTCATTCTGACAGCGTGGAAAGGCTGACTTTGTGAGATCCATCAGCAGCCGATACCGACTTGCTGCAGCCAACTTCCACGCATAGCCACAATAGCTCAGAACCACTGATCAGACAGCAGCACGGAGATGTGGCTACTTTAGTCAGCATGTCTGGTTTGAATAGAAAACAGGGACAGTGTTTTTCTCCCTAGAACAATTTAATGCAATATAAGTAGCCTATAACACACTGCTGTGAACATCAGAATACAAGTCAAGGGATTACAGTGAGAAATATATACAAACATTAGGCATCAGACATGAATAAACTTTGGCCAACTGTAATAAAACCAGAAAGGAAAAGCAAAATTCCTCAAATCATCTACAGAAGTGAAGGTTTGTTGTTGTTGGTTTTTTTTTACCAATGAATGTCAGTATCCCTGATTTTAGGGTACATTTGTAGATACAAATAAAAGCCCAGGTACAATAGTTAAAAGAAACTTAAAATTCAAACTCATTTTGGGAGCAAGACTCCTTTGTTACTGAGCAGTAGTAATGCTTAAGTAAAAAAAAAATACTGAAATATGTTTAAAGATATTAGGACATTTCATTTGGTTTGAAAAAAACAAAATTGCCTTGTGCGTTAATGACGAACTGCAAAACATTTGAACATGCAAATCTTGATTAGCTCCCTGTCTTTTCTTCTGATTTCGACTGAAGCGGACAGGTAGTATTATGTATTTCAGATGTTTATGACAAGAGATTTTATGATTTTTTTGGGGATGGTTTAAAATTATACATATTTACATAACAGCAGAAAATTACTCCTCCCACCTGAAAAAAAGGTGTCTAAAAATGTTTCTCTTGCACATTTTATGCCTCAGGCATAAACAAGGAATCTTATCTGTCTCACCAATTACATTAGGTTGCAGCAGCATGTCTTGATGAGTTGCCAACGCTGTGCATTTCAGTGACTAACATCAGCCTTGTGTTTTGTTTGTTTTTTTCAAAATAGTGGCATCTGGGTGACATGTAGAAAGTGTTTTTTTTTTACTTTTTGTTACGTTAATTTTCAGACTGAAGACATTCTAACTTTCCTTTCCCAGATTGTTTTTGAACTTTCAGCAATTCACGAATATTTTCTTTTCACACCAGAAAATGATGATAAAAATGCCACACAAGAGACTCAATCTGCTGTCTGATATAATATGAACAAGAGCACTCAAAGAGTGGATAATCCACTCTTCCATTTCTTGAACCTCGACCACCATGTGCGTGGATACATTTCCAAAAGTATAATAATTTTGTCGTATGATTTTGAGTAGCTGGAGCATCCGCAACACATTTAAATCTGCATTTATGACCCCCTAGAAATATTATTTATTTGTGCTTCGGAATGTAAATCAGAAAATCACTTTTTATTTGTATGCTTCACAGCTTTGTTGTCACTTACGCCGCTGCCTCACTTCATTCACAGTCTAGCTCGCTCACCCACCGCCACTCTCTGGAGCCAGGGAGGAGTTTTAATGTATGCCGATTTGTGCGATAGTCTTCATCATCAACAACAAGCCTCCTCCACACAAGGCAACCTCACCCTCTGTGGAATGCCAAAAGGGCCTTCTATTTGCATACAATCTCCATTAAACTGCCCCTTTTCAAGCAGTGTTTTATGGTACCTTCACTAATGATGAACGGTGATGACTAAAACAGTGTGAAGGATTTCACTTTCAGAATTCCATAACCTGCTGATGTGAAAATGGAATCAGCGGGACAAAAATCTAAAATTCGTTGGGGAACTTTATGAAAATTCCTACTGACAAAGTAAGTCAACAAAGAAAAGACAGGGAGAGAGCAACAGAAACTGGTGGGACAGGCCAAGCTGGTGTGTGTGTGTGTGTGTGTGTGTGTGTGTGTGTGTGTGTGCACGTACTCAAACCCAGAATCCTAGGGTGGACAGAGAACTGAAGGGAACAGCAAGGTGAGCAAATTGAAGTATCTTGTAAATGCACACTGGCCAATCAGGGCATTTCAAAAGTGAGAAAAAAGATTGCAATTTAGATCTTTGATCACAATTATGGTGAAATTGGGATTTTTGGCAAAAATTTCCCACCCACAGTACAATACTCTGCATAATTAAAGTGGATACATATTAAATGAATCATTCATCATAGTCCCCATCACAGATTAAAATCTGGTCCAACACAATGTGTATTACACGCTGTATATCACCCATGCAAAATTTGGATAATATGCTGAGGTGAAAGACATATTGTGGCTGTTCTAATGATGCTGTGATTTCCTTATGTGACTCACTGAACACCGCATGTAGACTGTGCTGGGAGCGCAGCCTTAATAGAGGGACTGCTGCTCCTGCTGCACCTTGTTTCCTCTGCTTCACTTGTCCCTCACACAGACTTGCAGTCCCACTGTGGTGTTCATGCGCACACACACGCACACACGCGCACACACACACACACACACACACACACACACACACACACACACACACACACACACACACACACACACACACACACACACACACACACACACGGAAACAAGTTCTTACCAATATGGCCGGGGACAGGCGATCCTCTGGGATGTGACTTTGCAGATGAGCAGACAGTTGCAGGGGCAGCGAACGTACTTCTTCCCTGCTGGGGCATTCTTAATAGGCTGCAGAGGGAGACGCACAGAACAAAGAGATAAGACATTAGAATTAAACATTACAGCATGAGGAGATAAGACGGCAGTTATTCTGGATGGATGAAAATGGCCAAAAAGTGTGTGAGGGAGAGAGGTATTCTGGAAGATATCTGAAGTAGCCATACAGCAGTCAAGGCATTAATCACACATCATGATACCGTTGGTGTTTCAGTGTCGATAATAGTTAAGTAATATAGTTTTGTAATATTTTAAGGGGGATTTAATACTTTCAATACAACAAATGCTTACTATTTACGATCAAAGACAGATATTGGAAAGGAAAATGGCAGTAAGGGCCTTGTAGATGCTACGTGCAAATCAATGGGTAGCGTTTTGGTCTTATTTTTGTGAGCTTTAACAGTATATTGAAGGATTTCCGTTGGTTTATGCTACATTTATAAATCATATGATAGACACATCTCAACTGGTGTGACAGTGTTGGGGAGTAATTAAAATCCATGTAATCAAAATAGTGGTTCAACTAAAATTTGCTGTAGGTTGCTGGTAATTCCACTGCATTTATATTTGCATGGAGATTCAAGTATTTTAAGAAAGTTTTGCCTAAAAGGAATGGTAAACTTATAACAACTTTAGTTATAAAGTTTTGATTGTTATTATTTATTCATAAATATTCAGAGAAGTTGTTGCAGACTATTTTAGAAGAAGATTGACAACCGAGTAATTGAGCTTGGTACAATATACCGTATACAAAAACCAAAGCTTGCATTCCTGCACTTTCCAACTAATTGCTGGGTTCTTTTTTTCTGGTTTTCTTGGTTTGTGCTTATGCATTAAATGTAATTGAGTGCCTTTTTTTGCTGGCATGTTACTTTTTGTATTATATTTTGTTATAATGTATCACATGTACGTTGACGATTAGAATTTTTTTTTTTTTACAAAGTAGTTTGAAGTACTTTTTCTATGTTGTTTTAGTTAACCAAACTAGATTTTCCTTAGTGTAGCTTTTCTGTAGAACAACTTCTCCCAGTGAGAGCTAATTGGTAGCTTGTTATGCTTTCAAAGTATCCTCCCCAACAGTGTGGCTTGATTTATGACCTATCATCCAATTATATTCTTATAAGGTACTATATCTGTGTATTCTTTAAATGACCAGAAATGTGTTGTAGGTGCAGCTTACTTTGTATCATCTCATTATATCACAGAACACTACAGGCCAAAATCAGTTGTCAAGGTGTGTATGAGCTCACACAGAGAATGGAAGCTTTAATCTGTGTTTACAACTCTACAAATCACACACCTTCCTCAGGGCTCAATAGAACATCCTGCTATCATCCCTGCTGATCATGCTCTCCACTGCACCATTTAACTCTAACCAGATCAGATTGAGCCTTGTGAGTCTCTAGCTGTGTTATCAATTTCATTTACAGCAGCTGGGGGAGACACATTTGTATCTGCTGTGTAGGAATGGAACTAATAATACAGGTAGGCTGCAGCTGAACTGTATTGTGTTACACTGACGGGTGTTTCTATTATTTGGCCCATTTTATAACATAATCTATTCATCCTGGCAACTAGTTATATTGGTTTTCCTGTCATCTAAACTGTCAAATCAAAGCCGGGTTGGACAAAATTGTTAGGTTGTAATACATTAATTTATTAGCCTAATTAACAAACAAAGAGGAAAATACCATAAACACAAATAAAGAGCCTGTCAATCAAACTTTTTAATAATGAGTGTCCCACAGATTTATGGTTATAATTTTTTCTCATGTCCACATTCTTGTACAAATGTCTGGATTTGTGAAAATACTTGAGTTTTTTGAAATTACGCAACTTCCATCTGTAATGTTAACAATGCATGTTTGAATTTCTAGACTTATTTCAGTCTACATGCAACGTCATCTGTATGTTTTATGAGGTTGTGGCAGACAATCTATATTTGCAAGCTAGTTTAGGTACCGCAGGCATCAGAGCCAAACTATTGCATTTTTTAAATTAATCTATCCAATGGCAACTGGACAAGAACATTTAGTCATAGATGCTTAACATCATATGTGTTTGTTTGAAACTACTCTTTAAAGGATATCTATCGAGTATTGTGCAGACATGTGAAATAAGTCCTTATATACAGAGTGTCTGTGTTACGAATGGTAATGCAGATTCCACCAGAATCCTACCGTTGCTTCATTGCAAACCCCGCACTTCACCACATGCTGGTGGATCTTCCCCTCCACAGAGATAAGGCTTTGGCACACCCTGCAGCTGATAACAGGGGCGCTGCCACTCTCCGGGGTGGTGAGAGGAGAGTAGGACGGCGGGTCTTCCCCTAGGCGCAATGAGGGTAGGGTACAGGTAGGGCTTGGAAAGGGAGGGAAACCTGCACAGGGAGAGAGACATAGAAGGATGAACTCAAAACAAATGCGACCAGTGGCAAATTAATGGACTGTTGAGGAAATATAGTCACAAGAATTGCTCCTGAAAAATGGACTGGAAAAAAAAGACTCAATTCCAATGACAAGTAACCTCTTTTGTTACGATTAACACTATAATAAGATTTGGTCTCGGGTTCAACTGAAAGGAGCTTTAGAAGAAAAACACTACTGGAATGTGGAGAGGGTTAGTCACAACAAATTAGAGTCAAACTATTTGTGAGAGAGGCAGACAATAAATGAGTAAATAAATGTTTAATCTAGAGATCAGATGCAACATTCAGCACTATCTGCTCTTGATTTCTAGCAAGCAGGGTGAATGACAGTGTCAAGAGTTGGCTGTGGGAGAAAAACATAATTAGGAGCCATATCTCATGCCTTTTCAATAAATGGCTTTGGACAGCCCCTCCCTACGAGAGCTGCCATTGGTCGTAGCTGTCCAGAGAAGTACCCTCAGCAGCCTCCATAAAGGCTTTGTCAACTGTCAATCAAATCAGGCGTCCTCGGATGCTAGCTAGCTAAACGGTACCATTACCTTGCCTACGAGCTTTGGGTACCATTCAGCTGGAAAATACGTGCAACAATTAGTGTGAGTAAATGTAAATAAAGTATAAAGAGGTGATGATATTGCTGAGCAGGAATCCTGAAGCTTTAAAGGGTGGTTTGCCGGTGCTCAGTGCAGCTAACTTCGCTAACAAGTAAGCACAGCGCTGATTTCCCTCAGTCTCTGCTTCACGTCATGGTTGCAAAATAGCAAATTTCATCCCCCCAAAGATGCTCAGAAAGAAATACTCGGGAAGCTTACATTGTGTTGTGCACAAACACAGTCACCCTTTGTCATTGTCACAGCTGTGCTAGCAGGCTAACCAGAAAACTCAGTCAGAGGGTGTTAATGTACGCTAAGCTAACTCAGGCTGGAGGCGGGTGGAGGAGAGAGCACCATGGATACTTACTCTGTGGTTTGTTGGGCACGACGTACGGTGCTGCACCGGGAGACACCCCTCCGTTGCCGCTGCCAAGAGCACCATCTCCCAAATCTGACAGTAACGGGGACCTCTCTCCATCCGCCATACCGACAGCGAGGCGTGGGGGGAGTGGGAGCGTGAATCCAGACCAATACGGTGTTGTATTGTTGTGTCGGAAATGCAGGCGTCACATGATCCCACCACCACCACTGCTGCTGCGGTAACGATGCTCGGAGGTGTGGCACAGGATGCTCCTGATACACCAAAGCCGTGCTGAAGTACCTGTGCCTTAAATTTTCAACATGTGTTAACTTGCACGTTGTGGCAATGTGCAAGTCTACCAACCCTTTAAATGTAACTTCTACTATATTAGACTCTCTCTTGCGTGATCATGTTAACAGCCAGACTTTCAAGATATCCAGTTTTTCCTTCTTTTTTTTTTTTTGGCGACTTGTCCAGGGTGTATCCCGCCTCTTGCCCAGTGTCAGCTGATAGGCTCCAGCCCCCCTGCAACCCTGCATGGCGAAACAGTTTAACTGATGGTGCTCTGCATCAGAAGTTAAATCTTTTCAAGAACTGTGTGATTTGATAGCGCTTGAACAACTTCCAAACTGCGTGCCTAATAATATTGCTGCATTAATTAATGAAAGAAAAGTTAAAACACCTCAAGAGACGCAGTATTGGCCGATGAGTATGTTTTGACTCAAAAAAGCACACGGGTTCTGTGTGCAGGTACGCAAGCAGTTAGCCCCTTTTAAACATTGGATTTATCAAGATTAATATACATAAAACTGTTTATTAATCATTTTAAATATAATGGTTTTATTAATAATACATAAACATGGGTATTAAGTATTCTAAACTTACTGGATTTATTAATAATAATAATATCCAAACCTGGTTATTTACCATTTTAAACATAAAACATGAACCTGGTTATTACGCATTTTAAACATTGGGTTTATTAGTATAATATGAAAATATTTATTCAGAAAGCATATCTTAATACTCAGAGAATCAGTGGAGATAGTATGAAATCAACAATAACCGAAGGTAAGCTGCAGAAAACAAATTTATATGCTAATAATTTCTCAAACTGTTTCTTTAATCCATAAACAGTGTGTCATCTCCTCTGTGGACAGGTTTCAGATGTATTCTGTCTTTTTAATACTTGTCAGCTGTTGTAATTCTTTCTTATGGCTTGTTGATAAAATCCATAGGGCGTTTCATCACTAGAGTCACCTGCAGTTCATCCCTCTCACGGAAGAACTGAGCCTTTCCTCTCTGGCTGTCGACTGGATGTGGTAGATGAAGGCCCAGTTTACTGAATAGAGAAGAGAAGACAGATTAAAGAGATGATAGAGCAAAAATGACAGTGTGTATATATGAGAGAGGAGGATGTTAAGGGTGAACTCAGATCATGATGTGAGCCTCTGATGAATAGGAAATGCCTGAAAATCAGAGCTTTTGGTCTGAACTGCTGCCTCATCTTGAGGGTATTCAAAATGAAAGAGAGCATTTTCAAAGCATGCCTTACTATTTTGGTGTCCGTAGATCAAGGAACTTTTCTTTTACATCAAGGACCACATCTGTTGCCTTAGTATCAGGTAGTTTGATTTTCACCTAGGAGAGAGAAAAAGTCTGCATCATTAATATTATATACTGTGTACATTTTCCCTATTATTCAACAAGGATACAAATGTTTCACTTGTATGGTGTTTTCCAAGTAATAACTGTTGTTATTGCCTTTCATTTTTAATGCAGGGTCTGACAAACTCTGAAAAACTATCTGAGGCTGTAAAAGTACAAACTCTC
This sequence comes from Chaunax sp. Z400, assembly GCA_037577475.1. NCBI lineage: Eukaryota > Metazoa > Chordata > Actinopteri > Lophiiformes > Chaunacidae > Chaunax > Chaunax sp. Z400. Next base: position 10,840,406 of record CM075198.1, on the reverse strand, counting down.
TTCCCTAGATTCTGTCATTGTATGGTAGAAACAGAGTTACATTTCTAATCTTCTTTATTTAACCCTGATCTGATGATCTAAATAATCACACTTCTTCTGCCATGTCTGTGTTGTACAAGAGTTGATTTTTTTTCTTCTTAACATTTTTATGTTATGATACTTGTGTCTCTTGCTGTCCCTAATCAAATCTTGTACATTTAATTTGTCATTGTCCAAAAACACATTGGGAGAAGTGTTTAAGTCCTGTGGCGGTTGATAATTTACCAGCATGGCTTCACAACACATGGAGGATGGGTCCTTTCCGCTCAAGCCCAAGAACAGATCCTCTGTCCGAACACTCTGCTTCAGGATTATTTCATACCTAAACACAAAGGTTATTCACACACTTATGCAGGGATGCACAAAAATCAATACAGTATTCATCTCTTTAAAACCATTTGACATCATATTACACAGAATCAATAGGGAACAACAATTGACAGATAGAAGCAGGAGTACGTGAGCGTCAGCTGATGTCTGTGGAGTGTATGAGTGAGGGCAATCAATCACTCATATTTCTATAAATAATTTACAGCACAGGAGTTGATAGGTGTGACAGCTGTGAGTAAAACCCTCACATATGACACTGGCCTTCTGTTTTTTAAGGCCTCAATAAAGTCAAAAAGTGAGGAGCTTTGTTGAACTCAGTGGAAGATGCAATCTCAGTGAGCAATTGCTTTTCCCAGTGTTCAACCCATTTGTACACCAGTGAACGATTTTGTGTGTGTTTCTGTCTGCCCTGTAGTCTTACTCGGGCTGTGGCCGCATGTCAGCAAGATCATCGTAGTGGGAACCCTCAGCCACCTCTTCCTCACACCAGATATCTTTGCTGTTCTTCCTCATATAGGCAGCTGACTCTAAACAAACATAAATATTCACACTCACACACATGCAATATCTGTTTCTACCTCTCATCAGGTTGCATCGGTGAGGAGTTAGTTGCAAGAAATTCAAAGCATTACCTTCTTCATCTTTTTTGGGCGGGGCTCCAATGTGTCCAGGTCCCAGCTGTGCATAAGGTGTCACTTTCTGTTGGGATTAATTTATGTAAAGTTATAATATAATGATAATAGTGAGATGATTCAATCAATACATTTTCTAAAACTGCTTATCCTTCACAGGGAGGCTGGAGCCTAGCTCATGCTGATCCTGGACAAGTTGCCAGTTCACTACTGGGCCAACATATAGAGACAAACCATTCATACCTTTTGGTCACCAGTTCACTGAAATTGCATGGTTTTGGTATGTGACAAGAAGCTGGCTAATCACTACACCACCCACATTGTATTTAGTTATTTACCATAACCAATCAATCTAAACAAACCATTTATTATTGTGAGAGAAACATTACTTTGCACATCTCCCTTTAAGGCCAAGTAAACTGAGTAAAGTCTTTGAACAGTTCATCTTACTTCATATTCTTCATCACCATCATCCTCCTGCTGGGTTGATAACAAAGCAGACAGAGCCTGTAGACTCTGAACAGATGATACTCCAAGATTCTCCATAAAGAATATAATTAATTTAGACGTTTCCCCAAACAAAGAGAAAAAAACGAACTACTTCTTCGACACAACCTTGAAAAACTATCCAATAAAAATGACCGCCGGTCTAACCTACAGGAAGGCTAAATGTAGCTATTGCTAATCGAAAGTATGGGCTGAAGCTGACGCTTTCCGTTTCCCTGGAGACGAATAGTCTACCATGTGATCAAGTGACGTCACGGACAACCCCCCCCCAAAAACAAACAAAACCCATCGAACAATGAGTGAAAATCATGAAAACTGTGACAAGAACAACCCCAATAATAACACGGTTTAAAAAAAAACTTATGGTGGTGGATGAAGGTTCTGTACATGGTATTATAACATAAGCCTATTTGTGTTTTATCACACCAATCAGAATATTATTAGGCCTATGCATTCACGTGTTGCAGCGTTTTACTGTTGAATTTGGCTAAGATGTAGTAATTTTAAGTACTGTGCTTAATTAACAGTTTTATTTATTAAAAGGCTTCATGTATTATGAGAACATCGTGTTTGGTATGCAAAAAAAATAATCTGAAAAGCAAAATCACTGCAATTTTTCCGATTAAATGCAGTAAAGAAAGAATTTGGAGGTATGAATGAGCATAAAATGGAAAATACTAAGTACCTCACAATAAAATAAGTGAGTCCCCATTTTGTTTCTCAAAATCATGCCCATTAAATAAGCTATATAAAAAAGGAACATATCTTAAATCTTTATACGTATGTAATTTAGAATTAAAGATCACCTATGAATATTAAAAAAAACACCCAAAGACACAGAAATAGCTTGCCAGGAATGTTTGCGCGTTGAAGCATATTAAAAACGTGTCGAAAGCCAACTGAAGGGGCGCGATTGTCCTTTCGAATAGTAGTCGTCATGTCCCTCCTCAGACACCGTAGTGAATGAATGGCCCACAGGGATCATGTTGAAGGTGACAGGTAGTGCCATGCCGGGTGTCGTGTCTTTCCTGCCGATCACCGTCTATGCTGCTACCACAGAGGAGAAAGAGGTGGCCGCCCCGTTACACCGGGACGAGCTGTCCCTGTACACAGTTCCCCCTCAGCTGAAGCCTTGTATGGAGCCTGAAGCGGGTCAGCTGGAGGAGAGCGTCGCCTCCTTAAGGAAGTTAGTGAAGCCATATGCTGATTGGTGTCATGTCACCTATAACAAAGTTAAACCCAAAGTGCAGAGGATCGTCCGGTTTGGGGAGGACACCTACACCTTCTTGAGGAGCCCTCCTAAGGACTTCTATCCCCGTGCAGGAGTTATCGGCTTCACCGGTATCCTGGGGCTCTATCTTGCCAGAGGCGCCAGGATCAAAAGCCTCATATACCCGGCGGGCCTGGTGACCGTGAGCGCCTCCCTCTACTATCCGGAGCAGGCTGTGGCCATCGCAAAGTCAACCGGAGACTCTGTATACGACCGTGCGGTGCAGAGCTACGCTGCCCTTGAGACGATGATGAAGCCCTCACGCAAAGCTGAAGTGGGCAGCGACTCAGAGACTAAACCCTGAGGGTTCCAGTGTAATTCTGCAGCAACTCAGCAATAACAAATCAGCATTTCCTGAGTCTGTATAGACATGTGCTACCAAGACAGGCTCTAATGTGACTTTTTCATGCCTACTTTTTTTTGCACTAAGCTTCACCTTAACTCAGTCCGGGCATGGTCTGTCACAAGGGGTGTGTAACTTCACTGATTTACTTCTGCTTTTAATCTATGTTCATTAAGAGAATTAATAAACATCAACTGTCCTGCAGCAAACTCATTAGGTATTTGGTTTTTGACGGTGAATATGTTTGGGTTTTGGACTGTTAGTCAGATAAAACAAGCATTTTGAAGAATGGAAGATATTTCAAGTGTTTAATAGACCCTAAAAGTCTACATTTGAATAATTTTGAATGTCATGTTAAACACCATAATGCAATATGTGGCTCAGGAACATTTATTCAAATAGAAAAATTATATTAGCAATATAACCAAGGAAAACCAATTGTATTATTCATAGGTGCAATATAACCAAGACAGTTTCTGGAAGCTCAGGATCAACACTTAATGACTGTTTAACATCTTTATTAATTTCAGCCAAAAAAGTATACAAAAATTAAATATTAATCCATTTGAAGAAATCCCCTCAGAGCAGCACCAGCTTCTCATTTAGAGCAATCTGTGCTTGGGTCAGGTTAGACAGGTAGGTCACCATCAACAGGTCCTGCAACACCAAAATAGAGTATTTACATTTTGTTTTTACAAGATCAACATGCTTACGCTCCTTCAACAGCATTACAAGCTAAAAGAAGTCAAGGACTATGAGGTCAGAGATACAGGCCCCAGACAAATACTCTTGTGTTCCTGGTCTTTGTATGCTGGACAAGTACGAAGCAAGGACAAGAGGAGTCCGGAGAAAAATAGCAATATGAATCAACATCTCATTAAATGCTTCCTGTAATCAATACGAGTGTGCCAATGTGCAAAGAACAAGTCTGAGTACAGCAAGTAAATAATGGGAGGCTGAAGGAAAGGAAATATATTCATTGAGGTGAAACAACAACCAGAAGTGATTAGAAAAAGTTGTTTATATGAGAAATAAATGGAGATGCTGTTTTGTAGCTGATGGGAGGCTCTTACGTTGATGTTGGAATTGAGCATGCTCTCGAAGTCCTCGGCTGAGATTGTGGGCACTTTGTTGACCAGATCCATCAGGAAGCGGCCCACGCTGTTATCTGCTGTCACTTTGCCAGACTGAGGAAGATCCAACAGCATTATAATTATAGTCTCTATTAGTGTTGAACTCAATTACTTCACAAATGATCTCTCTAGAAATGTAACGGATTGAATAGTAGGAATATTACCAGGAAAACTAAAGCTGTTTTTATAGTTTAAAGCTATACTATAAAAACAATGGACTGGTGACATCTGATCTTAGTTCGATTACTCTTCATACTCACCAGCACATCCTCAATGTATGCAAGCACAGTGGTCAGCATGTCCTGTACTCTGGCTGCAGAGCCAGCTACCTGGGACAGATCAGATGTCAGGCCCTTGGTGCGACTCGGAAGCACCCGTGTCCTCTGTAGAAGGTCCACTGCAAACAAAAAGATGACAGTGTTGGAGTACAGTATAATAACTGAGACCCAGAGTTAGAAACTATTATATTAGCCTGAAAATGTATATTACGGGCAATGCCCGAATTGATTTTCCATTGGCAAGAAGACACTGCCACTGCAGTTGAAGTGTTTCCCCCAACAACAAATGGCAGTCATCTTCATTAATTCTTTGTGTTCTTACCGCCTATCCTCTCAGTATCATAGTAGATATATTTGACAGTCAGTGGGGTGAACATCACACCAACTGTCTTTCCTGGCACACCCATCTGCGCGCTGCGTAGAAGATACACAAGCATATTCAAAACACGCTCTCAGTTTGTAGATGATTGTGTGAAGTCTATGACGGGGAGATCAGCCAACCTGACATAGGCACGGATGTTCATCTTGCCGCTCTGCAGTGCCGTGTCCATGGTCAGGTGAATGGGGTTGGAGGCCTCGCGGCTGTAGTACTCATGAATGAGTACTGAGTGTTCTGTGATGTCAAAGCCCGTGGCATACCTGTGAGGACAGATGTCACTGTGGTGAGAAAAGATTCTTTTTTTTTCTCCCCCAAATGCAATCTTTGAAAATCAAATCCGATAGCCTGACGCACCATCCGATGATGACCTCAGTGGGCGACACCCTCTTGTGGAGTTCATACATGTTCTTTGCAAACTCCATGTCCACAGCAACCTGTCGGGAAAGAGGATCATTTTGGATACATGGCCATTTCTATACGAAACTCCACCTCTTCTTCAGAATGCTAAACGAGGAACCCATGCAAAACTACAGACAAATGTTCAGTATCTTACCTATTTATTATAGACACAAGATTTAACTTATATTCTGTCTTCTTTACTTACATAAAATAACTAAATATGCACAGGAATATGCCACAGTTGCAGAAGAGACTGTAATAACCATTTGTGCATTAAGCTCAAGGAATAAACAGAGAGCGATAAAAGGCAATCTCTCGTCATCTCATTAGCTAGCAGTGCAAGCGTGCACCATCATGATGCCACCAGGGCAGAGAAAATTAGTTGGCTCATCACAATGAGCTCTGTGGAAGGAGGCTGAGGAGGCTTCTGTAAGCCCGAGTGCAAGCTACCATTGCAGCAAACAATAACTGATAGTGTAGCTCATTAAAGAAATATGGCAGAGCATGAGTACGGCAAGGCAGTGTGTAGTTGAGCAAGTGACGGATAACAAGCAATGGAAGAGTGGCAACGAACACAGCAGAGCAGCGAGAGAGTAAGCATGAAGTTGTTGTTTAGCAGTGAGTGTAATGGAAATCAATCCGTGTGTGTGTGTATATATATACCGTACCAGTCAATAGTTTGGACATACCTATATATATTTTAATAAATCTTGACATTTAGTACTATCAATGCCACAAATTTATTGGGAATGTTTGAATAATATGAGTCAGAAATAATCCTATGCAGCCACCACTGGAGTCTACCTCTACAAATAGTACAATAATAACAATAGTGTGACCTACTCTACTCTTTTTCTGCAGCTGTGCATAAATACTGTGTTTGCAGAGTTAAAATTCATGCAAAAAGCTCAATGACATTTGAATGTTGATTTAGAATCTGAAATTCAAAGAGCAAAGCTTCTAACTGTGCAGCACAGCCCTATTTGTAGGACATTCAGGATTTTCTATATGATTCAAATTAAACACCAATACAACACTTTGATAGTATCTATTAAACTACCATTATCCATGTGAACCATATAATTTGGAACATTTGTTAAACAAAAATCATACAGTGAATCTTTAAAAAAAATCTTAGTAAGTTCCTAGTTAATTGTTAAAAGTTGATTTACTTCCTCTCTACCTATTGTTCCCATATGGTAATTTAAACATACTGTGAATAAATGGGTTTAAAATGCATACCTCATCTTCAGACTCATTGTGAGGGACAGAGAAGCAGTTGGTCACCTCGATTGAGTGTTTGTCAATAGTACCTGAGAAAGACAAATGTTACAAATCAGGCATTACTATTGTTCAGATAGCCACTAGCGTCACTAGCTAGCTAACAAGAAAGTATTCCAGAGGCTAAAATCATGGCTAAAGCAATGCTAATAACAATGCCCAGCTAAACGTCGTCTCAGCACAAAAAATAATCAAAAAACGCTAAATAAATTGATGGATAGTCAATGTTCTCTCTGTGTCACCATTATAATGGATAGCAAGTAGTTATTACTGATGCTGTGAGCTGTTTTGGTGAGCTTCCAGGGCTGGCTAGCTACTATTTGACCAAGACAAACCAGCGTGCGTTAGCAGCTAAGCTAAAACTAGCTATCATCTCGCCTTTTCAGAGGGCAGACCACCCAGCAGAGGGAACATATTTCTGCTTACCTAACAGCGTCCCGATCACACGACTCGCTCCCTCATTTCTCCGCTCGTAGGAGTCGCAGATAGATGCGAGAACGACGGGGTGAATCTTCACAACTGGCCCGTACACCGACATCTTGGAAAAGGAGGACTGTTTTTTTTTCTTTTTTCTTTTTGCTCTATGGGACTGATGACCGGTTCGGATGAACACATACACTGCCACCTAGAGGCGGGCGGTGGAATAGATCTTAATGAACATGACGCTAATCGTATTAAAGTCACTGATATAATTGACGATACAATGCAGCGAGTGACATTATCAGCAGAAGCGATGAAAAAAGCCATCACAGTTTTCATCGGGGATTCTGGTATAATGGGTTTATTGTAGAAGAGTCACAAAAATTGAATTACAAATAATGGGATACATTGAAAAGCAAATGCAAACGTATATTGCCTTTTATATCGCACTATCAGCAATTCTTTTTTACGAGACATTAAATAACAGATATTTATCTGAATACATTTGAAATGCGCCACAAAAAGGCCTTTTGCATTTCTTCATCTGTGTGCAGATTGTGCGGGTGTGACAGTAGCGGAGAGGAGGGAGATGACTTGTGGGAAGGAGAAGTGTCTGAGGCAGGCAGGGTTGATAGGGGCTGGTCCAATGACAGCATCGTCCACCGCTCTGTGGCTCCACACCTGACGGTCTTCCTCAGATGCACAGATGATGGAGCTCTGGGGGCTGCCGGGTTATTCTGTTGCCACCATTTCGCGATACCCGACACATGTACTACAAACGTCGTAATTACTGTAATTTTTTTTTTTTTTTGTCAGGGCTTTTATCTTTACGCTTGATCATTCGGTGGATGGAGGTCGCTTTTTATCTATCGTGAATGCTGAGGTCGCATCGAGGTGGTTTTTGTTTTCCTGAAGAGAAAAAAGCGAGCAGGAGTGGACTGATGCTGCGTCGCTGGTAAACACCAGAAATGGGTGGCATTAAATCAAGGCTGCCAATTGTGGTTCGTTCTACTAGAATATCGGTGTTGTCGTGATAAATCAGGTCTTATACATCTACAAGTTGCTCCACTGAGCAGGTAAGACTTTTTATTTTGTCATTCCCAGCTGTGTGTCATTACTCCACAGGCTTCGCCTTCGTTTTCTGGAGCCTATTGGCTGCCTAACAGACCCCCTTTAATAGAGGCTATTTCTGATCCATCCATCAGGCGTAGTGCGTCATCTTGATTGTCACCATCAGTCTCCTCTTGCGTCCATCCGCCACTTGTCCATATGGACGCATCCATGCGGCTACAAGAGAACAGGGCTCCATTTTAATATGACACGCCATGTCTCACATACATATTTAACTCAGTTTCTTATATAGGACTTATGTAAGAAATCACAGTCGGCCTGTAGTGTAAATCCAGCACGTTTCACAGAGCCATAAGTGTACTTATACAACACACACGTGCATGCATTGGACCACACACACACACCTATGCCCAAGGCCCTTTATGAAAAATGCTAAACAGTGAAAGTGGCTGCAATGTGCATATACCACACTGTGCTCCAGGATTAGGCTCGACTAATAAATGAGACAACGCACATTTATTCTCCCTTCATGTCTAATTACTTCCAAACACAAAAATGATATAAGACAACCCCAACATTGGGATTTCTCTCTGCATTTGTTTGCTCATTCTACCTTTAAAAGAGCTGAAATGATGAAAGAAGAGGTCAAATCTGCACGGTAAGCAACACAGAACCAACTGGTCTTGCTGTGAATGTAACAGCGGTGCTAAAATATCTTCAGTAGCTTGTGAAAAATTAAGAGACAGAGGCACCGAAAAGCTCCTGAGGTTCTATTTCTTTAAAAAAAAAATCATTTGACAGTGAATTGCTGTGACAGATCATTGTGTTCTTCTTCATGTGTTCCAGGCTTCAGTCAAGAGAACAAATGCTCCAATCAATAATCACTGGACAGAATCTGCCACAGGAAGGATATCAATAACACGCTAATACACCTGACACACACGCAAACACACACACACACACACACAGGCCATGGCACTGGAGAACTCAGTCTTTCCCTCCCGCCCCGATTCCCTCTCGCTCCCTGTGGAAGTAAAGGGTGAAGGGGAGGAAGTAGAAGTGGCCACCGAGGCCACCGTTTCCACTGGAGTCTTCAATCTGTCAGAGGAGCTGGGCCACGTCGTCACCACAGAGGTGGCACCGTCCCCTCCGCCCGTGGCCAAGGTCAGCAGGTCCTTCCAGGCCAAACTGGCGGAGCGAGAGGCCAAAGCCAATCAGCACCAGAAGAAGCCCCAGGGGACGGAGAAGGAGAGGGGACGATTTGGGTGGCGTGAGTGACTGCATGTGATTTTATGTCCTTATTTGATGATGAAACAAATGTTTCAAATGTTGCAGCTTTCTGTTGACTTCATTCAAGCAAAAAACTAAATGGTCCAGAACATTATTACTGACTCCTCGAGAGGTTGGGAGCTGTTGGCTGACTCTAGAGTCTGGATCAATGCTTTTTCTCCCCCCGCTCCACACGCACATATCGAATGAACTCGTGCACCTCCTTCTCCTGCCCGTCTTGCTTGCTGTAGTTGTGAATCTCCTCTAATATGGAGTGTGCTGCAGTGCTTCATCCCTCAGCGATTTTGACAGTCTTGCACATATTTTTTCATGAGGCTTCTCCAGTCTCTCTGCTATTCATTAGCTGCAGTCTCTCTCCTCCTCACTGTACATCTTTGAGAAAGGAAAAATCAACCCTGAATGAGGATTTGGACGTTCCTCGTTGCTGTTGTACGAGTTTAGCTACCAGAAGCACCAACCAATTTGAACTACAGTGTGTTTCAAAGTCAGAATCGATGACAGATGTCATTGTTGTTGTCACTTTCTTAAAGAGCAAGGAGTTCATTTTGAGAGCCATCAGTTTGCACCAAAATATGAACATACAGAAAGAAATGCATCATACAAAAGGCAGAGAGAGTGGCCTTTTGAAGTTTTTCATTCAATTTTATGACTCACTGATCGATAATCACCGTTGTTGATGATTTAAGTGGTGTCATTATCAGACTCAGTACATGAAAAATATCATCAGTTGCCTTCAAGGTTGTACAATAAAGTCTAAAGTTGTAGTGTTTCCTCACCTGTCTGTTTTCATTTGTGTCATCCCTTCTTCACCAGCCAGATTTTCCTCTGAGCCACACCACATCTCTCTCAGGGCTTTAGTCCCATGGCACGTATCAGTGCTATTATGAATTGTCTTATCTGACAGTCTCACCCTCCTGAGTCTCTTTAGACTTGATGAGCTTGGCCCTCATGTCGCATCCTCTTACTACAGTCGCAGCTGTTCCTTCAAATAGCAAAACCTTTCAGAAATTTAAAAAGGCAGCTTTATATTCATCTTTGATGTTTTCTAAAAGAGTTTGAAAGGGGTTCTGGGAACCTAAGGTTATGATACCCCGTAAAGATTTTCCTTCGGTCTTGTTTCAAGCACAGAAGAGCACCAAGACTCTCTCAGAGTTTCAACCTATTCTATATTTCGACCTCTGTAAACACATTATGTTTCTTCTCCTCTCTCCCTCCCCTGTTTCACATCCCATCACCCCGTCTCTTCAACCAGCCCGGGCTCGGCGCAAGAGACAGCGCTACGTGGAGAAGAATGGCCGCTGCAATGTGCAACATGGTAATATGCAGGAGACTTACCGCTACCTGACTGACATCTTCACCACTCTGGTGGACCTCAACTGGCGCTGCTCTCTCTTCGTGTTCGTCATGGCCTACGCTGTCACGTGGCTTTTCTTCGGGGCCATCTGGTACCTTATAGCATACTGTAGGTAAGCAAGGGGGTGGAACAAGTGGATTTATTTAGGTCTCTTCAGCCCTGAGCCATAGAGGAGTCTATAGAGGTTCATTGTACTCGAAAACTACTGTTGCTACGCACCAATGACAAAGAGTAATTGATTTGTGTCTATAATTTGACGTATACCAAATAACTTTAGTGAGCTTTAGAGGCACAGGTAGGCAGATTTTTTCAACCTTTGGATTGAGCCAGCTCTTTCCACCTGTTTCCAGTCTTTGTGATAAGCTAAGCTAATGGTCTCCATGGCTGTGCCATCATATTTAGCTGACAGATACAAGAGTTGTATCACTCTTGTCTTAAAACTTACTGCAAGAGCTATTTGAAAGAGAATAATCAAAACCTTTTCCTTCAAAGAACTCATCATGAGGCAATGCTACCCTTTTCACTGCTCAGAGATGGAGGATGAGTGACGAGCATCTCAAGACTTTTCTGCAACGAAGGCTGAAAAATCTTCCAGCCGAAACAGATGATAAAGCAGTATTAATATTATAGAGTATTTCATCACGATGTGTTACCTCTTTACAAGATGTGTCTGCTGGATCCCAGCTCTAATTAGCTAACGTATTCGTCTCCTAAAAATCAGGACCTCCTTATATCAATTACAGGCCACCTTAAGCCGTGCCAGAGAGCTGTCGGTGTTGCTGCACTTCCTCGGTCACCAACACAGGTCAATAAAAGTCATAGATTTTATAAATTACTTGACACTACTTTCATTAATTAGCGCTCCCTCTCTGGCTCGAGCGGTGTTAATCAGAGGCATTAGCCTGTGTGGTAATTAGTTTGAAAGAAAAATCTGCAGACTTTAGTGGCACTGGAAAAAAAACAGCAGATATAGTGAAGACTTTGTATGTAATGATATATGATGGAAAGAGTTGGTTTTTTCAGTATTGAGAAAAAGTGACAGCTTGAGCGCAAGGTTAATCATAATGACTAATATGAGGAATAGGATGTCTTGTTATTCATTATAGGAATGAGCTTAAAGTAGCTTGTAAATAAAAGGAGAGATGAGTCATCACACATTTATTTCTGCTCCTCTTCTCTTAAAATATAAATCTTCTCACTTTCTGTCTATTCTTGCCTCTTAACACCCACTTTGTCACCCTCCCTCCTCCCTTTTCTCACACATTCTCTCCTTCTTTTCTTCCCAAGAGGCGATCTGGACCATCTGGAGGATGAGAATTGGACACCGTGCGTTAACAATGTCAATGGTTTCATCTCGGCCTTCCTCTTCTCCATTGAGACAGAGACCACCATTGGCTACGGCCATCGCGTCATCACCGACCAGTGTCCAGTGGGCACCATACTGCTGCTGCTGCAAGCCATACTAGGCTCAATGGTCAATGCCTTCATGGTAAGCCCCAGGTCTTTTCCAAGAAATGGGAAAATCATAGAAGTCATTATTATATGTGCAGAATCAGGAATATAAAATATGTAAATTCCTGTCCTGGATTTTCTCATTCACACAAGATATTCTAAGCCAAATGAAATGTTTTAATATTTTTTTTATGAAGGCTAAAATTACAGGACATAATTATCTGTGTCAATTTGAGTTTTTTCTTTTTTTTAAAGGTATACTATGACAGATTTCTCTAAAAAACAATGCATATAAAGGTAATCCCCTTCAATCATCATTAATGACCCACTAGAAGTGTGTAGTGGTGTATTTATCTGCATAGATTCTGCTCTCTGCCAGTATTTTCTTCGTAATATTTTTTCCTTATGTGCAGAGAGGCAACAGCAGAAAGGATGTGATCTCATGGGATGGCATATAAATAGTACCCTTTAAACTTTTCATGTGATTTACCGCCATCCGCATTTTATGAGTTTACAGACATGCAGGAAAGGTTGAAGTCATGTGACTTTCATCATGTGAGCTACATTGTCATATTCATGTAACTTATAGTCGCAGGCTCGTTAGGTTTAGGCATAAAATGTACTTGGCTAGGTTTTGGAAAAAAGATAATGGTTTGGGTTTAAATGAATTTACCTACTGTACATTGAGTATGTGACATAATTTAGGTTAGGGTTACGGAAGTTAACCAAAACTCAGATTGTAAAATCAAATCCTAGATCAAATGTTCAAGTGATCTAGTTCAATGTGGCATAATCACACGGACCTAAAACAAAAAGTACATGTTAATACTGTTTGAACTGAGTCTCTTTGATTAAAATGAAGCCTCCTGTTAGTTCAAAATTTTATTATTATTCAGACACTAAATCGGTTTGTCTCCTCAAAAACAATATTTCCTCTCAAAGGGCTAATGTAGCTCAATGTGTTCCACAAAGTGAACACTTGGTTAACAAACACTGATGTCCATGCAGAATCATGTTTAGGCAAGCCTGAGGCTAATTCAAGAGTCGCTACAGTTTTTAAATATTAAACACTGGGAAAAGCACTAATGTTTATATTTAGCATTCTCAAATATTTAGCATTCTCAAATGTGCATCTGCACATTTTGTGCTCATTGTGTAAAACAAGAGAAGTAATTGTTTTTTCTATATACCTCTGCTTTTCCAGTTTGAGCCTTTTGCCCCCCTTTTCATCTCTCTTTTAACCTGTCAAACTCCCCTTCCTCCCCTCTATCCAGGTCGGCTGTATGTTTGTGAAAATCTCACAGCCCAACAAAAGGGCAGAGACGCTGGTGTTCTCCAAACACGCCGTCATCTCTCTGAGGGACGACAAGCTCTGTCTGATGTTCAGGGTGGGCGACCTTCGGAGCTCCCACATCGTGGGGGCCAACATGAGGGCCAAGCTCATCAAGTCCAAACAGACTCAGGAGGGTGAGACTGTCAGATAAGACAATTCATAATAGCACTGATACATTTTTTACTCACTAGCGATTAGGGCTGTCACAATATCAATTGCAAAAATATCATTGCCTCATTGCCAAATGAGCGATATTGTTTATTGTCTCCTTCAGGTGAGTTCATCCCGCTGGACCAGACAGACATCAGCGTGGGCTTCGAGACAGGTGATGATCGTCTCTTCCTGGTCTCACCGCTGGTGATCTCCCATGAGATTGACGTGCACTCACCCTTCTGGGACATGTCACAGACACAGCTGGAGAAGGAGGACTTTGAGATTGTGGTCATCCTGGAGGGAATGGTGGAGGCGACCGGTGAGGAATGGTTGATAATGTATAAGTAATGAGTAAATACGAATGATCCTTCTATCCCTGCTAAATCATATTCCCCTGGGCCTCATGCTCACAGCCGATTATTTAAAAGCAGAGATCACGAAAACTTTAGGGGCCGTCAAGTAAATTTAGAAATAATCTTAAAATTTATTCAGTTAAGTCTGGTAGCTTTGCACAGCAGTGAGCTGAAATAATGAGAAAATACAGCATAAAATAACTTTGTTTGTTTGTATGTATTTGTATATGTTTGTGTAATGAAATGAAAATGTGGACAATGAAGTGCTTCCAGTAAATTAATATACGGTTACTCCCTGGAAATAAAAGTAAATGCAGCTATATTGAGCTGATGATAATTACATTTTAAATTTATTACATTTCAGGACATATAAATACAATTTTATTATTCAAGGGTTTTATGTGATTTTGTGATTTAAAATGATAAAAAAAATGTTATCAAATATGACACCATAACAGCATTTGATTTTATGGGAAATAATACCTTACAATCTAATTAAACTATGAATCTGTACTGGCCTTTTCTGTTGTAAATGTATATTTAGCTGCAACAACAAGAATTGAGCATTAGGAAATTAATCTTGTAGATTTATACAACTTTATGATATTACAGTAATACCATCCCTGTTATAGAGAAAGCAAACCTTGTCCAGAACTGTCCATTAGAAAATTAAATTCTGCTGTTTGTGTTTAGATGTGCAGGTTTTGGTCTGAGAGCTCTCCATTTCTTTGCTCTTTCAGGAAGCTTTTAGAGCTTTATGATGTTGTCATTTAGATATATGTATAGAAGTGAATGAGTTGTATAACAGGGAACAAACCTGGAGTGATCATCTGAGGGCATGTAGATGTTTTTGTGTTTTCATACGTTATGTTCTCATCACTTTATTGTTGACTGAAGGCGCACTCCGTTTAAAATCTATGTATTGGGAGAAGATTAAAAAGGTGTTAGATCATATGCAGCAAAGCATCTTAGCAGCCAGAAAGACCATAAATAATCAGTTAAAAGCTTAAAAGGTATTGGGCTGTAGTTACTTACAACTTTACAGTATATTGAGTGGGAAAATAATTCACACAAACTGGGCAGCACATTATCTCTGCTCATAGCTACCCTCAGAGAATATATATTTAGAAGTAGAGTTTAACACCTATGTTATATTTATGGTTGTATTTCATATTGTTTGCTGCATTGACTTGTCATACTGTCTGAAAACTACAAAACCCAAACATGTTTCTGGCGCAGGTCTCTTTTTCTTCATCCGTTTATGTCAAATTCATTCTAAGAGGATGTTATAATCAAATGTTGCTCAGCAGAGCTTCACGATGTTGTCTCCATTAGTTAAAGGTGGCCTCTCTGCCTACTCCAAATATCGATTGCCTTTGTCCGAGACTCACAGAGAAGTAGCCGCTAACAGGAGACTATTCACATAAAGACAGATTGCCAAATTAATTGTTGCACAGGAAACCTCGAGTGGTTATTTCCTCTGATGAAGAGCGAAGACTACTGTGAGACTTAAGACATAGCTGTGCTTGTGTTTGTGTGGACAGGGATGACGTGCCAGGCGAGGAGCTCCTATCTAGCGGAGGAGGTGCTGTGGGGTCACCGGTTTAGCCCAATGATGTCACTGGCAGAGGGTTTCTTTGACATCGACTACGGAGCCTTTCATCACACGTTTGAGGTAATGTGTGTAACGTGTCTGTGTAACAAGGACTATCAAATATCCATCCATTTAGGAGCGTTTGATTTGGTAACCTGGGTCTGCTGCCTCATATGAAAAACGGAACAAACCGTGTATAAACCGTAGAGTGTAGCTAAGGGTTTGGGTTGAAAAATTAGCTATTTCTGAATTATTTAAGGAAGATTTCCGTCGCATTTTGTTTACACAGTCCACACATCGAATCCTCAATAGTTATCCTCAATACATTCCCCTAATGTAGAACTACTTTTCTTAAAATACAACTCTTGCCACATCTTGTTTCCCCTCCACCAAGGTGGACACGCCCTCCTGCTCAGCACGAGAGCTCTCGTTGGCTGCAGCCAGACTCGACGCTCACCTCTACTGGTCCATCTCCAGCAGGCTGAATGAAGAGCCCACCCTGACCAACCAGGCAGCCAAGCAGCCGGACAGCAGCTCGGCCAACAGCAAAGGAGGGGAGACAACCTTCATCGTCGGAGAGATGACCGACATCCAGGAGCAAACAGGACTGGGCGAGCTGAACGGCAGCGTCGCCACCGACCAATCTGAATCAGAGGCCTAGAACAGAGAATGTTTACAAAGACTTTTAGCATATCAGCACCACACCACAACTAGTGTCTGCAAATCTTTTCTTTTAAGGCAAAAGAGTAGTTTCATGAGTTCTACAGTACTGTATAGTATATGCCATACCTTATGTTACCACGAGGAGTTTATTTCTTGATATTTCTGTCTTTAATTAATTTCTATGTTGATCTTTGTCCCAGGTGTGCTCTATGTGTGATAGCTCTTCTTGATCTTTTGTGCTCGCTCCAATCACCCTTGCCTATATCTACATTTAAATGAAAATACTATGCTTAATGTGGGGTCAACAGTAGTATGTCCTGTGGACTAAGGCAGAATCTTAAACAGATAGAGGTCATTTGTCTTGCTAGACAAAACAGGTTGTTGTTTGTGCACATTGTAGGATTGTTCACATTAAAAATAGGGACAGTGCATAGATCCTTTATTTTTCACTTGCACATGAAAATCAATAGATGATATTGAGGTATAGACTTAGCAAATTTCTCAAGATGCAAAGATTGTTCCCAGATTTATTGTACATTAATCGGAGGTAAACATAGTGGGAAAGCGACATCAGCCCACAGATGCTTGTATATTTGACTACTCGGCTACAAACTTAATTTGAAAACAAGCTGTTATTTCATTAGGTACTAGAAAAAAATTTGTCAGATAGAAACTCTAGAGGCACACTGTATGTTTGTTCAAGAGTAACTTAACATCAGAAAGACAGGCATTGTTTTGCTGCCCCCTATGGTTTCAAACGTAGTCAAACCTCTCACCACACCCAGCATCATTTTTGGCTGTGGTCAGAAATGAGTTGCACCTGTAACCACACCCCAACAGTGATGTCACCAGGACCTGGAGAACACCTGCACATCCCTGCGGCAAGGTGAGTAGTTAAACCACTGGATGGCAGTAAAAAGCAAGAACTCTCTGCAGTACTCATATGACTATGCTGACGTTCCTCTCTGCACTTTCACATTATGGCGAATAGAGTATCTATTCACACAAAGAAAGGGTTAACAATCAAGTGTGTCTATGGCGTCATTTAATATATGGCGTGTGCAGCTCAAGGATTATCTATCTTTAGTCCCCAGCCAAGCAGGAATTAAAAGCACAACAGTGTCCTGCTCAGTTCAGCCCTAACTCCTGCTTCTGCTGCTGCATATATTGTATATGTGGCCATTTTTACTCGATGTTTTTAATATTTAACATATCTGTTAGAATGAATAAACTGCTGTATATTCCAGACTGACTGTCTCAGATTGTTTGATATTTTAGGAATATAGCTATTCTTTAGGAATATAGCTTTTATTAAGATGAGTGAGATTAAATGCGTGGTGAAGAAAACAAACTAGTGCAAATCAAGAATCAGTATTTTATCCTGAAAATCCTATGGTAAATGATATCACAGGTTGTGGACTGCAGCTTCGACAGAAAATACATGTATCTGGTCCTTGTCTTAGAATACTGCAATATGCAAAATCAATACAAAATCAGGTTTGGGAATGTAGCCAATTAAATTCAATCATGTGCCATATAGTATGTGCCAGTATGACTTCAAGGCACTTAAACCATACTGGAGTATTTTCATTTTATGTTGTATCTCATTACAGTCCAGAGAGAAATATATTTGTAGCTGGAGCAGAGGAAAGATCCACCTAGACAAAATTTAAAAAAAAGACATGAACAAATTAAACTTGAGCAAACAACAAGAGGCCTAAACATAGGTACCACACATGTATACAGAACTCTTACATCTGTAAGGGAGTGGCCAGACAACCATAGGCTTCAAATGCTGCAGGATGATGAACTGATGAAACAGGTTAGAAGACTGATGCAATGAGGAGGAGGAGTAGAGTGGCCCAAGTGAGGCTCAGAGAGAAACACCATGAGAATCAAAAATAAGAGAGAACCATTAGGTTACTTATGAGACTACTACATTTACATTTACATTTGTTTTGTGTTCTTCCTCAAAAACATATGTGCACCTTAGACCATGGACCCCAATTAAGTAAATCTAACATTTTGTCCTATAATTTTTTATCCATATTTCCATACCTGCTTATCGTTTGCGGATGTGCATGGGGGCTGGAGCCCAGCTGACATTGGGCAAGAGGTGGGGTACACCCTGGACAGGTTGCCAGTTGATTACAGGGCCAACATATAGAGAGAGAAACAACCATTCACATTCTCATTCCCAATTTAGAGCCCCAGTTCACCGAATTTGTGTGTTTTTGTACTGTGGGAGGAAGCCAGAGGATCCCGAGCAAACCCCTGCAACATTCAAATTCCACACAGAGAGACCAGACTGGAGTCGAACCAAGGACCTTCTTGTTGTGAGGCAACTTTTCACACTACACATTTCCCACCCATTTTTATGTTATGTAGTGAATGAAGAGAGGTGTAGAATTATTATACGTTGGCTGAGGTATGCAATCTACTGAGTGCCATAGTACTGGAGAATAAGTATTGATGCATTTACATATAAACATCATTTTAATGTTGTATTTTTGGGGGGCTTAGTACAGGTTTTATATAAAGTTGTGCAGATTTATCTAGAACAATGCTTCATAAATTTACATTACATGTATAATGGATCTGATATGTAACTATGGCTGCAGTGTTAAATAAATATATTACAAGGTACAATACTAACTTCTAGTGAAATACTGTTACCTTAACCACAATTATACTTAGTTACAGTTCTCAGCTAAATTTGATGATCATTTATCTCTTAGAGGAGTAACTCTTTTAAAGTTTAATCATCTGCTGCATTATAAAAATACACTCTTTTGTTCTGATTTTATACAATCACAATCACTAACCTATCCAGGCGGTTACTATTTGACTAATGGCCCATAGTGAACTTTTCATCTTCTTTAAAGGCACACAGTATCTCATTTGAAATTCAGGACTGGCTTTCAGCACCAGGAGAAGTCAGCACATTGGGTTACTAGGCAGATTCTTGGCTTTAAAAAAAAGAAAAAAAAGAAATGTCTTTTTCTTTCTTGGCTGCTAGATGGCGCAAAAGATCCCGCATCTCTTCCCCCAGCTAGTGACACAGCCCTATTGGTGTGTAACGAGATGGGGTCCCCGTCTCGGCTGTCTCCTAGGCAACCGGGGCTGGGGACAGGGAGAGGGCAGAGTGTGTGTTTTTCTGTGAATGTGTGTGTAGATGTGTGTTTGAACTGGACCTTTTGCAACTGATGGGAGAGTTGATGAGGATTGTCAGAGTTGATGAGGCGTTATAGTTTGATATTTGGGTAAGACTGGGTGATGATGATGATGATGATGCACAGCAGTGACCTTGAGGTGGAAAAGAACAAATGACCTTGACATTGGAAAATAGGTCAGGGAGGATATTGACTTTTAAAATTTTTTTTTTTTACAACAGATGAATTATCACATAGAAATAGGAGTTTCTAAATAACTAAATAATCCAGGACAGCCTGAAGCATCAAAGTGCCTTTTATAGAGTCCAGACTGAGTCCAGAGTCAAGTCCGGACCTCTGGAAACATACAGCTTCAGCAGATATGACGGTGCTTTGAGCTTTCACCTCATGTTGCATGAGACGACATTTTGTTTGGGAGTGAAAGGGTAAATGCAAGTTTAATAGTTTGATAGTTTCCAGTGATTTTCAACCACAGACATGAACCCCATGTGCCAATTCTAAGTTCTAATTATAATTTTAATGAGCTGCATTTTTTTTCCTTCATGATGTCTGCTGAGCTGAAATCAATATTTATCTTCATTGAAGGAAGTCATGACAGTCTTGTTTTAGTTGAAGTGAAAAAGAGGAGAGGAGCATTTTAAAAATGTAAGAATTACAGAGGAAATATGATGTTCAGCAGTTTCTGTGAGACAAAACGTATCCGCAATGAGGCTTATAAACTTGTTTTTGGACAATTGTATTAAGAGTTTTAGAAATAATAGATCAATGGGACGTCGATGTGAAAAGATATTACATTCATCGTAAATATGAACAGCTCAAGCCTGAAACAACCTGAAAATCATTCAAATAATGTGCTTTATGACTTTTGGTGGAGAACATTAAAGCTGGTCTAGTCAATATTTTTTATATTAGATATGGATCAAATGACTCCATGCAATGTGAAAGGGGATGAACCCACAGAGGATTAGCATCTGAATCTGCAGGTCCCCTTAGCTCGATGGTTGTTAGCATCATTTAGCTAATTGTATTGGTTTTACAGCCTGAAACTTCACTGTATTGCTTCACTTTTGCTGCACACACACACACAAGAAAGAAGACAAAGCCACTGTATGCTACCAGTCCAGCACAAAACAAGCAACAGTCAAACTTTGCAACTAGTTTGTGAACATTCAGAGCTACAGTAAAAGAGAAGACCATAAACACAACTTATGTTTCACATGAGTAAAGCGAGCAATTTAAGTTGTAAGTTTTATGGACTATGGTTGGTACAGTTAGCATATGGGAGCATATGGGTTGGCTTTGAATGTGTGTTTATGGGTGTACTATATGCTTGCATGCATCCAGGTGGGCAGATGGTTCAGTTTTGCATGGACAGCCACAGTAGAGCACAGTATGTGTGAGGGAAGCAGGCACAGACATACAGCACGCACACAGCTCATTGCTTTTACAGCCTGCAACTTTACTGTTTTGCCTCACTTTCGCTGCAGTCATCAGTGTTTTCAGATGCAGCAAGCCGATGCAGCAAAAGAAAAAAAAATCTCACACAAAATCCACTGTATGCTACCTGTCCAGCACAGAACAGCTGACAGTTAGAGTTTGTAACTAGTTCGTGAACATTTAGAGGTAGAAGAAGAGGCCATAAACACGTTCTGAATTAGTTTAGCTCGTCTGACACATGCCTCCACCCTGTACAATGTTTTGTGGAAATCGGTTCAGTAGTTTTTGCATAATTAGCATAACATTGTGTAATCTTGCAAAGTTAAGGCAAGGTATAAAAAAAAACTACTGCATCTGCCCCTCCTTCTGGACCTGCACCAAAATTTAATGGGTTATTTTCTGGCTCATGTCCCATCCTTCCACTATGTCTCATGGAAATCTGTCTGGTAGCTTTAGTGTAAACAGACATGGATGAAAACATAACCTCATTGATAATGAATGGTACCCTGTTTCTGCTGGATGTGTAAGTAGACAACTGTTTGCTAACACATTTTCTATCTGATATAAAGGGGATGAAATGTCAATGTTGTGTTTACAGATTGTTGCTCCGTCCCCCCAAGTCAGCAACACAAACTTATAAAACTAACAAACAAAAATGCAATTCTTGTCAAAAATGAGAGCAGAACAGCCCAATATGCAAAGAGAGACATACGGAAAGCTTTGTGTTATTATAATTTGGGAATTTGCAAGACAGACTTGGTAATAATAAAATAGCAGGTCTATGCAGTGCATGTCTCTGATTTTCAAGTATCTCCTGATGCAATTCAACCCATATGTGGAATGAACCTTTTCAAATTCAGATATGTAAATTACCTCCTGCACTAGTTCACATAATTGTATGGATTGATTTTTCCAGCTGCTTTTCCAGTAATTCTTCATATCACTTTCCATACTGCATAAACCACAAGGCTCCACTATAAGGCACGGCAACGTTTTTGCTGAAAATGGAGACGTTTTTTCTTTGCATTCGGAAAAAGTTTTCGAAACGATCTCCCTGCAAAAACAATTGAAAATGCTCTAGCATGCATATCAGGGTAGTGATTGGTGGTGTAACCTTTCAAAATCAACACCACAGAATAAGATCACAGTAGTGATGCAGCAAATGTACATTGGAAGAGCGCAAATAAACTCAATAGAGTCTGCAGCACAAACAAAAACCGGACAGTCCGACATTGTTTTTTTGTGTGTTTTTTTTCTGTCCATAGTGCTGTCCGCGTACGCGACTAAGGCTGGAACCATAATAAGCATGACGAAGCTTCGCTGTGACGTCATCATTTTAAGAGGAGCTGCGTTTTGCTCGTATAAATGGTGACCCTCTGGAGCCTGTTTTCAAAAGTTTGCATTTTCAGGCCCTGAAAACACCATTTTCATGTAAACACTAGTACTAATAAAATATCAAGAACACATTTGGTCACGTCTCCGTTTAGAGCTGGTGATTAATTATCAAAACCTGATTAGAGCATTCAAGATGCTTGGAAGATTCAATCGTACCATGATGGGGAAAAAACATGGCAAACATCAATAAAATTTCAGTTTTCTGGTTTTATAAATGCATGCAATAAAAAACTATCAAAGGTGAACAATGGTGACAATATAACACCTATTTAAAAGATGCAATTCGAGTCAAACACACTGCTAATGAACAATTCAGTGCTTGTCTCGTAAAATAGTGTTAAACCAATACTGACCCTTGGGCCAGAGATGGCCCTTCACTTCCCTTCAGGCAGTTGTTCTAAAAAGGAAGCACAAGTACTATAAGGAACATGAGCGTCCACCAAGTGACACGTTATGTTGCCATAGAGATGGGTATTGCTGGCAGAGCCTTGACAGTGTGGCAGGAAGCAGGAGAAAAGCTGATACAGAGATGTGTGTTCAGCAAGTATTCCTTTCCATAACATTTCTTGACCTCCAACACATGACCAGTGCAGGAGCTCAGATTTTCCAAAGGTCTATATTTTTCTTTTCTGCGTGTATTGTTTATATTAATTGTATATTCCAAAACAAATGTCATAAATTTATGTTCACATTCTCTGCTTGCCTGAAATCTATGTTCAGCGCTTAATAGTGTTTTTACTTTATATTGGATTAACAGACCTGCTGACTGGCTAAAACTATTCACATCAGCCTCCCAGTGCTGAGTTTTAAGATGTTGGAATTGGTCGTCAACTTTAAATATTCCGGCTTGATGCGAGATGTAGGGGTCTTGAACATGGAGGCTTGATCTGGAAGGTAAACAGATAAAATCTCAAGTCAAGTTCCACTTCTTAGTTTTTTAAGCTTCATCGGGGAAATGTTGCTGAAAGAGAAAAAAAGGCTGATCACTCAATTTCAATGTCACCAGTTCAAGTAAATAAATCAGACAATTACACAATATTAGTATTAACTTCACCAGAGTGAGGGAAAGAGTTGAGAGTCAAGGATTTTGTACTTAGGACATCTAACAAAGACATACTGTACATGTTTCCACATTGTTGTGGTCTTTTATAATATGACTCCACAAAACCAATCCGTCAGAGTTGGGATTTGTAGTTCATATTTCTTTCGTAGTGACGAGTGGTTTGGCCAGTATAGGAAGAAGACAAGAAATGAAACGGTCATTGGTAATGGGACCAGGGTGACAATCTTTCAAAGTTGAAATTCATAACTTTCTGCTCATTGTTTGTGTCTCTTGTACAGAGAAGTGACTGAAATCATGTTTGAACTGGGATCACTTGAACTGCTCTCTATCTGTTCTTAACAGGTTTCAATTGCTTTGTCGACTAGGACAAAACCTGCCGAAGCAGCCAATCGTAATTTGAACGTGCCTCCAATCATGACACATTTTGTATTTTGTGCAATATTCCACCTGACAACCCTTATCCAAAGTCAAACTCATAGGAACCATAATTTAAGGTTATTGGATTTGCAACAGCCAACTATTTAAATCTGGTGGATCAAACAATTTTTGAGATCTGCACCAAAATGCTCACATTCAGATACCAACCCCCTAAATATGCCAAATTTTTTTCATCAAGATAGATTCATTATTCCATGATGAATTCAAGAAAATGTAAAAAAAACAACAACAACACCCTATCTCGCAATATCAAAGAAGGTAAAGAAAAAAATCATGGGTCCACCCATTTATCCAGATCCACACCAAAATTTCATGGGGTCTATTCTGGCCCAAGATCCATCCTCCCACCAAGTTTCATTGAAATTTATTCAGTGGTTTTTGTGTAATACCCGCGGACAATCCACCCAACCAACCAACTAACCAACCAACAGACTCAGGTGAAACATAACCTCCTTGGAGGTAACAAAGGATCATGAATCCATCTTTATTTAGTTGAACTGCCATCCAGCAGTCATTACACTGGTAAGCTAAAAGATTAGGATGTGTGTCAATCAAACCACTTCCCTGTATAAGGGGGGGGGGGAGTAAAGGGTTCCAAGGTGTTGGCTTTTTGCAGGGACCTCTGAGGTCAGGCTTGAACACTTTGTCATCAGTTAGAGCATCTCTTGGATGAGCATGTTGTCCCGTCACTCCTCTGAAAGAGGGATCCCTTAGACTGCAGCATGTCACAGTTGGCACAGGAAGGCCTGAGTCCAGCACATTTAATTAGGCAAGCTGTCTTTGAATTGGAAGGGAGGGGGGGGACACACAGTGACGAGTCATCAACATCACCAAGGGCGCGGTGCTGCTCGCTGCCATTCTGCACATCTGAAACTAACAATGTGGGAAAGAGACACATGGGAGTTTTAGTAGAAAATTGTCACTGCCAGATGGACTTTTTATTGGAAAATTAGCTGAGTAGTGCAACAAAAATGAGCACATGCAATGACTGACCTTTCTTTTTTGGAAACACACAAGGTGTCAGGTTTGAGAGACAAAGACACAAGGAGATACAGATCTCACTGCTCCATACATCTCCAAGTTATCATACCCGTCAATATGTCAGATGGAATAAAAAAAAAAATGACTGTTGCTATGAAAAAAAAGCAAAGTTAGGCGATACAGTTTGGAAGAAACCATTCTGACATCCCTCTCTGTAACTGTCTGCATGTGAGGAGCCCACCCCACCTCATCTGTAGTGAGGAGAACCCAGTCCAGGCAGCCAGCAACCAGCCCGTCTCTGCCTACCAATAGGCATGCTCGGCTCAAGCTCTGTGCAGTGCTCTCAGTCTCAGCAGTTGAAGCTGGGCGCAGGGGAACTGCGACGGCCGCGCCAAGCATCTTCCCAGGTATGCGTCTCTCCGCCGCTACGCCCTTATTCGTTTTTGCTCTGTTATGGCATCCTGCTGCATGCTATTTCCCCACTCTGGCGACACTGGCTTATTTCTAGGGAGGGGTTGCTGTTGTGTCTTTTTTTTTTTTTTTTTTTTTTTTCTTTTCTTTATTTTTTGTGGCTCACGTAGCCTCCTCTGTAGCGCAGGGTAGCGGGTCTTGGTAAACACTCAGTCAGCGAAGACGCATCTGCAAAACCTCCCCGTTAACTGCGCGTCAACTTGCACACACCTCAAAATGTTCGACAGATCAGCGCCGAGCCGCCGCTGCTGATTGGCGAGGTGGAGATGTGCGCTCGCTGGTGCGCTGCGTGCATTTCTTGGGCAAAATTTGCAGCGAGGTTATGATGTTGCCAAGCGGCTTTCGTCAAAACATGACCGCTGACTATATTTTCAACTTACAGTGCGTGCAGGTAGAGGTTTTTTTTTTCTTCTTCTTTTTTTTTTCTGATATGCGCTCGACTTGCGGCACTGGGCGAAGCAGGTATTGGGAGATGATTTGAAAAAAAGCATTTCATAGCAGTCAATTTGATGTAGGCTGTGCCATATAACACTGCAGTAGGCTATAGTAGGTCATTCTGTGTCCATGCATAGACTGCTATTCCTCCAACAGTGATGTATTATTGATAGCTGTATGTTGTGATACAGCGGATCTATTTCAAATCATTATTCATTCATACAGTGAGTTATCATCCAGGGAAAATGACGGTGGTGAGGAGGATGTTTTTCAGAGAATCAAGTGGACTTAGTTAAGACAAAGTGATCTGAATTATAAGCGCGCTGAGCTGGAGCTTTAAATGAGTTTGCAGAGGTAGTTTTATGATTAGTCTGGTCGGTGCCGTTCTGTTTTCCCTGTCACTAGGTAAGATGTAGGTACACTCCCTCAGCAGTTAGGGTGGTGCTGCCTGCTACTGCTGCTGTGTTACAGTGGCCACTACCTGTGCATGCAGTCTGTCAGGCCTGGCTGTACATTGGGGGCCTCCCTCCTTCAGCTCCGGGCGGGTGGTGGTGATGAAGTTAATTTCTAACAGTATAAAGTATATTTAGACTCAGCCTTTAGGGCTGCACAGGAAAGACAACAATGCAACTCCTCACATAAAAAAAACTGATGTTTCCAAAAGCAAAAAGGGACTAAACTCTTAATATTGTCACTGAGTGACCTCAACAGTTTTACAAAACTTGACTTTATTGCTAATTCTCCTCACACTTAATATTCTGTTAGCTCTCAGCTTACCAATAATGTACACGTACAAATCTGGATGTATTGTAATTAATTGTACTTTTGTTGTTTGTATGTAAAAAAGGCTCACATCCCATAGCAAGTACCATTCATTTCTATCCAGACCTATCATTCAATTCTGACATGTTGAAATCCCTAATCAATATATCCATTATATAAATTTGACTAGTTCCAATTAAAATGAATGGTATCTACAACTCAATTCTCACTGGTCAATATAATAGTCAATGATATCAACAGTTGAATTCTTACTAATCTTCAATGCTATTGGGAATATCCAAAATTAATATGGTAATTCTGACACCACATTTGGAATTATTTATTGATATGTCGGACATATCAGAAATGCAATTATTGATATCTGAAATGAACATTTTCACCGGTCAGAATATTATAATTTCAACATGTGAAAATTAATTTGCAGATATCTGTAATTGTTATTCTCACTAGTAATATTGAATTACTGATATCTACAATTACATTAAAGATGTCTGCCTCTCTGTGGAGTTTGCATGCTCTCTCGGTCCCCGTCGCAGTTCCCTCCGGATGCTCCGGCTTCCTCTCACAGTCCAAAAATATACAATATAGGTGAACTGGTGATTCTAAATTGCCCGTAGGTTTGAATGTGAGCGAACTGGCGACCTGTCCAGGGTGTACCAGGCCTCTCCCACGATGCCTGCTGGGATTGGCTACTGCCTCCCTGCTACTCTGCAAAGGATAAGCAGTTATAGACAGTGGATGGATATCTGTATGTCAGCTTTGGCTTGTGGACATGTCATTTTTATGTGACAAAATTGATTTACAGATATCTTTAATTAACATTTTAGTCCAAATTACCAGTCAGCCCTACTTTTAAATGTTAAAGGGGCTTGCC
This sequence comes from Chaunax sp. Z400, assembly GCA_037577475.1. Lineage (NCBI taxonomy): Eukaryota > Metazoa > Chordata > Actinopteri > Lophiiformes > Chaunacidae > Chaunax > Chaunax sp. Z400. The sequence goes on along the minus strand of CM075198.1, from coordinate 10,813,082 downwards.
ATACGTGTGCCACATTTCCGCTCTGCAATCATTTGAAGCTGTGACCTTGTGGAAAAGAGCCACTGTGTGTGTGGTTCGCTCTGGTTCTCTCTGATAAAACTCTGCATTCAAGCAAGCTCCTTTTCTATGAGTTCATCTTCACTGGTCATAACTGTTCTTGGATTTGGGTAATTCAAGTTGCTCTTGACTTGATTTTTGCTGCATTTACCAAACCACAGATTCACTCCTCTTGAAGAGCCAGGAATAGTTGGAGGACTTACAATGTACGTCAGAGGCCCTGATTAAACGTTCTGATTTTTAATGTTCTATCTGCTCTGTCTCTTCTAGTCAGTGAAGTTATAGTGACATTCATAGACTGCCTAATCCATTTATCCAATAGTGTTGTCCTTTAAAATGTGTTTACAAACAGAGATTTTCTGCTGAGCGTTTTACATCTGCATAGTATTCATGATCTCCAGATGGCTGATCTCTGGTGGCTCATCCAGTATGAAATAAGCTTCCAGGTCAGGGCCAACTTCTAACTGCAAAGTGGACAAAGTTATGGAGTCAGAAATGTTAAGGTCACCTTAAGGTCAATAGAAGAGGAAAGAATTTTTGCCAATTATTTAAATGAAATTGTTTTTTATACAATTGATATTTTGCATTATCAATGAAAATGGAACAAGGACATATTTTATTGACAGATTTAAGTAAACATTTTTGCAGCTGCAACAATAGTCAATCAACAACAACAACTACAACAAAAATCAACAACTACTTTTCAGGCATATTTATACAAAAATACCAAATGTTTATTGGTCCCATTCTCTCATATCCAAGGATTTTCTTCTCTCCATCATATTTGATGTGAAACTAATCGGCTGATGAATCGATAATGAAATGAATCCCTAGTTGCAGCCTTAGTTTGAGTGTTTAACCCAATTAGTACTACCAGCATTTGAAAGTTTAATTAAAAAATAATTTGTTTTTAAAAAAACCTGTATAATGCAAAGTCATTAGAGCACACATCAGTGTTTATTGATTCCAGCAAAATAAATAAATAAATAAATAATAATCGTAAGTTATTCGCTACAAATTGCATAGTACAGAATAATTCCTTTTTAACAGCTTCTGAGGTAAGGGACAGAAACAAGTCTAATATATAGCTTACGTAAATATTAACTTGTTATTAAGATCACATGTGTTGTTCATGGTAGACCAACAATATGAAACCAGTGCATTCTCTAGGAAAACACAAGACGCTGTGAGAACTGGTGCTCTGCCCAAGGAATCTTGAGTCGACAGTTTGTATTGGTATTAGATAGGTCTGTTAAGTCACATGACCTCCATCCCCGATATAAAATGTAATCTGTATTTCAAAAATCGGAGAGGTGGATTGTTGGAGTTTCATTTAAAACATTGAGGTGTTTGCTATGAACAATTTGGCAAAGCTCCACCCTAACCAAGTCTAAGTTTATTCTAACAATTAAGTGTTTGGTTCAACACTGTTCTTGTCCCTTATGGGCAACCGTATGGCAAATAAAATGTGTCTCTCTATTCAAGTCCAAACATGATTAGCCAAAATGCTTATGTGTGCAAAGCCTTTGATCACTGTGCTACTGATTTATAAGTCATCCAATGTCATCTCCAAACAGGATGGACCGTTATAGCCACTAATTCATATATCAGACAGACAGGGCTGCTTTTGCATTCAGATATAAGTGATCACACAAACAGCAGAGTGACTTAGGAGAATACTCGTCCAATGCAACATTTAGTCCATGTTCAAGCTGTCATACAACCTGCTACTTTTTTACCTATTTGAAATACTAAAATGAATGATCGATCAAAGGAGAATTTGTAATCGGCTGGTTTTTTTTTCAAACAAAAATGTCATATATGTGCTGCTTTTGTCTGTGGGTATCAGTCTGTTAAAAAACAATTATATGAAATTACCTCAGGCTTTAGGAAATTATGACGGCTTCTTTTGACTATGTTCTGAGATTTCATCTATCAAGCAAATAACATTTAACTAAGATAATAATCAGCAGATTGACAGTGAATGAAATGATTATAAATTTTGCAGTGCAAATTGTATTTTACCAATACAGGACTGGCTTTATTTTGTGTACGGTGAGTAGAGTTTAAAAATTGTTGTGTCTCTGCTGTTTAACAGATATATTTATGATCACATGCACAGTCACAGATTATACAGGTATGAGGAATTACATATGACATAAAATCTTAATGAGGTTTCATGTAGTAGTTTTGTTAACTTGAACTTTGCTCTATTTTCAGCTCCTTTTACACACATATTTCATGTTCATTATAGCTTTTATATTATAGCACAGTAAGTTAGAATTTGAACTGAATTGTATGATTCAGAAGTTGAATCACTCTGCTTGCATGTGATAAATGTTGCATCTATTTTGTTGATGTCATGAGAGAAGAAATACTGGCAGCTTGTGGATTTACACCGTGCATGGTGAAACATATGACAGAGGGAAAGAGGACTATACATTCTGAACAGTCATTTGTATTAAACATTACATTGTCTCATATGCTGAGTGCCTATGGAACAATAACAATGGCTGTGGTGACAAATGTTCCACCTAGAACCTGCTTGGGTTAAACCATTATTCCACTGTATTTATCCCAAACCAAGGGTAGAGAAATCATTTTGTAGGCAGGGGTTTAATGAAGGGAACAACTCTCTGTTTAGCAATTCTTAAATTAGACAATGGATTTAGACAGTTTGGAGAGATGAGACAATTTCTTTGGGTAGATGGATGGGTGTGGCTAATGTCACACATTTTCTGGTTTCTAGGCTTAGGATAGAATTTCAGGATTGTTTAGGAAAATGAACTGGACCACAGAGAAAGAAGAAGAAGATGAAAATTAGCAGTTTACAATTTTAAAAGTTATGTTGCAGACACAAAAGACTGTAATGTTTAGCACATTTAATGTTAATTCAGAACAGTCACTGAGCTCTCATCATAGCACATGCTGAAAAACTAACACGTTAACACATCTGGGAAGGTAATAAAAAAAATCTATATTTCTGCAAGCATGTTGTAAATGACACACCTTAATTTAGCCGCATGCAGAAATAATCTGTTCACATGTTACCTGGTCCCTCCCCTTTCCTCCCCTTAGTGATGGCCTCTGCTGAGCAGCCGTGCTCCAGCTTCCACCAGCAGCTCTGTGCATAAGGCAGCACCACCTTTGCCCTCCTGCCCAGAAGCGAGCGACACCACCATGTACAGTGTGGAGGACCTTCTCATTTCGCACGGATATAAACTACCCAAGAGCGACCCTCCGTCTGCCACTCCTTATGACAAGCGCCCTGCTGATTGCCAGCGTGAACTTGTAGACAACAGGGCTGGTCGGGGGGCCCTGAATGGGTATGAGGCGGACCGGGGGGCAACTATTACAGGCATCTATGGCAGCAGGCCGGCAGTGGTGAAGGGCTACCCCATCACAGACAATGAGAGCGTGGAAAGAAACCAAAGGAGAAAAGAAGCTGGTATCGGTATCCTAGGTGACGCTCAGCTCTTGGGTGATTCTCTTGCCACAGATAGTGGGTGAGTGTTTTTTTTTCTCTCTTTTGCAATCTCCCACACCCTTTGCCTTCCCCTTTTCCTCTCCCTCCTTATCACGGGGGCCCTTAAGTATTGCATGCAAAACTGAGTCTGCACTGCGCAGGTTTTTTTTTTCTGCCTCTTCCCTTCCCCTCCTTTCAGAGCTGCAGAACACTGTGGCTGCAGTAGCACCACTGACATACCTTATCCTGGGATATAAGGAATAATGAAAGGTGCCTTTGCGCTTGTTTGAGTAGTTTATGTGCCTGCACAGAGATGTGGCTTGTATCTATGCGAAGCCCACCCATGCACTGCTATCGTCTCCGCAGATGCAAACAGCAGCACAAGACAGTGAGCAAACTGAGGAGGAATGAACATGCCTCAAGACAGGCGCGTAATCACTCCACTGTAAACACTGGCACACTGAATCACGCCCAGCACGTGCTCTGTGATGTAAGCATGTTGCTGGGCAAGTGTGCACAGTGCGGCTCCCTTCAGCCATACAGTAGCATATGCTGCTGAGGATGATCCATTGACTTTGCTGCTTAAATGAATGAGTAGAGTAACGAATACATTGACTTAGTGCAGTGCAGATATAAAATGAAGCATTTAAGAAATGTAATTGTAATCCAGTCATTATTTATTAGAGTGGATATTTTACAAATGTACTGTAAAAAAAATGTATTGTATGTATGGAACTACAAACTGCAAATCATGGTGTTATGTGACTGTATCATACACATGTATCACAAGCCTGAGAAAATACAATTATTGATCTCTTTCCTTTGAAAGGTCCGATGGTTACGTTTGAATTTCAACGAGCATTTCAAACCCACCCTCCCTCATTCCATCATAACTGTCATCAAGGTAGCTTAAGCTAAAACATGCTTGGATGTGACTAATAGCTTATGGAAATTCATGGATATTAGAGTGTTTCTTCTATTTCGTTAAGCAGTGCTCTTCCGCCACACCAAGGAAATTAGCATGACCACTTGGGAGAATTAGAAATGTAAAATTACAGTGTAATTTAACGAAATGACCCTCTCAAACACAAAGAAGTGACGATTCTTTTTGAGAATTAATCTGTGATGATGATTAAGTATGCTATTTCTAAGGTAATTGTTTTGACAGTGCAACACGCATTATAGCTATATCCTTCAAATAAGAGGTAAATATGGAACCATGACTAAAATCATCTCTAGGCAGCACTGCTTTATCACACTACAGTGGAACCACTGTTTTTGTACTTGCCAATAGTCACATTTAATTACAGTGCCACCATCTGGCTGATTGGGCTAATTTTTCTTTGCTAGCACTTGCACAATTATTGGGCCATGTTTCATATATGTAGCTCACACCAGCTCATGGCAATTTAATCTGCGGCATAAGAATAAAAATAACAGACGGCACAAACTCAAAAGGCTTCAACCTCTTTGGGGTTTGAGCCCTAAATATTATGTTAGGATATCCAAAGCTAATGACCACATGTAAAATGTTAGTCATTTTGCAACTTCTGTAACTACAACTACATCTAAGCGAGCTTCAGGGTCCATCTCACTCTCCTGTAAGACTATGAATGTGTCTTAAACTGAACTTTTCTGTCTTTGCAGGTTCTATGATGTTCCCAGTTTGACTTATTCAGAGCCGCTAAGCTATGATGAGAGGGATGTTTCCTACTGGCGGAGGCGAGGCCAGGACTTCAGCATCCTTCTAGACTATGCTGATGGAAGGGAGCTGAGGGCCTCTACTGGAGCATGGAGGCCACAGGCCCTGATTACAGCAGAGGAACACAGAGCCGAAAGACAAGCGCAGCAGCTATGGGAGGACATTTCCTGGCTAAGGGACTTGGATGCAGCCCCTGGTCAACTAAGAGTAACCGAGGAAAGAAAGTGTCAGAGCCTCGGTACAGAGGAGTGGAGGCCTGCTGTGGGCCTGGGAAGGCAACTATCGGATGGGGACGGAGACAGGTGGGCTCAGGACCAGTATCGCCTGAGGACTCCAGAGGGTTTTTTTCACCCTCGAACCAAAACAAAATCTCAGTCTCTCCCCAGAGTTTTATTACCTGGAACTAGTGGCAGAGAGCTCATTCCATCCAGGCCAAGCCTACCTGACAGACAACAGAGGATAAATAGCACTGTCTTCTCTGGGCCCTATAGTAGATATATCTATAGTGGTGCTGTTGTCAGGGACCGGTGGGGTAGAAATGCAGGGCCAAGCAGCCATGTTGCACTTTTACCAAAGCCCAGGTTCAGCAGGCCTTTAAAGCCTCCGTCGTATGAGATTCACCAGCAGACTAGGGGTAGCGCAGAAATGCTTGCTATAGAGCAGGGTGCCAAACAAAAAGAAAGGTTTGGCTATTTTCCAAGGGGAGGGGATCTGAGACAAGACTATTTCGCACAACACTCTACCATCTCTGGAATGGAGCCCCCTGGATACATCCCACCCCCATCATATAAAAGAGCCCCTCCCCCAAGAGCAGTTTCAATCAACCGCAGTGAAATGGCAAGCTTAAGATGGAGGGCAGATGCACTGCAGATGCCCAGCTCAGATCCTGGAAGGTGGCTATCCAGATCAACAGGTGGTTCCTGGCTGGAATATTATGGAGATCGTGTTGCATCCTATCGAAAACAGGTACATTCTGTACATGAAGAACAACCAGGTCATGCCCGTCAAATACCCACTGAAGACCCAAGAGTGAAGCAAATCTCAGGAGGGCCTAGCGGAAGTTCTCTCACCGACTCAGACAAGATACGTAACGTCAACAAAGAGACTCCATCCGCTAAGATTTTAGGACAATCTACACATGACAGTGCCTTTCCTCCTCAACAGGGATCAACTCTCAATACTGACAACCGCAAAACAGCTCTCACTGATAATGACAGCAGTAATCGATGGTGCAACAGGGGAATTAACAAAAAAAGTGACAGTGTAGCTACTGAACAAAACCGTAGTCAATTTTTTCCTTCATCTATTCTGGGTAAACCACCACCTCCCCCATGCAAGCCAGCTGACCAGGGTGTCTCAGAAACTGTGACAGAAGTGAAAAAGATCGAGCAACCTGAGCCACCAGAAAAAGACAAATCCAAGAATCTAAAAAAGAGACTTAGTGAGACAATTTTTTGTTTGGTGTCTGTCCCTGTTACTCCGCAGCTCACTGGGATAATCCGTGATCAGAATAACAACAACGAGAAATCACCAGACCCAGCAGACAGTCCTAGTGACAACAAAACTGGCCATTTAACTAACCAAAGTCTCCAAAGCACATCTTCAGCTGAAGCTGAGCTGCAAGCACTAACTGGTAGCATAGCAAGCAGCAAAACAAGCAGTAGAGCAAGCAGCAAAATGTTTAAAAAGGTATCCTGTAGACCCCCTAAGATAAACCATTACAAGGAGATGAAGCTGTCAGGATCCTGGCCTGCAAACCAGTACCGAGACCAGGAGACACAGACTAGCCCAGAGGCCCGAAAACCTGCCCCTGAAAACAAGGAAGCACAACAAGACCCTGTCCCTCCCAACACTGAAGTCCCTCCTGATAGCAGCGGTGTAGTGGGCAGTACCTTCACTTTTCCTATAAAGGGAGTGAAGAGCCTGAAACTTTCGAGTAACAGCGCATTCTCCCTGACATCCACCTTCTCCAACCAGCTGAACAAGAGCACAGCTCAGCAGCCAGCAGTACCACCCTCAGGAAATGCGGAGGAGACCAAACCAGCAGCAAACAGTGGACAGGAGCCATTGGAACAGTTCCTGCTGAAACCCACCAGCCAGCGACCATGGGATGCTGTCAAAGAACTGGAGACCATCAAAAAAGAGGTCCAGGATCAACAGCAGCAGAGCAGCAAACAGCCCAGTGTTGACAAGTGCATAGAGGATCTCAATGAGGCCTACAAAGACATCTTGGAGTTAGGCACTGCCAGCAATAAAGCCCCAAATGGTTCCGTCCAAATCCCTGAGAGTATTAAAATCCGTTTGACATCACAACCTCTCAACAAGCCCAGCAGCCTGAGGCGCAGTGCAGTAAGCTGGTCTGTTGACCCAGAATACAGGGACGTAAAGAGCGCCTTCTCAAGGCCTGCAACAAAGTCTGTAACCTTCAGCAAGCAGCTTAGGGAGGAGCTCCCTGTCCCACCTCGGGAGACAGGCTTTAGAGAATACAGGGTTGTTGCGCATCTTTCGCGCAGACGGAGCAATGATGGCAGGACAGTGAAACTAGACCTGCCAGATGAGCCTATTGAAACACCACTTTGTGACTTTAGCCCAGCAACGCACACCACATCAGCTGAGGTGCCGTGGGCAGATAGACAGCCCATGCAGGATGCCTCTACGCTCACTAGTCCTCCTGATTATGAGGACATATGCCAGACTTTGCGTCAGTCTAGAGATTCGGCAGATGTCAAAGTGTCCCCAGGCAATTTTAAAAGTAATGATACAGAGCTTCTTCAAGATCTAAATGTTGATTCAGAGGAGGAGTGCCCTATTTGTAAAAGAGAGCTTGAGAATCAGATGAGACAGGGTCCACTGCCTCCTCTTCATGAGGAGAATAGCTCAGACAGCTCAACCAATCAAAATGGCAGTCCACCACAATGCGCTGCATTAGAAAGTCCAGCAGAAGATACAAAAACAGCTGAGCCAAGTGACTCTAGTTTGAATCAGTCAGGGTCGGACCTTTGTGCTGGAACAATGGAGGAACATTTATTGACACAGGAAAATGCTTTAGAAGGTGAAATACTAGACAATGCTCATGCAGAACACTTGGACAATTTGTGCACAGTTAATTCTGCTGAGAGCTTACCAGCAGATGGAGCAACAGAGGAAAGTGCATCCACAATATTAGCAAATGATGTGCCTGCAGACCCCCAAGTCACAAAGGAACAGGGTTTTGGTGACACAGTAACCAAGGAAGTAGAATTAGGGGAGAAGGAAGCAATTTCGGGACAAACATCTGAAGGCAGTGCAGAGACAGAGACAGCTGAAGTGAAATTTGAGTGTGAGGGGCAAGACAATTCAATGCCTGATGACAAGCAGGAGCAAGAAAAGAAGCCATTTGCTGTTCCAGATCATAGACTTGGATTACGGACTCTGGGGCGAGACCACCCAGGGTTGCCAGAGTTTCCGCCAGATAGACTGCCACTTTCAGTACCCCCAAACCTAGATCGCAGGCTTTCTCTTAGCTTGGAGGGGGAGAGGAGGGGTAGGGGCCCCTCCCACCGAATTGAAGCATTGCAGAACAAGCTAGCTATTTCTCCAGGTCGGGTGGCAGTTGAGCGCCTGGCCCGGATGAGGGATGTGGACATTATGTACCGCATGAGACGCCTTAGCATCAGGAGTACTGACTCTGGGGAGGGAGAGGCAGAGACAGAAGGGGAGGGCAAGGACAAACAACCAGAGGAGTCTCGTTCAACTCCTCAGAAAGACAAAGAGTACGATCAAGAGGTCACCCATTCACAGCGGGTCTCTGAGAAGACAGTGTTGCAAGATGAAGACTTGTCATGTCTCTCAGGTGAGCTTACAAATTAAATTTAACTTTAAGGATCCTTGTGGAAAAAAACGTGTCAACCTTAGAGGACTTTCTCTGCAGATTTACAAATGTGCCCACACTTTGAGATTATCAAGAGTATCATTAAAAGTAAAACATTTATCTCACAAGGTCCACAAAAATCCAATACAAACTCGAAAAGAAAAAATACCAATGCAATTATTCAAAAATATTCAACAATCATAGCTTATACATAACTGTGCCTGTCCACAGATTTATTATTTCAATAAATCTGATAATTGCATTTAGATTCTGACAAATTTGCTGGTTAAATTAATAGGTATTGGAAAAGATATGCATGTAATTTGTATGAATCCTGGGTCAATCGGACAAAAATATCGTTATAGGTTTCATCCTGTAAAGGAGAAATTAAATGGTGTTGATGACTGAAATTTATTTACTGTTTCTTTCTATCATACTTATGGTATGGCTTTCATCACTAATCTAAAAAAGCCAAATTTAAAAGGACATCTACAGACTCCATTAAGTGAGAGAGCACAATTGTGCTTAAAATATTTAGAATGGTTTGTTCATTTTCCTCTAGAAGTCACAAGGCCTCGCTGTTAAAGAAAGATTTCCGAGATGGTCTCAGTGGCCCAAGATGGTGCTAGTCTTCTACCCTCCTCATACAAGTCAAATGTACTGTACTAAACATTTGACTGTCATTAATTTTAATAAAATAAATAGAATAGATGTAAAGAATACTGGAAAATACGTTATACTATCCTATTCAAAGGGAATTAGTTTTGACCATGATGGATATTGCAATTCCTGCCAATGTTTTTGCACTTTGTATCTTCCTACCAGTTTTCAGTTTAGACACGTCAGATGAAATAAAACATGAAATATAATACTATTGCTGAGTGAATATTTTTCTCCTTTACATCCCAGAACCCCATGATCCCAGCCGAGTGAAAACAGTGTAGAAAGACTGCGTCCATCATCTCCATCTGAGGTTTTTAGCTCCAACACTGTGACTTGGCTGCCTACTAGAATGCCTTCATCTCATGTTGACACTGAAATGGCCTTCTTGTCCGACAAGAGCATTGTGTACACCCTCACCCTCGGCGCTGCGTTGACTTCTAAGAGTGCTGTTCCACTGCCAAAGGGAGGTGCCCCTTTAACTTGTGGGGCAACTTCCGCCCTGAATCCCTCCCCCAGCCTTCCTAAACTGACTTCCCACTGCCCCATCTGTCCTCCATCCCCAAGCCCATTCTCTTATAGGGTTCCTACTAGTTAGTCTTCTTGTAGCGGCTTGTCCTTTCTATTCTATCCTCCCTATGCTTTTCTCATTGGCAGGCATTATGCAATTATGTCATGCATACTAGAATTTCTAAAATGTCTTTAGTGAATACAGTTGAGACATTTTTTTGCATACTGAACAAATCTGTTTGTTTACGGACGAGCTTTTAAGGATATGAATGTAAGCATTTATGTTTAACCTAATGTAGATATAGAAGGGTTATTATCACAAACCTGTTCTGTTGCATTTAAACTACACCAAAATAAACTGCATATCTGATTGTCTTGGTGAGGCGACAGCTGTTTTAGAACTGGACATCACTGTCTGAGGCTCAAGAACTGTTTTGATTTTCAGATGAGATCAATCAGCCTTTCTTTTTTTAGAGTTTAACGACATTGTGGCTTGTCTCATTGCTTTTGTACACACTGCAATCCTAACCCATAGAGCTCTTCAATGAAGAGTGACTCTGCTCCACATGACATGATAGCTCAGTGACCTAAAACGATGATACATTGGTTTGATGCTGGAGTGGGAGAGTTGCCTTCTTTAACCAGATGTGTTATTTCGCAGATCAATCAGATGTATAGCTCCAATTTCCAGGTCATTTCAGGAAGCAATAAAGGCATGGATTGGGTTTAAGAAGTGGTTGGCAATTTGATTAAAATTTAAGATGGATTTAGATATAGAACTAAAAAAAAAAAAGATATGTAGAGCAATATTGTTGTACAAAAAGCTCAGTGGTTTAGTGGAGCTACCTGTAGGAACCATTGGCAGGAGTGTTAATGTGAGCTTGTCATTCAAATTATATTACAGGGATATGGAATTGTGTCAGGGTATATGGGTGCTTAACAGGGGGTGGGTGCTTTACTTCATAATATATATCTATGTTCAAACATCTGTGTCGCAAAGAGACAACATTTCTTGGGATATTTATTTTTTTTAATCATCAAAATGTTAATCAGTTTGAAAAATGTACAAAATAAAGTATATTTTAAATATTTTAAGAGATATTTTGTATTTAACCATGAAATTTTATTTCTCCATACTTTTATCAAGTATCATATGTCTGTATAGTATCATACTGAGAGTATACATACATTTCTAGTGCTTTAAAATCTAACAGAGTGATATAAGAAGGGATGACCCTGTGGTGTGCCTTGATCACACGATTCAGTGAGTGATAGGGTTCATCAGTGCCAGTGTTGATTTGATGGAATCTTTTTGATTGTGCAATGATTTCCTATTTGATAGTGTTTTTTCGTACGCTAACACAGTCAATGTCGGACGCTCTTTGTGATATTTGATGCATCAATCCATCTCAGCTGTATTCCCTACGTTGGTGGTCAGACATGGCTTGTCTTATTTTTGTCTGTGTATGTCTTCCAATTCTAATCATGTATTGTTCTGTTGTCCTGGAAACATGTTTAGAAATAAAACTGGGATTTTTTTTTCGTTTCCTTCCTTCCACCTTGCCCCTTAACTTCCCCCTTTTTTCCTAGTTTCATTCGTTACACAGCGCGTTCATTCATTCTGCTGTCTCTAGTACTTATTGCACTAAAGGGTTCAATGCAGTATGCTATTTTTGGCTAAAAACCACATATGTGCAAAATGTATGGAAAAAAAACCCTTTTATTTAAATACAGCAATTTTATTAGATTTTAAATCATAATGTAAAATTCTCACTACAGATTAAAAAAAACCCCATTGTGGATAAAAGTTTGCAGTGACGTGGTTTTTCCACAACAGCAGTGCTGCATTGATGCAATGTATTAACAGATTCGTAGGAATCCATCGCTGTTTATTCACCCATCACTTAAGTGTTATGTAGCATTTTACAGTTGTAGCATTTTATCAACTCAAAACTTTGTCTTAGTATTTCAAACATTTCCTATAAATTTGGAATAATCATGTCGCCTTATTTTGTGTGCATTACGTTATACTCCAGGCAATGCCAAATACTAATGTACTAAGCACTGTTTCATACCTTAGGTTTTTACAAACAACTTACTGTTCTGCCGTGCCTCTTATAGAGAGGTACAGTAGCATTATGGATAGTTTCTGCTGTAGGAACACTGAATCAAACTGTGAACCTCGCATAATACAAAAAGCATCATTTTAGAAAGTACTGGATGAGATTCAGTGTTTCAAGACGAGCCCATAGTCGGCATCACAGGGAGGACAAGCTGGCACACCCATAATTAATAACACATCTCATTTTCAATTCATTTTGAAGAGTCAAAGGCCTCGCCTCAGTCTTGCGTGTAAACTGCCCCTGACAACATTTAAAAAGCTATTTCCCCCCCTGAATAATTGGCATGTCAGGTACACTTGAACATAGTGTCATTTGACCTTTTTGTACTGCAGGTTATGTGCAACATGAAGTAATTATGCACACTTGTAATATTTTCTATTTTCATATGAGATTTAAGTGCTTTTTGTACTCACGGACATCTTTTTTTCTTCCTTGCATGAAATGCAAGAGAGAGGAGGAAAAAAAATGTTTTTCATAAAATATTACATTTGGTACTCCAATAGTAAAACCGGTGGGCAAAACATGTTTCATAATTTAATTTACAAAATTATGCCAAGTATTTAAAAGCTATTTTTAGAGTAAATCAAAAGAGAACTCATTCATTTTTTCCTTTAAGACATGCCTTTATCTTTGTATCTATAAATATGAGCATAATCCATAGTCATATGATTGTGCTACTGTTGTATGATACTGCAGTCTTATTCATAAATAAACTCTTTGCATGAAATTAAAGTGTTTGTGATCAATTGCCCTGCAGGGGCTATCTACAGAATTGTTTCATATACTGTATGAACTCTGTGGAAAATGATACTTTTGTTATTCTTTGCAGATTTTTCATAAATAACCAACATCTCCTTCACTGTAAAATGTATATTATTGTATGGAAAGGATACAAGGAGGTGAGACAAACATGCCACAAGTTCAGCAAGAATGCTTTCACAATTTTCAAACATAGATATTTCATTTTCAATTGAAGCTTCCATTTAGAGTTGACTACTATTCCTCAATCAATATTAAGACAATAGAGAAAGAGTGTGTGTGTCTTTTAACACACGTACACTTGTGTCCTAGTAATTTCAGCCCAATTACCCTGCCAGACTGTCACACTGAGCTCCACTTGGTCGATTAAAGTGTTGGCAAAGACAATGCTTGAGCTGAACCTTGTAAAAACCTCCCAGCATGCTCTCTGAGGCTTGGATGTCACCCATCCTTCGACACTAGACAAATTGCTCTGTGTGTCATCTTTTTCTAAAAGGAGGATGAAAAGTCTGATTAGTGCTCCCAGTATATGTACACTTTCTGTTCACAGACATCTCACTGCTTTTAAGGCATGATGTTTGAAACAGTATAGGGGACGGAGAGGAGGGCGGGGTTGTACATAAGCATACCATTATATGCATGCATACTGTATATTATATGTTCCCATCATTTAAAAAATTGAAGAATAAATATTTTGGAACATTAGGTCTATATAATTATGAAAAGTTAGTCATTAAATGTATATTCACAAATCAATTTACAACTTATCAACAGCCAGGCCAATTTACTGAATTGAACCAGTGTACCGGTTGTACATAAATGGGATCGTAGTGGCACCAGAATGCATCAGGACAATAGTAACACATCATGTTTTTATTTCCCACAACAATCATTTAAAGTTAACTTTTCCTCTTCAAAATTCACCGCCAAAATAACATAAATTAAGACTTGAGAAAAAAATGGCAGCTCACATGGTACACGGTTACACTTCTGCTTCGGTTTATAAAATATCTTCAGCAGATTAGCTTGGAGAACTCCCGCTGCTTCAACCAGTTAGATTTACCACCAGCGAATCAGCTCCTTCCTATACCTCGGTGCCTCTGTAAATTATCTCCACTCACCCACGTGCGTCTGACAAGAATACAGTCATAAGGCTAAATTTATATTTCCATGTTGGCTCACCGAAATCAGCGGGGCCTATTTGCACAAATCACTGAGCTTCACAGTGTCAATTCACTTACAAATAAAATTAAACAATGAGAAATTGGGGCTCAAGGACACATATTTGAAAGAGAAGAAGAGGGTAATTGAGAAAAGGGATTGGGTCAGCAGCAGGGCAAAGCAAGAAGTGAAAGTACGCTGCAGTCCTGTCTTTCCTCGACACCTCTGTTACCCCAAGAGAGACCAGGACAGGACCCAGGATGAGAAGGACGCAGGACAGAGGACGAGGGTTCAGAGGCAGCAGCAGGGCAATCACAGCGTTTAATGGGAGGTTGGTTACCTCCTTTAATTTGTCTCAGTAGAGATACTTTTCTACAGCAGCTGAGAGACCACCATTTGTATGCAATGGTTATAATTTTTGTTTAAATTGTGTGTTTTCCAAGTACTTTATTCATTGCCTTTCATTTTTAATTCATGTCTTTTTTTTCCTTCTGTTGCCTGAGTTCATTATCTTCACAAATATTGACTACTGCATTGACACCATGCTTTAGTCTTTACAAAATATGCTGTTCCCATTTAATACAGTGACAAGGAGGACGAGAAAGAGGACCAGGGGGAGGGGAAGGAGATTAAGGAGCGTCTCCTTGAAACTCTAAAGAGACCTGCTCCACCTCCTCCACCCACAGAGGATGAGCTGCTATGCAGAGGCCCGGTTCCTTCCCTGCAAAGACTGTCGCCCTAGCAGAAGGAACATGTAAGGTTTCAGATACATAATACATATGGCAACTTAGCAGCAACAAGCAGCATTTATTTATTTCATATAATACACTTTTAATTATTTCATCTTAAATATATTCATAACTTTATTTCTCGTGAGAAATAGTAGCTGTCTTCCTTCTTCTCTTCTGAGAGCGTTAACCAATTTTAGCTAACAGTTTTGACAGTGTAATTGACTCAATGTAGCTCATTAAAAAAATTAAGTAGAGTAGTTTTGGCTGTTAAACACTGAGAGCATAAGTGTTAATGTGTCTGTAGAAGTCTATCAAACAAACACGACTGAGCACCAGTTTTCTTCTATCATATCATGTGACTGCAAATGGAGTCAAGGCAGCCATATTCAGTGTTTGTGTGAGCGTGTCTGAATGCTGTGGGCCTTTAGGAAGAAAAAACAATAAGATACCTTTGGTTATCCACAAACAGTGAATGAATAAGATTTTATTGTCATGTACTTCAGATGTAAATATGAGTCTTTAGTGATTCGGCCGCATCATGACATCATCATATTTTAAGAGAGGAGGAGAAGCTGTGATTCGTATTGGAACCACCTTGATGGAGCCTCGACACTGGTGGTAGAGATGGGATGAAGAGGATGTGAGATGTGATGATCAGTGGACTCAACCTGGACACTGGATGTGAACGGGGTGGAGGAGGGTCACAACGATTTCACTCCAAAATGACAGGTGACAGAAGCAGAGAGAACAGAATTAAAGTTTGACAGTAACGACGTGATTGGTTGATCGAAGTCATTGTGAAATCTGGTTGGTTCAACTGAATGAATGGGCGTTAACACAGTCTCCCTGACTGCATTTACGCTGAGCTTCATTTAACTCAGACATCTGAAGAGAAGCAAATGTCATGTTCTCACATTTTCTGACATGGCTCTTTATTCTGGGCTGAAAGCAGAAATGAATTGAAATGAGATAAAAAGTTTCTCCTTGCATCAGTACACTGAGATAATTCCTTTGTTCCGTTTTAATATGAAATGATCATTATCAAATCTGCTTCAAGCAGGAGTCATTTTGTGATTTGAAAAATACCCGTAAATGAATATTTTGTGAATTATTTTTAAACTATTGATACTCTGCCTTTAATTTTAAGTTCACATGAGACACACAGGAAGACAATGTCAGCAGCAACAGTGTCCATTAGATTGATTTAAACTAACTTTTAGCCATACTTCATCTCACATATCAAAATGTTGAACACACTGTTCAGCACTAGCATTATTACTTTTTTTCATTTGAATGAGTTTGTCTAAACACCTGTAGTGGAGATAAGAGACATATAATGAGCTGGATTTGCTGTTATGAACTTCTTATATCCACAAGATGGAGCCAAAGTATAAGCATACTAATGACATCAAAAAATAGTGATCTTAATTCTGCTTCATCTCCACCTTAAGATGTGGTTCATTTACATGTAGCTTATACTTTGAGACATATAGCGTATGCAGGTAACGACAAGGTTACATTTTATCCATCCAGATACACTCAAACCCATGTGATGATTAATGTTCACATTTTAAAACAACTTGCCAGTGTTATTTAATAGAGTGGCTAAAGTTGTTCTTGAGAAGGATTCTGTTGATTTTGTTGCCATCTTCAGTTTATTTTCGTTCATTTTTAATTAGGCACCTTGAAAGCAACATTTTAAAAATTTGTTGGCTTGCTCACATTTCCATTTTTGGAGATGAACAATAATTGTCTAACTTTTCATAAATATTTACACTGTGTGGTGCATGTGTGTTTGTGGAGGTGATGCGCAGCACAGAAGAGTTCATATTTTGTGCATCTCACAGCTGTCCTCTGGTAAGTGCTTTGGCAAGGATCATGATAATATGGCAGAGTCAAGATACTGCAGATTAAGGCTCAACTCTCTCCTTTCAGTCTTAGGTAAAATGAAACATATGTCAGATGAGGCCTGTAAAACTGTGATGTTTAAAGAAAAAGATTGAAACAGACATTTAAATTGATAAGCCATGAATTTATCACAAAACAAAATCAAGTCCAGCCCAGCTATGTGCAGTAAGTCCCCAGTGCTGTAGTACATGAGCTCCTGCAGAGCTCGGATCACACTTTGCTGCCGGATTGTACTTTAACAGCTGATTCGAAGCCCCTGTGCTGGCAGTCCGACGCTTCCTGGCTATTTATGGCAGATGCCCCTCAATCAAGGCCGCTCTCTTCAGCCCATACATGGTTGCTGTGGGATGAGGTTGCCACGCCTGCTTTGGCCCGCACTCCCGAAACCCTTTGGAAGCAGTGTCGTATCTCCTCTCAGCGTCTTGAAACCAGAAGAGGTCCTGAACTTGGGTTACAAAAATGGACATTTTAAGAAGCACAGTTTTGAATTTTGGAATAGTTTGAAGATTCAGTTACTGTAGGAGTATCACTCTGTTAGTGCTCCTTTTGTTTTAGTGCTGTCTCTCTCCTTCACCCCTCTCCTGCGTAGACCACTCCATCTTATTCTCTCCCTCTCCCCTCTTCTCTTTCTTCTTTGCTTGGCTGTTCCTGGACTGATTTATTTGGCCTGGTGCAGCAGAGCTAGTGGGAAAGCACCAGCCTATATTTGTTGCTGAGGCTGGACCTCCTCATGGTGGATGACTTTGGATCCTCTGTTTGGGTTTACCTGCCTTCTGCCCTCACAGCATCTGTTTAGCTCTGAACAAGGAACCAGTTTTCTTTTTCTTTTTCTTTTTTGTTGTTGTTACTAGTTTCTTATATCTGAAATCTAAAGTCAGGATAAATGGACTTCAACCCTGAAGCATTTCTCTAAGTCCCTTATTATTGGAGCAAAGTGTTGTAAGTACTGTTTTCTCTTTCCTCGTTTAATGTCATACCTGCTATGATATATGTGATGTCAGAAAGTACGCAGGCAGTTCTCCTGACAACAAGTCATCATTTGTGATGTAGTTTTGTGTTGAGTTATAAATGGAAGATTCTCAGGTAGATGTTAAGTAGTTGAAAGGATGTTTGGACATTTTGTTTACTTAATAACTGAATTAATAATAATTAATTAATTAATTATAATAATGATTAATAATAAAAAGGAATGACATCTGGCATTTGATAAGGTAATGAAACCATCCTTGGTTTAAATGTACAGAATCTGCCCCACACCTGATCTGGTAGATAATAATTTGGTTTATAATATGGTTTATTTGCTTTCTTAAAGTTTGATTGTTTGCCATTCATTGTTATTTTTTATTATCTTGTGTAAAACTAACATATGATTCATACTCATTTCATATAAACTTGAATAACTTTTTATGCAAAGTGCATCATGTCCCACATATTACTGCAGAACCTGGGACGAATACTCAGCAGTACTTAACTGGTGTTTGGTTTGAACCCCCCATCCACTAGGACTGAATGTAGTGTCACAATCAAGGCTTCCTCTTGTTCCTTTGCACAGCCTCAAGTCAAGTAACCACATGGGTATTAGCATTCCAAGCTCCAGATTATGGCTGTAAGGTGACATGTGTGTGTGCAGCTGATCTATGGGCTACGTGCTGTGGTGGTGTGCTGTTTCAACATTGACCAGCCGTCATTTCTCAACAGTTTTGTTTTTATAGTGAGTGCGTGTGACTCCACAGTTGCTAGCTTTGCACCTGCTGCACCCATCAAAATGAACAGACGGTTTTACTGGCCAGCTCCATGCCTGGCCTCACACCACTGGATTATGTTCTTCTACAAATAAGAATACAAATTTGCACACATGAAAGTGTTGTAGACACATTTTCGTATTATCGCCCTCCTAATATACATGTACTAAGTCATTCAACGTCTACTTTCCTTATTATATTACACTGAAAAACACATATGAACAAATACATGTATGCTTTGCTGTATTTTCTTGGCTGTATTTTTAAGCTTTTGTATTGCACACCAGAACAAACAAGTGGTTTCAGGTATGTTTATTGCACTTTCATTGTCTTGGCATTGGTGAACGTCTTAATGTTTGCAGGATGAGAGTGCAATGTAGCAACACATAGCTGTAAGAGTAACTCTTTTAAAATGAAATGGCAAAGATTCAGTCGTCAGAAGAGCAACATATCCTATTAATTTGTCCCCTAAAAAGATTTGCATCGTCTTTGCATTACTCATCATCCTCCTGCTCCAATTTAAAGGAAAAACTGGTGTGACCAGTTGAATATGGTCTCATGCACCAGCTAATTCTTTAGCTTGTGCTCAGCACCGTCTCTGACTGCCCCCACTGTCTGATGTTACTGTCAGCACTTAGTCTGTTAGATAACAGAGTCCAGGCCAGCTGTCCACAGGCTCCTGCTGGCCTGCTAACATGGTGACCTCATTTTGAATGTATGGCTACAGTTTGGGTTGAATGTGACATGAATCAGTCTCTACATCCATGGTCCGAAATGGGTTCTGTATTCTAGGATATGTTTGTTTCTGTTTTTGCATCATTTTGCTTTTAAAATGATGTAAAAATATTATTTTGACTGAATTATGCCTTAAAATTATAGGTTACCGTGATTAAGGCATAGTTATTATTGCCGTTATATAAAGATGTTTTATACAGGCAACATTAGACATAAAGAATAGTCATACAGGTATAGCTAAATTACAAATACTTACTATACTAGTTTCTACATTTTATTGGGTTGATTTTTCTGTGAATACATACATACATTCCCAGTTGATGGGACAAATGAGAGTCTATGAAGTCCTTCAACTTTTGGCAAGGTGACCTGAGGATGCTCTCTGATTGGTTGCTTCAGCTCTCTGTGCATCGGACCCTCTCATTCCTATTGCAAATGAACTGGCATTTTTTTTCATGGTTTTTGATATATAACGGGATTGGACAATTGTCAACACTGTGTTCAATGTTCACACCCACCATTCATGTAACTGCAGATACACAACAGTCACTCCTACTCCTCCTCAGTTAGCTGGTTAGTACTCTTTGAAGACAACAACTTTAAGTGGACCAGTGGGAATAATAGAACATTTAGTGATTTTCTTGCAATAATACAAGTGTAACATGTAGAGTTGGGACTAATGATGGTGCCTTCACAGATGTGCAAATTACCAATTCCATGGCCACTAACAACCCCCCATACCATCACAGATGCTGGCATTTAAACTTTGTGCTGGTAGCAATCTGGATGATCCTTTTTCTCAGTAGCCTGGAGGACACGTCATGACTACCATAAACTATTTGAAATGTTGACTCGTCAGAACAAAAGATCCTTCAATTAATGTCATCTCAGATGAGATCAGGCCCAGAGAAGTCGATGGTCTTCCTGGATGTTGTTGATATATGGCTTGTGCATTTTGTAGATGCAGTGACAAACTACGTTTACTGACAACGGTTTTCCAAAGTGTTCCTGATCCAGTGTAGTAATATGCTGTGTATAATTAAGATCATTATTAATGCAGTAGCACCTGAGGAATAATTGTTGGTTTCTGACCTTGCCCCTTACGTGCAGAGATTTCACAAGACTGAAATTCTCAAAATCCTTGGAAAAGCATGTTGAGAAACGTTCTTAAACTGTTAAGACTATTTTCCCACACAGATTTTCACAAAGTGGTGAACCTCTCCCCATGTTTTCCTGTAAATGACTGAGCCTTTCGAGGATGCTCCTTCCATACTCAATCTTGATACTATCACCTGTTAGCAATGAACCTCTTTAGCTGTGGAATGATCCAATCAGATGTTTTTGAGTGTTACACAACTTCCTCAGTCTTTCGTTGCCCCTGTCCCAACCTTTTTGATACATGTTGCTGCATAAAGTTCAGAATATGCATATATTTACAAAAGTAGGTACAACTTTATTCTTTGTGCTGTTTTCAGTTGAATGTCAAAAGGGATTAGGAAATTATCACATTCTGCTTTGAAAAGTAGCAGAAATGACACATTGACATATCAAATTGAGCGCACATTAGCCTTTTGTTTGTTCATGAGTTAGATTAAGCTACCTCATCATGTTATGCAATGCAAATATATTCCTGGATGATGTATCTTTGAGCAAAGACAGCCAAATTCTCCCGTAATCATTTCTGGCATGAAATCCTCCTCTTCCTCCTCCTTCACTTACTCTGTCTCTGTCTCTCTTTCCCTTTCCTCCCTCTCTACTCTGTCGAAGAATTGCAGAACTTCTTAAGTGTCTCTCCTCAGCACCGGGCTCTGCAGCTCATCGATATCCATATAAGAGCAGAGCAGGCTGGTTTCTGTGCCGAGTGTCAGGCAGAGTTGATGCAAGGCAGCAGAAAGGAACGCAGATACGGATCTCAAAGAGTCAACTGCCAGAGTAAATGTTTAAGGAATTGGAGCTCTGGCTCGGGCTTTCACTTAATCTGTGTTGTTCTGTGTATGAGAGAGTTTGAATCATGTTCTTCTTCTGCACATGTGTCAGTATTTCACTGTACATTAATGCACTTGTACAAACTGACCTAAACAGAAAAAGTCTCTCCTAATAAAGGCACGCTTGGTTGGAGCACAGAGTCCGCCACTGTGAGATGTACAGAGAAGTCTCTAAAGGTCTAATAATTTTCCTAATAAAACAATGTCCAATTTGGTATCCAAAACAGAGGATACCTGGTAAAAGTTGTGTGGAAAACGTCCTCCAGGATGTACAGGAAGTCATGCATTTCACTTATTGTTAAAGCCCACTCACATGTAAGTAGTAGCTAGTAACTATACAGCAGCATGACTGAACCAAGAGACAATTATGCCATTTAGAAACTGTCAGAAAATCTGGAGAAAGAGAAAGTGTACTGTTGATTAAATTGATAATTATAGTGCAGTACTATTGCAACCAGAATGGCACTCAGTAGAGAGCATATCCTGTACATCTATTTAGCTTGGTTGACCCATGCCCTGCCCCTCCATAAAGTTTAATTTGTAATCTATCTAGCAATGTTAAAGAAAGTGGAAAAAAATCCTGGTTCTGACAGAGGAAAAGAATTCATTATTTTTACTGAAGATATTGCCAAAATATAAACTCTGACTCACATTGCCCCATAAATACATGTGTTTGAAATCTACTTATTTCCTTAAGAACAAACTTAGAAAAAGCACACGTTCAAGTAATTGCCATTTGTTCTCTTTGGCTGACTTTTAAGATAAATATTGTCCACAATTGTTTCTCATGGAAGGAAAAAAGATTACCACCACCAGCTTTAGTAACAGAACTGTTGCTAGGTGCCGGTACTATAAAGGTTAGAAATGCATGCTTGATTTCCAATAAAACCAAGTCTATGTAATGTCTTCCAGTTATGTGTGTCCACTCCAAGGAAGACGTTGACTCTCTAACTGTATCTGGATACGTTATCCAGATAATAAGCAGATAGTTAGTTATCTATGAGGGTCTGGATCCACCAGATTTAAATATGTTTAAATGTGTGTTAAATGATGGTTACAGGGCTTTGAGTTAGATTTTTGGATAAAGCTTGGTTAAATGTTTTTACATTTTTATTCATATTTGAATTTAGGCGATTTCCATGTCATTTTGCTCACATTCAGAGGGTATGGTCTGTCCACCTCTAAAAAACCAGTGGACAGAAGTCAGAGAAAGTTCACACATGCATTGTAGGGGCTATAAAATTCTACATCTCATAATTGGTTTATTCAATTTGCTTATTTTTACATTAGGCAAGTTAGATATAAGACACTTTTTAGACTATTTTTAAAACATCCAACCCCAAACCTAAATAGCTAATTTGTGAACAAATGACTACATAAATCCAGATGTTAAACCTGACTATTGGTCATGATGTCTGACACAAGTTATCATGTTATCACTGACCATGCTCGCCTTTAGTCCACCTCCGTTTGATTGCTTAGAAGGTTTGTCATATACCAGTGAGGTTTACTTCTAAGAAAATCTTTATGGATGACATGTGGCCTGTTTTGAAATTGTCAGAAAACATGCCGCCGCGAGACGGAGAGTGAGTGACGGAGGGTGTATCGGGTTTGTTGCTATGCAGGCTGGCCTGGGGGTTGGAAGGAGGGGAAAAGATGGTAATAAAAATCAAAGTGGAGAGAGAGAGAGGTGAGGAAGCAAATAAATTAAGAAAATAATGAACTAATGCAAGAAAGGGATGACAGAAAAGGAGTAGGGGGTAGCGGAGGGGAGAGTGAGGATGGCTGATGAATCTGAGGAATAAGGGAGACGGAGTGGGAAAAAAAAACAAGGCAAAGCAGAGAGCAGGCGTGGAGACGATCCCCTGGTAAACACAGCCGGATGGCTGATGGGGTGACCTCTTCCAGACGCAGCCACTCACAACACATGTTGCCTTATTAGGGGCGTCTACAAGGAGCGGAGGCAGACTAGGGAGAGAGGGGGGAGTTTGTGTGTGAAGGGGTGAGGAAAAGCCTCTGACAGATGAGGTGGGTGAGTTTGCACTACACAACAGAATCATTAGCTGCCAGTCGTTTGGTGAATCTACATCACTTCTGCAGGTTGACAGACCCGTCCGTGTTCTGTCCCATTTCGCAAGGCATTAGAAGCTGTTCTTTACACGGCTAACTAAAGTTTGATGTGGATCTGGATAAAGGATCTGATCCAGGATTATTTTTTTTGACTTTCTTTTACATACTTTACCAAGCACCTTATGGTTATCTTGCACTCATTGTTTTTTTTCTTCTTTTTTGCACTGATTTTCTTTTCTTTTAAAAAAAAAGTATTCATTTGCCAGAGAGGTCAGAGTGGAGGAGTAACTTGAGGTGGAGACTCAGTCTAAGATGAGGTCACTGAGTACGAGACACTGTAACCTCCAACACTTACCTCACATTGATGTGATGATAGATACAAGTGGTTCATTTTGTCTGTGTGATGAGATTGTGTCTGCACCTCTGAGAGAGAGAGAGAGAGAGAGAGAGAGAGAGAGAGAGAGAGAGAGAGAGAGAGTGTGCGTATGTGTTGGAGAGGGTAGAGGATGACAGGAGCAGAAACTAAAATAAACTACAACCCTATCAATTCAGTCCATCCACCCATCAATCCATCCATTCATCCATCCTCTATAACATTGGGCAAGAAGTGGGATGCACCCTGAATAGGTCACCAGTTCATCACAGGACCAACATATACAACCATTCACGCTCACATTCACACTTAGGACCAATTTAGAGGTACCAATTCAGCTATATTGCATGTTTTATCATTGGGGGAAGCCGGAGCACCAGGAGAGAACCCACACAGTCATGTGGAGAACATGCAAATGCCACATACAAAGGTCCAAGGTCAGAATCAGAGAACCTTCTTGCTGTGAAGCAGCAATATTAAACACTACACCATTGTGCTGCCCCTCAATAAGGTTCAGTCATTTTTAATTCATTGAAAACATAATGTCAAAAATCCTACTGGTGGTGCGTTTGATGAAAGAAGATTAAAATTATTGCAGGAAATTATGACTATTGTTCTTCTATGTTGCACTTGACATCACAATAACATGTCATAGTGCATTCATGTGGTGTTGGAAATTAGTTCTTGACTAGAAAAATTCACATGAAGACAAAAGTCGGAACAACAACTTAGAAACGGACATATTTTGCGACTTGCCGACTTTTGCATGGCGGACAAAGTAAAATTTTGATTGATAGTTAGAAACATTTTCAAACACACTTTTTTCCTTATGTGTAATTCCTAATATAGTTTTAGGATGTAACCGTTGCTGTCCACGTAGTAGATTAGTTGGGAAAGTTGTTTATAAAGATTTACCCTGACAACAAGTCAGGTAAAGCAATAAAAAAATGATAGTGGTGTGAGGGAATGTACTGGTGCAGCAATAAGTCTCGGTCAAAACCACTTTGTAATATGAAACTTCCAACAATAAAATAGAACTATCTTCTGTGAAGCGTCCCACTGAATTTAGAAGACAGACTTCCCATCTCAGGAAATGGATTGAGGAACATGTGAATGTACTGTTTTACTGTCGGACCTGGCATCAAGACGAGGCTGCCAGCAAAAAAACCCCCTAATGAATCCAACAGAAAAAAAAGATTCCACACTGATATGGTAATAATACTAATATTAATGCTGATGTGATAATGATATTACGCTATTTCTGGCTTTAGCTTGATGGCATCTGGTATCATGGCTAAAGCATGCCTGATGTGTGCGTGTGTCCCGGACCCCATACCACCCCCTGCAACCCTGCTGGCACCCTCGTCCAATCCTGTTCCAGAGTTTTTATCATCAAGGCTAATTTCTGCCTGTAATCTGATTAGGGCTCTGAGCTGCTTTAGCACCCTGCTGCGCTGTCTCTCTCAGCGGACTTGCATGTGCATGCACACCAACACACACTCATACACACACACACACACGCACGCACACACACACACACACGCACACTGTATGACCACCTTCCTGTGTTAGCTGTAGTTTGCTGTGTAGCTGGGCAAGTCACTCTGCTGTGTGCTTGTCCGTGTGTGTGTGGTCAGATCTCCACCTCCATCCCGTCCCTGTCTGCTTGCTGGTAGCAGCCTTTGCCTCCACCTCTCCCGCTCCTGCTGTCCACCACCCTCACCACCGCTGTGCAGTGGGCCATCCTTCTCTTCTTCTTAAGCATGTTTCGAAACCCATGGATCTCTAGTTATCATGTGAACCATGTGCAGCCCTGTGGCCAAGGTAAGGCCTTTGAAAGGCGAGGGCTTGGTCTTGCTATAGGATGACTTGCTTAACCCACCTGAATACCCTTAACTAGATAGACTGCTTAGGGGACTTGGCTAATGGCATTTAGCTCCTCACTGAGAAAGAGTTTGCGGGCGGTCACTGATATTGTAGATAGGAGGGTTCGGCTTGACAAGACCGAACAAGAGGCTGTGAAGTTTCCTGGTTGACTCCTTATTTTGCTTGTGTTTGCTTGGTTGGACCAGATGACAGATGGATTCCTGATGTGTGTCAGAGTTACTCATCTAATTTTGGGATATTATGAAGACTCAGAGGGTCTTATGTGTTACCATTAGCATGTTTGTTTGGATCAGGCTGCTTTGAATTAATGGAGATTGCGCCTGAGGACTGAAAGATCATTTCTGCAACACTCATTTGGTGCTGTGTGTTCAACAGGTGTACTGCTTTCCTCCTCTCTAATGTTCGATCTTGTCAAATACACTCTGCTAGGATGGATGCAACCTTTACAAAAATATTTAGGTTCAAGCAAAGGCCCAGTTCGGTCAGGAAATCTATTTTGCACCTCTGAATATTTTTAGAAAATCCCTCTCCTCACCTCACTCACTTTGGGACTGTCACCAGCCTAAGCTGCTCTCTGGCATAGCCTGTGCTGCTTGTTTTGTTGACAGCCTGCAGGCGTTTCCAGGGAAAACTGGACTGACTTCTGCACCAGGGGCTTTCCACACAGACAAACTGATCCCCACACCTCCAAGACATGGAATATTTGTGTATTTGAGATGAAATTATGCTTTAAAGGTTATAACATTTAGAGTATGAAAATAGAGCTCCAAAGTTGCCACTGCCATTGTTTCATCTGGATGGAGAATCGCATTCATGGCAAAGTGGTTATAAAATGACGGATGTCTTGCTTTTTCTTACTTTTGTCATATCTCACATTAAAACTTGTCACTTTTCAGCCCTTGAATTTCACAGAGTCACTTCAGAAAACACTGAGAGCTCTTGAACGTAACTTAGTGAGCATTAGAACTCTGCTTTTACAACCACACATTTCACTTTTTAACCAACCTGGTAAACATCCCCGACTGTCTTGCCACACAGTTATTGGAGGCCAAAATAAGGTGGTGTTCTTGATGCATCTAGAGCAGTGACATGATCTGTCGCCTATACTGGGATAGAACTTTACAACAGACTGCTGTTGCTGTGAGTTTAGAGCAAGGGGGTCAGACTGGACGTAAACTTTCTGAGTAACTTTTTTTTTTGACAAGTGAGGCATACTGAGGCTGGAAGTTTCCTGTCAGAACACAACAGCACCTTTTCATGTCATGTCCTGTTTATTCCAAGAGAGAGAAAGTGACTTCTTTTGATTAACTTTTAGTTACATATAAACATTTTATCATCTGTATGTGTTATCAGCAATGTATATATATATATGTATATATATATATATATATATATATATATATATATATATATATATATATATATATATATATATAGATGTTACAAAGTGCTTCACAAGCAGCAAGAAGCAATGTCTCCATTAATAAAAACAATTATTAAATTCATCTCTCATAATAAATGTAAAATTCAGTTCATAGCAATGCTCTTCTGACTGATAATTTACTGAACTGTATGCCTGCAGATATAATAACACAATAATTGGAATTGGCAAACAACCTAAACAAATGTTTTGAAACATCGCTCGCCTCTACTTCCTGTCCAACTCATCATTTTACCCACAGCTATCCTTAAAAACTGAGTAGACACTGCTAGGAGGTGCCCAACCAGATGTTCAGATCAAAAATGACATTGCTGCATCAGCGTATGATGTTCTCTCAGAAAAGACAAATAAAAGTTATACAGTTTGGGCTTATCTGATACCAAAATACTGCACACTATTCATAATACTGTTAGCAACAACAATCATACTTTTTTTCCCCCGCCAGAACACTTTGCGCCAGAATCCTACAATGTTGACTCAAAGGTCTCAGTGAATGAAATAGGGGGCTCCCTTCTTTAACACCAGGAAGAGCCTTGTCTTTCCTATCTCTCATACCCATCTTAATTCTATCTTAACAGTTCTAGTACTGTATCATTAATGTATTCAAAATGCCTGAAACGTACAGTTCATTTTCCAGTACTCCCAGTGTCTGAAGTTTGATTGTGTCTTTTTTTCCCTCTTCAGGAACTGGATCTAAAGTTCCCTCTAAACTTTGCAGCTCAACCTCGTTGCCAACAGAAACCTTAAGGTGAGTTTCTTGTTAGCCATCACCACACATAGTAATGGGTTAAATACTACTGCAGGTTTAAAAATCATATTCTTTGTTGTTTTTTCTGCAGATTGATTGATTTAACCTTATGTTACATGCTCTGCCAGTTGAGAAGTTCTGTTTTTACCTCCGCCGAGGAGGCCATGTCTGTTTGTTTGTTAGTTTGTCAACCAAATTATGCAAAAACTATTGTATGGATTTCCATGAAATTGGTGGGAGGATGGGTCTTAGGCCAGAATAGACCCCATTAAATCTTTGTGAGGATCTGGATAAATCAAGGAGATCCAGGATTTCTTTTTTCAATTTCTTTAACATTGTGAGAACGGACGTTTTCCAACATTTTCTACAGTGTCTTAGGGAATATTAGGGGGCTGGCGTCTATGAGTGTATGTAATCTAAAATTCTGAGTCTGCCAGATTTAAATGGTTGACTGTAACAAATCCAGTAACCTTATATCATGGTGCCTGGGCTATGAGTTTGATTTTAGATAAGGCTTGTTGAATTAAAGGGGACTGTTGGGCCTTGGCAGAGGTATACATTCTACTGGGAGCCATTCTATGTAGTTGGTTTTGAATAAACTAAGCATGGAACATACTTCTAAATGCTTTTACAGCAAAGGATCAGTTGAATGTACCAAAATCACACTGTTATAAGAGCATTTAACTCCTTTTTGTTTTGTCATCAAGATCAGGAGATGTAAGGATATAGGTTTGCTATACAGTGCTTTAGGTAATCATGCAGAGTAAGCATTAAAAGCTGGAACAGCTTATCCTAAGACACTTTTTGTTCACATGGCTTTGGAGTCATAATACCCTCATCGGGGCCCTTGGCACAAAGCCCCCTTTTTGTGTTGGTTAGGTTTCTGCTGGTTGTTCCGCAGCAGAGCACTGACTCCCAAGTATTAAATGTAATACAAAATTCACCAATGAAACTGTGTAACTATGTACACTTATATGTAGAGGTGGATTCTGAGTTGTAAGCTACAGTGGACACTGTCCTCAGGAAAGATATCAGAAAGACACACAACGTTTTGATGCATCTGAATGACAAACAATGATGTGCCCCTTTAAATAATACAGAAGGCTGAAACTCCCCTAGAGCTTACATAACATGTTGTAGATAAGACTAAATGAGACTTGAAAATAATAAATGTTGATTGTGACATTAAGATGACCTTGATTGTCTGTTTCCACCTGGAGAATCGGGACTTCATGACCTTCTTATCTGGACTCCAGCTGAGTCTCACCTGCAGTCATCTCTTTAAGACAAGGCATTTGAGGCAGACTTGTGAGGATGGCTGAAGTAGGAAATTGGTGTTTAATCTGAATGAGTTGAAGAACACTATAGTTTTGATATTCTATACTTAAAGCATTTTCAGGATTAAATCCTGGCCCAGCATTTATTTCTGAGGAGCATTTGAGAGTCGATCACCTGCTTTATTTGTTACATATTTGCATTTATGCGGAATTCAGAATATAATATATATTATTTTGATAGCAGATTTTTGACTCTGTGTTCTCATTCAGTTTTCAGAGTGACTTCTCCCTGGTTGACAAGACCACCTTGGTCAAGAGTGTCTCAGATACAGATGCCAAACTTCTGACTGCCCTTCCCAAGGGTGTGTACTGGTTCTTATATATACATATAGCAACCCGTAATAAAACAATTAATGTCTTACTTTTAACATTCATACTGAATTTATATTTTCTGTTCTAAAATTCAGTTTCAGAGTTGAAGAAATATTTTGAGGAAGCTGTTGGAATGAACAGGTATCTTCAGGGCTCACTAAACTATTTTAATATTTTCAAAGAGCCACCTGAACAGCTGCACACCACTACCCTCTACCTATTGCCTCTAACAGGAAGGAGAGGATAGCCCGACGCCTGGAGGGGATTGAAAGCGATGCTCCGCCTGCGCTGGTGCCTGGTGGTTTAGTAGCCAACAGGATGCTGGAGGAAGATCCACCACGCTACACCCGTGCCTCTGATCCCCATGAGCCTTGTGTGATGGGTAAGCATGACACGGAGGCCACATACATATAGTCGTTAGTGGACTTGGACAGTTTTTTTGTTTATCACCTCCACTTATTTTCAACCGTGTCTGTTTGTCAGCAGAATTGTGCAAAATCAATTGAAAATATAAATATATAAAATATAAATATCCATGAAACTTGGGTGGTGGGAGGATGGGTCTTGAACCAGAATAGGCCCTATTCAATTTAGGTGCTGATCTGGATAAAGGGGCGGATCCTAGATTTTTTTCCTTCACTTTTTTCTTTTCTTAACTTTTTTTTTACATCATTTTTGGACCATCCACACCACTCCATAACGTTTCGTGGAAATCATTTCAGCAGCAACCAACCAACCAACCAATACACGTGAAAACATGACCTCATTGGTGGAGGTGAACATGTTGGATGTTGTTTTTCATTTAGCCAGAAGTTAATTCACTGACTGAAATTAATATGTTTGGTGTGTTTTGTTAGAATAATGCCACATTTGTGGCATGTGGGATGAAAGATAGCAAATGATTCCACCACTAGATAACTTATCTAATAATTAGATAAGTTGAAAAGTACTGTGCATGGTTCCAGCACTATATCCATTCAATTAATTGCCTTTAATTGTGGACTTAAGCTGACATGAGGCATCTTTAAATGTTTTATTTAACACCATAATGGTTTAGTTCTTTCTTTTTAAGGAACGTTGCTAACTAGTAATGCAGTATTTCCTTATTTATCACAGTGAGGCGTTATAGTCGAGAGGAGCTTGAAGCACCCCAGAAGCAGGTGTCATCTCTTGACAGATCACCTCAGGTCAAAAGTGGTGTTGGCAGCAACCGTCCAGAGCCAAGGCTGGTGTATGTTGACCCTGTAACATTATCCACCTCTTCTACACTCACATCTGGCCCCACAGACCCCACCAGCCTCAGCTCCAAGGCTGAACGCATCGCCCGCTACAAAGCTGAGCGACGCCGTCAGCTTTCAGAGCGTTATGGCATCCTCCTGGATCAGGAGGCAGAGATCGATTACACACCACGCTACCGTTCCCGGCGTGATCCGGATGTCTCTGACCGACAAACAGCTACCAGGCAAGACAGAGACAGACAGGAAGGGGAGGCCCAAGGACGAGGGCCCAGGATGCCATACCGCTCTGGAGTGGGCAGAGTTTACATGAGAAATAACCCAGATCCTGGCCCTGTTTCCACCTCCAGCTCTGCCCACTCAAATCAAGCCCCTGCCCCCACTCAAGAAAGATCAAGATTCTCGGAGAGGGAAAGAATGATGAATATGGAGAACTACCGGCGTGGTGGGCCTCAAGAGCGCTCAATCACTTCTAGAACCAGAACCCAGGAGCAGCATCCGCCCCCAACCCAACAGCAGCACCATCAACATCAGGATGACGCCCACAAGGAGCCAAGCCCCGCCTCCACCAGGGATTACAGTATCACAGCTGTGCCCAGCTCCTCTCGCACCGCCCGCCGGGCCTCCCTGCCCTCCACTCGCTATGGCATCTCACCTGGGGATTTATTCATAGAGCAGCAGGCCCAGAGCATCCTCAACAGACAGGGGTGAGTTTATAAACGCACTCAGAGCATACATGAATGTCCAAGAAAGAGTAGATAACGGTAGTAGATACTGAAACTCTGTCTGAAGACATGATAATATTAAAATTATGCAAAATATTACATTTGCATACTTGACTTGGGTTATTACATTCTGAAGAAAGAATCTAAAACACCTTCAAAGTCTAACATGACACCACATGATAAAATATTCTCTGATTATAATCTAGATTTAAACTGTGTAGATACTCATTTGAGCATTTAAATCACCCATTTTCCTGACAGTGTTTTCACTGGCTGTTAACGATGTCCTTTTTTAGCTATCAATGTGTTTTATCATTACAGTTTGTTACAAAATTATTTATTGTTTTACTTCAAGCTAAGTTTTGTCTGTGCAGAAAGTAAGAAAAATCTCGGAAGAACTAACAGAGATATTTTCACATACCGTAACTCATGACTTTATGCAGTTTGGACTGTCCTCTGGCTGCTGGGCAAGCTAGCCTGCTGCTTTCACCACCATGCTAGAATTAGGTTCCTTCTAGACTGTGGATCCAGCTCTGTCACACTTTCCACCCTCCTGTTTCACATAGAAAGATGCTCTGGGGAGCTCATCAGGGAAGGTTTGTATGGTATCAGAAGGTTGTAGGGCAACAGAGTGGATTGCAGGATTGACTTTTGGAGGGTATATGATTTCCCTGCTTGCCCCAAGAGGTAGCCTTGATTTAACAGCAGCTGGTTCATTACTAAAGACCATATGTCAAATTCTGTCATAAACTTGAATGGTACCACAAAAGGAAAGATAATTTTAATATTTTTCAAGTCATGTCAATGAAAAAGAATTGAAGCAGAAAGAAATGACATTCTGTACTACAGTATGAACTGAAACCTATAAATAATAAAGAAAGAACAACAGCAAATAAGATAAGAATATTGCATCCTGACTGTAGTTCAGCTGATCAGTGCAGCTGACGTTGCTCTGAACTTTAAAAGAATGATCAAAAGGTTCCCTCAGGGTCTGACACTGTCGCCACATCATCTTTTAGACTGGCCGCCCTGTCAAAGAGCGACTGGTCTCTCAACACAGACTCAGAGAGTGACACTCAGACAGTCTTCAGCTGCCCTCCAAGGTACTGTCTCCTCGGGATGCAATCAGTTTGAAGACCTTACAAACTACCCTCTAGTTCACCGGGTACATGTGGTAAAACTGGCAGCGTTCACTTGGTGTTCGGCAAAGCGCTCTTTCATTCTACAATATTTCATGTGACCACTGAAAACCATTGTGAAATTGTATTTTTCTTGCACTCTTATCTCTTTCACATGGTTTTCATGGGTCTTTTAGATGTTTTAAATGTCTTCAAGGCATTGTCATCGGTCTTCAAAAGTTCTTAATATGGACAATGACAATAAGCCAGAATTTTATAAACATGTCCTCGGTGGACGACAGCTTACGTGTTTCAGTAGATATAACAGTATTTATATTTCATTCAGTCAAGCCTTTCAGTTGGTGTTGCGGTCTCCCATTTAACCATTGTTTTCATCTGCCAACCTTCATCCCTAACTGTTGTAAAATTAACATTAATTCATGAAAAGTCCGACTCACCACACATACACTCATTTCAACTGTTTTTCTGGAGCAGCATTTTAAACTTTCATTTTGTCCTGTCATTTCGACCCTCACTTCAGACATAAGCTATAATCACTGTCAAAATACCAAGCTAAGTCTCAGCCTGGAGAAACGTTTCTTTCCTTAAGAGCATAAGCAGTTGTCAGAATTGTGATCTCACCCCTTCTACATCTGAACTAGGAAACAAACTACTGTACGAATTTACTGGTTAAGCTTTTGTTTCCACTACATATTAGACCTTACAGTTGTTCTTTTGTTCTTCTTAAACATAAGCCCCATTCACACAGTGCTTTCAATGTGGGTCTCCCTCGTCTTTCCTTTCCTTTCCGCCCAGAAGCTCTGTGTGAACACAATGAAGGCGCAATGGGGTGACGTTTAACACCGCAGCATCTAGTGTGATGTCTAACATATGTGTCGAACAGCACTTTGTCAGGAATGGATTAACATGACAAAAAAAAACAAAAGACAATTTACCCTCCCTCTAATATGAAGGTTGATCTTGTTCTCTAATCGGATGATAAGGAGCTCCCAAAAATCGCCCATAATACATTGTCAGAACGTCACAGCCCCGACCTGCCTTTCACACCTTGCATTCACGTAGGTGGGCATTTCAGCGCTGGTACTACCTCAGAGGTGGAACGAACAGATGCCCCATTGAGCCTTCATTGCAGTCGCATAGAGCGTTGGGGTGGAATAAAGGCACAGTGGGCCCACAGTGAAAAGGCTGTGTGAATGGGGCTTCTGTTAACTGAGAACTTTGTCCCTTTAAGACCTTGCATTAAGAATACAAGCGCACTGTTCCAAGAAACAGTAGCGCTTGACCCACAACTCTGTAAATCTGACCAGTAACACAACACCACCGGCTGCACATACATCCTTGTTAAATTAGTGTGACTCTGTGTGGCCTTGGTTTCATGAGCAGTTGAGTGGTGGTAGTGAACCAGAGTTGACAGGGACACAACATTTGTCAGCTTGACAAATCATCCCTATCATCAGTGAATCACAGTCTGACTCAGCACTTGTCATAACCTCCCTCTTTAGATACTGCCCTATTAACCTGATGAAATTACACCAGAGTCTTGAACCCTGTGAGTGACTTCGGCAATGCGTGCATGCATGTATGTTTTAAATCACCTGATGTGGTTTTGTGTTGAAAGAAAGGTTGTACAAACAGATAACCGGAAACCTATTATTTTAGTGGTCCTGGATGGTTTGCGAAGGGTTTGCCACATTAGGTTTTAGGTCCTTGGGTATACATGTATTTCTGGAGCAGACGGTGGCCCAGATAGATGGCATAGCTGGCTTGCTGATAGCCTGTGAAAGGATGAAAGCCCATATTCAGCCTTTGAGCTTTATCAACAGGTGAGATTCATAGAGCCATGGCCAACTTGGTCAGATGCCTTTCTGAAGAAAGATACTGATGCTTGATTATAACGCCATATTTTCTAAAAGTAATACAGTTTTTCCAAAGAAAGGGAAACCAACACACTCTTTCTGTGTTCTACTTGTTTTTATTGTTTAATGTAACTCTAAAGAGGACTTTGTGATCTTTTTTAGTATAAATGTTCAATGAATGACACTGGTACTGACTGCCTTATCCGCTGCTAATGCTACTGTATCACGAGCACTGTGTAAGTCCTTCATGCCACATCAGATAAAGCAGAGGCCCATCAATTATATCTGGCTTAGTGGTCTTGAATGAGATTAGAACAACCTTTGGCTGCCAGGGGTCAGAAGGTTGTTGATGAAAATAGTTTGGCTTACTTTTTTGGCATGTAGACATCAGAGAGAGGGGGTTGTTTGAACTTAGACTCAAATTTAAACCCAGGACATGCAGCTACTTGACCTTGTTGCAATTCAGGAGTAGGCTTTGGAAACTCAAGCTGGTCTCATGATGGCCTCATGTCATAAGCCTCTGTGCAATATATTTCACAATATGTGCTTGTGGAAAATGTCATTGATGAGATTTATGCTAGCATTAAAAAGATATTAGTTGGAATTAAAATTAAAATCAGTCAAATACTTTTAGATCCTAACTGCTGTTGTTAAGTTTGTCTGCCCAACAGGTCAGGTAAGTAGGCAATCATAAAACACTAATTGGACAGTAAAAATTGCAGCTGGTTTGTTTAATCATTTACCCGCTTTTGCGGGTCATAGAAAATGCTTGTTATAGGCTTGTTAGATCACATCTAACTTGATTTGAGTTTTGAGGTTGGAAAGTACAATAGCTGTTTAAAATGATCTGGAATCTTAGTGTCCCTTATCCATTCCTTTCCTCAAGAATCCGAGTAAAGGAAAGATTGTCCCGGGATGAAACTTTCCAGAGACCTCCTGACTGGAGTCCTGACAGGCACCAGGCTAGCAAACACCGTACTCAGGGGAACACTGTTCACTATACGCCACAGCGCTTAGAGCCTTTTCATCAAAGGACTGTTTCACAGCCTGAGCCCAACCCAGGCCACCATCCTGGCCAAACAGCCTATCCTCCTTCTGCTCCTGAGTACCAACACCCTGGCCCTGCTGTAGAGCCTCAACCGTACTTGGCCATCTCTGCCCCAGTGACCTCTGCCAAACTTCCTGGGCCTCCTGAGGTACAACCACGAAGGAGAGTGAATGCTGACCAAATCTATACCACTCACAGGGAGGCAAGGTTGGAGGCCAGGCAGGCCCTGAAAGAAGAGGCCCAAACAGAGGGCCTGCTTAAGAGCAGGAAAGCTGTGTTGCCCTCAGAGATACGGAGAAGGGAAAGGAGTGTGGATGATATTAATAGAGGACACCATGAAGACATGGACTGGCAGAACTACAGCCCAGAACCGCAGAGGAGGAGTCGAGTCGAGGAAGACTGGGATCGGGAGAGACCGAGGGAGAGGGGGAGGGAACGAAAGGTTGAGAGGATCAGGGAAAGAGGGAGAGAGCATCTGTCTAGCCATCAAAGCCAAGAGGACACATCTTTGCAGCCTTCCCACACCTCTGTGCATCATCAGCCCAGGCAGCATCAATCCTTAGAGGCTGTCTACTATCAAGAGTCCCATAGTCTGCAGCAAGAGCCTCCAATGCAACAACTGTATGAAGCCACAAAGAGACAACATGGCGCTCAAATTCAACACCAAGACCCTCAAAGGCAGCAGCAGTATGACAATATGAGACAGCCACAAGTGCCTCTAGGACCACAGCACTCTCAAAGACAGCAGGAGTATGAGCTCCAAAGGCAAGAACCTCCAAATCTGCAGCAAGACTCCCAGACAAAGCAGGAGCCCCAACGAAACGAAGACTTTGAGCCCCAAAGGCAGCAGCAGCAGGATCCATCAGGGCACCAGAGGTCTGACTCTGCCATTTACCTCCAGAGGGGCTCTTCTTTGCCTCAGGCCAAAAACAGAAGCATTGAGAAAAGTGGAGGGCCCAAACCCAAGATACGAACCCGCTCCATGTCAGATATAGGTGTCAGCCAGCATTCTGCCGTGTATCTTATGGAGAGGGCAGCTGCCAGCAGAGAGACAATGAGAGCCGGACATCCATCAGGGATGGCTAACGGGGAGATGGGCACCTTGGATACCAGAGTTTCCGTAGCACAGCTGCGACACTCTTATCTGGAGAATGCCAACCGGAAACCTGAGCTGTAGGTCCACTAGCATGGACTCTGTGTTGCATTGCTAAATAACTGTCTAAATCCTTCTAACTCTGCATCAGGAGGCTGTTGCAAATAAATAATCTCATTAGCTAAGAAAATAATGCATGAAATGTGTCAAGGTGTAGTGCTATGATCATGCCTATTGCTGTGTCAGTTGCATGCATGTTAGTGTTCAGTAATGGCTATTGTTGCAGTTATGTTGTGCTCAGCGTGTGCATCTATATCATTGTGTGAGAGCCCATTCTTTGAACTTGGGAGCAGCTTCTAGTAAACTGCTAATTTACTAAATGAACATCAAAACCAGCCACCAGTAATAGTTTCCTTGCCTCTATTTTTCCTTTTTGTTGTCCTCGTCCATCTTTCTAAATCAATGCACCACTCTAAAAGTGAGACCACTAAGGTAGATCTCTCAACAATGGAGGTAGATCTGACTAGCAGCGGTGATCGGGACAGAGGTGCACGGAGGCCTCGACGCTACATCACCCCAGGAGACAGTCGTATGTCGGAGAGATTTAGGACTCAGCCCATCACTTCTGCAGAGCGTCTGGAGTCAGATAGGTATTGAAGGGGCTCTCTGTAGAAATAACCAGGAGCTCTTCAGAATGATTTTATTAGCAAAGAACAATACAATGAATTGGGTGGTGGGGCATGATTCTAAGTTGGCATTCAGATGATGATAATATTCAGTGGTTCTTCAAATTAAAAAAAACATAGTTTATGTCTATTACTGTTTTTTGCAGGTCTCGCCTAAGCCCATCACAGCTGCAGGATGTGGAGGGTAAGTTCAGTTTATTGCAAATATGCAAAATATATAAGCTAGGCCCGTTAATAACATGTTACACAATCATTTTTTAATCAGATGAAGGAAAACTGGATGAGAGAGCCAAGATGAGTGTGGCTGCCAAGAGGTCTCTCTTCAGGGTACACCTCCTAATTTATGTATAATTATAGGAGCATCTGATTAATACTGTATACTTTTAAATGAATAATATATTAAACTCTGCAAATAGCTGGTGCTTTATTCTTCAAATATCACTGTCATACAGTTATAGCCTCAACTTGATATGCTTTTAATAAAGTACTGATTTTTGTTACATATTTTCTGCCAGGAGCTAGAAAGGACATCAGAGGGAGGCGTTCCTAAACCACA
Organism: Chaunax sp. Z400; assembly: GCA_037577475.1. Lineage (NCBI taxonomy): Eukaryota > Metazoa > Chordata > Actinopteri > Lophiiformes > Chaunacidae > Chaunax > Chaunax sp. Z400. The sequence goes on along the minus strand of CM075198.1, from coordinate 10,775,187 downwards.
CTCCCGAAATGCTGCCATAGAGAGGCGTCTCAGAAGGGTGCAAGATCGCTCACACACACAACCAGTCACCAGCAAGGAGGTGGTCAATGCCGCAAGGTTGGAATTTGCTTGCACAGTTGTAATTTTCATCATAGAAGTCAAAGAGAATATACTGTCTAGCTTTTTTCCCCTTCTCTCCTCATTATTCAATTCTCTTATTCAATTATTCTCTGTTCCTCTCCTATTGTGTCCTTCCATCTCCTCTTGGAAGCATCCACCTCTGTCATCAAGTCTTATTATCTTCTTATTCCACCTCCTTTTCAGTTTTTCTTTGTCTTGAATTATCCGTATGTCACATTGGTTTTCATCTGTGGTTCCTTTTCTCCACTTTTAAGTGATCCTGTCACATCGTCACAACCACAGGGGGCCCACGCTACTGTAATTCGTGTCCCCAGCCCAACTATACTCAGCACCAATGTGACCAGCATCAGGTACAGCTGAGCCTGGCTGCTAACTTGTATGTGTTTGCAAGTTTTGCTCACCGGCCCCTGTAGGATACATGTGGTTTTCTTATACTTGTAACCCATTAATTGTCTGCATTGCATAAAAACTATCTAAGATCTAAGATTTAAGATCTCATTTCCTAAATTGTCACTTGACTTAAATGGGTTCATAAATTACCATGGATGCAATAGAATTTTAATGAATTTAGCATTAAATGCTCTTAGCGATTTATCTCTAAGTATAGAACTGAGACTTTTTGTTCTCCATCTCCCTCTCCTGGTTGCAGTGCTGACCTGCTCATCCTGCTCATCTTACCTTGTTATTTCTGCCCCCTCACATGCTACTTCCTAGCTGTGTGCACCTTATAGGGGAAGGGAAATGGCGTTCACACAATTGAATGGGTTCAATACCTTCCATGCCCAGTTTCCATGCCTTCCCTCTTGCAGTGTTTCCTACATGCAAGTCACAGATGTCAGTTAAGGAAAGGTCAGAGGTTCAGCCAGTTAAAGGTCTCTGCATGTCTGAGTTCACGTGTCCTGCAGTTTGTTGACCAACCGTGGTTTAACTTAGGACACTACTTAGAGATCAACATATCCTCTGTGATCAGTGCACATGTGTGCTGATGTACTTGTGGCTCTGTTGCTGTGCCTGTAATATGACACAGTTGAGTTATTTACCCACAAGCTGGTATTTCCATGCATGTTCAGTTCTTTGAGATTCAGCAGAGGAATCCACCCCTTTCAGATTCCTTAGAAAAGCATGTTTGGTAAAATCTGTATATAATGAAACACATGTTTTGTTTGAGTAGAGACAGATTACATTCATTTAATTTAACACTGCAACTTAACAAGCTTTTGACACAATACTCTAAAATCTTTTCATGTTTATGAAGATTCTCAGTCATTCATGTCATAGAATACAGTATCTAATAGGGGTGTAAGTAAATATCAGTACATTTTACATGCAATGTGTGGCTGTGATTCATTTTGTTATGTAAATCCCTAACTGCTTGATAGCAGTGTTGTAAATCAGCCTTTACACTCAGTCCAATGTCAGCTGAGACAGAAAGAAGTGTAAATACAATATATATACTGTATAAACAATACAAAAGCAACAAATCACCTTTCTTAAAATATCACAATATACTGTATCGTATCCCTTATATCGTGATATGTATCATATGGCCAGATTGGTGCCATCACTTAGCCATCATATCTAAATGTACTACAGTAAGTCAAAGGCAACTGGATGCAACTAGCAACTAATATCTGTCTCTTTCGTTTAATTTTAGACATCTTACTCTCTATTACAGTGTAGAAAACACATGTTTTAAGTCTTAGATATCTGTCATCCACATATAGGGATAGTGATGATAATGCTTGTTCCCAGTCCACAAGATGAGCTTTCATGAATCAAATGGTTACTAGAAGACTTACACCCATCCCTTCACCACTGACATTTGTCTGTCACTACCCAGCATCCAGAGCTCCTTGCAGCAAGGCTCAGTCCAGGATCAGGTGAGGGAGAACCATGAGAGCCAGAAACCAGCTAAAGCTCCCAATGCTGGGATGAAGGGAGATGACCAGCAGCCTGTCTCTGAGGAGCCTGACCTGTCCAGCCTCAGCTTGACGGAGAAGATGGCCTTCTTCAACCGCCTCGCTCATGCTACAGACAAGACCGCCGAGGGGGCCCGAGGAGACCCTCGCCAGCGCAGGGTCAACGCCCGGTTTCAGACTCAACCCATTACCTATGGAGAGGTGGAGCAGGTAAAAAAGGTGTTGGAGGTCTCCCATAAAAAAAGTTACATTTTCATAAAATGTGAAATATATCTCTATCCATCCATCCGTCCATCCATCCATCCATCCATCCATCCATTGAGAGATACAGATACATAGATAGAGATAGATTATCAAATATACATATAATCATATAACTTTGGCTCCAAGCCCTCAATATATCATCATTTGTGCAGAAATTATATTTGCATTCCATGCCAGTTCCATATGCTTAATCACAGTCCAGCACAAAAATAACATGAGAACTGACATCCCTTCATACTTCATATGCGATGAAACCCCAACATATTGTCTGACTTCACCTCCACCGTATTCTAAACAGTGAGTCATAGTCAATCACTGATGTCCACACAGGAAGCTGAGCCCTCTGTTACCTCTGCAGTGCGTAGCGGTGACTTAGAACCCAATCAGGGAGACCATGTAAGACTCTTGCTGCCTGTACAGAGCTTTTGATTGGCCACATTGAATAATCCCGCTATTGATTGATATGACTGGTCGCGCTGGTGACCACTGTTGTCTTGATATGGTGCTGCTTACAGTAGCTCAGCTGGGCTCGGTGATGTCCGTAAATGCAATCCAGTGTGTATTCTAAAGTTTGAATTGACTTTGCCTCAGCGGTAGATGTTGCTTTGTCACAAGGAGTTGATTTTAAAGTTCATGCTGTCTTGTTTATTTTGATGGAAGCAGTTTCTGTGACATGCTTCCTCACTGCATAACAAGCATGGGACTATTTGACTGCAATTGCTGCATGCTACTTTATTCAGGGTTCCATCCAGCCTGAAAGTTCCAAAAAGCATGCTGGAGAATAGGAATGTGGATGGACCTGTGTGAGTGTCGATACAGACCATGTATTGCAATCAAAATCAATGAACAGTATTGTGGAGTCTGAGCATCTAAATATATACAATACAATGCACTAATTTTGATACTAATAGAGGCACAGCTTTATTGTTGTGCCTTTATGACTTTGTTACAGGTAAGTATATAAGAAATGAGGCACTGATAACGATAATTTCTTTATTTTTCATCAAATTACATATTTTTTCTGTGAAGCAATTTGTTACTGTGGTTTCAAAAGGTGCTACATAAATAACATTTTAATTATTATTTTGCATAATTCTGATCAAATATTGTCTGAAAGCACCAAAATTATTTTTTTTATTGGTACAGTATCAACACAATGGTATTTATTATGTAATTTTGTTACAACTATGTGGCTATGAAGATTGTTACAGTCCCTTGGTCAGGGGAACATTAGTAGTTGTCAAGGTTTGTCTGTTTTATTCATTTGCTTCTACCTATCATGAGCCACAGGGTCACATTGTTTGGAAATACAAATACACTTTATACTAGTAATGTTATCTTAAGGACATTACCCACAATTCCATGCATTATATAATCAGATTGGTTAACAAACAAATATGAATACACATGAAATGGAGAAGTTTCCAAACCAGAATCAGGTACAATGAATGTTATTGTGATATTGAAAGAGTTCATGAATGTGATATCTCAGAGTCCTGAGATCAGGTTCATGCCATTTGGTGAATAAAAGGAGTTGCAGCAGCTTCATTGAGCATAATTGTTTTGATTGCTGTAGTGCTTCTCCTCATCCATCCATCTACTGCTGCATCATCCAGACACACCTCTACTAATCTCTAACGTCTCTGTCTCTGCCACATTTAATCCATCCCTTCTCTGTCTATCCTTACTTGCTGATATATTTCCTGCTGTTCCTGCAGCTGAAAAATGGAGGTGAGATCAAACTGGAGCCCCTATCAGTCTCCCTCGTCCGTTCTGTTGCAGCAGTCACCTCCCAAGCCTCTGTCACCTCAGTAACCATCACGCCAGGCAGCAGTGGCGTTGGTAATGATGATGGTCTCCGTCCAGGGAAGTCCACTGCCCTCCCCTACATCCCTGCCCAACAGCAGTCTTCCAGCACCACAACCAACCACCAGGAGAGGGCGTTGAGGTATTTCTCAATGACCCAGAGTGGAGACCCAGGCCACCCTGAATCTGAGCTCAACTCCACCCCTCTCCTCCCCGAGAGCCGAGAGAGAGTGGGGGCTCCTCATCCTCCCACCTCCTCTGCTGGCAAGCAGCAAGAGGAAGCAGCGGATGAGGGCAGGAGAGAGTGTCAGGAGGAGGAGGTTAGGGGGAGACAGCAGGGAGGAGCCAGAGAAGAGAGCAAGGAAGGCAGCATTCAGGGAAAGCCGCACTCCCCCGACAGGGACCGGGACGGCAGGCAGTGGCAGCAGCATCCTCACCCTCAGCTCTCTGCCGAGCCCTCTGTGTGTAGGGGTGAGTCACAGCCTCTGGCCAGCTGGCGAGCCACTGACGGAGACTCCCAGGAGTCTAAGGACAGAACAGAGAGAGAAGGAAGAGGAGGCTCCCTGAAAGAGACAGCTCACAGCTCCTCCAAGCAGGAGCAGGAAAGAAGCAGCGGCCGGAGCCCGGCTGGCATCTCAGGTAGGAGGCTTCTCTGATGTCCTACACACAGAACAGAGAAAGAAAGGAATGAGGGAATTAAGAATAATGGAGAAGTGTGAGGTAAAAGGAGGGATGTGGGAAAGAAAATGAAAATGGAATTGACCTCTGAAAGGAGAAAATAGGAGTGACAAAAAAGAGGAAGCAATATCTAGGGAAGGAGATGTTCTCATTATCCTCATTGTCTTGTGCAGCGTGCTCCCACGCATGATTGCTTTCTGCTGGCTGCACACACACGCTTGTCCCAGGCGAGGGTGTTTGATTTGGCTGATACAGAGAGCAAGAGAGTGTGTGAATAAGAGACAGACGTCTGAGGCTGAATCTAATTAGCATATTTTTCCATGCATTTGCCTCATGACTCCCTTTGTCTAGAAAGAGGAAGCCCTTTCCTAATGTGCTGTTTGTCAGCTAGCAGGATTTTTTTTAAATCAAACTGTTTGTGCTCATTGTCATGGCCTATAAATAGGGCTGTGGTCCCCATCCATCATATTATGGCTGTGGGTTGGCTGTGCACGTTACAGCACAATGGGCCTGACCTGTTTTTTATGTGCTAATGCAGAATGTATCTCGGGGTGGTCTCCTCCAATGCATGCACATTAAAAAATGAGAGCACTTACATGAAGCAGGTAGAGAACAGGGAGGACACAATGGAAGCCTTGACCGCAGGCTGCACTTAATTCTGCATGGGTACATATCCATCACAGTATAGTATTGTGAGACTTACAGTGACTTACATTAATTCCCTGTGGACCCTAACATTAACCCGTACCCTGACCTTAACAGAAGACAAGTCGTGAGCTTAAGTTCCCAAATGTGACTGCATGAGTGTTGTCCCCACAGTGTAATGAAGACAGACTTACAGTACACACTGCTACCATATGCAGAATTACACAGCAGAGTTTATTTGATATATTTCTCTCCCACAAAACCAGCTTCAAGTGTGCATGTGCATGCATGCGTTTCCAGGATTTGTACTGGTTTGACAGGGGATTCACAGTAACAAACGCTTGGATTTGATGAAAAAAAAGAATCTGGTCACTTCTTGCATCCAACCACCCAGTTTAAGAGAATGACCATGAACCATGACATGCCCACTTCTAATTCAGGGACCATTGGTTGCATCTCTCTCTACCTCATTTCCTGGTACGTTAAAATTATCTCACATTATCTCAAGTGAGTTTCACCCTGTTGCAAGTAGATTTCCAATGGTCCTTTACACCAACGTTGCACCCACACAATGCTTTGTCCTTTGGCTGGTTTTACTTTGTGGGTGTGTACAAATTATAAATTGTTTTCAATTGACATTCTTTCATTCTCCTGTTAGTTTAGTTGGACCTTTAGTTTGAGACTTTGGCTACGTTCGCATTACCAGGCTGAAGTGACTCAATTCAGATTTTTTGCCTTAATGTGACACAAATCCTTTTTTTTTCAGTACTGTATGAGCACAAAAAGCTGATATTTTTATCCAGCACTAATGTTATGTGCACCAGAGTCCATTCCAGCTTTGCATATACATATTAAATTTTGTTGCATGAAGAAAAATGAATTATTATTACCTGCTGCAGTGAATAAAATATTATTTCTAACACTTAATAGTTTATTTTAAACATTAAGATAAAGAAATGAATTGAATTCAACCTCAGACATTATAACTGCATAAATACATACTCCATACTTTCTTTCAGACTTATCTGATCATCCTGCACCACTGAGACCACTGATAGCTAAAGTTTCATCCAGGACAGTGTCTCATGTTCTAAGCAGCCATCAGCAGCAGCAAACCAACACCCAGCCTCCTCAAACTCTTCCAAAACCCCTCACACAGCAGCCTCCTCCAACCCTACCCAAACCTCTCTCCAACATCCAGCCCCAGACATTCTCCCAGCCCCCACCAACGTACCCCAAACCCTTCACTCAGTCCCCACAGACCCCGCCAAAACCTCAGAGATTCGTCCAGCCTCTCCCCAAGTCTTACTTGCAGACAGCACCCCAGCCTCAGCCCAAACCCCAGGTGCCTCCACAGACACTTCCCAAACCCCAGTCCTTCTCCCAGGCACTTGTCAAGTCCCAGTCCCTCCCCCTGGACCACAGTGAGGACTTCAGCAGGCACAGTGTCCATTCTGGAGATCTGCTGTCCCCGACGGAGTCTGTAGACAAACTGTCAGACGCGATGTCCTCCAAACAGATGTCCATCAAGGAGAGGTAAGTGATGGCTGAAAGTTTGAAAGTGACTGTAGAAAAACAAAAGCATTTTTACTAATGAGGTTAACTGTTGCCAATATTAAGGTTGGCCCAGTTTTCTAAGGTGAAAATGAAGATTTTAGTAAAGATCAGGAACATTGAGAGACATGTCTTAGGTGAAAAGCCAGTTCCTCATAAATTTGCAGTATTTAACAGACTGAGGAAGAAGTCACTCTCTAACAATCCATGCAGAATATTCGTTTGTTCCATTCTATTACATCTTCAGATGTGAGAGATTCATTTTTAGCAGCATCGTGTTTCTCCTCCCGGCCAGCAGAGAGCTGTGCGAACTGAAGAAATCCTCTGAGAGTCTGAGCAAATTCCTCTAATGCCCTCATTTCTGTCCTGTCCACACTCAAGCTGCGGCGATGATGACACACTTTCTTTTACCCCTCAGCCATCCGTTATCAGCACATCCCTTATCAGGTTCTTTTCAGATTTGCTGCATGTAAAGCAGAAATGTGTGTGCCTCGAGTGTTTTTTTTTAGGACCTTTATGGAAATTCAGCTTTTGTTACCTTTGTTTGATTCTTTTCTTTTAATCACAGGTTGATCACTATAACTATCAGAGTGTACATAAATTACCATGGCAGTTCTGAAGAAATGTTGGTTTGGATCACAATCAAAATCTGATGGTTTCTTCCTTGGGCCATACCCTATGTTTCCAAAATGTTAAATCATAATCTGTTCATAACTTTTTGAGTAATGCAAAACTCCATGGCAGAGATAATAAGTGAGTCAGAAAAATAATTTCACGTCATAAAATACAGTAAGTGGATGGACCTTCTTGGCCTGAAAAGGTAAAACCATATCCTATTTCTTTGCCAGCAGAGGGTGACTATACTGGTTTTAAAAAAGAAATCTGATCACATGTAAGCTTATGAGAAAATTACCCTACTTCTCACCTGATTTATTGGCTCAGTAATAGTCTCCTAATCGGTTTATCGTCTCAATTGCCAAAGTCAAAAATCTTCTTCAATAGAGTAAAACAGATGAGAAATCAGGGTGTGCTTTAGGGCTTGGTGGCCTTCTGATTGACAAATTGCTACTATGGCGTGTCCATGGGGTCTCAATCGGATCCAATTAGGATATCGTCCACAGCTCCACCCTCTAAGCCAAATATGGTCGCTTCTGTTGAGGTGTAATCAAGAATCATGGTTGGTTATAAGCTCTTTTTTTAAAAATATATCAGATTCTTATTATTTTTTAAATAATCTATTTTTTATGTCAGAGTGGCAATGCTGAAGAAGAGTGGAGAGGAGGACTGGAGGAACAGGATCAACAAGAAACAGGAAGTGGTTAAAGTGGCATCCACTGAGCAGCAGGCTCAGCTACTGGAGACAGAGCAGACCTCCCAGAAGAAGGTTAGTCTTATCTGCACGCCAGTGTCTATAAGAACTATTATTTTATGATATATGATCTGTGACTCCTTTTATTATCAATACATTACAACTCACTTGGTTATTATCTTGTCTACAGTTTTATCTGGATTGCTTCATGCACAGCAATGTCCACTATAGCAAACAGCACAAGCAGCCAAACAAATATAGCTACAGCATATATAGCCCAAAATAAGAAATCCTCAGAGGGCTTTATAAGCTGTGTAGTCTATGTTATCCTCTGTCCTTAGACGCTCGACTCAAGTAAGAAATAACCCACCAAAACAAACAAACAAACAAACAAACAATCAAAACAACAACAACAAAACGCAGAGGAGGGAGTTTTCTCCCAGGAGGCTATTTTAGTCCTCAAAATAAATCAATGATAATAACATACCAGTCCAACAAACTGGGACTAACTCTGGCCATGACATTCTGTAAGGCTTCTCCGTTTGTTTCAGTCGTTGCGGGTCAGGTGTGCACTGTGGCTGAGCAGTTCCACCTGTCCCAACAAGTACACTATTATTAAATTATAGTTTTGCCAGCAGGTGTGGTTTGCTCTCATTGATGTCACCGTGGGGTCTTTGGTAGATATCCCTGAAAGCTCTATAGCTGGTTATATTTTACATAACCAATGCATGTCAAAAGAGTGAAAACTATACCCAGGCTGAAATTAATTTTCATCTTTTACCTTTTAGCCTATATATATATATAGCTGCTGAGCTGCTGTCTTAGTTGGAGTTTATGTGAATATTTTCTGGACCCTAAATAAAAAAAATTAAAAAAGAAGCTTAAATTTCTCAAAAATATTACACCTTTGGGTATAATGGTTTTATTTATGGTTTATAATGGTTTCCCAAAGTAACCAGAGTAACCACGAGTCACACATTTCTCCCCCTATCCTTCATGGTTACCATGCCAACTCCTCTCTGCGCTCTCGGCTAAGTGCTCCTTTCATTTCCTCCTTTCGTTTGTTTGAACCCAGTGGTCCACACCAGTGTAGCATCCAGCCCCTATGGGCTGTAAACTGGGAAGCATATAGAACAGTACGCCTGCAGTATGGGAATGGATTTTGGGATTAGATGACCTTTTTCTATAAAATCAGTTTTGAACAAGCTTCAGGTTGAGTTTCAACAATGAATGAATCGCTTATGTCTTTTTATATGCATCTTATATGCAATTGGTTTAAGCAGCAGATAGAGTACTTGCACTTGAGCTTCTTATTTCAGGATTTACACCATTTACTGCAACCTATCTGGTTCACATTAGTAGTCTGTTGAGGAAAACTGCCTGCTTAAATTCTGCATGGGCAGCCTCACCCCTAAACCCATTAATGCAACAATAGTCGACTCCCCCTCCCTCCCTCTGATCGAGTACTTCCCCTGTGTTTAACCCCTCAGGAGGAAGGGGTTTTTGTACAAGACTACTCTGCTGTGTCTGAACAGCTGTGGGTAAGACCTGCACACCATCCCTGAACCAATCAGCTTTGTGTGGGACCTGTGTTGTCCAATCACAGCTTTGTGTGTGTGATCGCTTCTCCTGAATCTGTGGACCTTTGCTTGAAATGGCTTTTTGAAGCTTTCTTCAGCTTTTTTGCTGTTTGTGTCTTAAAGGAGCATGAAGTAATTACACTTCTGCTCTGCTCTGCTATGGATCATTGTATAGATTATTTAGATGTATTACATTTTAAGAGCAATTAGTACTTAATGCACATTTAAGCTTGAAGCTGTGTTTTCACTGCAGAGGTGATCTGTGACCCTCGGTGGCTGTGGCAAGCTATGTTTGAATGGAAAATAGCTTTTGCAGTTGGCTGCCTTCTAATAAGAGTAAAAAATTGTATGAAATGGCATTTAATATTTTCAAACAATCAATTTCATTTTCATTTTTGCAATTTCTCAAAGATAACAAAATGGATATTTACATGTATGTTCCAAAAGCATATTTAAATGTGTGTGATTATTTTATCATAGAGCTTTTAGATTTAGTCTGGCAGTTGATGAAGAGCAAGTAGTTTGCTGTTTTCCCAGTATTTTGCCTTTTCTCCTTTGCATGCCCCGTGTCATCTGCATGCTCATCGATTTTGCTTCCTTTTCCTCCTTTTTTCCCCCCCATCTTTCACTTCATCATCCTCCTCTACATCCTCAGGAGCCTGTTTTCTCCTCCACCTATTCTCCTCCTATCTCCCTTGGTCAAAAGTGTCAGTATATTGACCATCATAGTCAGGTAAGGACACAGTCAGGAGCCTGGCACGTTCTAGAGCATGAATTGGGGTCTTTTCTGCTTGGATTGCAGCCACTGATGTGAAGGGTGCTTTGCATGGTGTTGAGTTTTATTTGGTTCTGACTGCATGAGTATAATTCATAGTCATCACTCCTACTGTGGAATGAAGTAGATAATACAGACTAGAGAGGACATTCAATCAACGCGCTTGAGTGCTTCAAATCTTTTTATATGTGCTTGGTTTTACACTGTGGCTACATGAATGATTGCTCATTAGGGAAGTGTGGCGTCTCATGAAGTTATAGTGAGGTTGTATGAGAATTGAGTCATTCTCTTGTTCTTAGATATTAGATCCAGTGGTGTCCAGAAGCTTTTTTGGTTTGGCACTATGTTTAGAAAATAAACATACTGACATTAAAACCGACAGTCAGCTTCATTGTGCAGTTTTATTGTTTTGCACGCAGGACTTTGTACTTTAACTTAATAAACATTCATGATTTGATAATGTGTCCCCCCCCCCCCCCCTAGTCTGTGCAGAAGACGGGAGAGGAGATCGAGGCCAAGATGACCATTGAGGAGAGAAAACAGATGATTTCGATCCGTGAGGATGCCTGGAAGACAAAGGGCAAAGGAGCAGCCAATGACTCCACCCAGTACACTGTGGCCGCACGCATGGTCAAGAAGGGTCAGTACATAAAACTGTACAGGTATACACCTATCTATTGACGTTTAGACACAGCCTACAGCAAACAGTAATTGGTCACCTTGCACATTCCCTAATCTTAACGCAGATACTTATGATGAGGTTTCTTTCACAGGGGCCATTTACACAATGCATAAAACAGCAAACTTTTGTCACACAACGGTGTTTTGGGTGCCTGAAAAAACAAACCTTTTGAAAATTCCACCATTACTGTGACGACATGGCCCCACTTCATCGATATTACTGTTTCAGCCGAATAGCCATGTGTGGACAGAACAACAATAAAAACAAAATGGCAGACTATCGACTTTTGTGCTGCAGACTCTGCTGAGTTTATTAAAGCTCCTCCAGCTAAATGTAGATTTGCTGCACCACTACTGTGATCAGTGGAGACATATTTCTTTGGTTCTTTACTCACCACTGTGTAAAAAAAAAAAGAAGCATTTGTATGCTTTGAAAAGAATAGAATGGCAGGTAATAGTTTAAATAATAATAAAAATAGGTAGTAAATAAATGTATTTTATTTTAAATACAGTATGACTAAGTATGACACTGTAACATGTAATATATATTACTACATGTAAATAATAATAATCATTGAAATATACCGGTACAGGCAGCAGGTTATTTCTCTGCTGAAATGAACTATGAACTATCTCTTGTCTGTCTGTCTGTCTGTCTGCAGGCCTGGCAGCCTCCTCCTCAGTTATCAGTCCCATCCTGTCACCGGTCTCCACCAAACTCAAGAGCAGCACGCCTGCTGTCAACAAGCCACAAGAGGGTGAGACTGATTTGTTTCCTGCATCATCACTGCCACCTCAGCTTTTATTCACCAGTGTGCTTTCAACATGGATGCATTAAAGTTCATTTTCACACATCTTTTGTTGCTTAAATCAAAAGTGAGGCATACTTTTTAAGCTTTTTATTGGCAAAATTAAATGGATTATTGTTGAAACAAGCTTATAAACATTTTTTTATTTAGTTAAAGAGAATTTAATCTTCTATGTCGCCCATTAGTAGCACTGTTTCATTCTATTTATAGAAATTGAGGCCGGACCACACATGGAATCGGATAAGAAACTCGACAAGTTGGAGAGCTTCTTGGGACGTCTAAATAGCAAAGGTATTTACTACTGTTCTGACTTAGAGGCCCGTAAATTGTATTTTTTAAGCAATGTTTTGTGTCATCTTTTACCTGCAGTAGACCTCTAAAGAATCTTTTTATTGGGGGGTTGCTGATCATGTGGCGGGCATTTTTTCATTTGGAGTTCCTTTCATTCTGCTGTAAATTGTACCCTTGTTATCATCTTTTATTGTCTTAGGGCCTAATCTAGTCTCTCTTCTTCTTTTCCTTTGTTGATTAGTGGCAGGTCTACAGGAAACCACCATTACAGTTACTGAGAAGGCAGTGAAGGAAGTGATGAAGCTGGATGATGAAATCTTCTCCAAGTTCTACAGACGCGTTGCTGAATTTCCACGCATGCCCACCAGGATTGAGATCAATGAGGATTTTGACACCATATTTGGTTCCCAGGGTCCCAAGTAAGAAAATGAAAAGAGCCTCTAATGATGTCTGTCTCGAACACATCATTCACCAACTTGCATGCATGCTCCTTTTCCAGGTTGCCGTCAGCCATGGTGCAGCACAAGCGCTCGGTCCGTCCATCAAGGAACGTCCAGTCGTCCAGGAACCCTCTGAAGATGCTGGCGGCCAGAGAGGACATCAGACACGAGTACACCGAGCAGAGATTGAATGTAGCACAGCTGGAGACTAAGAGGATGAAGGCTGAGAAGAGTGAGTGTAAGGATGATGATATGTTTATGCACGATTTTGTGGTTCAAAATCCCTGCGGAAAAGTTTACACTGCATCTATCTTTGTTTATTGGGTAAACAGTAGTAATTGGAGATGCAGCTTAATACATATGACCCACTTCTTTTGCAGTGTTTACAGCAGGGATTTTGTTTCTTTAAATCTTAATGAAGCATTTATGTTATTCTCTACCCCCTGTAGCTCTATGAAATGTGTACTTTTCATTCCAGATAATAAAACCTCTGAGTTCTCTGAGGCTGCTCTGGTGGGTCTGGCCAGTAAAGAGAACTTCAGCAGTGTGAGTCTACGCAGCGTCAATATCACCGAGCAGATGTCCAACAACAGCGCCGTGCCGTACAAGAACCTCATGCTGATGCAGATCAAAGGTCAAAACTGTTTGAGTATAATGTGTGGTTGGTTTTCCCTGCATGATTCATTCCCAGACAGAGATGATAAATCCCTACATGAACTATATAACACAGCAAATTAAAGGAACGATTCACCCAAAAATGAAAATTAAGTCAATATCTACTCTCCCATTTGTTTTAAAATGTAAAAAACAACCAAAAACAAACATAAATCACTTCATACAACTCGTACGGAATAATCCAAGTGTCCAGAAGACCCCAAATTTATCTGAAAAGATTTTAATTGCATGAAATATTTACTCTAACCTCTAAGCTAAAAGAATTAGTGTGCACCCTGTCTGAGGAAACTCATGTGTACATGTGGAGATACATGATCTTGCTATCTCTGCATACATCAGTACTCACACAAAAATCAAACAAGTAATGTTTGACAAAAAACTGAGACATGCATAGATCGTGAGTTCTTGTTGACCTTGTGGTGGAGGATGCTTGTGCACCTCTACAGAGCGAATGCTAACACTTTTAGCTTTAAAATGAACATCTCAAGGGTTCTGGAGACGTGGATTACACCATTTGAGCTGGACGGAGTCATTCTATGTTTGTTTTCTGTTGTTTCTTAACAGTTTAAAACAAGTCCCCATCGTCTTTGTTGTTCAGGAGGAGAATGTAGCAGTGCTGCTTAGCTGTGAAGCCCCATAACTGTTTTGTGGCCTCACAGAAATTTTCATCTGCCTGCGGTGAGGAGATAATGACTGGCTTTTATTTTCTCTTCCTTTAATGACTTTATTTTCTGCAGGCCGTCGTCACGTTCAGACCAGACTAGTGGAGCCGAGAGCCTCATCACTGAACAGTGGCGACTGTTTCGTGTTGGTCACTCCAGAGCACTGTGTTGTCTGGATAGGAGAGTTCTCAAATGTCATCGAGAGGGCTAAGGTGAGTGCTGTAGTTCTATACGAGACTGAACCTTATTCTCAAGAGTTCTGGTTCAGCATCAGAGCTAGTGTTGCAATTTCGGTGTTTGAACAAGGATGATTCATATATGATACTTCCTCCCTCTCGCTCTCTCTCTCTCACACACACACACACACACACACTAACACACACTGGCACAAATACCAATCTGTGCTCTCGTCAAACATGCTTTCAGTCTACAACTTGTCCATTTCCCCAAGGGAAGGCTGTCTAGACACTTTCCAATAACCCTTTGTTTTTTCTCCTCTGCCTCCCTGTGCAGTGCTGTTTATTAATTTGATTTAAATTTAAAACCTTCAACAAGATTCAGCCAAGACTCTCTTCGGTTGTTAAGTTGTTTCAACATGAGAGCAGATCTCACTATTTTTAAGGCCAAACAGCAGATCTTTGTTTCTCGCCTGCAGGCGATAGATTTGGCCACCTTCATCCAGACGAAGAAGGACATGGGCTGCAGGGCGAGCCAGGTGCAGACCATCGAGGAGGGGGTCAGCCCACAGGGGCCAGATACCCAGCAGTTCTGGACAATCCTAGGAGGACAAACTGCTTACCAACGTAAGGCATGAGCCCCTAATACTCAGACTTCCTTGCATGCCTTTGCATGCATGCACAGTTAGACAGATACATGACACATTCTCTGTCTGATCACGCTGTAGCGGCAGGCCCACTAGAGGAGGATGAGCAGTTTGAGAATGCCATTGTGGAAACCAACTGTATCTTCAGACTGGTGGATGACAAACTGGTTCCTGACGATGACGAATGGGGAAAGGTCCCTCGCACTTCTGTGCTCGAGTCGAAGGAGGTCAGTGATGACATGATATAATGGGTAAACTATAGCTACAGGTATGAAGTGGTAGATAACATGGACAAACAAAGACAGATGGCTCCTCTATGCTTTCCCATTGTTTCTGTTGTGCTGTGCATGATGCAGGTGTTGGTGTTCGACTTTGGTAGTGAGGTGTACGTGTGGCACGGTAAAGAGGTGACTCTCGCCCAGAGGAAAGTGGCCTTCCAGCTCGCCAAACACCTTTGGAATGGGATGTTTGACTACACTTGCTGTGACATCAACCCGCTGGACCCTGGAGGCTGCAACACACTCATACCCAGGTGGGCAATACACACATTCCAGAAATATCCTCATTTTCATGGTCTAAAACTGAAACCGGTCTCACAAAATAAATATACAAAACACACAAACACTCGTACTATTTTTAACGTTGCCTCCAGTTTAGTATTAATCATTTTTTGTGTGTTATATTTATTGACAGGAAGGGCCAGGGTCGTCCTGATTGGGCGATATTCGGCAGGCTGACAGAGCACAACGAGACCATCTTGTTCAAGGAGAAGTTCGTGGACTGGACCGAAGCAAAGTTGTCATCACCAAAGGAAGGTGGCGAGCTCATACCTGAGCAGAAGGTGCAAAGAAGAGTCTTTTCTTCTGTTGATTTATTTGACTGTGGCTCAAACTGGAGCTGTTTCCAGGAGATGTTGGTCACACACCAGGATTAAAACTAAAACTAGAATAAGAATGCAATTGAGCTTTTGGTATACAAAACATCATGAAAGAAGAATGGGCACACGCGTTACCACTGACTTATTCTTCCTTTTCCATCAGGCTGAAAGTTGTCTTTATAAATTCTGTAAAATTTGCTTTTGTCTTAAATCCTATCAGCAATCTTTGCCCCTTGTCTCTCTCAGGAGGCACCCAGGAGAGAGTGCCGTCCTTACGACGCCTCCCTGATGCTGCCTATCCTCCAGTCATCCATTTCCACCATCATGGACGGGGTAAATGTCGGCCGTGGCTATGGCCCGGTGGAGACTGAGGACCACATGAGGACTCAGGAGATCAGCACCGTTTCAGTGGATGTATGGCACATCCTGGAGTTTGACTACAGCCGTCTGCCACGCCAGAGCATCGGACAGTTCCACGAGGGAGACGCATATGTAGTCAAGTGGAAGTACATGGTCAGCACCACAGGTAAGTCACCGTGGTATTTATACTCCAACACCTGTGTGCACAGGGAGACGCCCATTTCAGCCTCTATAAAACAGCAGCTGCAATCCAGAAGCACGGTGAAATAATTTACTGAGACAGCACTTTGGTGATATTATCACAATCTTTATTTTCTGGCACTTTCTGTAACCATTTTCCACGACACCTTTTTTATATAAATATGATCATTTTCATTTTGGAAAATCACATCCCCATGTAGCCGCACAAACAGTACAAAGTAAATAGTACCGGTAAACTAGTAACACTAAACAGCTATTCTGAATGTTTTATTCATTTTTTGTTGTCTTTGTGTTCTTTGTGTGTGTCCCAGTCGGTCGTAGGCAGAACCCTGAGGCGAGGAGTAGTGGGCCGGGTAAGGAGAGATGCTGCTACTTCTTCTGGCAGGGTCGACATTCCTCCGTCAGCGAGAAAGGGACGTCGGCGCTGATGACGGTGGAGCTGGATGAGGAGCGAGGGGCACAGGTAAAGAAGAGCATGGCTGAAAATAGGAACCACATATGAGTCAAACAGAAAGTACAATGAAGTGATGCTACCCTCTATATAACACAATAACTGGGGAATGAATGTGGTGTGGGAAAATCACTTTTTTGTGTACCCACACTACTTTTGCTGCATTATTAGTTAATCAATGATATTCAGATATTTCCTGATGATTGTTTCGTGCAGTAGTTTCTCCACATTACAGCCAGTCTATGAGCACACCACGGTGTAGCCATTAAAAACAGTGTTTGCTTTAGTTTCCTGTGTCTGTGTGTACAGGTTCAGGTGCAGCAAGGAAAGGAGCCTCCATGTTTCCTGCAGTGCTTCAATGGAGGGATGATTGTCCACGCTGGCAAGAGGGAGGAAGAGGAGGAGAACACTCAAAGTAAATATATTAACTTTTGTTTTTTTAAAACTTTTTTATTATTTATGTAATGACGTTTTATTCTCCAAGTCAAAGAGCCTTAATGAAGCAAACTATTAACTACCTAATCAGAATTTCATGTATCAATTCATATTTATATATTTAAAAGTCATTATTAAGCTATTAGGCTTTCCATCCTATAAACTTTGTACTAGGATATGTCAAGTGGCACTTAATTTAACATGATGGGATGCATTTAACAGTTATTTCCATTATTGCTTAATCTGCCGATTATTGTCCTGATTAATCAATTAGTTGTTCAGTCTATAAAATATAAAGAAATTATGAAAAATACCCATCATTATTTCCCAGAGTAACATTTTCAAATTGCTCCTTTTGTCCAATCAGCAGCCAAAAACCCAAAGACCCCTTATTATCCACCACCATGATGGGGGATCCCATTTAAATCACTACTCAAGACTCACCTGTTTAAATGTGCTTTTAATGTTTAAGTGTGATGTAATTTGTTATTTGTTGCTGTCATTTGAGTTGTTTCTATTTGCTTTTTTAAAATATCTGATATTGATTCATTTTTAAATATGTTGTTTCTCCTGTTATTTCTGGACACGTTAAGCATCTTTGAGTATTTTGAAAAGCGCTTTATAAATAAAATGTATTATTAATATTATTATTATTATTATTATTATTATTATTATTATTATTATTATTGTTATTATTATTATTATTATCCTGAGTAATTCATGCTTGTTTGCTATCATAACTAGCAAAAGAAAAGCTGCAAATCCTCACAAGGAACACGCTGGAACAAGTTTGATATTTTTGCTTGAAAAATGAATGAAACGATTATCAATAATCCAAATAGCTGGTGATTAATTTCCTTTGACTGATGTATCAACTAAAGGTCACAGCTCTGTGATGCACTATACTGTATGGCAATGATTCAACTCCAAATTTGAAATGTGCCAAACAAAGGGCAGTTCTTATCTACATTATCTTTTTAAGTTAAAAGACTTTAGAAACTCATTTCCAAAATGAAATGATCAATAATCATCGATAATCACCACAGTCATCATTTGAATAAAATCATGCCTAATCCAACAGGAGTGGTATGAAAGTAAAGGGCATAAAGAATCAGTGTTGTCATTAATATCTATATTCTATAGTTTAGGTACTAAATAGATGGGATTTGGTGTGTTATGTTCGTGTTTATTTAAATGCTTAGCGATAACTGCAGTGTTCATGTTCACCTTCTCCTCTGTGTCCAGGTGAATGGCGCCTGTACTGTGTGAGGGGCGAGGTACCGGTGGAGGGCCACCTGCTGGAGGTGGCCTGTCACTGCAGCAGCCTGCGCTCCAGAGCCTCCATGATCCTGCTCAATATCAACAAGGCCATCATCTACCTGTGGAACGGCTGCAAGACGCAGCTACACACTCGTAGTGTTGGAAACACCGCCGCTCTAAAAATCAAAGAACAGTGAGCGTTTATGGATTATAAGATGACTCTCAAGACATCATTCAATTCATCAGCAACCAATTCAAACATGGTCAATGCTTGTGTCATTATATTGTTGCATGTTGTTTTTTTGTTTTTTTTTGTTTGTTTTTTTACCTCAGGTGTCCACTGGAGGCCGGCCTCCACAGCAGCAGTAAGGTGACCATCCATGAATGTGATGAGGGAGTGGAGCCGCCAGGCTTCTGGGAGGCTCTGGGGAGAAAAGACAGGAAGGCTTACGACTGTATGCTGCAAGGTGCAGTGTGCACCCATGTTCTTTGGTGACATAGTGATACTGTACACCGTCTGTCTCTCAGTCAGACATAATGCCTTAACACAGAAATGTGAGGGATGTTGTCCTTTGGTAATGTAGTTTGGCACTAGAACTGTCCATATTAAGTTATGGAAGTCAAATTTCAACCTTTTGAAAGGCCTTTAGTAGGAATCAATACTGGTGCCAAGATACACGATACTCCATATAAGATATGGTATTGTTATGAACAGCTCTTTTCCTAATTTATCAATTAAAGCCAAAAATCTGTGGCCGTTTTTCCACCAAAACATCCTATAAGTCAACTTGAAAAGAAACTTTATTTTATTTATCATTATTTTGAGATACTAACTCATCATTCTTTTTGTCACATTGATTGAAAGAGGTTCCCATTAAAATCCATCACTGCAGGTAAAAAGCTTGCTTAAAAAGATGTATAAAAATAACTTATCATCACCAAATAAACACACAAGAAAGACTTTAGTGATGTGAAAGTAAAAAGTCTTGAGGTGCTCCAAATTAAAACGTGGAGGAATGATTTATGTTGTTTTCATGTTAGTTTCTGATTTTCCTTTTCAGATCCTGGTAAATTCAACTTCACTCCACGACTTTTCCAGCTGAGCAGCACGTCTGGAGAGTTTGTGGCGTCGGAGTTCTTCCACCCGTCCAGAGCTCCAGACGTGGTCAGCTCACTACCATTCCTGCAGGAGGACCTGTACAACGCGCCACAACCTGGTGAGGCCTGAAGACAAAGTTATTGCAATCGATACACAATGAAATGCTGACATGTAAATGTTTTAAACTGACAGCAATACAGTGATATAATGAGTCCTCTCCCCGACAGCGTTGTTCCTGGTGGATAATTTCCATGAGGTCTACCTGTGGCAGGGCTGGTGGCCTCAGGACAGTGAAAGCACCGGTTCGGCTCGTATCCGCTGGGATGCAGACAGGAAGTGTGCAATGGAGACCGTACTACAATACTGCAAAGGTTAGAGGAATGGTCAATGCAGAAATGCTTCAATTAGTGACAGGTGATAGCTGCACCAATATATATTGTTGATATATTATAACATTATAAATCCTAGTTATTTAAGTTGCAGGTTTCCAGTTTGTACTGTACATGAGAAAATAGAAAAGATACATCAGTTTTGGTTGTTATCTTGTTATACTATCGGTATTAAAATGAATTAATCAAGTTAAATTTTCAGGAAAAATGATCATGATTTTGACACAATCTTGACATTAAAGCAATGGAGAGTAAAAGAAAGGAACTTTTTCTTTTTACATTTCATTTTTTTCCCCAAATAACACTCTAGAGTCAATCGGTCAGTGTCTATTTATTTATGACATTTCTGCATTAAAATGTGTAAAAAGGACAAGGCCTTTGGAAAATATTTAGTTCAGTTGTGTACTTACATCTTCCCAGATGCTTCCTAGAATATTCAGACCCAGAGAATTCTGTGATTAAAGATAACAGAGTTTTATTTATTGCCTGTCGCTCTAGCCTCCAGGAGAGAGTCAGATAGAGAGACGGGAACAAAACATAACTTGAATTAAACTTCCAGACGTTCTCTCCTCTGTGATGTCTGATATAGATTTTCATCAGCAATGGTGGCAATTTAACTGTAAAAACATAAACTCTCATGATCCCACTCTGCTTCACGTACGTCCTCAAAGCGACGTCTTTTGTTTTTGTTGGTTTCATTGAGAAGCCATGGTAGCAGAAATTACATACTATGTCCTTAACAAATTGTGGTGAAAATTACACACCAGCACTTTCCATAAATTGAAATCAAATTATAGTAACGATTGTCTTCCGCAGAGAAGAACGAGAAGAAGTCTCAGAAGTCGTATCTGATCCACGCCGGTCTGGAGCCGCTCACCTTCACCAACATGTTCCCCAGCTGGGAGCACAGAGAGGATGTGGCTGAGATCACTGAGAGGGTCAGCAACACACACATATGCTTAACACTGATATTATATCAGTGAGCAGTCGGGAGGGTTTTCAGTCCGTCTGCTCAGTTGCAGAGATTTCCTTGTCAGATACATAATTGATAATTGATACTAACTATCTTTGCTCAAAAAGCACAAAAAGTATAACGATGATGTTAGATATTATAATATTTTGGTAAATGCAAATGTAGATCCCACTGAATGCATAAAAATTTAATTTCTTAACTCAGATTCTTTACAACAACACTTTTCATGAAATTAGATTTTTTTTAAAAAGTCTTGCCCATACACACACCCAGTAAATACAGCCTCTTTCTTCACTTTCACTGCCAGTCATCCAAAGATCTGCTGTCATTATAAAGCAGGGGGTCTGATTGCAAGAAATCAAATCAAATTTTAACATTATTAGAAATAGTCTATTTCAGCCATAATTCTTACAAAAGATAAATAGTAGTTAAATTTAACATAAAACCATGAAAATAAAAATATGTGTCCTGTGTTTGGATGAGCCTTTTAGTATGTGTGAGCTTAATCTTTTTAAGCTTCAACCACCTCTGGGCACTAATCTCTGGCACTGTTATTTTGGGGGTCAGGAAGTGAAAATGTTGGGAACCCCCCGCTATAAACGACTTCACAGTGTTCTCTGTTCTGGTTGCAGGAGGCAGAAGTGTGTAACCAGATCATCCTGGTGGAGGACGTGTTGGCCAAGCTGTGCCAGAACACCTTCCCTCTGGATCAGCTGCAGGCCCGGCCGCTCCCAGAGGGAGTCGACCCGCTCCGCCTGGAGATCTACCTGTCCGATCAGGACTTTGAGGTCAGTAAACACACAAATGATGTAGCACAAAACCTTATATTTTATTTATATATTGATTAAAATGTTGCATGCAAGGATGAAAAATAAACCTCTCCTTTGTGTAGAGAGTATGTTTCCCTCCTTTTCAGACTTTTGAGCGAATTTAGATTTTTTTAAGAGACAATTTTAACATTTATAAATATGAATTAATACATTATCGATATTGGTAAGTGTTCGTCATTGTAGTAAAATATCAGATAACATTTTTTGTAGTTTTCAAATTTTAATTTATTAAAAAAAAGATTAATAATAATAATAATAATAATAAAAAAAGTAATAATAACTGGTGACATAATATAATGTGATATGTAATATATATAATAATGTGATAAATCCATCATCAGACAGGCAGAGATATATGCAGATTAATATGAAGCAGTAAATGACAAGAGTCATCACAAAATAAGAATTGAATAATAGTTTCTGTATAAAATAATAAGAGTTTTCATTGGTGGATTTTTTCTCTCCATCTATAGAGGATTACTACACCTCCTCATTCATGTCATCCATCCTAACTACATCTAACTCACTTTACAGCCAAAGTTGTAGGTGGATTCAGGTAAGAAGAGACTCTCATGTGATTCATCACCTTTTGGTAAAATTCTCTTTCTCTCGATCACGTCACTGCTTTTCTTTATGTGCATTTGAACACTCACTCTTGTTTCACTCCATGCTGGTTGAGGAGGAGAGTTTTGAACTCGGCTGCACGATTTCATGTGAAAAGATCACCCTGATAATGCTGTAGTCCTTTATAATAGCTGCAGTCACAATGGATTTAGCACTCCAGTTTCTTCATATGGTACATAACAAATATAAAATGACACATGAACCAAACTTAGATTTTATTCCTGCCAGGGAAAAGAGATGAAATGTTAGGAATGATAGAAAAAGAAACTCTCATACGAGTGCAGTGTTAACTTTAATAATTATAATAATAGTCAAAATTAATTAAATCATACTTAAAATAGCCAAAATATTGTCTTATTCTGCATCATGATTTTGCATTATTAAGTGCATTTTTTATGTTTTCAGATTCTCCAATGTGAAGATTTGCTGCTTTCCTCTTTTTTAAAAATAATTTTCAGTTACACTATTAGTCGGTTAAACAGAGAGGCTTATGAAGATGTTATGAAAACCGCTAGTGGAAATTAAACAGAGGATTTTCCACTATTTTCTGACATTTTATAGACATAACCATTCAGGGAAATTGTGAAAATAGGAGCTCCTCGTCTCATATTTTTCAATTACAAAGAAAAATTAAGTTGTTTGAAATGTCTTTCTTTTCTTGGCAGCAATGGGCTTCCATATAACCCCAGGAAATAACTTGTATTATAAATATAATAATATATATTGTGATTAAACATTCAAATTTAAACTCTGGTGACAATCGAGACATTTAATTGTGCGGCCATTGTTCCTCACTTCTCCTCTTTAAAAGGTGTCTTTATTCACCACCTTTGACTCACCGCACTCCAGGACACTTCTCTGCTGCTGCTGCTCACCTCTTCACACACACACCTACACCTACACCTACACACACACACACACACACACACATTCCACCTGAGTCTTAAATGAATGCACTTATTTCTGCTCTGCAGTCTGACTCACTTGCTGTGTCCCAAATCGCATACTTCCATTAATATACTCACATGTAGTATACTGCATGTGAGTATACTTGTGTAGTGCGTGAATTTCAACAATGTAGTGTTTTACTGAAATGACAGCCGCAACATTTGACCGCGACATCACTTTTAAAAATATCTGTCGCCTTTTCATTTGACTAAAATTAACAGTTTCATTAGCTCCAAATTTAATCCAAAATGGTATTTTGTTTGTACTTATATTTATTTGTTGCTGTCGTTCTCTACCGTAACCATCGATTCCTTATTTTCACAAGCTTGATAAGTCTCAAAAGCCCCTCCCCTTCCCGCTACGTAGCCAAGATGGCGACCTTTGAGAGTGAGAAGTGTCCATCATTCCACACTCAAATTTTGGTCCGGTCTGAGTATGCCGTCCAGGTACTAATAGTATACTATACTGCATTTTGACATACTTTGTAGTGTGAATGCACCGATACACTCAAATTTGCCAGTTTGAGTATGGAAGTATGTGATTTGGGACACGGCGACTCTTATGGCCCACCAAATGGAGGCATGACAACACTGAAACACCTTAACTGTCTTTGTAAGAGGTTTTGGTCTACATTAACAACCCACAGAGCCCAAATACATTATTTTGTCAGTGTGTTGTCGTACAGCCCAGTGCTGACCACACAACCAGTATATTAATACAAAAATTAACAGATGCAAAAGTCAAAACTATGTTCCAGAAAAGTACAAAATGTACCAGATGTTACTCTATTTTCTCATAAAAACTAGCAGTGACTTCTAACTGTGACAAAACCAAATAATCACTGTCTCTCAATGTCTTCAACATGTTTCAGACTTTTATCACGTAACATTTTTTGATGCTTTCACAGTCATAGTTTCTGGTGTAGAAGACTGTCATCAACAGAAGGCTGTTCAGCATAACACTGCTCAGTAGAAGCAAAATTGCCTGCAATTTGAAAAAATACAGAATATATGAAGTCATAAAATTGAATTTGTTGATACAATAGTTGTTTGTCTCCACAACAGTTATCAGTTACAAGACAACACTAATACTTTCCTTTGAAATAGGGCTTGAAATCAAACCTCCTGAATCCCCTGTGTGATCTTCCAGATGAATTAACTGCAGGTGTCTCCTCTGCCAATTGCAGAAAGCTTTGGAAATGAAGAGAGAAGAATACGAAAGTTTACCAGGGTGGAAGCAAGTGAACTTAAAGAAGGCCAAAGGACTGTTTTAAGGAGGTTTTTTTTACTCAGAGATGGTGTGTGAAGCAGATAAAAAGTGGATAGATGGGACGGAGACACAGGAAATACCGCGTAAACCTGTTTCGATGTTGGACACTGGGATAGAGATTCAAAATGTCTGAATTTGGAGAAAAGCTACATGAAGGATGAGGCTGGAAATGCACAACATGATGCTTATAGTCATGTTTTACTTCAACGGGTGCGTTTGTATTTGGAGTCTCCTCCAAACACTAAAGTCGCTCATGAAGTCGAAGGAAATGTGCACACTTGAATGCTTGGTGTCAGAGTGCCATGCTATGGTTGTGTGTGTATGTGTGTGCGATTGTATATAATGTTTTTCATGTGTGTGTGTAATTTTAATTGTGTAAATGTGTGTTTAGGTGCATCTGTTGACTTTGTATCTATGTAAAAAAAAAAACCTCTTCCTGTCACGTCAGACGTTGTGTATTTTGTCTACAGTGGGTGGATGCTGTCAGGCCATGTGGTCAACTCATGTTGCTCGATTTTGATTGGACTTACTGAGCTCCTGAGAGCACAGCTGTAATTTAAAGGTTTGACTTTTACGAGAAAGAGAGGCAGCAGCTTGATGAACCTGAATGTATAGTGCCTTGCTTTTTGTGTACAGTTTATATACAAGAAATTCTAGTCTGCATTTTTAAAGACTTTCTTTGTGATATAAGAGATGGTGAATTAAATCAGTAATGCTCAACTCAAACCGTGTGTTATTCTGTGTCTCATTCTCAATACAGTTTAATAATACACTATATTTCATTTTCAACATTACATTCAAGTCTATATCACACAACACATAAAACATTTGTGTATCACACACTACTTAGCTTCAGTGTTTAACATAGACATTTGTTTTGAAACCTTTAAAGATTTGTGCAAAATAAACTCTTTTGTGTTAAAACTGACCGGCATGATTTATTTAGTAAAGACAGGACACAAGCCCAAATCTACACATGACAACATGTCATTGTTGAAGATCCAGACCCTCATGTACGGTATATCATTTGGCCATCATGCTGCCACAGAATGAACTGAGCAAGTTGTAGATATCATTGAAACAATATTGTGGGATTTTTTTCTTTCTTTTTTTTTTGGGACAATTGCAAGCAGGAGTGGTTCTCATTGGGGATGGGTTCCTGTGGGGGTTGCCGTGGAAGCCGAAAATGGGTGTGAGGTGAGTGTGTGTGTGTGTGTGTGTGTGAGTATGTGTGTCTGTCTGTGTGTCTGTTCAAAGAGACCTGCATTGTGGGGGTTTGGAAAAGGAGTGTGGGAAAATTTTTGAACTCTACTAATTATAATAATCATTTGTGCTGTGTTATATACTAATTATTATTATCATAATGTGTGTGTGTTGAAACAGACCTGCATGTGGTGGTGTGGAAAAGGGAGTGTGGGAATGTGCTTGAATTCCATTGTATCCTTATTATTATCATGCATACTATACTATTATACACTCATTGTAGTCTTACCCATTCATTTCTAATGACAGATCATGCTTGACCGGTCACACCAAGGGTTTATACAAGTTCAAGGCCTGGAGGCCTTGTTGGAGCTGGTTGCATCCTCTGAATGCGTTGGTCCGGGACGAGGTCATCAGGAGGTGCCCAACCTTCACCAAGTGTTTCGGCCTTTATCTTCAATGCTCTCTGGTTGGCAGGCCGGCAGCGGTGGCCAGGTCACTGCCCCTTTTTCGGGTCTTCAGGCTGTCCCCGCCACCCCCTGCCACTTAGCTGCCACTTAGCTTAGAGGTGAGGTGAGGCCATCTTTGAATGTTGTGTTTACCAACAAGGACAAGTACTTACGACTTCAGCAAAATCCAGACACCATGTACATTGTGTTCCTCTCAAAATAGAACAATCCTGCTGTTTTTATGACAGGAACTGAAACACCTCGCAAATTAATTCATTTCCAATGTCTTTGCAAAATAACTTTCCAAGTTCACTGCTCTTGATAAACGGTGTTTTCCTGCTTTTATATTATCATTATATCACTTCATAAAATGTTTTTAAAACAAGACAATATATCATCCAACAAAGGTAGTTATCATGACAGGTCTCTTGTGTACATACAGAAAATGAATGTCAATCAATGTGTAGTTTACTAAAGTTCCATTACAACATTTACAGAATGAAAACATATGCATAACATCAGGTCCGAGGGGAGCAGAATAATTATTCAATGGCTGCAACACACATTTGGTGCTCATGCATTTATGTTTTTTTTAAAAGTTTTTTTAGTTTGTCCAGAGATGTCCTCCCAACTCAGACTGAGGCTGCTGCCGGGTGCCAGATGCTTGTTTGATGATCCTGTTCAGGTGAAGGTGGCCGGGCTGAGGTCGAGACAGGTGGTCACCATGAGAGCCAGATCGACTGACGAGAAGGGAGTGGTGTTCAGCTCCTCGGCCACCTACAGGGCCGATGGGAGCGGGGAGATGGACCTGGAGAGAGACGGAGAGAGAGGAAGAAGATCCAGGAGTTCTTAAGAACTCACCTGAGCTGTGATACTACACACAGTAAAGCCATGTTATAGATACAAATGTTGTGATGCAGAAACAGATCATTCAGGACATCCTGACTGTCAGTTAACTAAAGATAAATGTGTATGAATGTTTTATAATGAAGCAAATAATATAATGTTTGATTCTTGGTTCATTGTTTAATAAAATTATAATCAATCCCAACCTACAGTATTGGTCACGGTACACTGAGTGAAAATACTTAGATTTATTATGTTGCACTAGTAGGGATAAATGGACTATATTTATATGTTAAGTTTGATAATTTTATGAAATGAACAATCACCAACTAGAAAGTATAAAACAGCCATACTGATGAAGACTTCGATGGAGACATTGAAATGAAAAGATTAAATGAGGACACACCGTTCAACCTTATGGTCACCAAGTGGAGTCAGTCTGGCATAATTAGCTCCTCAGTATTGATCATTTAAAGTTCAGTCTTATAAAATTGGTACCTGTCTCCCCAGCTTGTGACCACACATGCTAATGACATGGCATCATGAACTTGGTAGCGTTCATCTATACATTATTTTAATTTAATAATAATCAAAATGCAGACACTAAAACTGTTTAAAGCTGTGATTTTAGGTCCGTGCCGGTTTGTATTTTGAAGAATTTCGATGGAGAATAGAGTTAATTTATTGCATTGTGCTAAATTGTACACCCAGCACATGCCAGTTTAGTTTTAGTTTGTCTAGTTAAATGAATAAAAGCAAATAATAAAGCATCAAGTATTTTAAATAGTCTTAAAGTGCAATATAAAGTGCTCAAAGTCACTTTGTATGTTACTGTGAATAAAGTAGTTATCTGACCTATTGAGGTTCTGCCGTGTGAAAACAGAGATGTGAACTGAAGTTAATGCTGTCAGGCTGTATTTCTATTTTTCTACGTACCTCAGGTGATGATATGTGTCCATTAAACTTTGTTGTCTCTTTCCACAGCTGGCATTGATGGTGTGTGTTTATTTCAAATAATTTCTACCCTCACATTTGAATTTGGTAGTTGCAGCGTACAAAAAGTAGGACAGAAAAGTCTGTCATACTGAATTAAGATAAGATGTACATTTATTGACCCCCCATGGGGGAAATTCAGTTTGACATAGCAGTATAAGACGTAGCAGCATGAAGTACAAAGAATAAAAGTACAATAAAATAAAAAATGGTGTGTGGTAGGATGACAAATAAGATGACATAGCAGACTGTAATTTCCCATCTGATAGTAATTTACTATCAAAAGTGGATAAAAGAGTCAGCATGTGTGCATATTACAAGTATGCAATGTTCTGGTCATGATGTGTGATTGCTGGTATGTATCAGTATTTAAATTGTGGGGTAATATCTCATCCTTGTGTTGTGAGATAATTTACGAAGGTGAGAAATCTCTTTGCCACAATCTCAGTGTGATGTCATACTCTCTGCTAATCACTCTGACCACCAGATGGTGATGATACTGCCAGTGCTAAAGGAATACACAGTTTGAGAGGATCTCTTACCTATTCAATTTTATTAAGAACAATAGTTGTGTTCATGTAGCAGCTGCTGCCATTTTTGCTTTATTATGAGCACATGATAGACAGAAAATATTCACAAAATGTTCAAAATACAATAATAAGTTTTACTTTTGGAATGATTAGTGAGTAAAAATTTGAATAAAAAGTAGTTTATCATCTCTTCACTTTTTTTTGACTGTTGAAGAACAAAAGTCTTTGTTTGTACATCATTTTATTTAAATCATTACTACAAAATATATGGTATTGCTTTAGATCATGGTTTTCAAGGTGGGACCCCTAGAGTTGACAACATGACAAGACAACTATTTAAGTCTTCACCAGTATGGCTGTTTTGCATCTTAAGTTTTATTGTCATTTATTTATACACTATGGCTTTTACTGTCTAGTTGGTGATTGTTCATTTCACATTATTCTAAAACTTAACTTATAAATATAGTCCATTTATCCCTACTAGTGCAACATAATTAATCTGAGTATTTTCACTCAGTACAGTTAACATGGCAATAGGTTGGGTTATAATCTTTCATTACATTAAACATTTACAACAACAATCAAACATTATATTATTTGCTTCATTATAAAACATTCATACACATTTATTTTTAGTTAACTGACAGTCAGGATGTCCTGAATGATCTGTTTCTGTATCACAACATTTGTATCTATAACATGGCTTTACTGTGTGTAGTATCACAGCTCAGGTGAGTTCTTAAGAACTCCTGGATCTTCTTCCACATGTGGACTTCAGCTGCAGCGTGTGATCTGGCCTCACCCCCCCACAGGACTGGTTTACCCACAAGCCCATGAAGACTGGAGGGGCAGTGGGGTCCATAAGGTGGCTCCAGGTAATGTCCTGCTCCAGGATAAGACACACTCTCAAAGTTGTCCTTCCCATGATGCTTTAGTCTCTCCATCATCTCATCTACGTAAGCTTTGCTGTCCCAGTTGAGGTCGTCTTCTGAAGCCACAAAGAGGAAACGTCCCTTGGCTTGTTCAATGGGGACCAGACTGCCCTTGTTCTCCTCTGTCAGGGGGTCATGCATAGCATACTTGAATATATATGCCCCTGACTCAGTAGGAATTGCCTTACTGACATCATACATCAGTGCAGGGAGAATTTGACTCTTCTTATAGTAGAGAGGGAATGCTGTATTGGCTGAGCAGCCATTGATCCACACTGTGGCCTCAACACCTGGCAGGTAAGAGGCCATTGAAAGAGCAAGATCTCCACTTTTTGAAAGTGATATTACACCAACTCCTTTACTGCCCACCTGAAAAACAATGCAAATTACACAACATAGAATTTTCTTTCTATTCAAATTAAAAGTGAAAAAATGAAACTGCAGCTGAACACAACATAATTTTACCATTTCTGGTGATATAACACAGCTTGGAAAAACAAATGTCCCCCAAAAATCAAGTCTCTTAGGAATTTTGACTGTACTGTTCAAGCAACTCACCTTCTCTTGTTTTCTTAAAAACTCTATCGCTTCCTCAAAATAATCCAAATGCACCGGCTCTTTCATATCTCTTGGCTTGACATCACGACCATACAGCGCTACATTTAGGGCCACAAATCCTCGACTGGCCAGCAGAGAGGCCCTTTTCTCTGACAAACCTCCACTACCGTACAGATCTAGCACAGCAGGGAAAGGACCTTCACCTGAACCAGAAGACACATGGAACACAAAACAACATTTTTATGGAATCAGAATGATAGAAATACTATATGTTGGTGAAGATTCTCAGACATCCAGGTCATGGTAATCCTTGAAGGTTGAATCTGAAGCAACTGGACTTCTATTTAGAGTTTGAAATAAATAAAATAAATAATTACAATACAATACAATACAATTAATACATGTAAGTTCCATTGAACAACACCAACAACAGCTGTACTCTATGTTCAACTATAAAGGTCCTGAGTGTCAGTAACTGGTTATAGTTTAACACTCCATTGTCATCAACAATTATTAACAGCATTAACTTTATGTACACACTATTTGAGTGAAATAAAGCATGACAGAGACAAAGACCAACCTGGAGGTGTAAACAGGACTCCACGAATATTCCCCTCTTCAACAGGGAGCCGGCTGACCCCGTCTCCCATCAGTAACCTCTCATTGGTCACCTCTGCCAGCATCCTGCCCTCCCCCTCCTCCTCATGCACAGAGATCTTCACCACATGAGGGTTCAGTGAATTGGTTTTTTGAAACCTTTTATGCAAAGTGTCTGCCTTCATCGACCAAAACAGACCCATGGGTTCAACCCCAACATAGCTCCCAGTGAGTGAGGGGTCTCTCTCCAGGTCGATCTCCCCGCTCCCGTCGGCCCTGTAGGTGGCCGAGGAGCTGAACACCACTCCCTTCTCGTCAGTCGTTCTGGCTCTCATGGTGACCACCTGTCTCGACCTCAGCCCGGCCACCTTCACCTGAACAGGATCATCAAACAAGCATCTGGCACTCGGCAGCAGCCTCAGTGTGAGTTGGGAGGACATCTCTGGACAAACTAAAGATAGGGAGACCGGATATAGTTGTAACATGGGGAGAGTTATAACACCACCATTTCCAGCAATCAGGGATAGGATAGGAGTCACATGATCATTTCAGTGTTTACCCACTTCCTTCCTGATCCCACATGGTGGTTGTCAAGGCTAGTAACATTTTATTGATTTTAATAATTTTACAGAATGCCTAGGCAGTGGAAAAGAAAGACTGATGGAGGTGTGCTTGCCAGTGTTTTAAAAGAAGCATCTGATGAAGTCACAAAGAAGGGCAAGTCAGTCCCCATCAGTTGCAAAGGCACATGGGATCTGCCATGTAACTCTGAGCAGCTACTGCAAATCACTGCAGAAGCTGAGAGACCAGCTCCAGTGATCTTCCCAGTGTAGGTTACCAGAGCAGCAACACAGTTTTCTCTGAGGTCCAGGAGGAAGTGTTGGCCGACTATTTGACTCAGGCAGCAGACCTGTATTATGGACTGACTCCACGTGAGGTAAGCATATGACAGGTTAGCAACTGGAGACCAGATTAGAACTGAATACTAGCATAGGTGGCAGACAAATTGAAAGACTTTTTTTGTCTATGTACTTAGGTTTTCTATTGCACTTTCTTTTAGGTGAGAAAGTTTGCATATCAACTGGCAGTAACATATAACATCAAACACCCACAAACATGGGAAGAAAAGCAGATGGCAGGGCCTGACTGGTTCACATTCTTTATGAAGCAGAACCCCTGCCTGTCAATCCGAAGTCCAAAGGCAACCAAACTGTTTTTGAAGCATATCACATGGTGTGGACACTGTTTTTGCTTCTTTTGTCGAATTGTTACAAATGACCCCAGCATATGTAACAACCTAGGTAGGTTGTAACAAAGGAACACCATGTATTTGACATCAACTTATGAGGTCTGTGATATTCTTGAAGAGGTTTGAATTGGTTCCATTTGTAGTAAACAATTGTGAGTATGTTGTATAAAAGTTTGACAACTCTTGCTAAAAAATTCAGTGAGTTAAAGTTGCTGAAGCAAAAAGTGTTACAACCATACCCGGTCTCCCTACTTAAACAAAGTGAACAGGACAGGTATATTTTTCAATCACTGACACTAAAGTCTAGCAGAGTCAATATTGTCACTGTACAGCATTTGAAGCTTATCTATTAAATCTTAGCTATTAGAATGGTTTAACTGGGGCATTGAACACTTTTGCAAAGTAGAAAAGCAATTTCTGAAGAAATTGCTGTGTGAATGCTGAAGAGCTGGTGCTAGACTGCAATGCTGCCTGAGGAAGTTGAATCAGACTAATGAACTCTGAAAAATATGAAAAAAACTATAAAGTTGGTGTTGTATAACTAACCATTTTCTATAGAAATGATTCCAAAGAACTAATTACTGCTTGACTGATAATTATTTAGAACACATTTAAACACAGGTTACTTGGGCTTATGGCCTCAACTACACGGTATGCTGGGAAATTCCACCTGCCTAATCCCAACACGCTAGCAACCAACAAACTTTTTTTTTCTTTCTACAGCACAGACAGGAAGTGTAATTTGAATTTACAGTACTTACATCACAGCTACACTTCACTCGGAAGACCAATGTACCTCGGACCAGAGCTGAGAAGATATCACCAGCTAATGTCCTGTGTCCATTTATATCTCACCTCACAGAGTTTAATGTCATCATAGATGTATGACTCCGCCCTCATCCTCAATTAGTAAGTCTCCTTACAAACTAACTACGTGTTTCCATCATTTCTTTTCATATTGCTCATAAATGAGTCCAAGAGTGGCTGTAACAATACACCGTAAAATGAAATATTGTATTAAATTAGAGATACTGACTTGACGTAATTCAGTTTTTATCAACTTGTTAATAACACTCATTTTATTTTAGTTACTTTGGCATCAAGAAAACTGTCAAACTCAGTTTACTTGAGTTTGGTTCATTTAAACAAACCAAGTACTGGGAACTTTTGCTTTTTTCAGTACTTAGTTACATCCCACAATGTAACTAAGTATATTACTCTTGTGCTTAAGTACCCCACAAATTAGAGCTACCTTACTTGAATAGCCTGTTTTCTGTTCATACCACTTTCTACATGTACTCCACTACTTTTCATGGGAAAAAGCCCTTTTATTATGTGAGAGAAGTTGGATAAATGGTACTTTTGTTTTGTTAAACTCTACACAGGTATTTCCTGTCCTAGCTTCTAAATCTTTAATTCATATTCAGATCTGTTACATGGAATACTCTTTAACAGTTGTGACAATAGCACACACCAGAATAGATTCACATGTACCTGTTTATTGTTCTGCTGCTAGCGTGTTGGGGGTAGGCAGGTGGAATTTCCCAGCATACCGTGTAGTTGAGGCCATAAGCCCAAGTAACCTGTGTTTAAATGTGTTCTAAATAATTATCAGTCAAGCAGTAATTAGTTCTTCAGAAACATTTCTATAGAAAATTGTTAGTTATACATCATGGCACCATGAGTTGCGTCTTTCCCACGGTTAGTGAGGTCCCGCCTGGGTGATGTAAGAGGGTGATAAAATAAAGTACAGTAATGTATTGTAATAACAAGCACTCCAGAGCAAAAAGCAAATCATTGTCAACTTCATGCAATAAAAAATTTCAGCATGTTACAATACTTTTTAGTATATGTAGCAAGTTTACTTAAAAATATTATGCAAACTCATCGCCTTAGATAAATTAAGAAAAGTAAACTTGACATTTTGAGTGTGCAATACTTAGACCAACTTCTTTATTTTGTGTGTAACACTTAAATTAGCTTGTTTACTGTTATTGTGATAACTTAGACTACCAATATCCTAAAAAGTATAAGTCAAACCAAGTCAAGTCACTTTTATTTATATAGCACATTAAAACACACCAGAGTTGACCAAAGTGCTTCACAGTAAATAACAAAATGAAAACCATAAGTTTTATAAGATATAAAATCATATTAAGAAAACACTTAAGACAACAGATAAAACAATTGAGTCTTAAAAACCAGATTTAGGCTGGTTCATATTACAAAGTTCTACAGTTGTCATTAAAAATACTGGTAAAAAAAGGGGTAAAATAATTAAGTGTGGTAGGATAGGCAAGTGAAAAAAGGTGCGTTTATAAAAGAGATTTGAAAACTGGTAGTGATGTTGATGGTCTGATCTGGAGGGGGAGGTCATACCAGAGTTTAGGGCCAGCCACTGAAAAGGCCCGGTCAGCTCTAAGTGCCAGTCTAGTTTTTGGCACTACTACAAGCTGCTGGTCCAGTGACCTCAGATGAAGATGAGGAACATGATGGTGTAGCAGGTCAGACAGATAAGTAGGAGCTTGTCCATCCAGGCATTTAAAAACAATCAATAAAACTTTATAAGTAATCCTTAACTGAACAGGTAACCAGTGTATGATGCCAAGATTGGAGAGATACGCTCACAAGTGCAAGTCAAGAGCCTAGCAGCCTAGCCTAGCCTGGCTATGAATTTCTGGCCCATTCCAACATATAAGGGATTACAGTAGTCCAGTCTAGAAGTAATATAAGCATGTGTGACTTTCTCAAGGTCCTTGAAGGAGAGAAAGGGTTTGACCTTAGCTAGAACTTTAAGTTGAAAAAAGCTAGCTTTAACAACTGAGTTAATCTGCATGTCAAAGTTAAGGGATGAATAAGAAATAACCCCAAGATTTTTCGCATGAGGTTTACAGTAACTTGCCATAGGACCTAGAAACAAAGAAGTGTTATCAGGAGACGTTGGTGAATGGGAAGAGGGATTTACAACTAAGATCTCCGTTTTATTTTCTTTGAGGTGGAGGAAATTATGAGCAAGCCATGTTTTAACCTCAGCCACACAGTTTGAGAGTGAATTAATAGATGACTTAGTGTCTGGCTTCAGAGGGAGGTATACTTGAGAATCATCAGCATAAAAGTGATAGGCTATGTTGTGTTTTTTAAATATATACCCCAGAGGCAACATGTACAATGAGAACAGGATTGGACCCATAATAGACCCTTGAGGAACATCACAGGTCAAAGGCACTGACTGAGAGGAAAAGCCACCGATGCTGACAGAAAAGGATCTCTCAGTGAGATAGGACCTAAACCAATTTAAGGCAGTGCCATGGATGCCAACGCAGCTCTTGAGACGGGAGATCAAGATCTCGTGATCAACTGTGTCAAAAGCGGCAGTGATATAAGTATCTCTCACATGATGCAATGGTGTTGCATGACTAATCATTTAATATCGAAATATTTCTAAAGAAATAATGACTGCTTAACTGATAATTATTCAGAACCCATTTAAACAGGTTACGTGGGCTTATGGCCTCAGACACATTGTCTCGAGGTATGCTGGGAAACTCCACCCACCTATCCCCAACACACAACAGTGTCTAAGTACCCATTGTGCAAAACCACAGTGGTTGTTTCAACTGTCATTAAAAAAGCTACTGAGACTGAAAAAAGCTAATGCTTGGTTTGTTTAAATGAACCAAACTCAAGTAAACTGAGTTTGACAGTTAAAGTCAAAGTAAAAGTAACTAAAATGTTAAACAATAACCAGTTACTGACACTCAGGACCTTTATAGTCGAACATACAGCTGTTGTTGGTGTCTTTTCATGGAACTTTCATTTAATGCTTCTTTTGCTTTTTTTCTATCATTTTGATGACATAAAAATGTCATTGCGTGTTCCACTTGTCTTCTGGTTCAGGTGAAGGTCCTTTCCCTGCTGTGCTGGATCTGTACACCTTTGGTGGAGGTTTGTCAGAGAAAAGGGCCTCTCTGCTGGCCATTCGAGGATTTGTGGTCCTAACTGTAGCGCTGTATGGTCACAATGACAAGCCAAATAATATTAAAGAGGGGGTGCATTTGGATTATTGTGAGGAAGCAATAGAGTTTTTGACAAAAACAGGAGCAGGTGAGTTGTTTGAACAGTACAGTCCACATTCCTAAGAGTCTAGTAAAGCAAAACTAAGGCACAAAAAACAAGCAAGACAAAATAACAAGGTAACTAATAAATCCAGGAGAAAAACTTACAGAACAAGTACTGGGAAAAAGCACTGGAAACACTGGGATGTGTAACGAGATATGACAAGGCATTGACGACAAACTGGCAACTCACAGAGGGAATCACACAGACTAAATACACTAGGCTAAGGAGGGAATGAAACACAGGTGACACAGGGAGGAGGAGACAATCAACAGCAGGTGGAGAATATCAGACAATCACACACTGGAGGGAAAAAAAGTCCAAACTTGACTGTTGAAGAATAAAAGTCTTTGTTTGTACATCATTTTATTTAAGTCATTAGCCTACTACAAAATATATGGTATTGCTTTAGATCATGGTTTTCAAGGTGGGACCCCTAGAGTTGACAACATGACAAGACAACTATTTAAGTCTTCACCAGTATGGCCGTTTTGCATCTTAAGTTTTATTGTCATTTATTTATACACTATGGCTTTTACTGTCTAGTTGGTGATTGTTCATTTCACATTATTCTAAAACTTAACTTATGAATATAGTCCATTTATCCCTACTAGTGCAACATAATTAATCTGAGTATTTTCACTCAGTACAGTTAACATGGCAATAGGTTGGGTTATAATCTTTCATTACATGAAACATTCAACAAACAATCAAACATTACATCATTTGCCTTATTATAAAATATTTACTTACATACACATTTATTTTTAGTTAACTGACAATCTGGATGAATGAATGAATCTGGAGGAATTATCTGTTTCTGTATCATTCTGTATCACAACATTTGTATCTTTAACTTGGCTTTACTGTGTGTAGTATCACAGCTCAGGTGAGTTCTTAAGAACTCCTGGATCTTCTTCCACATGTGGACTTCAGCTGCAGCCTGTAATCTGGCCTCACCCCCCCACAGGACTGGTTTACCAAAAAGCCCATGAAGACTGGAGGGGCAGTGGGGTCCATAAGGTGGCTCCAGGTAATGTCCTGCTCCAGGATAAGACACAATCTCAAAGTTGTCCTTCCCATGATGCTTCAGTCGCTCCATCATCTCATCTACGTAAGCTTTGCTGTCCCAGTGGACGTCGCCTTCTGAAGCCACAAAGAGGAAACGTCCCTTGGCTTGTTCAATGGGGATCAGACTGCCCTTGTTCTCCTCTGTCAGGGGGTCACGCACAACATACTTGAATATATATGCCCCTGACTCAGTAGGAATTGCCTTAGTGACATCATACATCAGTGCAGGGAGAATTTGACTCTTCTTATAGTAGAGAGGGAATACTGTATTGGCTGAGCATCCATTGATCCACACTGTGGCCTCAACACCTGGCAGGTAAGAGGCCACTGAAAGAGCAAGATCTCCACTTTTTGAAAGTGATATTACACCAACTCCTTTACTGCCCACCTGAAAAAAACAATGCAAATTACACAACATAGAATTTTCTTTCTATTCAAATTAAAAGTGAAAAAATGAAACTGCAGCTGAACACAACATAATTTTACCATTTCTGGTGATATAACACAGCTTGGAAAAACAAATGTCCCCCAAAAATCAAGTCTCTTAGGAATTTTGACTGTACTGTTCAAGCAACTCACCTTCTCTTGTTTTCTTAAAAACTCTATTGCTTCCTCAAAATAATCCAAATGCACCGGCTCTTTCATATCTCTTGGCTTGACATCACGACCATACAGCGCTACATTTAGGGCCACAAATCCTCGACTGGCCAGCAGAGAGGCCCTTTTGTCCGACAAACCTCCACTACCGTACAGATCCAGCACAGCAGGGAAAGGACCTTCACCTGAACCAGAAGACACATGGAGCACAAAACAACATTTTTATGGAATCAGAATGATAGAAATACTATATGTTGATGAAGATTCTCAAACATCCAGGTCATGGTAATCCTTGAAGGTTGAATCTGAAGCAACTGGACTTCTATTTAGGGTTTGAAATAAATAAAATAAATAATTACAATACAATACAATACAATTAATACATGTAAGTTCCATTGAACAACACCAACAACAGCTGTACTCTATGTTCAACTATAAAGGTCCTGAGTGTCAGTAACTGGTTATAGTTTAACACTCCATTGTCATCAACAATTATTAACAGCATTAACTTTATGTACACACTATTTGAGTGGAACAAAGCATGACAGAGACAAAGACCAACCTGGAGGTGTAAACAGGACTCCACGAATATTCCCCTCTTCAACAGGGAGCCGGCTGACCCCGTCTCCCATCAGTAACCTCTCATTGGTCACCTCTGCCAGCATCCTGCCCTCCCCCTCCTCCTCATGCACAGAGATCTTCACCACATGAGGGTTCAGTGAATTGGTTTTTTGAAACCTTTTATGCAAAGTGTCTGCCTTCATCGACCAAAACAGACCCATGGGTTCAACCCCAACATAGCTCCCAGTGAGTGAGGGGTCTCTCTCCAGGTCGATCTCCCCGCTCCCGTCGGCCCTGTAGGTGGCCGAGGAGCTGAACACCACTCCCTTCTCGTCAGTCGTTCTGGCTCTCATGGTGACCACCTGTCTCGACCTCAGCCCGG
Source organism: Chaunax sp. Z400 (assembly GCA_037577475.1). Classification (NCBI taxonomy): domain Eukaryota; kingdom Metazoa; phylum Chordata; class Actinopteri; order Lophiiformes; family Chaunacidae; genus Chaunax; species Chaunax sp. Z400. The sequence continues at coordinate 10,736,356 of CM075198.1, read as the reverse complement.
CCACCTTCACCTGAACAGGATCATCAAACAAGCATCTGGCACTCGGCAGCAGCCTCAGTGTGAGTTGGGAGGACATCTCTGGACAAACTAAAGATAGGGAGACCGGATATAGTTGTAACATGGGGAGAGTTATAACACCACCATTTCCAGCAATCAGGGATAGGATAGGAGTCACATGATCATTTCAGTGTTTACCCACTTCCTTCCTGATCCCACATGGTGGTTGTCAAGGCTAGTAACATTTTATTGATTTTAATAATTTTACAGAATGCCTAGGCAGTGGAAAAGAAAGACTGATGGAGGTGTGCCTGCCAGCGTTTTAAAAGAAGCATCTGATGAAGTCACAAAGAAGGGCAAGTCAGTCCCCATCAGTTGCAAAGGCACATGGGATCTGCCATGTAACTCTGAGCAGCTACTGCAAATCACTGCAGAAGCTGAGAGACCAGCTCCAGTGATCTTCCCAGTGTAGGTTACCAGAGCAGCAACACAGTTTTCTCTGAGGTCCAGGAGGAAGTGTTGGCCGACTATTTGACTCAGGCAGCAGACCTGTATTATGGACTGACTCCACGTGAGGTAAGCATATGACAGGTTAGCAACTGGAGACCAGATTAGAACTGAATACTAGCATAGGTGGCAGACAAATTGAAAGACTTTTTTTGTCTATGTACTTAGGTTTTCTATTGCACTTTCTTTTAGGTGAGAAAGTTTGCATATCAACTGGCAGTAACATATAACATCAAACACCCACAAACATGGGAAGAAAAGCAGATGGCAGGGCCTGACTGGTTCACATTCTTTATGAAGCAGAACCCCTGCCTGTCAATCCGAAGTCCAAAGGCAACCAAACTGTTTTTGAAGCATATCACATGGTGTGGACACTGTTTTTGCTTCTTTTGTCGAATTGTTACAAATGACCCCAGCATATGTAACAACCTAGGTAGGTTGTAACAAAGGAACACCATGTATTTGACATCAACTTATGAGGTCTGTGATATTCTTGAAGAGGTTTAAATTGGTTCCATTTGTAGTAAACAATTGTGAGTATGTTGTATAAAAGTTTGACAACTCTTGCTCAAAAATTCAGTGAGTTAAAGTTGCTGAAGCAAAAAGTGTTACAACCATACCCGGTCTCCCTACTTAAACAAAGTGAACAGGACAGGTATATTTATCAATCACTGACACTAAAGTCTAGCAGAGTCAATATTGTCACTGTAGAGCATTTGAAGCTTAGCTATTAAATCTTAGCTATTAGAATGGTTTAACTGGGGCATTGAACACTTTTGCAAAGTAGAAAAGCAATTTCTGAAGAAATTGCTGTGTGAATGCTGAAGAGCTGGTGCTAGACTGCAATGCTGCCTGAGGAAGTTGAATCAGACTAATGAACTCTGAAAAATATGAAAAAAACTATAAAGTTGGTGTTGTATAACTAACCATTTTCTATAGAAATGATTCCAAAGAACTAATTACTGCTTGACTGATAATTATTTAGAACACATTTAAACACAGGTTACTTGGGCTTATGGCCTCAACTACACGGTATGCTGGGAAATTCCACCTGCCTAATCCCAACACGCTAGCAACCAACAAACTTTTTTTTTCTTTCTACAGCACAGACAGGAAGTGTAATTTGAATTTACAGTACTTACATCACAGCTACACTTCACTCGGAAGACCAATGTACCTCGGACCAGAGCTGAGAAGATATCACCAGCTAATGTCCTGTGTCGATTTATATCTCACCTCACAGAGTTTAATGTCATCATAGATGTATGACTCCGCCCTCATCCTCAATTAGTAAGTCTCCTTACAAACTAACCACGTGTTTCCATCATTTCTTTTCATATTGCTCATAAATGAGTCCAAGAGTGGCTGTAACAATACACCGTAAAATGAAATATTGTATTAAATTAGAGATACTGACTTGACGTAATTCAGTTTTTATCAACTTGTTAATAACACTCATTTTATTTTAGTTACTTTGGCATCAAGAAAACTGTCAAACTCAGTTTACTTGAGTTTGGTTCATTTAAACAAACCAAGTACTGGGAACTTTTGCTTTTTTCAGTACTTAGTTACATCCCACAATGTAACTAAGTATATTACTCTTGTGCTTAAGTACCCCACAAATTAGAGCTACCTTACTTGAATAGCCTGTTTTCTGTTCATACCACTTTCTACATGTACTCCACTACTTTTCATCGGAAAAAGCCCTTTTATTATGTGAGAGAAGTTGGATAAATGGTACTTTTGTTTTGTTAAACTCTACACAGGTATTTCCTGTCCTAGCTTCTAAATCTTTAATTCACATTCAGATCTGTTACATGGAATACTCTTTAACAGTTGTGACAATAGCACACACCAGAATAGATTCACATGTACCTGTTTATTGTTCTGCTGCTAGCGTGTTGGGGGTAGGCAGGTGGAATTTCCAAGCATACCGTGTAGTTGAGGCCATAAGCCCAAGTAACCTGTGTTTAAATGTGTTCTAAATAATTATCAGTCAAGCAGTAATTAGTTCTTCAGAAACATTTCTATAGAAAATTGTTAGTTATACATCATGGCACCATGAGTTGCGTCTTTCCCACGGTTAGTGAGGTCCCGCCTGGGTGATGTAAGAGGGTGATAAAATAAAGTACAGTAATGTATTGTAATAACAAGCACTCCAGAGCAAAAAGCAAATCATTGTCAACTTCATGCAATAAAAAATTTCAGCATGTTACAATACTTTTTACTATATGTAGCAAGTTTACTTAAAAATATTATGCAAACTCATCGCCTTAGATAAATTAAGAAAAGTAAACTTGACATTTTGAGTGTGCAATACTTAGACCAACTTCTTTATTTTGTGTGTGTAACACTTAAATTAGCTTGCTTACTGTTATTGTGATAACTTAGACTACCAATATCCTAAAAAGTATAAGTCCAACCAAGTCAAGTCACTTTTATTTATATAGCACATTAAAACACACCAGAGTTGACCAAAGTGCTTCACAGTAAATAACAAAATGAAAACCATAAGTTTTATAAGATATAAAATCATATTAAGAAAACACTTAAGACAACAGATAAAACAATTGAGTCTTAAAAAACAGATTTAGGCTGGTACATATTACAAAGTTCTACAGTTGTCATTAAAAATAACGGTAAAAAAAGGGGTAAAATAATTAAGTGTGGTAGGAAAAGCAAGTGAAAAAAGGTGCATTTATAAAAGAGATTTGAAAACTGGTAGTGATGTTGATGGTCTGATCTGGAGGGGGAGGTCATACCAGAGTTTAGGGCCAGCCACTGAAAAGGCCCGGTCAGCTCTAAGTGCCAGTCTAGTTTTTGGCACTACTACAAGCTGCTGGTCCAGTGACCTCAGATGAAGATGAGGAACATGATGGTGTAGCAGGTCAGACAGATAAGTAGGGGCTTGTCCATTCAGGCATTTAAAAACAATCAATAAAACTTTATAAGTAATCCTTAACTGAACAGGTAACCAGTGTATGATGCCAAGATTGGAGAGATACGCTCACGCTTGCAAGTGCAAGTCAAGAGCCTAGCAGCCTAGCCTAGCCTGGCTATGAATTTCTGGCCCATTCCAACATATAAGGGATTACAGTAGTCCAGTCTAGAAGTAATATAAGCATGTGTGACTTTCTCAAGGTCCTTGAAGGAGAGAAAGGGTTTGACCTTAGCTAGAACTTTAAGTTGAAAAAAGCTAGCTTTAACAACTGAGTTAATCTGCATGTCAAAGTTAAGGGATGAATCAGAAATAACCCCAAGATTTTTCGCATGAGGTTTACAGTAACTTGCCATAGGACCTAGAAACAAAGAAGTGTTATCAGGAGACGTTGGTGAATGGGAAGAGGGATTTACAACTAAGATCTCCGTTTTATTTTCTTTGAGGTGGAGGAAATTATGAGCAAGCCATGTTTTAACCTCAGCCACACAGTTTGAGAGTGAATTAATAGATGACTTAGTGTCTGGCTTCAGAGGGAGGTATACTTGAGAATCATCAGCATAAAAGTGATAGGCTATGTTGTGTTTTTTAAATATATACCCCAGAGGCAACATGTACAATGAGAACAGGATTGGACCCATAATAGACCCTTGAGGAACATCACAGGTCAAAGGCACTGACTGAGAGGAAAAGCCACGATGCTGACAGAAAAGGATCTCTCAGTGAGATAGGACCTAAACCAATTTAAGGCAGTGCCATGGATGCCAACGCAGCTCTTGAGACGGGAGATCAAGATCTCGTGATCAACTGTGTCAAAAGCGGCAGTGATATAAGTATCTCTCACATGATGCAATGGTGTTGCATGACTAATCATTTAATATCGAAATATTTCTAAAGAAATAATGACTGCTTAACTGATAATTATTCAGAACCCATTTAAACAGGTTACGTGGGCTTATGGCCTCAGACACATTGTCTCGAGGTATGCTGGGAAACTCCACCCACCTATCCCCAACACACAACAGTGTCTAAGTACCCATTGTGCAAAACCACAGTGGTTGTTTCAACTGTCATTAAAAAAGCTACTGAGACTGAAAAAAGCTAATGCTTGGTTTGTTTAAATGAACCAAACTCAAGTAAACTGAGTTTGACAGTTAAAGTCAAAGTAACTAAAATGTTAAACAATAACCAGTTACTGACACTCAGGACCATTATAGTCGAACATACAGCTGTTGTTGGTGTCTTTTCATGGAACTTTCATTTAATGCTTCTTTTGCTTTTTTTCTATCATTTTGATGACATAAAAATGTCATTGCGTGTTCCACTTGTCTTCTGGTTCAGGTGAAGGTCCTTTCCCTGCTGTGCTGGATCTGTACACCTTTGGTGGAGGTTTGTCAGAGAAAAGGGCCTCTCTGCTGGCCATTCGAGGATTTGTGGTCCTAACTGTAGCGCTGTATGGTCACAATGACAAGCCAAATAATATTAAAGAGGGGGTGCATTTGGATTATTGTGAGGAAGCAATAGAGTTTTTGACAAAAACAGGAGCAGGTGAGTTGTTTGAACAGTACAGTCCACATTCCTAAGAGTCTAGTAAAGCAAAACTAAGGCACAAAAAACAAGCAAGACAAAATAACAAGGTAACTAATAAATCCAGGAGAAAAACTTACAGAACAAGTACTGGGAAAAAGCACTGGAAACACTGGGATGTGTAACGAGATATGACAAGGCATTGACGACAAACTGGCAACTCACAGAGGGAATCACACAGACTAAATACACTAGGCTAAGGAGGGAATGAAACACAGGTGACACAGGGAGGAGGAGACAATCAACAGCAGGTGGAGAATATCAGACAATCACACACTGGAGGGAAAAAAAGTCCAAACTTGACTGTTGAAGAATAAAAGTCTTTGTTTGTACATCATTTTATTTAAGTCATTAGCCTACTACAAAATATATGGTATTGCTTTAGATCATGGTTTTCAAGGTGGGACCCCTAGAGTTGACAACATGACAAGACAACTATTTAAGTCTTCACCAGTATGGCCGTTTTGCATCTTAAGTTTTATTGTCATTTATTTATACACTATGGCTTTTACTGTCTAGTTGGTGATTGTTCATTTCACATTATTCTAAAACTTAACTTATGAATATAGTCCATTTATCCCTACTAGTGCAACATAATTAATCTGAGTATTTTCACTCAGTACAGTTAACATGGCAATAGGTTGGGTTATAATCTTTCATTACATGAAACATTCAACAAACAATCAAACATTACATCATTTGCCTTATTATAAAATATTTACTTACATACACATTTATTTTTAGTTAACTGACAATCTGGATGAATGAATGAATCTGGAGGAATTATCTGTTTCTGTATCATCTGTATCACAACATTTGTATCTTTAACTTGGCTTTACTGTGTGTAGTATCACAGCTCAGGTGAGTTCTTAAGAACTCCTGGATCTTCTTCCACATGTGGACTTCAGCTGCAGCCTGTAATCTGGCCTCACCCCCCCACAGGACTGGTTTACCAAAAAGCCCATGAAGACTGGAGGGGCAGTGGGGTCCATAAGGTGGCTCCAGGTAATGTCCTGCTCCAGGATAAGACACAATCTCAAAGTTGTCCTTCCCATGATGCTTCAGTCGCTCCATCATCTCATCTACGTAAGCTTTGCTGTCCCAGTGGACGTCGCCTTCTGAAGCCACAAAGAGGAAATGTCCCTTGGCTTGTTCAATGGGGATCAGACTGCCCTTGTTCTCCTCTGTCAGGGGGTCACGCACAACATACTTGAATATATATGCCCCTGACTCAGTAGGAATTGCCTTAGTGACATCATACATCAGTGCAGGGAGAATTTGACTCTTCTTATAGTAGAGAGGGAATACTGTATTGGCTGAGCATCCATTGATCCACACTGTGGCCTCAACACCTGGCAGGTAAGAGGCCACTGAAAGAGCAAGATCTCCACTTTTTGAAAGTGATATTACACCAACTCCTTTACTGCCCACCTGAAAAAAACAATGCAAATTACACAACATAGAATTTTCTTTCTATTCAAATTAAAAGTGAAAAAATGAAACTGCAGCTGAACACAACATAATTTTACCATTTCTGGTGATATAACACAGCTTGGAAAAACAAATGTCCCCCAAAAATCAAGTCTCTTAGGAATTTTGACTGTACTGTTCAAGCAACTCACCTTCTCTTGTTTTCTTAAAAACTCTATTGCTTCCTCAAAATAATCCAAATGCACCGGCTCTTTCATATCTCTTGGCTTGACATCACGACCATACAGCGCTACAGTTAGGGCCACAAATCCTCGACTGGCCAGCAGAGAGGCCCTTTTGTCCGACAAACCTCCACTACCGTACAGATCCAGCACAGCAGGGAAAGGACCTTCACCTGAACCAGAAGACACATGGAGCACAAAACAACATTTTTATGGAATCAGAATGATAGAAATACTATATGTTGATGAAGATTCTCAAACATCCAGGTCATGGTAATCCTTGAAGGTTGAATCTGAAGCAACTGGACTTCTATTTAGGGTTTGAAATAAATAAAATAAATAATTACAATACAATACAATACAATTAATACATGTAAGTTCCATTGAACAACACCAACAACAGCTGTACTCTATGTTCAACTATAAAGGTCCTGAGTGTCAGTAACTGGTTATAGTTTAACACTCCATTGTCATCAACAATTATTAACAGCATTAACTTTATGTACACACTATTTGAGTGGAACAAAGCATGACAGAGACAAAGACCAACCTGGAGGTGTAAACAGGACTCCACGAATATTCCCCTCTTCAACAGGGAGCCGGCTGACCCCGTCTCCCATCAGTAACCTCTCATTGGTCACCTCTGCCAGCATCCTGCCCTCCCCCTCCTCCTCATGCACAGAGATCTTCACCACATGAGGGTTCAGTGAATTGGTTTTTTGAAACCTTTTATGCAAAGTGTCTGCCTTCATCGACCAAAACAGACCCATGGGTTCAACCCCAACATAGCTCCCAGTGAGTGAGGGGTCTCTCTCCAGGTCGATCTCCCCGCTCCCGTCGGCCCTGTAGGTGGCCGAGGAGCTGAACACCACTCCCTTCTCGTCAGTCGTTCTGGCTCTCATGGTGACCACCTGTCTCGACCTCAGCCCGGCCACCTTCACCTGAACAGGATCATCAAACAAGCATCTGGCACTCGGCAGCAGCCTCAGTGTGAGTTGGGAGGACATCTCTGGACAAACTAAAGATAGGGAGACCGGATATAGTTGTAACATGGGGAGAGTTATAACACCACCATTTCCAGCAATCAGGGATAGGATAGGAGTCACATGATCATTTCAGTGTTTACCCACTTCCTTCCTGATCCCACATGGTGGTTGTCAAGGCTAGTAACATTTTATTGATTTTAATAATTTTACAGAATGCCTAGGCAGTGGAAAAGAAAGACTGATGGAGGTGTGCCTGCCAGCGTTTTAAAAGAAGCATCTGATGAAGTCACAAAGAAGGGCAAGTCAGTCCCCATCAGTTGCAAAGGCACATGGGATCTGCCATGTAACTCTGAGCAGCTACTGCAAATCACTGCAGAAGCTGAGAGACCAGCTCCAGTGATCTTCCCAGTGTAGGTTACCAGAGCAGCAACACAGTTTTCTCTGAGGTCCAGGAGGAAGTGTTGGCCGACTATTTGACTCAGGCAGCAGACCTGTATTATGGACTGACTCCACGTGAGGTAAGCATATGACAGGTTAGCAACTGGAGACCAGATTAGAACTGAATACTAGCATAGGTGGCAGACAAATTGAAAGACTTTTTTTGTCTATGTTTTCTATTGCACTTTCTTTTAGGTGAGAAAGTTTGCATATCAACTGGCAGTAACATATAACATCAAACACCCACAAACATGGGAAGAAAAGCAGATGGCAGGGCCTGACTGGTTCACATTCTTTATGAAGCAGAACCCCTGCCTGTCAATCCGAAGTCCAAAGGCAACCAAACTGTTTTTGAAGCATATCACATGGTGTGGACACTGTTTTTGCTTCTTTTGTCGAATTGTTACAAATGACCCCAGCATATGTAACAACCTAGGTAGGTTGTAACAAAGGAACACCATGTATTTGACATCAACTTATGAGGTCTGTGATATTCTTGAAGAGGTTTAAATTGGTTCCATTTGTAGTAAACAATTGTGAGTATGTTGTATAAAAGTTTGACAACTCTTGCTCAAAAATTCAGTGAGTTAAAGTTGCTGAAGCAAAAAGTGTTACAACCATACCCGGTCTCCCTACTTAAACAAAGTGAACAGGACAGGTATATTTATCAATCACTGACACTAAAGTCTAGCAGAGTCAATATTGTCACTGTAGAGCATTTGAAGCTTAGCTATTAAATCTTAGCTATTAGAATGGTTTAACTGGGGCATTGAACACTTTTGCAAAGTAGAAAAGCAATTTCTGAAGAAATTGCTGTGTGAATGCTGAAGAGCTGGTGCTAGACTGCAATGCTGCCTGAGGAAGTTGAATCAGACTAATGAACTCTGAAAAATATGAAAAAAACTATAAAGTTGGTGTTGTATAACTAACCATTTTCTATAGAAATGATTCCAAAGAACTAATTACTGCTTGACTGATAATTATTTAGAACACATTTAAACACAGGTTACTTGGGCTTATGGCCTCAACTACACGGTATGCTGGGAAATTCCACCTGCCTACCCCCAACACGCTAGCAACCAACAAACTTTTTTTTTCTTTCTACAGCACAGACAGGAAGTGTAATTTGAATTTACAGTACTTACATCACAGCTACACTTCACTCGGAAGACCAATGTACCTCGGACCAGAGCTGAGAAGATATCACCAGCTAATGTCCTGTGTCGATTTATATCTCACCTCACAGAGTTTAATGTCATCATAGATGTATGACTCCGCCCTCATCCTCAATTAGTAAGTCTCCTTACAAACTAACCACGTGTTTCCATCATTTCTTTTCATATTGCTAATAAATGAGTCCTTACACCGTAAAATGAAATATTGTATTAAATTAGAGATACTGACTTGACGTAATTCAGTTTTTATCAACTTGTTAATAACATTCATTTTATTTTAGTTACTTTGGCATCAAGAAAACTGTCAAACTCAGTTTACTTGAGTTTGGTTCATTTAAACAAACCAAGTACTGGGAACTTTTGCTTTTTTCAGTACTTAGTTACATCCCACAATGTAACTAAGTATATTACTCTTGTGCTTAAGTACCCCACAAATTAGAGCTACCTTACTTGAATAGCCTGTTTTCTGTTCATACCACTTTCTACATGTACTCCACTACTTTTCATGGGAAAAAGCCCTTTTATTATGTGAGAGAAGTTGGATAAATGGTACTTTTGTTTTGTTAAACTCTACACAGGTATTTCCTGTCCTAGCTTCTAAATCTTTAATTCACATTCAGATCTGTTACATGGAATACTCTTTAACAGTTGTGACAATAGCACACACCAGAATAGATTCACATGTACCTGTTTATTGTTCTGCTGCTAGCGTGTTGGGGGTAGGCAGGTGGAATTTCCCAGCATACCGTGTAGTTGAGGCCATAAGCCCAAGTAACCTGTGTTTAAATGTGTTCTAAATAATTATCAGTCAAGCAGTAATTAGTTCTTCAGAAACATTTCTATAGAAAATTGTTAGTTATACATCATGGCACCATGAGTTGCGTCTTTCCCACGGTTAGTGAGGTCCCGCCTGGGTGATGTAAGAGGGTGATAAAATAAAGTACAGTAATGTATTGTAATAACAAGCACTCCAGAGCAAAAAGCAAATCATTGTCAACTTCATGCAATAAAAAATTTCAGCATGTTACAATACTTTTTACTATATGTAGCAAGTTTACTTAAAAATATTATGCAAACTCATCGCCTTAGATAAATTAAGAAAAGTAAACTTGACATTTTGAGTGTGCAATACTTAGACCAACTTCTTTATTTTGTGTGTGTAACACTTAAATTAGCTTGCTTACTGTTATTGTGATAACTTAGACTACCAATATCCTAAAAAGTATAAGTCCAACCAAGTCAAGTCACTTTTATTTATATAGCACATTAAAACACACCAGAGTTGACCAAAGTGCTTCACAGTAAATAACAAAATGAAAACCATAAGTTTTATAAGATATAAAATCATATTAAGAAAACACTTAAGACAACAGATAAAACAATTGAGTCTTAAAAAACAGATTTAGGCTGGTACATATTACAAAGTTCTACAGTTGTCATTAAAAATAACAGTAAAAAAAGGGGTAAAATAATTAAGTGTGGTAGGAAAAGCAAGTGAAAAAAGGTGCATTTATAAAAGAGATTTGAAAACTGGTAGTGATGTTGATGGTCTGATCTGGAGGGGGAGGTCATACCAGAGTTTAGGGCCAGCCACTGAAAAGGCCTGGTCAGCTCTAAGTGCCAGTCTAGTTTTTGGCACTACTACAAGCTGCTGGTCCAGTGACCTCAGATGAAGATGAGGAACATGATGGTGTAGCAGGTCAGACAGATAAGTAGGGGCTTGTCCATTCAGGCATTTAAAAACAATCAATAAAACTTTATAAGTAATCCTTAACTGAACAGGTAACCAGTGTATGATGCCAAGATTGGAGAGATACGCTCACGCTTGCAAGTGCAAGTCAAGAGCCTAGCAGCCTAGCCTAGCCTGGCTATGAATTTCTGGCCCATTCCAACATATAAGGAATTACAGTAGTCCAGTCTAGAAGTAATATAAGCATGTGTGACTTTCTCAAGGTCCTTGAAGGAGAGAAAGGGTTTGACCTTAGCTAGAACTCTAAGTTGAAAAAAGCTAGCTTTAACAACTGAGTTAATCTGCATGTCAAAGTTAAGGGATGAATCAGAAATAACCCCAAGATTTTTCACATGAGGTTTACAGTAACTTGCCATAGGACCTAGAAACAAAGAAGTGTTATCAGGAGACATTGGTGAATGGGAAGAGGGATTTACAACTAAGATCTCCGTTTTATTTTCTTTGAGGTGGAGGAAATTATGAGCAAGCCATGTTTTAACCTCAGCCACACAGTTTGAGAGTGAATTAATAGATGACTTAGTGTCTGGCTTCAGAGGGAGGTATACTTGAGAATCATCAGCATAAAAGTGATAGGCTATGTTGTGTTTTTTAAATATATACCCCAGAGGCAACATGTACAATGAGAACAGGATTGGACCCATAATAGACCCTTGAGGAACATCACAGGTCAAAGGCACTGACTGAGAGGAAAAGCCACCGATGCTGACAGAAAAGGATCTCTCAGTGAGATAGGACCTAAACCAATTTAACGCAGTGCCATGGATGCCAACGCAGCTCTTGAGACGGGAGATCAAGATCTCGTGATCAACTGTGTCAAAAGCGGCAGTGATATAAGTATCTCTCACATGATGCAATGGTGTTGCATGACTAATCATTTAATATCGAAATATTTCTAAAGAAATAATGACTGCTTAACTGATAATTATTCAGAACCCATTTAAACAGGTTACGTGGGCTTATGGCCTCAAACACATTGTCTCGAGGTATGCTGGGAAACTCCACCCACCTATCCCCAACACACAACAGTGTCTAAGTATCCATTGTGCAAAACCACAGTGGTTGTTTCAACTGTCATTAAAAAAAGCTACTGAGACTGAAAAAAGCTAATGCTTGGTTTGTTTAAATGAACCAAACTCAAGTAAACTGAGTTTGACAGTTAAAGTCAAAGTAAAAGTAACTAAAATGTTAAACAATAACCAGTTACTGACACTCAGGACCTTTATAGTTGAACATACAGCTGTTGTTGGTGTCTTTTCATGGAACTTTCATTTAATGCTTCTTTTGCTTTTTTTTCTATCATTTTGATGACATAAAAATGTCATTGCGTGTTCCACTTGTCTTCTGGTTCAGGTGAAGGTCCTTTCCCTGCTGTGCTGGATCTGTACACCTTTGGTGGAGGTTTGTCAGAGAAAAGGGCCTCTCTGCTGGCCATTCGAGGATTTGTGGTCCTAACTGTAGCGCTGTATGGTCACAATGACAAGCCAAATAATATTAAAGAGGGGGTGCATTTGGATTATTTTGAGGAAGCAATATAGTTTAAAAAAAAAACAAGAGAAGGTGAGTTGTTTGAACAGTACAGTCCACATTCCTAAGAGTCTAGTAAAGCAAAACTAAGGCACAAAAAACAAGCAAGACAAAATAACAAGGTAACTAATAAATCCAGGAGAAAAACTTACAGAACAAGTACTGGGAAAAAGCACTGGAAACACTGGGATGTGTAACGAGATATGACAAGGCATTGACGACAAACTGGCAACTCACAGAGGGAATCACACAGACTAAATACACTAGGCTAAGGAGGGAATGAAACACAGGTGACACAGGCAGGAGGAGACAATCAACAGCAGGTGGAGAATATCAGACAATCACACACTGGAGGGAAAATACTTTCAAAATAAAACAGGAAATGGCAACCTAAATACTGAACCATGACAGTAAAAGAGTTGGTCTAATATCACTTTCAAAAAGTGGAGATCTTGCTCTTTCAGTGGCCTCTTACCTGCCAGGTGTTGAGGCCACAGTGTGGATCAATGGCTGCTCAGCCAATACAGTATTCCCTCTCTACTATAAGAAGAGTCAAATTCTCCCTACACTAAAGTTTGATATCAGTAAGATAATTACTACTGAATCAGGGGCAAGTATATTCAAGTATGTTATGCATGATCCCCTGACAGAGGAGAACAAGGGCAGTCTGGTCCCCATTGAACAAGCCAAGGGACGTTTCCTCTTTGTGGCTTCAGAAGACGACCTCAACTGGGACAGCAAAGCTTACGTAGATGAGATGATGGAGAGACTGAAGCATCATGGGAAAGACAACTTTGAGAGTGTGTCTTATCCTGGAGCAGGACATTACCTGGAGCCACCTTATGGACCCCACTGCCCCTCCAGTCTTCATGGGCTTGTGGGTAAACCAGTCCTGTGGGGGGGGTGAGGCCAGATCACAGGCTTGCAGCTGAAGTCCACACGTGGAAGAAGATCCCGGAGTTCTTAAGAACTCACCTGAGCTGTGATACTACACACAGTAAAGCCAAGTTAAAGATACAAATGTTGTGATACAGAAACAGATCATTCAGGACATCCTGACTGTCACTTAACTAAAAATAAATGTGTATGAATGTTTTATAATGAAGCAAATAATATAATGTATGATTGTTGGTTCAATGTTTAATGTAATGAAAAATTATAATCAATCCCAACCTACAGTATTGTTCATGGTACACTGAGTGAAAATACTCAGATTAATTATGTTGCACTAGTAGGGATAAATTGACTATAAGTTAAGTGTGAGGATAATGTGAAATTAACAATCAGATAATTGAAAATAAAATCCATAGTGTATAAATGACAGACAGAAAATCAGCAATACTGATGAAGACTTACATGGAGACATTGAAATGACAAGATTAAATGAGGCCATGTTAACAGAAACAGGAACACAGAATAATAAGCAGACAGTAGCTGAAGCATGCCGGGCTGCAGTGGAACCTTGTGGATGCTCTCTGCTTACACTCTGACCACTAGATGGTGATGATACTGCCAGGCTAAAGGAATACACAGAGTTTGAGAGGACCTCTTAACTATTCACTTTTATTAAGAACATTAGTTGTGTTCATACAGCAGCTGCTGCCACTTTTGCTTTATTATGAGCGCTCGCATGATAGGAAGAAAATATTGACAAAATGTTCAAAATACAACCAATTTTACTTTTAAAATCATGAATAAATGAAAATTTAAATAGTCACGGTTTTATCATTTCTTCACGGTTTTATCTGTTTAAAAACAAAAGTCTTTCTTTGTTTGTACATAAATACATTCAAATCATCGATACAATATATATGCTTTAGATCAGTGGTTTTAATGAGATCATTATCTCAGAATTCTGAGATAAATTTTCATGAAAAAAATCTGCTCCGATTTTCTGAATTAACGAGTTGGTTATCTTTAAATTGTGAGGTTTTCATGAAAAAACCCAAAAACGTAATTCTGCTCTGTTTTTCTAATGAATGCGATAAAAAATCTCGTTCATTCAGAAAAACAGGGCAGTGTTTTTTTCCTAAGTGAACGCAATACGCTTCCGTACAATACGCTTCCGTTCATTTCCTGTCTGCACTTCAGAAATAAAAGCTTACGGCCTTTCAGTCCATGTGAGACTTTTATTGTGAAACACATGCAGCTTCGTCAGCTCTGACCCTTTGGACGGGCATTACAGAAACTAGTTTCGGTCACTTCATATTAGGCCTATTGGACCGTAGTTCTGATGTTAATCGGGGTCGAATTAAACGTCGTCACAACGGTGAGTTACGTGTTTTTTTGGTTGTTGTTTTTTTTTCTCACGTATATGTGTTTATTACCGTCACAGTTAGGCCTGTGTAACATACGCGCAATAAATAGATTGAAACTATATTGTATACGGAACTCATCACATGCAAGTTTGCGGAGGAACGGAATACGTAGAATGGCGTGATGTAATTTGGATACTAAAAAGGACACTATTCCGTTACAGTCACAGAAAAAAGACTGCAGATACATTTACTTGAAATAGCAGGATTACATTTATTGAATTTGCAATAAAGAACGATAGGGCTGACAGGACTACCACCAGCACGCAGAGGAAAGTAATGGGTTGGGCGTAGAAAAGTGCTTTATTGGATTAGGCTATGTCACATGCCTCTGTTTGATTTAATTTGTTAATATCTATAGCTGATATCAGCTATAGCCAAGATCAATCTTTCCGCTAACAAACAGCGTCTGAACCCTAGTAGACTGAATAATTACTGAGACTCAGATGGCTAAAAACGCTTCATACAATCAGAAAGGGACGACAGAAAGATTAAAATAGGGTGAAATGTGACAATTGGACACAGATAAATAGACATAAAAAGACAAAAGACAAATAAAAAGACAATAAAAGAAGAATAAAAGACATTGGAATGTGACATGCATACTGTGTTTTGCAAAAGTGTTCAACCCCCTAGTTAAATCATTAATAGCTAAGCTTTGATATATTTAATAGCTTAGCTTCAGATGCTCTACAGTGACAATATTGACTCTGCTAGACTTTAGTGTCAGTGATTGAAAAACATAGATGTCCTGTTCACTTTTTTTAAATTTTTTTTTATTTCTTTAGTTTGTCCAGAGATGTCCTCCCAACTCAGACTGAGGCTGCTGCCGAGTGCCAGATGCTTGTTTGATGATCCTGTTCAGGTGAAGGTGGCCGGGCTGAGGTCGAGACAGGTGGTCACCATGAGAGCCAGATCGACTGACGAGAAGGGAGCGGTGTTCAGCTCCTCGGCCACCTACAGGGCCGACGGGAGCGGGGAGATCGACCTGGAGAGAGACCCCTCACTCACTGGGAGCTATGTTGGGGTTGAACCCATGGGTCTGTTTTGGTCGCTGAAGGCAGACACTTTGCATAAAAGGTTTCAAAAAACCAATTCACTGAACCCTCATGTGGTGAAGATCTCTGTGCATGAGGAGGAGGGGGAGGGCAGGATGCTGGCAGAGGTGACCAATGAGAGGTTACTGATGGGAGACGGGGTCAGCCGGCTCCCTGTTAAAGAGGGGAATATTCGTGGAGTCCTGTTTACACCTCCAGGTTGGTCTTTGTCTCTGTCATGCTTTGTTCCACTCAAATAGTGTGTACATAAAGTTAATGCTGTTAATAATTGTTGATGACAATGGAGTGTTAAACTATAACCAGTTACTGACACTCAGGACCTTTATAGTTGAACATACAGCTGTTGTTGGTGTCGTTCAATGGAACTTTGATTTAATGGTTCTTTTTGCTTTTTTCTATCATTCTGATTCCATAAAAATGTCGTTTTGTGTTCTTCTGGTTCAGGTGAAGGTCCTTTCCCTGCTGTGCTGGATCTGTACACCTTTGGTGGAGGTTTGTCAGAGAAAAGGGCCTCTCTGCTGGCCAGTCGAGGATTTGTGGTCCTAACTGTAGCGCTGTATGGTCACGATGACATGCCGAAAAAAATTAAAGAGGTGCATCTGGATTATTTTGAGGAAGCAATAGAGTTTTTAAACAAACAAGAGAAGGTGAGTTGTTTGAACAGTACAGTCCAAATCTGAGGGTCTTGATTTTTAAGGCACTTTTTTTTCAGTCTCAATCTGTCTAATGTCACAGAAAATTGGAAAATGCAGTTGCTTTCAGCTGCAGATTCCTTTTGTCACTTGTGAGGAGAAAGAGAAGTCTGTGTTGTGTAATTTGCATTGTTTTTTTTTTTCTTCAGGTGGGCAGTAAAGGAGTTGGTGTAATATCACTTTCAAAAAGTGGAGATCTTGCTCTTTCAATGGCCTCTTACCTGCCAGGTGTTGAGGCCACAGTGTGGATCAATGGCTGCTCAGCCAATACAGTATTCCCTCTCTACTATAAGAAGAGTCAAATTCTCCCTACACTGATGTATGATATCAGTAAGATAATTACTACTGAATCAGGGGTGAGTATGATCAAGTATGCTAATCATGACCCCCTGACAGAGGAGAACAAGGGCAGTCTGGTCCCCATTGAACAAGCCAAGGGACGTTTCCTCTTTGTGGCTTCAGAAGACGACCTCAACTGGGACAGCAAAGCTTACGTAGATGAGATGATGGAGAGACTGAAGCATCATGGGAAGGACAACTTTGAGAGTGTGTCTTATCCTGGAGCAGGACATTACCTGGAGCCACCTTATGGACCCTACTGCCCCTCCAGTCTTCATGGGCTTGTGGGTAAACCGGTCCTGTGGGGGGGTGAGGCCAGATCACACGCTGCAGCTGAAGTCCACATGTGGAAGAAGATCCAGGAGTTCTTAAGAACTCACCTGAGCTGTGATACTACACACAGTAAAGCCATGTTATAGATACAAATGTTGTGATACAGAAACAGATCATTCAGGACATCCTGAGTGTCAGTTAACTAAAAATAAATGTGTATGAATGTTTTATAATGAAGCAAATGATGTAATGTTTGATTGTTGTTGTAAATGTTTAATGTAATGAACGATTATAATCAATCCCAACCTATTGCCATGTTAACTGTACTGAGTGAAAATACTCAGATTAATTATGTTGCACTAGTAGGGATAAATGGACTATATTTATAAGTTAAGTTTTAGAATAATGTGAAATGAACAATCACCAACTAGACAGTAAAAGCCATAGTGTATAAATAAATGACAATAAAACTTAAGATGCAAAACAGCCATACTGGTGAAGACTTAAATAGTTGTCTTGTCATGTTGTCAACTCTAGGGGTCCCACCTTGAAAACCATGATCTAAAGCAATACCATATATTTTGTAGTAATGATTTAAATAAAATGATGTACAAACAAAGACTTTTGTTCTTCAACAGTCAAAAACAGTGAAGAGATGATAAAAGATGACAACTATTTAAATTTTTAATAACTAATAATTCTGAAAGTAAAAACTATGCTTGTTTTTTGAACATTTTATGAATATTTTCCTTCCTGTCATGTGCTCATACTAAAGCTAAAATGGCAGCAGTTGCTGTATGAACACAACTAATGTTCTAACTATCTATCTATCTTTCTATCTATCCATCTTTCTATCTATCTGTTGGTAGGTTGGTCTGTCTAAACTGTGTGTGTATATGTGTGTGTGTATATATATATTATATATATATATAATATATATATATAGTACTGTGCAAAAGTCTTAGGCAGGTGTGAAGAAATGCTGTAAAGTAAGAATGCTTTCAAAAATATAAAATTTTATGTTTATCGATTTACAAAATGCAAAGTGAGCGAACAGAAGAAAAACCTAAATCTAATCAATATAAGGGAGTCTGACACATGATAAATGCACTTGTGCCACAGACTTTAGACCATGTGCTTTAGATTTTCTAAAGTAGGGCCCTTTGACTTAAGTTTAAAATAGTGCAAAAGAATATCCTAGAGACACAAAAAGTTTTATTTCATTGTAAGACTTAATCAAGCAAATATCTGCAGAAATGCATATCTGTTGGGCAGTTTTCAATGTGTCTTTTAAACAGTAAATTAAAACCACAAGTTGGGAATTAACAGCTATAGGTTTTCATGAGCATACATTAATGGGCTCTGAAGGAGTGAACACATTCATAAAAAACACAAAATTTGACATTTATTCAGTGAGCACCAGTTAATCAGTACAAATGTTCTTTTTTTCTCAGAAGCTCAAGTTTTGTTTGAACAGTAACATAATCAGACATCAGGAAAACTAACCTTAAAAATGAAAACATTTCAAACATCGTGTGCCTTTTCAGCCAGGCTTATGTCATCTTTACAGGTAGAACTAAATCTCAATCAATACTTGGTGAGAGAAAATCTTCAAATCAATCAATCATTAAATGTGCATCTTATAAAATCTACCTCTACGGAGTAAAAAACAAAAACATTTGGACAATAATATCACACATATACTGTATATATGTACATGTTCCAAAATCCGAACGTGAACTCACTAGATTTTCACACTATGTCCTGCTACTGTATAATTTAATGGATACCACATATTGATTTAAACTCTAATACTATCACTAAAGCATTGGTGTTAATGTTGAGACTAGTTCAGATCACTTTACTTTTGAGCAGCAGGACCAAAGTCAACAGGAAAAAAAAGGAAAAGAATATGCTGGATTGGACAATCAAACTTTAGTACTATTATTATTGTGGGATGCCAATTAGTAATGCATCAAACTGGTAAATAAATGCAAGGTTGGTGAGTCAACACATTTTCAACACGGGGCTTATCTAGCATTACTATTCTCTTTAATATTTGTATCATAACATATGTAGATTTAGCCATTAGAGTGAAGAGAGATGATCTTAGTGGTAAAATGTTTTTTTGGTCAATTCCAGCCATTCTTTTTTCTTCAGTGGCCTGAAAAAAAATGGAGGAATCATGAATCCTGTTATTGGTTGACTTATCTAAAAGGAAGTCATTTACATACAGTGTATTTACATCTTAAATATGACAGTGAGAAAGCAACACTGTTGTGTGATATTAGAGGGTAACAGTCATTCAAATACATCTGACCAAAGAAATACAATATCTCATTCCATGTGTACAGTAAATCTTATATCCTTTCCCAACTGGTTCACATTGTGCTGACTTAAAAACGCAAGTAGGTTGGTAATTCTTTATCTTTTTATTGTCAACAAATCTCATTTCAAATTAAAAACCAGCAATGGATTTATTCTACTAACAAGTAATTTTGACTCAGTGCCATATACACCATTGGCCTGCAGTAAATATTCTGTAGAGTTCACAACAAATGCACTGTTGCTCCTGTTTGAATAACAATTGATCTTAAGAAGGCACCTGTTTTAGGAAATCACTGAGTCTTTTAATATTGTCTCCCCTGCAGCTTTGTATTTTCTTTTTTTTTCTATCTGACTATGTTAAGTGTCCTTGGGTCTCGTGAAATAAATCCAAGCTATATAAATCCAAGCTATTATTATTATTATTATTATTATTGTACATTAGTGACCTGTTTTTAAAGATCAATGTTTTGGGGCAAGAGATCATCAAAAGTCATTAGTTTTGATCTTTTCCTGGGGTTTGCTGACAATAATTTTACCAGCCATATCATTTGAAGAGGAATCGTCATCCTTAATAACTCACACCTGATGATTTATTTCTTCCACAACCTGCAATTTTAACAGCCAGTGGTTTCCATCTTTCCTTTATGTGAAACTAATTGGAAAGATTTGTTTAAGGTATTTAATCCATCACATTAAACATCAATTCGGCATTGCTTTTCATCATGCAACAGTAACGTAACACTAGAAAAATGATGCGTGTTTGATGCAGACAGCGATGGAGCTAGAACTCCAAGTTCAAGAGTCTAGTTCAGGTCATTTCGTAATGGTAGGAAAATGGAAAAGACCCAATGGTTGTATGGGACTGTAGGAAAAAAAAACATACATTTGGGAAATATAAAGGATTTGTTTTTATGCTGGTATGGTTATTCAATTGTCCTTACTTCAACACCACATACTGTAATTCCTAATGCTGTTTCATGCTCATAATGAATATTAATTACTTTAATCTGTACTGGGACGGATGTGCAGCAGCATTATGAAGTGGTGGATTACACATTGGCACTAACGATAAAACTAAAAGTGAATGTGTAGACATGTTGCTCATGAGTTTTTCCATGCTGAGAGTAGGAGTCTGCTTCTGCATGTGTGTACTATATTTTATCTGCATGTGTGCATGTATGAACACAAGTGCCTTTTGTCTGTGTACTTGAATGTAATTTATATGCAGTGATATGTCATCCAAATGTATGTATGTGCCTGCATGTGTTTCCCATTCAAATTCAAATGTATGTGCACCGTGTGGCATTCTCTACTCTTCCAGCATGCCTGCATGTGTCTTCATGTGTGTGTGTGTGTGTTTCCTCTGTCTCTTCAGGTCCTTCTTTGATAAGTGTTCCCCACATATGTGTTCTCTATACACAGCACTATGTAGTGGTTGGAGCAGGAGCGGGTGTGTTGTCCTAACAGCCGTCCTGTCTGCAGCAGTGCAGCCTGGCCCGTCACCGCCATATCAGCCGTCCTCCACGCCTCGCAGTAGTTAGTGGTCAGACGGATGCCCACGGTACTGGAGCCGTGCCATACCAACTTCTCTGGCCTGGGGTAAGAGGGAGAGACACTTAGAGCCTCTTCAGACCTGGTATTAACATCAGTCCTGGGTGATCTGATCACATGTGGACAGCTCTGAGCATGTCAGTTCACACCAGGCATTATCATCTCAACATGCGTCCCCAAGGGTCACTTGTCATCGGGTCTCACTTCTGCTCTCTCAGTATGCAAATCACATGTAAATCACTTAATGTGTTGCATTGAATGCAGAATTTAAGAAAAAGCATGAATGATTTATCGGTTTCTTTAGTTTCTCCTTCTTAAAGGTGTCTGGGGATACCGTGGTTACAAGGTCAGTGGTGAAATCAGCTGAAACAGACGCACAAATACATCTGCTGTTTACCTTGGCAGGTAAACCCTGAATTACCCATAAGGTGTTAAGTTACACAGTCTTCTAACTGTCTATTATTTGTATTTGAATTATTTTACAGTGATTATTATAGCATTTTTTTTTTTGGAAAGAATTCTCCAATCTCTCTCCTCATTTCCTGTCTCATAAAGACAAGTGCCCCAAAATAACTCATCCACGTACTGCTAATCACTACTATCTATTTTAATGATAGCTGCTGTCCATGTGATTATGCCATCTATGGTCTGAGTATAATAAGATATTGAGTCTCAATACGCTGATTGATTCATAAAATAATCACTTTAGATAAGTAGCTTTAGTTTACCTCCCACACATACACACACACGCAAACACACGCACACTCACCATGCTGAGTCAGTCATGATGTTGCGTCCGTCAAAAGAGTAGATGGGTGTGGACGGGTTAAATGTGCCTCCATTCCCAGAGAAGATGGACATCCAACTGCTGAACAACACTTCACCCTGAGAGGAGAGATGGATAAAAGTTACCTGAATAGAATAATCTCAAAACATGACGTAAGGAGAACTTATCATCAAACTTATCATCTATTATGTCACCTGTAGGATTACAGTGGGTGATGTGTCACACACCAAATTATAAAAAATCTTTCAAATGTCAAAAATGTTGAGAATCATGGATAGTAATAGTAATAATACACACTGAATCTGTATTATCTTAAAGTAAATGTTAAATATCAATTCCTCACCCTGAGATTAACCACAGGCATGTCAGTGCGGTCCGCCTTCCTCACAATGGTTGCCAGGTCCTGGAGGTGTGAGGACAGGAAGGCCCTGTAGGTGGCTGTTAGCCCCATGGAGCGAGCCTGCTGGTAGCACTGGAAGTCTGCCCCCCGGATGCCGCGCATATCTCCTTTCAGCGGAGTGTTCAGTGCTACCAGATGGAGCTGGGATAGAGAAAAACACAGCAAATCTGACACATGGGGTTCGGCTGTGTCTGGGGCCAAGTAATTCATGCTGCCTGGGTAGGGTGAGTATGTGTGCATGGATTTATGTTTTGGTGACTATGTGTAAAGTTATATCTGTTATGCTCACCCCAGGTACAGCATGGAAGGTCTGTGGTAGTATATTAAAGCTGGGTTGATATCCTCTACTGCCCTCTTGAAGCTCCTGATGAACAAAACATGAATTAGTGCATTGTGTTATAAATGTAAGGACATGTTCAGAGGTTTCCAAAGATTTATCCATTTGTTACTGCAACTGGATCAGGTCTTATTAGGTTTGGTACTGTGTGTTAATCAGCTTCCTGCTCTGTCTCTGCTATCGATGCATGCACAGTCCATGTATGTGTGTGTGTGTGTGTGTGTGTGTGTGTGTGTGTGTGTGTGTGTGTGTGACACAACCTGGCTGTGGACCCTGTGTGGGCTGCTCCATTCACCAGGTCTGCTGAGGGCCTGAGACGCCGCTGAGGCGGAAGATCCATGATGGATCACCTCTCCAAGCTGAAAGGATAAACACATACAGAATGTGGTTATGAGCGATGATGCGATGTTGATTTCACAGCTTGTATCAGAGTCCTGTACTATAAAGCAAGTTCAAGATATCCAGGATAACGTTTTGTTATCTGGCTTTATTAAACCTAACAATCAAGTCACAAGTCAGTGGTCACAAGAAGGTGGATATCAACTGGATAAGTCAGCTCATGTTTTCTCAATGTAGCCATGAGTTTGTTTCAGGCATATGGCCGACATGGATAAGTCAACTGGCTACAAAGCGTCATATTGTACAAGCAAAGAACAAACTATAATATCAGAAAAATACGAAGAAATGAAACGCACAATCCAGGCTAACCCCAAACCCTGCTTACTGGTACATCTTATATTAGGTTAAATGACAATTTAGATCATGACACAATTGGAACTTGGAGATCATCGGAGTTATTGTCGCTAAATTCAAAACAAGGAAAATCTCTCCATATTTAGAGCTTGTAAAGCTTATGAACTACATCTCATGAACAGGTGGTATTTTATAAATTTTTTTTATTATCTATAAAAGCCGTTGATATATGTTTGCACAGTGGTGATAAATGATGTGATAAAGAGAAGGACCAACCAAACATAGAGACATCTGCACAAACAATACACACCGGGATCTTGCGCCAGCCGCCAGGAGCTCTAATGTACAGCTCTCCTCCTTTCTCAAACACATAGACCAAGGTTCCCTCTGCAATCCGGTGAATCTCTCTGTTCAGGCTATCGATCGTCCTATAGATGGTCACCTGAATTTACACAGCATCACAAGTGTCACTATTCAGGCAAATCATAGTAGAATAATGCAAAAAAAACCAAAGTGTTTTATTTCTGACAAATTACAGCAGGTCAGGGGTAAAGGATCCTAGCTCAGTGACACGTCTCTTACCGGGCTGGCATATTCTGTACTTCCTTGTGGGCCGGGAGGACCAGGAGGTCCAGGAGGTCCAGGGATACTAGCAGCTGATAATGACACAACAGTAATACATGTAACACATACAAGATAATCACCCTCATGCAGAAACATGAGGTCTACAAATTTAGGTATACAACATAGGCTGAAATCTCCTTTACACACACACACACACACATACCTGAATCATATGCAGATGCAGGTCCTGGAGGTCCAGCAGGGCCAGGAGGCCCTCGAGGTCCAGGTCGTCCATACCCAGGAGGTCCAGATTTTCCCGGAGAACCAACAGGTCCTTGGGGGCCCACGATGGACTCCCCTTTTGGACCCTGCAGGATCATAAAAATAGACTTTATTCAAGCTGAACATTTTTACAGTTTGATACTCAAAGATATTCAACATTCAGCAGTAAACACTATCAAAGCTATCTGTGAATCTATCATTAGAACTCACCACAAGCCCTGACCTCCCAGGCAGTCCTGGAGGACCAGGTAACCCGCTGTCACCCTTCTCTCCCTTCTGACCTTGGTATCCCTGATCACCTTTAGCACCCTGGGAGATCCGCAAAAACACATAGAGGATCAATCACATCCAAGCTCTGTAGAGTTCAGAAGTTAATCTGATTCTCAATATTGAGTTCTTCATTGGATTTTTCTTCTCTCCAACTATACAGTACCTCTTCTCAGAAAGTCACAGCCTCCCTGATATTAACAAGAGCCAATGAGGATTAAATCAATTCACACAGCAGTTTACCCATAAGTGATCTGAAGAAGTCAGCTAGTGATCGAGAGAACAAATAACATTAATTCATTTCTTCACTAGCAGAGGCAGAAGGTTTCTCAGTCTAATACATTTGATAAGCTCACTTCAGCTGTAATATTCAGCATACACCGAACAACAATACCATTTATTTGGACTTGTGTTTCAGTCCAATCGTCTTTAAGCTCTGTTTTGTTCTCCATCAACTCCCGAGAAAAACATCTGCCTCTTTTGATGTTAAAGGCGCCACTATATTCACCAGCTAATCAATAACCGTATAGTTGTAGCTATTAAACCCAAATCAATGACCTATTCTTGCAAATATCGATCAGTGCACCTCTAACATGGCATGGATGCTCACACCAGCATAATGTATTAATTAA
This sequence comes from Chaunax sp. Z400, assembly GCA_037577475.1. Taxonomy (NCBI): domain Eukaryota; kingdom Metazoa; phylum Chordata; class Actinopteri; order Lophiiformes; family Chaunacidae; genus Chaunax; species Chaunax sp. Z400. Next base: position 10,711,284 of record CM075198.1, on the reverse strand, counting down.
AATATGTTATTAATGTGTGTTTTTTAACTGGAAGCTGGACAGATGCTCTTGTTTATTTGCCAATTTTTGGACCATCTTGGCAATCGATCTATAGTCCAGTATAAATCTGCACTCACCATAATTCCATCTGGAAACCCAGGAGCTGAGGAGAAAAATACAAATAAAATTATATAAATGATAAAAAGTCTGGCATTTATTTTCCCTTCAAGGTGAAAATTTATTTTACACAAATCTATTTTAAGGGCCTGTCTGTTGTAAAGGTCTCACCAGGTTTGCCAGGCTCTCCAGGTACTCCCGCATCTCCTTTGTCTCCTTTAGCTCCCCCTGCTCCTGACTCCTACACACACATGCAGACCCAATAAATTTACATGGATAGCAGCACGCTTGTGATAGCAGACAATGTCAGCTGCCTGCTGTTCACAGAGAATTTAAGTTAAGTTAAAGTTAAACATGTGTAAGGAATGTTAAAACTTGGGTTATAACAAAGAAGATACACATATCAATAGTTAGAACATTGCTTTCAGCTCTGTAAAAAACCTGTTAAACACAAGGGATTCATGCTTAAGACAGCAGCACACACAGCCTCCTCCGGGATGTGCTGGAGACAACACAACAGGTCTGGGAACAGGGTTAAAAAACGTGCTGCGTTCATGAATTTCTTTAATCGGAAGTGTTTGTTTCAGTAATTGTCAATGACTTCCTTATGGCCAGTAGCAGAGCACACCTTTAGCACCGCTGCTTTAAATTAAAATTGACATTATGCACCCTGCAGCCCTTCACAACACTTAAAGCCTACAGTATTACAGCACATTTGAAGAAAAAGGAGCCAAATTCCAATCAGAATTCTTCCATGTCGTCTCCAACAAACCTTCATGAGTTGGGTTTAACATAAATTATGTTTTCCTTAAAAATTCCCATATAAATCTTGACACAATTATGGAGAAGAACAGAACAGAACCCACAAAACCCAGCACCAAAGAACGATGGTATATCTCTAAAAAACATTTCTATCTACAGTGGTGGAGGAAGTACTCGAATATTTTGTTTTATAGCAATATTTATATTATGTAAATATAGCAATGTTACAATGTACTAAATAAATAAAGACACATTATAGAATAATGCGTATAGCACTTAAGTGTTGCAGCTGGTAAAGGTGGGGTTAATATGTACTACATTATATACAAATCTATAGCTTAACTCGTGAGATTTTATTTATTGATAACATTTTGTATTCATAATTTGAATCTGAAAAATAACAAGTAATCCATACATTTATCAAACAAATATAATGAAGTAAAAAGTAAAATATTTTCCTCTAAAATGCAGTTAAATAGTACCATAAAATAGAATTACTCAAGCAAAGTACAAGTATCTCAAAACAGTACTTGCATAAAGAACTGGAATGAAAGTATTTGGTTGTTTTCCACTACTGTCTATATATCTCATAGAAGGCAGAGTTTGATACATCTCATTTTAAATACAATCAATTGAGGAAGGAATTCTTATTTGGCATACATAAAAATGAAAAGTGTATCACATCCAGCATTTTAGAAATACTTTCCCTGTAAATAATTTTTCTTAATTGATTGAAATGGAAAAGGGACTATAGGCACCAACTCAACACTGTTAATTCCTGCTTTCTCCTCTCTGTCAGAAGGTCACCCAGAGTCAGGACAGACGAGGCAAGAAGGATTCACACTCAGTCCCTTTTAACACCAGGCATTAACATTCATCCTAGATAGTCAGAGTGGATTTTAAAGGGAAAGTTTACCTCAAAATCAAAAGCACAAAAGTACAAAAGTACATACAGTACATCGTCTTACGTGTTGTGCTCTTTGTCCATCTAGATTCTACAGACATTTGAAAAACTCAACAGCAATGCCTCATTTTAGAAATAGATGCGGTTACTGAAGATAACCCACAGACCTTGTTGTGAGCAGTTTCATGTAGGAACTATTTTCTCTATACCAAGCTACAGCGCATCACTACGCGGAAGGAAACACGCATTTACTCATGGACAAGAGGCTTATTCTTGTGCCAGGGCGGGGTGTAAACATTGATGGTGTCCTACACGCCTGAGCTGTAATGTTATATAGCTAGCCTTCCATCGATGATGATTCTTGAAGGAGACGTTGCTGTTGATTTGGAGTTTTGGGCTCTTTAAGCACCACAAGCAGCACGGCTATGGCTCCATTACATTCATGAGAAGACGGATATCTCTACAGCTTACAATTCCATAACTCAACAACTCATACCAAAACAATCTAGATGGATAAATAGCACTACAGGTAAGAAGGAAAAAATATGTGTTTTAAATTTTAGGATGAACTGTCCCTTTAAGAAACATCTTGGTGGAAATGAACCACCAAACCAGTCACAAAATATACTATTTACAGTCAATTTTAGCAAGTAGACCCAACCTCAAATATGTGTCAGGTGGGTAAGATAATGAAATACATGTCTATATGTGCCACATGTAGACAAGAGGAATGTCGATGCCTGATGAAATGGGACAAGACCCAAAGACATGTACAGCAGTACTTTCAAAGATCATTAGGACAGTAGGAGAGCTTAGAGGGAGGAGGGGAGGTATGAAGGGAGGTAAGGATGGGGCACTGTTTGTAGCCCAGAGTAGCTGCCATGCTGCTTCACCCACACACCAGAGAACCACCAGATGATCCGATTTCAAATTGAAACAGACCAATCAGATGGTCCGACTTAGACTTACTCGTCCATGTTTGCAGTGCGGTCTGGGGCGCACCGGAAACACTGTCTTTAAAATTCAAAGAAGAGCAGTGTAATCAGAGTAAATGATCAATCAACTATTGGTTGGAACGAGGCAACACTGAACTATAGGTGATCTTTACAGACAAAAAACAGTCAATAAATTCCAATAAAACCAGTGCTCCAAACACTGATACTTAGATACACATTTCTTATTTAATGTGTTGTGTTTTTATGTGATATATCTGATTCAAAATTATGATGATGGCTTGTGAAAAAAAATGGACAATCTCTGTGAAAACTGGTGGCAAAGTTCTGATTCACGTTCCAGCACACATCGTTACATTAAATATCTATAATTTATGTTGATGCATGTCATCAGTAAAAATCCAGTTTCTGGATTTCTGCCACTCAAATGCATTTTATGAACAACAGCTGTCTGTAAAACAAGCCTTTAAATATTGCATTGTAATGTGCCATCGTCCTTAAAAATGCTAAATAACAGAAATTAAAAGCAATAGATGGAAACTTACTCCGTTCAGCCTATGAACTATTCCTGGGGTTCCAGGTTGGCCGGGAGGACCTGGAGGTCCCTGAGAGATGAGACAGTCAGACAGAGCAGTTTCAAAGTGAAGAGAAAACTAACTTACAGGAAAATCAGTACTCCTACTGTAAACAAACGCATTACCCCACCATTAAAATCAAAATGCAAAAGTGACTCATGCACAGCCTGCTGTCAGACATTTGGGCACATCAGCAATGCTTGTCTACACAATTTTAGGTCTTATCTAGGTATCTGAATACACTTATATGTCTTATATGGGATGAAAAAACATCTCTTCCTTGCTTTCTTTTTCCTCTTACCGGCAGGCCGACTGAGTCTCCTCTGTCACCTTTCCTCCCAGGCATACCAGGTCGTCCCTGCAAAAAAAAAAAAAAAAAAAAATTAAATACTTCAGTGTGTACAGTCTGTATGAGGTGCTTACGTTGTCCTGGTTTGAACAGTTCCGTAGTGTCCTGTATAATACTTTTGAATGTTTTCACATGAAGATCAATGTTTGTATCAGTTGCTGGTCAAGAGTACATGAGCACATTTACCTGTGAAATAATCCAAACATGTGATTTTTGAGCAGGTTTCACAGTCTTTTGCTGTCACTGTCCCAACCTACTTGAAAAATGTTGCTAGCATCAAATTACAATTTTCTTTTTTTTTTACAGAGCTTCCCAACTTTCAGTAGGAGGTGCAATCTGAATTATGTATGTATAGGTATGTATGTTGAAAACTGCAATATATAATTAGAATACAAACCAACTAAATCCTCAAAAAAACTGCAAGATGTGGAAAATCTCATCATTTACACAGATCTGTTCTCACTAATATCTACCACTAAATGAAGTTTTGCTTTTCAATGATAGAATCTTGGTTCAAGAATCCAAATTTGAGGTAATCAAGAATGTAGATAGTTCCAGAAAAGTCAGATGAAAAATATTAAAAAGATTTATCTTGGTACTGAGAAATAAATTTCATTTGTCATTTGTCACTTTGAGTTTTAAGGACTGTTGCCTCAGTGGACTCTGTACCAACAAAGAAGATGTTCAGTTCCTGACAAACAAATAACAAACAGATACTCACTGAGCGACCAGGGAAGCCATATTCTCCTTTCTGTCCAATTGGTCCTATTGGGCCCTGAAATAAAGGGAAACGCAGAGATGTACACATTTATTATATTCCACTGAACAGCTCAGTTCATAACAATAATAAAAAAGAAACTTGTGTATAGCCTGTCCACAAATGCGACTTTTTAAAAAGATTTTCCAAATGATAAAATAATTGCAGATATTCATGTACTATTTCATATGAACTCACCATATGTCCTGCAGGTCCAGGAAACCCACGGTCACCCTATGACATTACAAAGCAGTACAGCTAATATTAGATGAGAACATGAGGAGGATGAGAGATTTTTTATGAACGGTAGTTATGAACAGAGACAACACTTGCAGTGTCCTGCAATTAATAGAAATTTGAAATCATTGAAGGGACATTTTGATGGATAGTAGTAAAACAAATGCTTATGACCTTGAATTCTCCATCTCAGAAGGATTAACAATAATTCCACTTTGAATTTCATAATATTGCAGCAACCACATAACAACTAACATGCCCAGGTACTTTTTTACTGAAACATCAACACCAGTAGAGTTATTGACAATACTGACATCCGGTCCTCTCCTCTCCTCTTCCTACTGTCTGTTATCTTCTTTATTAGGTGCATGTATTTGAGTGACATGTATAGTGCACACATTGCATGTTGGTATACTGCTACTCAGGGGGTAAAGTGAGATTTGTTGGGGGAATCCTAAATACGACTGTAGTGGCAAGCGCCAGAGAAAACATGTAATTAAATGAATTAATATTTTACCTCTAACCATAACCCTAAAAGTAGCAAAAATTAATGCTATTATTAGATACATAAAAAAAATTAATTAAAAAAAAGACGGTAAGAATTGAACCCAAGTTGTCTGTGTGAGAGCTGAGTCATAACTGCTACACTACTATACTATAGACATCATCAGAGACTAGAATAACCTGGCTTGATATTATTCATTGTGATGCTGCCAATCAGATTTTTTTTATTTATCGAAGGTCCCTGAATGCCATTCCGGCCCACTTTAACCACTGCTGCTGGTCAGGTAGACCTAGATCTATATTGATATATCTATATACTCTATATCTATTGTCCACAACTGAGTACCCGTGGTGTAGGGATTCAAGCGAGTTCTATGGCATGGAAAGAGCAGAGAAATATTTTGCTAGTAAGGTTTGAGGGTTTTAGATCAGTCACTTCCACTGTGGTAAGAATAAGTTATAAGTGATGTATCCGAGTCAAAGGTAAGGTGTCATTGATTGGTCCTGTACCTTGATGCCTTTGGGCCCCTGAGGACCTCGTGGTGTCGAGATGATGGATCCATCAGCAGCAATGGTCACTCCAGGCTCTCCCTTCTCTCCCTGTTAGTTCAAAGAAAGAACATCGTCAGCATTTGTTTTGTTTATAGACATGATTTGTTATTTGTAATTCACATTCAGATTTGCAGCTCTGTCATCAGTCTAGGGTCTATTTCTCACCTTTAACCCTGCTGGCCCCTGGATACCTGGAGGGCCTACATCTCCCTTTGGTCCCCTGGGGCCCTGGGCAGAGATGAAATGGTTGTGAGGCAGAGTTGGGATGTTTAGTCTATTTAGTATTTTATGTGGAGGGCTGGAGATATTATTACATTCGATGTAAAGAAAAACAAGCATTGGTCCTGGCCTTTGCTGGGTCTTAAAAAAGTGAGCTAAAAGGAAAAACCACCATCCATGGTAATAACATTTACTGTGCTTTGGGTACCTACCCTTTTTTAGCCCCAAAGACAGCAAAAACAAAATTGAAAAGAGGACATTTACATTAGTTCTAAATAATTGTTGAATTTGTTCATAAACTGCAAAAAAAAAAACATGCACACATTTATGTAAAATATTCCCTGTATAAAATATTCAGCCGGCAGGTGATAGAAATGCTCAGCATAAGGTGATGTTGCAAAAATGCTCTTACAGGAAATCCAGCTCTGCCAGGCAAGCCTTCAGGGCCCTGCAACATGCAGATGCAACACACACATCAGCATACAGTATACGCATGCATGTGCTGACATTAACAGAAACACAGATGCAAGCAAAAGCAGTAGGGCTTGGTTATTGACCTTTACAGACAAAGGCAGAAATGCTCATATGCAGCATCATTGAACATAGCTGCAGCCAAAGGGTTTCATAAAAGCATAGATGATGCCACAGTAAAGTACATGGTAGGATGATGCAAGGGTTTTATCTGCTATATTTCAGGTAAAAAATACATCAAAAGGCTCCTTTGCTTTAATAGCTTAGTGCTACACACCCGGGGCCCTGGTGGACCTCTGATCTCTGTTAAGTTGAGGGCAACATCTGTAACATTCAGGAGCAGCTGGAAACAGAATGAACATGACAAACATGAACAAAAATTTGACTTTAGCTATACTCTCTCACAATTGCCTGGAAATTTAGATAACGTGTGTTGATAATCCATTTTCAAATGCAGTCGATGTAATCAAATATGTACTGTATGTTGATGGTTGAGCACAAACAGCACCGTACACTAATCCCAGACTGAGGGTGTTCTTTTGTATCGCTATAAAAGACCTTCATAAGTGTCTAAAAATCGAATATGTGTTACCAACACATCACAGGAGCTCAGGGATGCTGTAGATTCAATACAATGCTCAGTCAGCTCAACCATGCCAATTCACTGGTCTGTGTGTGTGAATGTGTGCGTACATCTTGCAGATTTATCATAGAGCCAGGAGGTCCAGGAGGCCCAGGAGGTCCTGGGACACTGAGTCCATCAGCGCCTCGATCACCCTTCAGAAGATAATACAGAAAATGATTAGTCCTTTATTACTATAAAAATATAAATAACGGGGCGAACATCTGGCATTGAAGGCAGCAGTGAACATGAATGTATGATATATCCAACAGGTTATCATCAGGCTTACTTTAACTAGCAATGACTGAGTGCTTGGACACATGGGAGAAATGGAAATAAATTGTGAACAGAATATTGACACATCATCATTTTTTAAAGTGAAGATGATAATTGTAAGTAACTTATTAGCAGTTATGGCAGGTATTACTTAATATTCACACATTATGTTTTGTTCAGCAGTCCTACCTTGGCTCCTGCAGTGCCTTTTTCTCCTTTGGCTCCCTGTTTGTAAAGAGAAACAAAACAAAATTAATACATTACACAAAGGCACACACACACACACAAACACACACACACACACACACACACACACACACATTGCAGAGAGACATTTCAATACACAGTATTGGACAAGGTACATGTTAACTTCCTAGACACATTCAAGTCCTAAGGCAGCAAAGTCAAAAACAGACATCTAGAACATAATTTTAAAAAGTCAAGATACCCAATATAATGTGACTTACTATTGTAATTCTAATTAATGATAGCTACAATTCACTTCTCATGAGTCAAAATGTTGATAACTGATATCAACACTTCAGGTTTTACTATTGGAAATCTTCATTTTGAATATCTGCAGTTGTTATTAAATTATTTAACTTGATAACACAAAAAGTTATTGATGGATTTTGATGAAATTTTCAGAAGAGTTTGGAAGTGTCCCAAGGAACAATCGATTAGATTTTGGTGGTGATCCCATTGCAGCTCTCCTCAGTGAACAAACTATTTTACAACTAATATTTGCAAATCATCAATACATTTGTTGTGTAAACACCTGCCACTTACCCGTGCACCTGGTAACCCAGCAGGTCCCTGAAGACCCTCTGGTCCTGGGTCCCCTGGCTCACCCTGCAATCACACACAGTACAGAGAATTAATACAAAGGTTGAACACAGCATATTACTTAACTGGAGATACAAACTCGGTGTCCCTCACTTTCTCGGTTTGCTCAAGTAATAAAACGACCTCCAAATGAAAAACTGATGACCACCAAATATTTGGTTAAAAGTGAAAATCACCTTGACCTACCTTGACAGAGAGTCCTGGAGCGCCTGTGGCTCCATCCTCACCCTGCATAAGATATGAGAGAGCATCTTTAACTTCAAGAGGGAGCAATGACGTGTGCATGGCACACTGCTCACAGAACAACCACACAGGTTGTTAGCAGTATAATTAGTTCTTAAAATAATCTACTAGCTACCCTCTGCAAGCATATTGTGTACATTTAATGATCTCAGTGATTACCTTTGGTCCCTGTGGACCAGGTAGGCCAGGGGGACCCTGAAAAAGAAAAAAGAAAAGAAAACAATTAGTGTGTATGAACGAATGTATCTGTACAATTACAAACATTGGCACTTACCAGTGGGCCTCTGACTCCAGCTCCAATGAGCATGTCACTCTTCCCAGATCCCTCCATATCCTGAACACAAGAACCGTCTGATGTAAGACACTGAAATGAAGTCTTATAGACGTATGTGGTGTAGTAGATCCTCTTCTCTGATCCAAATTAGTTCTTGTCTAATTCTTGGCTTATTAATTAAAGTAGGTTTTTCAACAGCAGTGATATGTAAGAGTGACTGAGTCACCTCTACAAAGAATTTGGTTCCTGGAGGTCCAGGAGGGCCAGGGATTCCTGGGGGACCTGGTCGACCTTTCTTCCCTTCTGGACCCATAGGCCCTGGTGGCCCTGAAGATCCGGTTATACCCACAGTGCCACATTCACCCTGCAGAGATAAAGAACAACGGGGAACTCTTTCATTAACAGCTGTCATGTTAACATGGATTTGTTCTTCTCCTTTACTTAAAAAAATTAAAAACAACAACAACCAGACGTGTTTATTTTGGGAATAATGGAAAACTAAAAACAAGTATAGGGTCAGCAGCGGTGAACGTCTTGGAGTTGGGGGATGGAGCCTTTACGTAAATTTATGCTTTAACAGAAAATACCTTCAGTCATTAAATGAAGCATTTTGTGTTGAATGTGGATGAAAAAACGTAAAATCGGTTACTTTGAGTTATTTAAACTGTTCTTGTGTGATTTGGTTATTCCAAAAAGCAGATAAAAAGTATTTTTGCTAATAAACCTAATATACAATGGGGATTGGACAATTTTGCTTCCAACTGGATGTTGAGTATATTACCTTTGGTCCAGATGGCCCAGGTAACCCTTGGTCACCCTAAGGACATGGAAAGGGAACAAGAAATCAGTATTATTTCTAGAGGGAGCACTTAGATAGAGGGGTTAATATTAATAGAGGTAGTCCATATAATGGTGGATTGATATCAGACCCAATAAGATATGTGTATACAATAGAATGGATTGAATTAATGTGTGGAAATAGTTTCACTTTCTTTCCCCTAGATTTAATCATCCCACTCTGTGCTGAACCACAACAAGCCAAAAGGAGCTGGTCTATGCAGGACACAATCCATCCGGTGATCATACCTTCTCTCCCACAGCTCCTTGTAGACCGTCAGCCCCATCTTTCCCTGCTGGACCCTGGACAAATGCAGATAGACACAAGTGGAGGTGGGTAAATAAAATAGTGGTAAGTCACAGAAAATATGTCAGTGTAGAAAAGCAGAGCAATTTGATGTTAAGCAGTTCGTTGACCCTTAGGGACCAACGACAAATCCAAAGGTGACAAAAGTCACAGTAAAGGAATACCCTAATTTTTGGGAAAGAGAGTCATGAGTCAGTTTTATTAAGTGATCATCCATGCAAAAAATGTGTCTGAGTCAATACAAGAGTATTAACTTCAATGCATCATGCTCACACTTCAGTATAGACGTGTTGAGTGGTTGTTGACTAGTGTCTAGGGAGACCAATTTTCTCATTACAATATTTATAATATTTTAAAATTAACTTCACTAACTGACAAAATTGGCTTCATTTAAATGAAAATCAGTTTAAAAGTATATCCCATTGAACTCCTTGTGATTGGCATTGAGACTGTTTTGCCTACTTGCTGTCATTCATCTAAAATGTAGCATGAAGCAGTGGAGTCAGTAAAGTCAGACGCTGTTTTCTCATCACTTAACAGGAGAGTTTGAGTTGGTAAGAATTCAGTGTATTCCTTGGATAGGTAAGCAGCATGACACCAAAGTACATCAATGTTTTGTACAGTCTGACAACATAGTGTACTAGAGGCCTCAGACGTTTTCAGTAAAACACTAAGCTCCAAGGCAAACTGAATGATTGACTTTTGACTGATGACTTATTAGAATAATGGTGACTAAAAGTCTAAACTTTCTGTGCATATGTAGAGAATGAATCCTAAGGATTTTGGTGGCAGTCTCTTGTCAAAATCGTTTCTCAACCTATAGTTAGGTCAAAAGAAAAGTACGAAAAGGATTTCTATGAAATTACATATAAAACATATATAATTATTACACAACTGAGGGCCAACTGAAAGCATCTAAGAGGTGAGAGGGAGTGGTATGGAAATGGTGGTAACACTGCTGTATCATGACAACGGTGTGTATTTGTTAGTCCTAGCTTTTCCAAATATACTGTTTTTTCCCCTCATGCAGGTGCTAGTTGCTAGTTGGCCGTCAGACGTAGTCTTTCCATCGTGTTCGAATGCATCTTTCTGACCCTGTCAAAGGCGACTGGAGGTGACACAAGCGTAGGTCTTTATCGCTTTATCGCATTGGTGTTTTCGGGGACTTTAGACCGTAATAAACTTGTCATCATGTTGATTGCTTCATCCAACACGTTTGAACAGTGGAGGAGCGTGGAGGAACGGTGTTTTCCTCTTATATCATAAAATCAGGGAGGCTCTTCTAGGGTAATTTAAAAAAATAAACTTGGCATAACTTATAAATAGAGTGTGATAAATGGAGCGAAGCCTGCAAGCTAGTTCAGGCTCGAGCTGCACTGCTGCAATGCACATATGCACATTTGCACATATGCACATGACATGCCTCATTCTCCTCAAACGTCATCAACCCCCCCTCCAAATTTAGCGGTCTATTTAAGGTGCAACAATTACCCATCTCTCCCTCTGCCTGTCAATATCGCTCCTGCTCCACATGCATTTGCTGCTGCACTTTCAGCCCCACCACATCCCCAACACCCACCTGTAGCCTCCAATTAGGCGGCTAAAGACATTTCCTCATCACTCCTAGATATATTCATATAAACATATTTGCAGGGAGTGGTGGGATTGGAGCCTAGATGCCAAACTCAAAGTCTATATGTCCTGCTGCTGTAATAATAAACATATCAAACTCGTGAGTTGTCTGACTGAAATGTACTAAATTAGTTTTCAAGTTAAAAATATAAACACATCAGTATGCCTTGATGCTTTGTATTTACTGAGAACAGACAATAACCAGAACAATACAAAGAGAGATGGATGGAAAGGCAGATTTGCTTCTTTACCATGTTGTATGAAAAAAGCAAAATGGCAGCTCAAACAGAACAGAGGCTTTAAAGTATGTTTGAGGTCATTTCCTTTCAGTTCATCAATGCATCCATGAAAATTGTGACATCATGCTGAAATGTGTCATTTTGTAATGACAACATTTGAACTGAATGTACAGTTGTCAATGAACCGAAAGTAAGTGGCAACATTTTGCTGCTTCCAGTGTGTTATGTGAGCAGCAACATCTCCTGTCAGGTTGATTATCAGAGAAAAGCAAAGACAACATTGGTACCTGCCACACACACACACACACACACACACACACACACACACACACACACACACACACACACACACACACACACACAGACACACACACACACACACACACACACACACACATTTGCGCACAGCTCTTAAGCCAGCAATGTGAAAATAGCTGCGGCCAGCTGCCAGACATTAAGATAACATGGTTGGAGATACAGTCATTAGCCCGAGCACTGGGGCAGTGATCTGGTCTTTGTCACTGTTTTATTGGGCACAGTTGATATAAAAAATAGCACTGTAATGGTATTATATAAAGTTTTAATATTGGTGATTATTGAGGATGAGTGTTGCTTTCTCAGTACTCTGGCTTTTGACTGTAATTCTGCCTTTTTTAAATTCTCTGCATGGTTTACCAAGCAAACCAGCACAGTATACCTCGCCTGAACCCTGAGCAGACCCAAAGTCAAGCCCAGAACCAGAGGTAAAACTGGGCTCAGAACTGAACCCAGAACTGAACCCAGAACCAAGGTCAGAGGACAACTCTGGGCTCAAACCTGAACCATCAGGCCCAGAACCACTAAACCAATCGTCAAACATCTGAAACAGTAGAGAGAGAATGGAGCATGAGGTGGAGAAGAAGGATGAGGAGGGGGGGCAGAATAGAGATTGGTGAGGGAGGATAAAAGACAGACCGGTTATTGACACACATATTGAACACAACAACATAATTTAAGAGGAAAAACAAACTAAGGGTGGATTTTGATTGGATATGTACAGAAACAAATATTTAAAGGTCCATTGTGTAGGATTTAGGGGCAACACGGGGCAGAAATGGAACATAATATTCATAACTATGTTTTCTTATACTATATAATGTAATTCCCTTAAATTTCCATCACCTTAGAATAAGTCCCCGATGCACATGGGATACATTAAATCTTCAAGGTCTCAGCAAACTCTTGTTTTTAACCAAAACCATCAAGTAGTTTTGGTGCCTAGACCTGCCCAACATGTCACACAAACCTAAGTCTTGGAAGTTCTGTGTACAGCCCACTTACCCACAGCAACGTGCTGGCTTTACAGACTTTATACTTCCTGCTTTCTGGGTAAGTATGTATGTATGGGTAAGTGAGGCAAAGGGAGTTTAGTTGGTTGCAAACTGTATCCACGCCGCTAGATGCTACTAAATCCTACACACTGTACCTTTAACTACACAAATAAAATCATGACAACGACTCAAACATGGAGAAAAAGAGCGACAGATAATAGGCAATAATAATTAATGAAGAAATACAGCAACACCCAAAGTAAAACATAAAGGGAAGTGATAAAGGATGTAATTTAAAAGTTAGCAAATCTCCCAAAGCATGTTAAAACATTTGGTATTTTACAATATTCAAACTTATCAACTTTTATTTATGCTTCAGTGGCATTTCCATGTCTTAAATCTGTATTATAATCATTGTAATCATAGCATCACTCAGATTGTCAGTAGCATAAAAGTCTTAAATTCCTCTGGGCTCCAGTCTGATCAGATTTAATAGCAACAAGTGATTATTTTTGCTAAATCATCTGGGAAAATGTGAAACGTGTGTTTGTAGCTACTGTTTCTAAGCGGATATAAACTTGACAAGCAATAGATGCTCATAAGTAGTCAGTGTAACCTTCAGTCTCACAGTCATGTTGTGCTGAATTCAAGCGTTTGCTGGACTTTTGAGAGCATAAACATAATTGCAGACTGAAGACATGTAAAGCCAATGCTGTGCTGATATTGTAAAAATACATTTGAATTTGCGTTTTTATTTTTGTCGGATGGATAATTTTTTGAAACATCAATCGGTTTTAAAACTATATAGTTAAACTCTGACTAATGAAATGTGTGTGCAGGTCCTACAGGCAGCCTCTGGATGCCTCCACATGAAGAATTCATTCAGAAAGTAATTCTTGTGGACATGGCTTAATATTCACAGTACAATGAATAAAATACGCCTTTCATCTGGGTAACTTACCGGTATTCCAGGTATGCCAGGGAGCCCATCACTGCCAGGGGCCCCGGTTGGTCCAGCATGTCCTGGAGAGAGGCCTTGAGCCCCGTCAAATGGAGGACCAGGAGGTCCTGGAGGCCCTGGTTGACCAGGAGGACCCTGGTGGAGAGTTTTTATTTTACACAAATGGAACTATCAGACTATCCCATCTATCTCTGCAGCCTTTATCTTACCCTGATAACTACAGTGTCACTGTCCAGGTCTTCAAACCCAGAACCCAAGGCGTCTGCACCGTACTATAACCACATAAAGACAGATTGTACACACACTGAAATGATTGTGATGCAAACATCTTGTCTTGCCTTGCTACCAAGGCTTGAACCTCAGCTACGTTTACCACATGTTGATTTTAGCATGACAAAATTCAGGACAATACCAAGCTGAGTAGTAAAGTCATGAACTGTGATACTCACAGGTACACTGCGTGATCTGGGGGGTCCTGGTGGTCCAGGGAGCCCAGGAGGGCCTGGTGAACCAACTCCTGGGTCTCCCTGTTCAGAGGGAAGGCAAGGACAAGAGGATAGAAGGAAAAGTTGTGTCTTTGGTGACAAAGTGAATGGTATTTCAAATAAATAAATCCACCACTTGTAATAATCTGTGAATTGTAACCATGTGTGCTTTAACCTCACCTTCTCTCCTTTAGCTCCAGCCTCTCCATCCAAACCTGGAAATCCTTGAGATCCTCGCTGACCCTGGACAGAAAAACACAGTTAAGTCATTTCATGCGATGTGAAGAACAGCAAAGAATACAGAAGACCTGCAGGGAGGAACAACTTACTGGATCCCCTTTATCACCATGGCTTCCCTGTGACATGAGAGAAGGATTTAGGATTAGTCCTGATTATGAACTCAGAGGGTTATGAAGGCACACACAAGCTCTCCATCTCTTTGGCACACACACCTTCTGTCCATCTCTCCCAGGCAGGCCTGGGGGTCCAGGGTGACCCGATGGTCCTTGTGGGCCTGTTGGTCCAGGTTGAGCTTGCCCAGGTAGAGGGGTGGGGCCTGGTGGACCAGGTGGGCCTCTGGGTCCAGGATCTCCACGCTCTCCTTTTGACCCAGGCCTGACACGGCCCTGGAAATTAAAATAAAACTCTGCTATCATTTCCATGTGTTTAGAGATTGCTGAATATTTCAAATATGTCATAATGTGTTACGTTGACAGCAATATCAGAGATCTGAACTTACTTCTCCTGACCTTTCCCCTGGCTCCTCTGTCTGGTGTGGCCCTGTACACAGCATATGACATCATCAACAGGTTTATGAGGTAGCACTGTACATACTGTAACAGATGATTCTGGTGACAATAAAACAGCTTACTGGCAGAAAAGTCATAATGCTCACAGCACCTATTTGCTGATGCTGGTTGTTTGATATATAATTTATCTAGAAACTTATTTGCTACTTCTTATTGCATTTTGCTGCTGTAACGTTGTCCATTCACCCCGATGTGGATACAAAGTTGGATGAAGTTTCTTAGTCCATAAAACATTTCTTGAGCTTCACAGCAAAACAGCGTTGTAGCATTCTCCTAAACAACTGAAAAAGATGGGGACTAGTTAAACTAAAACAATCAGAATCATACATAAATGACTCCATACAGCTCTACACAGATCCAAAAAACATTATTACAACCTTTCGAGGAATAAATCTTCAATAAAGTCTCTAAGCTAAGAGTGTTAGCTTGCACCCTGACTTAGGAAAGTGTAAAAGCTTGTAATGTGTGTGCATGCACCACTACTGAAGATCACTGGGATCTCTGCATACCTCAGTGTTTACCCGCAACAAACAGCTTTGCTGAAGTTTCCACAAGTGCCTTTGCCAGTTCTAACGCTACATGTTTGCTGTACACACAGTGTGGAGTCATTTTACGTTTTTTTTGTTTTTGTTTTTTTAGTTAGTTAAGACATTGCTGTTTTTCTTCACCCAACTTTCCATCAGCACGGGGGTGAGAGGATGATGATGAAATTTTAATTTTTGAGCAACTCATCAGAGGCAAAGAAGGAGAGCTAAGAGGAGTGAGCAGACTAATAAAATCACAAAGCAAGAAAAGAACAGAAAAAGAAAGAAAGAAAAAGAAAAGAAAAGTACTAACCCTGAGAACAGAAAATATTGACATGAGCTAAATTCTGACCTCTCATTTCTTCACTGGCTTCCGTTGGGGTCTGGTGACCGGAGTACTCATCTAACTCCACCTCTGGAGCCTCGGTGGGTGGAGCTCTGACTGGAGCACTGTCCTCCTCCTCAAAGAGATAACGATGAGTAGGTCAATGGGTCCCCCAAATTTAAAACAACTCTTCCTGTGAGAAGCATGATTTTTAGCCTAAACATAACACAACTAAACATAGAAGATCTCTTGATTCTTAAAATTCATCGACTGGATCTGACAGGATTTATCAAATGATAGGACCTTGTACGTGCTATTTGTTGGTACATCTACGAACAGAATCAAAGCATCTTCCATGACTTTAATGTCTGTAAGTTTTCCTTTGTAGCTTCAAAAGTCAGTGTTGATTATGGGATGTTTGGGGTCAGACTGACTTCCTCCTTGTGGGAGAATGAAACACGGCACCGGAACAGAGAGGGAACTTACACACTGATGATTTAGGATTCCGATGATAAGGAAGGGTGTATCAAGCACAGCAGCACACACACACACACACACACACACACACACACACACACACACACACACACACACACACACACACACACACACACACACCAAATGCTCAATGTGCACACACACACAAATGTACCCATTAGACTTCTTTTCCAGGATCAACATGATTTCTTTGCTTGGCTAAATTTCAGAGACATGACCGACATTATGTTTCCATCCAAGCCAACCACAACATGACACCGCCTATGATCTCATCCGAACAGATGATCTTCAGGTGCCCACCACTTCCTAACCTACCTGTGGCGTGCCATGTTTTTTCGCCTGAGTGTTCGTCATCATCTCCTCTTCTGTCTCTCTGTCATCCAGAGCATCATCTCCGCTGGTGTATCCCGAGGCCTTGATCAAATATCACATATTGAGCAAACGAGTTAAGCAAAGACTATGATTTAGTGCCCACATTTTTGCCAGTTATAGAAATTGAGGAATCGCATAAATGATACATTGGATAAAGCCATTCCTGTAATGAATAATAAAGAGTTTGCAGACTGCTGCTGATGTTTGCTCATCAGGTGGGTAAGAGGATCATTTATATTCAGTGACATATATTGACCACTAGGGGGACTCTTGGTTCATATATTATTTATAAACAATTTATTCTATTTCACAGATACTCCAGTTTTGTATTTTGGATTGTGGCTTGCTGTTTGTCACTGTGTGTATGCATTTCTCACATAAGGATCGTCGTCTTCACACTGCTCCTCAGCTGCTCTGGGATCATCTTTTATCACCAGCTGCTGAATGGATCCCTGGAGAGAGAGAGAGGGGGGGGGGAGAGAGGAAGAGAGAAAGAACACCTTAACTGGGTAATACAGGTATAATGCATTCACTAAACTGCCACCTTTATCTCTGTGGTCACTGTAAATGAGTTTTCCACACTGAAGAATGCACAAAAGATCTACCATTGTATGAAAGTGACCGATGCTGTGTATTAACACACAATGAAAGTGCCGTGATGCTAATTTATTTTATTATGATTCTATTTAGTAATTTATTTGAACAGGGACGATACATGTAAACATTGTTACATTTAAAATAAAATGAAACCGATGCACTGTATGTAGGACATCTAGCCATAGCTAATTTGCAGTCCTTGTCCCTGGTTGGGCCTGTATTGGGTAAAAAATATAATACTTTAAAAGTTTAAAAATTCAAAACACCTGATAAAATATTCTAAACATATAATACAACATGCCAGATAAATAATACAATATGGATACATTATATTGTGACTTTTATCACTAAGGCTAACTTGTTTATTTCAATAAAATTCAAATTCTTATGTTAATTGTCCTGGAACTGTTTTTTTTTCTTCCTTGAAACACATTTTTTGCTCAGTACCTCAGTGTGACTGGCTCTGTTGAAGCCTCATTCTCTCTCTCTCTCTATAACAGGGACACCACACACATAATGAAGTACACTCCACTGACAGTGATTACCATAGAAACCAGATTGCGAAACAGGAACATGCACAACACTCAAACTAACCATAGTGACCATAAACCTGCTGGTTAATGCAGTTCTATGTGAACACAAATGTCAATACCTTTGGTCAACATTAAAACATTTATAATACAAAGTAATGATTAAAAAAAAGGGCCTCACATCATTACTGCGCTCCTTTGAGGGCCAAGACAACAAGCCAACAAACCATCACAGAGTGACCCACATATTTCAGACTGGGCATGACTGCTGTACATACAGCATGCACACATTCTGCTGTCATGCTTCATATAAGCCGTTCAGAATGTCAGGCTGCACTGAACAAAGCAAAATAAAGTGGGCCGCATCCACTCACAATGGCAACAACGAGTCTCTGGCAGCAGTATCTGGGAGCAGTAGGGATGTTTGTGATTGTCGACTAATGTTGATACCCTTATGGTGAGCAGCAGAAATGTTTGTTAGTCGCAGCTTCCAACGTCTACCCGCCCTAAAGTTACAATGTAGACAGTGGGACAAAGATGACATCTTCTTCCAGCTCAGTTTGGCAGCATTTTGTTTGTCTATAAAAGAAAGTCAGTTTGCGTGTAGGCTGAGTCAAAATAATCAGACATACAACCTCTACGGTAGCAATGTGTAGCATTCAGTACAGCCATGTGGGCCTTAACCCTGCCCAGCATTACTGGTGGGCTAGTAGACTAGTCTAGAACCTTTTAAACAGCCTGTTTACACACAGTGAGCTTAGAGAAATTGAAAATGGACAGAGAGTAATAAGACAGTTAGTGTGAATAGCAGCTGTATCTAGTCATTCCTACGGACCAAAAAACATTTGCTCTGGAGATTTCACCAACTTCTGTTTTTGCCTGTTAGGTATATTGCTTAATGTTTGACTTGACTGCCCCGTCATCCTGACATAGCAGCACACTGAATGGCCTGAGTCAAGCCTTTTTGATCTGACCACAACTAAGCTTTGTTGACTTCCTCCCCTCTCTTCAACATCTCACCCCTCTGCCTCCCTTCTTCGCCATCTCTATTCTTTCCTCCCTTCTTACTTCCTCTCCGTCTTCAGTCTTTATCCAGTAAAGTCTGCAGCAGAGCCAGCTCAGGAAGCAGCCCCAGAGGTTCTCATGTTTTGACTTTGGTGTGACAGTGTTCAGTACCTTGAGAGGCATCATCACTACTAATGCATTGATAAAGAAATAAAAAAGGAAGGTGCCTCTGTTTTCGTTAGGTAAAAATGAAACATCCACACGCAGCTTTTCTGGTAGCTTTCTTTAGTAATTTTCCGGTTAAATAATTATAAATAATAATAATAAATGAAACATTTTTTTACATGTTGCCTACACAGCAAGATACTCAAAGAGGAAGCAAAATGGACAGTATTTTGGGCAAGAATCTGGCAACAACAAATTTTCAGTGGACTGAATGCTGGGAAGTTTCCAGAGGAGACGGATTGAGTACAGATGACATGTCAGCCCCTTTACATGCTAATGAGAGGCCATATCACACTGGCATCTCCACACACACACACACACACACACACACACACACACACACACACACACACACACACACACACACACACACACACACACACACACATAGACAAATGTAATCCTAACACCAAGACAAACTGGACACTGATATTGACACCGGCAGCCGGTCTCATTCTCTCTCCTTCATTTCATTTTTTTCTCCTGGTCCATGACAAGATATGCAAACACACACACAAACCTACATTTACAAGTTTTCAACACTCACCACAAAGTTGTCCAGGCCTGTGCTTCCTGCATTTGCTACGAAAATGCCTGAATTGTGAGAGAAAGTGAGTTTTTCTGGCCTCCGGTGAAAAGTAGTCCTCTCAGCCTCTCCACAGTCCATGTAGAGACGCACGTCTTCATGCTCCACCGCCAACTGACGGACGGATAAAGAGGTAAATTAATATACAGATATATAAATACACATTCAATGTAGTGTTTACAATGGAATTTTTCATTCTAAATAAAATGGTTTTTCTCTTATATTATTTTGAAAATTGATCAGTAATAATGTTGATTTGATGCATTATTTGTGTACATTAATTAGCAACATAAGTTCTTTGCTGCAGAAAATACTTAAGCCACTCAAAGTACTTAAGTAATATTAGTAAAAAAAAAAGTAAAAAAAAAGTAAAAGAGCTTTTAACTGTAAAATTTTATGAAATTTATAAGAGATATTTTGACATGCCAATAAATGTAACACACCTGCTAACATCAACATTTCAAATGTTACTGTCTGTGGCTGAAGTGGACCATAGACATATTTAATAAAAGGTCTGTGTCAACTGATGAAATCCTTGTAACCTTAGCATTTTTCATATTTATGTAATGCTTACCGTGAATCTTGTCCACTGGTCGGTCATATCTGGGACACTGAAGGCAGCAGCTTTGTGGCTGTGGGAAGCTTGCTCTTTGTCAGTGTAGTACAGTAAGATGCTTTGGAGGCCCCCACGCACCGGAGTGAGGGCCAAACCGAGCTCCACCACCTTCTGATGGGCATCTGTGATAGCAAAGAGCATACCGCCTCTCTGAGAGGCTGGACGCACCTGGGGAAAAGGTGTAGCAGAAGAAATAGGTGGTCACTACAGCGTATTTCTCAGGCATCTGTCTCCCGTCACACAAATATTACAGTCATACCAAAAGACATAAATAAAAGTAATTTGCCAATTTAAGTTACACTAAATTTTTGTTCATGAAATTTAACAAAAGAAAAATAAAGGAAAAAAGGAGGAGACAAAAGAGAAAATGTGAGAACAGAGAAATTTTAGGACGTGGATATTTCATGTTTATGACCAATATTCCACAAGGTGGCAACATAGCGTGACCTTAACGGACCTTGTTCTGTGTGCTTCACTAAAATACAGAGCAATATGCAGTACTTAATAGTATGATTAGTTTGAATTATACAGTGGCTGTACTTAGAGTCATCTTTACTTTCAAGAACAATATTGACAGCAGGAAGAAGGAGCTTTAAAAGGTTGAAGGTTCCGTTCTCTATAGCTCTAGCTTACCGTGACCATGATGGCAAAGTCCCTGTAGAAGGACCCTGGCACGAAGGTCTTGGTCAGCCGACCAATGTTGGCTTCAGGCCCGAAGCTGTAGGCTGGAAAACCCTCATAGCCAGGAGTGAAGGAGACGGCAGGAGGGAGGGGGACACCGATTAACTCTGTCAGGTCCAGATGACCACCTGAGCCTCGCTCTGAGAGAAGACAATGTTAGAATGTGTACATGGGAGGAAAGAGGGAGTCACAAGAGGAGACAGCTGAAAAAGAGGACTTTTCCATATGTTTTTGTTTTTTTTGTTATGTTTGTTTTTAGTTTGATCCACACGGTTTAAATTAATTGGTAATCACAACTATACAGAAGTGGTCCGAGAAATATTTGATGATTTAAGGACGAAAGATGACTAACTTGCAAAATACTTTATGTAAAACATGTCTTTAGACATTTTGTAAGATAATAATTCCAGTTTTTGTTGCTTGTTATCTCTCCAAGTCTTTGACCGTGGGATAACTTAGACAGGTCCACCTTTGAGTGACCCTTACATCTGAGGTGCACAGAGCCTGCTATGGCAGCCTCCTCTGTGTGTGTTGCTGATTCATGCAACACGTAGGAGAGATGCACCAGAATCATCTCGACATGGCTTTAATTTGACTTGATTTTATCCAGACTCTGCCCTCGCCTCGCTGCTCTGCCTCGCATGGAGATGATCCTCAGAAACAGAAATACGCACACAATGATTGGCAATTAGCGTATTTAGTGTGCATGTGAAGAGATGGCTTCACATTCCCTTGCTTCCCCCCCACCATGGAGCCCGTC
The DNA here is from genome assembly GCA_037577475.1 of Chaunax sp. Z400. Taxonomy (NCBI): domain Eukaryota; kingdom Metazoa; phylum Chordata; class Actinopteri; order Lophiiformes; family Chaunacidae; genus Chaunax; species Chaunax sp. Z400. Next base: position 10,689,345 of record CM075198.1, on the reverse strand, counting down.
TCCCGTAGCGACAAGCTCCCAACTCGGCATTCCAGCCAGGCTCACCCCTGTTACCTATATCTCTTACACACACACGCACTGCTCACACAAACACACATGTTGAGTCAAGTCAGTTTTATTTATATGGCACCAAATCACAACAGAAGTCATCTCAAGGCACTTTCCAAAAGTGCAGGTCCAGACTGAACTCTTTAATTTATAGATCATCAATGCCACCATGGACGCACTTGTGGCGAGGCAAAACTGCCTTTTAAGAAGCAGAAACCTCGGGCTCAAGGTGGGTGAGCATCTGCCTTGAAAGATTGGTCTCACCCACACATCTCACCCACGTGAACACACATAAACCCCAGCGCAGACAGGACACCACATGGCGGTCTCTAATTCATCAGCCTGACCAACTGGAAACATACCTGATTAGAGGGTTTAAGAGTTTGGGGGGTTGCTGCTTCTGTGCACCACTCAAGCCACAACAAGTGTCACTCCGCACATTTGTTGTAAACACAGGTGGGTATTAAACATGTTGCACCTACACACACTAAAGCTCTCACACCTCCAGTGCAGATGTGAAGTCATTAGCGCTCTGTGATGGCTGAAAGGCAGACAAACCCTGCTCTGGATGCTACAACCAGCATGTTGTCCACTGGACACAGACTGGAGAGGTTTAACTGTTGATTCCTGCACTGAGAGACACACATTTGAAAGTAATGGCCCAAATCACCATCTTACCATGGTCTGAGGCTGACTTGGCAGCAGCTACCTGGTTGTAATTCTCAGTCATAAAGTGGATGGCAGCCATCCAGAAGGACCATGTTCACACTGTTACTGCTGTGAACAGTTCTCAAGGCAAAATACTGGCTGTAAAAAAAGGGAATATGTGTGTTTGTTTCAGAGCAGTTTTCTGGAGTCTTTTTGAAATTTTTTAAATTAGATATTTAACCCTAAGGATATGCCTATTTTGTTTTAGCTCAATATCAAACTTTATTCTGACATCTTGTCAAAAATAGTCAAATTAAAAAATCATATCTACATAATGTTTTACAAACTCCACTCAACATTGTTTCCAGCCACACAGAGCTACATATACGGTGCAGTGACTGTAGAAAGATTGAAGACCAGAAAATGGATTTTCAAGGTTCAGGCTTAATGGGTCAGAGGGGTAATGCATTGATAAGTGGTCTTTTTTTTAATAACTCTATGTTATAGCATGTTTTTACTGCCTAGAGACTCCAATGAATTGATTATGGGGCTATATGTAAAGGAACAAGCATGAAATACTCAGGATTCCCCTCCATGTAATTTTTCATGGTAGAAAGATCTGCATTTGTTTGTTGGGTGTAGAAAGTTTCACAAAAAACTATCATCCCTCGCAAATCGTTAGAACGCTTAATTTAAAGTAAATGTCCAATTTTTTGACTCTGCTAAGATATTTTTTGTAAAATGTTAAAGTAAAAGTACAAAATATACTGTGATGCACGAAGCCTATCTTATGCATTTTGTAAAAGTTTATAATATTTATGTACAATACCTCAAAACTTTAGATAAATGCAACATTTTAAGTTTTCACTGCTAGTTTGACACACACACACACACACGCACCTACACACACACACACAAATGAAGGGAGTTTTTGGCCAAATCCCTTTCTAATGACATCATGTGATATGTATTTAAGAGAAGACAAAATTCACAATGTGATAAAAACAGTTTTAAACAACTTTCAATCGCTCAATTGATTAAATGATTCTGAGAACAGGTGCAAACACCCAGCCTGTAAATCCTTTCTTCTTTGGTTTATTCTCTAACCAGTGAGACAGTTAGGTGGTCGGTCAAAACTTAAACCAGTCAGCCATGTCTTAAAAAAAACAAATCAAACTGCTAGCCATCTAATCACTCCAGTTTGCTTCACATTTCCCCTCCGTCCTCCTGATCCTAATCCTCCTCATGTTGGCCACATGGATTCTCGATCAGCTTGTGCAAACTTTATAAAACCGATATTAACAACCCCCCTAACATCGCCACGCATAACCTTTTAAACCCACCTTGACCCTGCTGTGCAACACAAAAGCTTCCCGCTGCTTAGTTCACTCTCTCTAGATGTCTCGGACTTAAAGGAGCACATCAGGGTATAACTGTGTCACATGCCAACACGCTACAGAAATAACAAGTAGAGCCTCTGTTCTGACTCATGAGATATATTATATAGATATAGTGTTGAACTAGTGACAGGCAATCTTAGATTAGTAAGCGTGGTGCATCAGATACACTAGAAACACTTTGTCTTCTCACACACCTGCTTGACACTTAAAAGCAGAATTTTCTTTATGGATTTTCAACAGTGACAGTTGCTTTGGTGGACGGTACACTAGTTGATATTTTTTATATAAAACAATGGTATAAATAACCATGTGTACTGTACTGAAAAAGGGTATCCTCACAGTAACAGACTCAAATAGCACAATCAGCTAACTGCAGGTCTTCTCAGCTCTATGTAATGTTTTGAGGTCTTCTAGCTCATCAGTGAGAATTTACAGCCCACAACCACCGTTTTGATTCTCTTTACTCTCATCCACTTTGTTTCCAGCAGCAACAGGCAGCTGAAATTAACAAGAGCGTCTCATATTTTTTCATAGTAGTTGGTGGAGACCAAAACAGAGCCAAAAAGAGAGACAATTGGAGCTGACCTGAAGTGAACCAAAAATGACAAATTCGTGATACATTGTGGCTCTTTTTTCACAAATCTGCCTTTGTTTGGACACTTTATGTGATCCTTTTGTAGCAAATCTGGTTTCCAACCTGGGATATGATGCAAAAAGACACAAATCTACAGCACAAATCGTGTCTGTTTTTTTTCTAACCTTTCATTATTTATCTTTGTTTTATATTGTGAAATACTGTATGGTTTAAATCAGACCATTTTTAACTGATTGCATCTCATAAACATATGTTACCTTACATGAGGGGTGACACGTAGACACTTAACTTCTGGTCTAGCCACTCAGAGAAAAAGGGGTGAAGTAAAACTACAATGTTTGTAATGTATTCTTCTTTGCAGCATCTCTCTAACACTCACCACTTTTCCACTGCTTCAGCCGTTTGTATTGGGCCCTGGCTTTGCCACCTCCACCTGTGCTCTCCTCCGGAGGTAACGTTCCTGGTTCTGCAGTGCTGTGACCAAAAACTGACACTCCTGGGCTTGGTGTAGGGGTCAGCAAAGACCCCTCTGTCTGAGTGCTACCATCCAGAGCTGTCTCTGTCACCCTGTCCTCTGTTCCCACCCACTGCGTTGTCCCTGGGGTGTCAGAGGGGCTCAGAGAGGTAATGGATGGAGAGGTGATGGATGGAGGAACGGAGGGAGGAGAAGAGCTAGTTTTAGGGCTTGCCCAGATGAAATTCCACCACTGGGCACGTGCAGGAGAGGAGAGGAGAAGGAGGAGAGCAAGAGAAAGTTGCAGGGCTCCCATCATCTCGCTATGTCTTGCATGAAGGCACAAAAAAGCGGTTCCTATTAAATGTGGATACAAAATACTACATATGTGCAAAAAGGCTTATAGGAAAGACACGGAGCTAAATCTCAGTAATCCAGGAGAAAAATATTCAAGGAATGACCTTTCACTGTTTAATCTTTCTTTTCTTTAATTCTCCTCTCTTGTTGTCTTGTCCTCCCTTTCTCTGTTCGTTGTCTCTTGCTCTGTTTGTAACTCCCTGTCATCTCTCTCTTCTTGTCTTCGTCCCCTCCTCTCTCCCTACGTAATTACAGACTCCCCCTCCTCTGGCACTCACAGCAGACTTGATTTTCACTCCCCGTTTCTCTCAGACTGGCAGATTAGAGAGTTAGTTAGTTCACTCCTCCCTCCTCCTCCTCCTCCTCCTTTCCTCTCTCTCCTTCCCTCCCGTCTGTGTGTGTGTGTTCTTCGGGTCATACTTGTGATCTCTCAGTCTTCCTCTCATGCCACATGTATAGAGTGTCAGGGATTAAAGGTTATGTGCATCGTTCATAATGCTGCAGGTGTGGAACCTTGTTATCAATCATCCCCTGCTTCTGGTTTACCAGCTAATACAGCAGGAATGTCAAAAGGAAAGCATCTTCATTTAAAAAGAGTCATCATCTTCATACATGTACCGGCTGCTACTGCGACTTTCAATGAGATATCGAGCAAATATATTTAAAACCACATGAGTCCAGGGAGCCATGGGAATTAATCATTCCTCCCTTGTTTCCGATGGGACATGAAGTTCTTTTTCAGCTACATGGAAAATTCAGGAAAGTGTGAGAAAGAATAAAAATCCAAGAAAAACCTGAAAGTCGGTAATTTGTCTTACCCAAATGGTCACACAGTGACTGGAGTTTGGAGATAATGCCTATTATGTCCCATAAACAATTTTTCACATTTTTTTTTACTTTGAATACTGATTTTACTAATGGAGTGTTTAATAGAGCTGTGAGGACAATATATTATATTGAAAAATATTGATAAGCATGTAAATAATAATTGTTCCTTAATTTAGATAGGAACTACATATGAGGCACACCTTGCCCTTGGTTAGATTGGCGTAGTGATATGAAGTAAGGTGATGAGGTGTATCAGATATGTGGTCGTTTTCAGTTGTCCTGAGTTTTTTAGAGGGATTAAAAAGATGGTTGACGTTGCACAGAAGAAGTTGTCCCGGAAGAACTTTCATCATGAGTGCTCACATTACTATCGGCAAAGAAGGTCACATGATGAAAGTCACTGGAGTTCCTCCCATGTTGCATGTCTAAAATGCGGATAGCATTAAATGGCTTGTGAAAACCTTAAAATGCATGTAATGACACATGAAAAGCATTTATTTGCCATGACAGTAGATCACATTGTTTGTCACCAAGACTATTTCCTTCTTTTTTAGCTTTCTTTTATAATTTTGTTAGTTCAATATCAAAGAAGTAACCGCATTGCAGTTCACTTTAGTCAAGAAAAACTATAACTCCCTCTCTGCTCGCCAACTCAGTCTGATTCACTGATCACTGCACACTTAAGGAATAGATATGACAGCTACTCCAAGTACCTCCAAAATTAGTATGATTATGGTTAAGCTGTTCCAATGTGTAACCAGTTAGTTGATGAACGTTCATCTCCGTCAGCCCCAGAATAAACCTATACTAAAGTCTTTGTCAATAATGTTTGGTATCTGTCAATAATAAATCTCAACTGAAATGAGTTAAAGTGACTTAATTTTTAGGCTCAGACTTGTTTTTTTTTCAGAACATGAATCTATGTTGAAATGCTTGAATTATACTATTTAAAGAAGACAATGCATTAAAAAATGGCTTAAATAATCATAAATAGACAGAAAATGCAGATTAAAAAAATTACAAAAGGTTGAGTGGAAGCCTTTATAGACTGGGGACTTTCTGCTGCAGCTCACTGATCAGGTCAAGAGGCCCCATGTTGGTGACAAAGGGAAGCCTGTTCTGTTGTATTGTGCTTCTCTAAATGTTTGTTGAGGTCCAGGATGAGGGCTAGAGTGTTTCTGAAGACCGTTGGGTGGAGGTTCATTGTAAGAATCCACTTTTTTAAGGAAAACGCAGGTGGTAAGGTACCTGAACATAATAAAGGAAAAGGATGGGATGGTCTCTAATGGAGCAGATGATAGGTTTAAGGTTTAAAGAGAGGCTGATGGAGAAAACCCCCCAAGGGGAGAAGCTTGATTAGTCATGGATTAGCCAGGGTTAAGAAGGTGTGGAATGGGATGGGGTGAGGATGGGTTTGAGAGGTTCAGGAAGGGAGATAAGGGGACTCTGACACTCCATCATTGCATTCTATGCATGTACTGTATAATCATACCCCTCAGCCTCCCGCCCACCGCTGACCTTTGTAGTTCTTTGGCCCCATAAAGCAGAGGTCATCTGAGGGGGCCTCTCCTTTTTTTTAATTACCTCCGCCAAGGAGGTAACAAATCACTCTAGGAGGAGTTAGCAGGTTTACAAAAAAGTGTTGTTTTTTTTGGTGTCCCAGTTTTAGCTCCACATAATTAATTGCGTTACCAGCCACAGCAACTGGGTCACAGGATGCAGACTGTGAATATTCAAGTCTGACATTGGAGGATTTTATAAAGTATTCACCTCACTTCCTCCATGTGTGTGTTACCATTTTGAAATCCTGTCACAATGGGAAACAACAATGACCTCCAACCTGGCAACTTGAAAGTGCCAAATTACCTTTACCTTAACCTGATCTCTAATGGCACACGTTTAAATAAGCCGATCGTTCCTTCTTTTGAAAGGATTTAACCTCTGTAAATTGTTTAAGTTAAATATTTACCTTCCTATTAGCTCTGTTTTGGTCTTCAAAAACTTCTGAGAAGTATTTGGCTGTTAAGCAGCTCAAAGCTCCACCTTTCACCAGCTACACATTAACTTTGTCTGTCAGCTGGACAGGTCATTATCAGAATGTTTATTTTGCTGAAAACTGCTTTTATTGTAGATGGAAATTAGGTTTATCAGAGTGAAGATAAGGAATCATAATGTGAAGATAGCAAAACAATTAGCTGGAAGACCATTGTCTTTTCAATGAAAATAAACAAAATGGGTGTCGAGAACGTTTCCGTTGTGGTGCTATTACATGATGTCGGTGTAAAAATGTATATATATATATATATATATATATATATATATATATATATATATATATGGCTGTATTCAAAGGTATGAATAAATGAAGGTATGAATAAATGAATAAACTGTAAGGACATTATGGTGAGAACAAATAACAAAAAGAAAGTGTCCACTTCTCTGTGCAGTATAGTTGGTAAAAGAGCCACCACATTCTTATGAGTATTTTCAGACCCTCTTTTTCCCTATACACGGTGACCCCATTTAGGGCCTCTGGATTCCAGGAACAGTAACCCCTTCACCCTTCACCTTTCTCTCACTTCCCGCTCTACCTAGCAACTGCCTTAACAATAAACTCTAATTGGTTTACTGTCACAGCCTATCGCACGGGGATCCTATGAATCTATTCACAGAAATAATCATTCAAGAGGTTTCAGGAGAGTGATGGGAAATCACAGGGCCGGTAGACATGTGTCCAGTTGACATTATGAGTCAGACTACATGAATTCAGTTTGAATTAGGCTGAAAGGGGATTTTTAGCCTTAAAAAGTGAATGTCATACATTTCTATTCCTTGCATTTTCACCCAGAGACATAAATACATAGCTATGTATCATCAATAGCAACATATAAACACAGGGCAATGAAATAAGAACCTATAACATAGCCTTGTTACACATACAAGCTCTCTGACACCACCTAGTGATCATACACAGAAATGCATGCAGATACTGTGAAGAACTAACCAAAGACACAGACAGTAAATATGCAGGATCTGCACATCATGTCTGTTTCCAGGCCAACATAGAAAAAGCATTAATTCAGCAGGTTATGAAGTTTTTATTTTTTTTTATTTTTTTGAAAGTCTAACTCATCTTAGCAGTGTCAGAGGGTGGATGGTTATATTGTGTAGTGGTTTGGCCAATAAAAAAAAGAAGTTATCTGATATACCAACATAATTTTATTTAGGAAGCATATAAATAGGATTATAAATTGGTGTGAGAATATTTACTCTCACTGGCATACAATAGAGACAGATATACCTCCACCAAGGCCCAACAGTCCCCTTTAATTTGATCAAGCCTTATCCAAAATCAGACTCAAAGCTCTGTAACCATAATTTACAGGCAGACTACCCTCTATGAAAACAGATTTGAGTCTGGTGGATCCGGACTTTTATTTGGGTCTTCACCAAATTAGACACAGTCATAGATACCAACTGCCTAAATATGCCTGAAATATATGATCTTTAAAAGGATTTATGATCTTTAAATGGATCTACACCAAATTTTGATGGGATCTATTATGGGCCCAACAACCCATCCTCCCAACATGTTTCATGAAAAGCCCAACCGACAAACAAACAAATCGGATATAGATGAAAAAAAACCCTCCATGCTGGAGGTAATAACTCATGAACTCTTTCTTACATTCCTGTGTGTTCCTATTCATTTACATAACATTACATTCATTCAACTAATGCTTTTATCCAAAGAGACTGACCATAAATGTATATAAAAGAGAAATAGTCCTACCAATCACCACACAAGGGTGATAGCAAACAAATCTAAAATTAAGCCTCCATACTTAATTCTTAACCCCCTCAAAAACAAACTGTACATCCAAAAGCAGGCTAGTCAAACAAGAAAACAAAGCACATTCAAAATTCTCATGAAACAGTTTCCTGAAAATATCTCAGTTGTTTAAAATAATCCTTCAGAATTCCTCCAAACAAAGAAGCTGCGCCAAACTAAAAGGAAAACTAACAGTGGGAGATGAAAGAATAATTTGCTAACTAATCTGATAACTAATCTGCTTCTGATGGTCATATCTGTCACATACAATAAGAGTGTATTCTTTCCTGTTTGCTTGTGTTTTTAAGTTCCACAATGTACCTACTACCAATTAGAATGAAAGAGGTTTTGGCTCACTCGCCACTGTTTTTGTGACAGGAACTCATATGATACGACAAATGGTAACAATTTTTCTAATTATGTCATTTGCAAATAAGTTCCCCAAATTGATTAATTCAGCAAAGCTCATAAGATCGATCCAACTTTGGACACTTTTTACTGGTTCTGTCAAACAAGCACAAGCTCAACTTTTCCACTTTAAGGAGCTTTTTGTGATTTCCTTTGTATTTGAACAGTATACTCTATGTTAAGAGTCCCCTTATATGTTTGACTGACACATCCTCTTCACCAGTCCTAAAGCAGAAATTTGGGTGAGCAGGCTGCAAAGGTCAACAGAGAGGACCTGTTCTCAGGTAATAACATGCCACACATACACATTTTCAGACACTCACACACTGCACACTGCAGCCAGCAGGCCAGTAATCAATGAAGCCTGTGTTGCATGGTTCTTTTTCTCATTACCCCCACCTCTCTCCTCCTACGAGGTGTTTTCGTTTAATATTTCTAGGCCATGTTCAGTCAGGAAATGTTGGAGTTCTTTTATAAGCTCATAATAGAAAGGCCAGCCAAGAAAGTCTAAATTAACATTATCAGCATGTGGAGTGGTGAGTCACTGTCCAGATTTAGGATCATTTGGCCTCTAAACATGCAGTAATAACATGAGTAAAAACAGTGCAGGCTGTTTTAGAGGCGGTTGCTTTATTATTAACCAAACTGCCTCATAAATTAAATACCTAGCAGCTATTTGGATATGATGGATCATTTAAGGAAAAAGGCAAAGACAAAAAAGACATTTAACAGGGTGAAATCTTTTTCTACCCTTTTCCACCGATGTCGAATATTAGTTTGCCTAAATTGTAATTTACGACTATGTCACTGAGGGGCAGCAACATGTTCTAGCTGTGTCTCCTCACACCGCCAGGGTTCAGCGTTGATCGCAGGAGTGGAGCCTGTCTGTCTCATCGAGTCCCCCTTTCTGTTCTGGATGGCAGGTGGGAAACAAAAGGAAAATGCCTGGAATGTCAGAGATGATGTTAGACGTGCACACGCGCAGCCAATGACACACACACAGTGAAACACTCTCACACTCTTTGAACCTTCAGCTCAACCTTCAACCTTAGTGAAGACAAAGGAAGTACCTGTGGACAAAGAGACAGTGTGGCCTGGGAGAAAGTCAGTCTGCATCAGTATGTACCTACAGCAGATTATTAGGGTCAAAACATGTGATTACATGTGATTATACTGAAAAGAACCACTAATCATGACTAAAGGTGTTAACAATCATCACTACCATCCTTTCATTTATATACTTATTATTATTATCATTAGTAGCCATGGTAAATACTTTAAGTATGCCTCTTAAATTCTTTTTTGACAAATCAATCTTAAACATGGGAAAAGAGGGGGAGGAAGAGAAAAGGAGCAGAAAGACAGAAGGCTTCCTCACAACAGAAGAGAAGAAAAAAGGAAAGATAACAAGCATGAAACACTCCCTTGTTACAGGTGCAGTGAGAAAGAAATTATTTATTTTGTCCCCCTGAATCTTGTTGATGGTGTATCTGAGAAAAAGTTGAATTTTCAAAATGTAAGAAATGATTAAATAAAATTCTTAAAATTCCCAGGATATCAATCAGGCACCTCTCCAGTACTTGGTTGTTTTGTGTAGCAAGTATCATGAGAAAATATTGAATAGTATTTGAGTTATGCAACAAAATATGATGGACAGACATATAGATAGAACCTATACCTGATCCCTCCTCATTTTGTTTGTGGTGGGGTGGGGTAGGGGGTGGCAGTAAGAGGAGAAAAGAAAACAGGAGGAGTCAGGGAGGTTATCAGAAGGAGAGTATGACCCCAGGGTAGGATTAACCCAAACAACCGACCTGCCCACACACTCTCAGACAAAAATAGATGCACACAAAGTAAGACATTGGACACATTTTTGATGTCTAATCTTCTCTTGTATTTGAGCAATTGTGTACCAGATTCATCCACACATTTGTAAATATGTTTGTGTTCTATTCAAAGCCAACAGAGCATATAAGGAAAGCCCTTTGCGGTACAGCCCTGAAATGCTCATGTGTGAATGGGAGCAGCGATCAATTTTTATTGTGGGTGACATCTACAGTATAAGTGTTGCAACAGATGCAAGTGGCGCCACCTGTTGGACTGTCCCTCTCCTCACTATGTGTGAAAAGCAGCACCCCTCAGTTCTACAGTGCATTTGCACAGTGCATGTGATGACAGTACGCATTCTGCAACATGAGAGCTGATGGATAACGGACAATTTACAGGATGCCTGCTGATCCAAAGATTAGTACAGTAGACAATTCCAAATGACTCATCTATAGTGCTACAGATGAACTTCTGACTTCGAACACACACATGCACAAACATTACACTCAAACACACACAGACACACACACACATATCAGTTCGTTGAATGGGACACTGTAAGGCCTACACCATATTTCAGATAAAAAGAATGCATTGTTTGGAGTTGTCAGGAGGTCAGATGTGGACATCTGCAGAGGGACCGCTTCCATTACATCACGTTTTTTACCCCATCCTGACCCCCGGCCAAAATCCCATGCTATCCTCTCACTTTCCCCCCTGAAATACACAATCATAGAGACACAGAAACAGACAGAAAAGGTCATCCAGTGTGCTCATCGGTGATGTTATCTTTTCATGAGCTACTGCCTGCTGAGTTAAGCGGGACAGCTGGACACAGATGGACAGTGTAAGAGCTAAACAGGCGGGCAGACATAGACAGGTTGATTGGACATTTGTTCCAGAACTCCTATTTGCTCCTAAACTGATACCACATCAAACTAACGTACTCTAGACTAGCAGGTTTTCCATCTTCTGTGTTTTATAGTGCAGCAAAACAGATCCGTTGTAGCATGAAATATTGCCTTTAAACATACAGTATTATTAATAATAAGGGTGCTCTGATTGATGGTGCATCTGATCAACATTGAATTCATTTGAAATAGTTTGATAAGTGGTCTCTACAGGCCAATCAGATGAGCCGGTCAGATAAACACAACAGGTTTCATTGGTGTCCTCTTGCTCCCCAGTCGATAGTCTGTTTGTGTTTCTCAGCTGCATTGAGAGAAATACATATAATTATTTCCTTTGATATTTTAATGGCGCATTTATAATGCCAGTAATAACACCTGCTATAAAGTAAAGCAATATTGTTGTATTATAACATATTTTACAGAACTGGGAGAACGTAAGTTTTCAAGAACTGTGGCTGATTTCATTTTTATATGTGAAATGTAGTAAAAGTGCATTCTCACAATTTCAAACACATTTTTTTTAAACAAAGAAAAGTCACTGTAAACTTAAATATGCCTTAAAACCAGCTTATTTTAATGAATATTACATGAATTTGTACATTTTTGTGATTACAGTGATTCCTAATTAAACTACTGTACAAAGCTGAGGTCATTGGAGATGAACTGTTGTGTATCGATCCAACCAAGCCTGCCAATTAATCAATTTCTCCAAATATGTGGTATCATAGATATGACCTGCTAAACTATTTGTATCTACTTATGTCCTGATTATGCATGTATACAAGAGAGAGAGTATTCACTGTGAGTGTGTGTGTGTGTGTGTGTGTGTGTGTGTGTGTGTGTGTGTGTGTGTGTGTGTGTGTGTGTGTGTGTGTGTGTGTGTGTGTGTGCGAGTGTGTGTGTGTATATGTGTGCCTGTGGGGTGTTGGCGGTGTTTGCCCAGCTGCGCGTGTTGTTCTCAGAGCAAACAACCCCTCGGAAGTTCTCGCATGGCCTCATCTCCTCCTCCAATACGGATGTTAATGAAGCCCATAGGAGGCCCAGTAATAGGGAATTCTTTTACACATGCAACCCAGTAGAAAGTGTTTTATCACTGTCATTAAGGTGAGGTTCCCACACGGCACTCTTGATATGACAAACGAGGGCATTCATGAGGCTGTTAGGAGTTTGAATCACGTCTGCAAACACAGCGAGGTCCTGCCTGTCAATGATGTCATTCTTATATTTTGGACGTGCCCCACATGGTGATGCAAACTGCTCAGAATGAAAGACAACCTTCAGAGAAATGTGACAGGAAAATATTATCTCATGCTCTCCCTACTGTCCCCTTGGCTGAGTACCATCTATTGACATCCACCCACTGAAGAAGCACCACATAATTCACTATTGTTCAGACCTACAGACGTAAAATGCAGTGCAGTGGGGTATTGTTGTATTTGTGTTTCTGATTTAGTATATTTTTGAGACTTATGGTGCGTTCCAGTTGTACTGGCATGTCGGAATTTCCGACTTCCCAGTCGGAAGTTTCAGCTAGAACGGCCCCAGAGGTCGGACTTCCGACTTGGAAAGTCAGAGGAACCACATCACCCCCGACCTCATAATCCAAGATGGCTACACCGCGTGTCAACAGTAGTGGAAGCTCCAGTAATATACTTTTTATGGGCTCTTGTTTTTGTGTTTCATTAAATCAGTCATACACACAGTATTGTTCAACTTATACCCGTGGATATGTTGCTGCGGTATTTGTATGGGCTACGTTTTCTTGGAAGCGTCCATCTTGTTTTCCAACTTGTTTAACCGGAAGGCGGTCAACTCGGGTGTGACAGCATTCTCAGCTCCGAGTTCCGACTTCAGAGCTAAATGGAACACACCATTCAAGGCCAGTGCAGGTGCAAGTGCAGTCAACACTAGACTGAGGGCCGTTACTGTTAACTCAGACCAGTGTGAGCGTCTTGTGTGGACATTGAATCAGGTCGTTGACCTGCATGTGATGCAGATAGATTTCTTCAAAATATTAGTTTCCATCACCAGTTTGAATTTTCCATCGAACCACTAAAAGGATCTGGGGCATTTATCATCTCATGTTGGTGAGTCAGTGCTGTTGCCCTGAGCATATTCTGCCCTCCTTTAGTCATGGGAGTAAAATATTTCAGTAACTTTCTTAACCAAGAAAAGCTCGATCTACATCAGGACGTATGAAAGCTGCAGAGCGGTCCTACCCTGTGAAAAGATGATACAGAATTCACAAACATAATGGGAGATGTAGCAATTTTTTTTTTTGCTGCTCAGTCCTGTTAATCTGACTTTTTTTAAATTTAATTTTTTTATACCATTATAATGATTTAATGGCACTGGTTAGGAGGAGCACCAACAATCAAAACAGAGACAAAGAGCTTGCACTCAGCAGCACATCTACGCAGCCTCAGGGAGGGACAGAGGCTAAGTGAGGGAGGAGAATTTGAGCTGCTGAGTAAAAGGTCAACTGTGACACAGGATGTCAAAACACAGCACCTGTGGAGGTGCTGACGGGTGGAGGGCTTCGATCCAGAGTATTTAAACTTATTATATACAATCAAACAAGAGCTAAGCCTTAAAACCATGAAGCAGGTAAATTCAAAATGTAAAAATTCACCATCATTTTTCAACAAGGCAACAGGGGAGTGTGCGTGTTATTTTATTTTTTTTTAGCTTTATTGTTGAAACATGTATTAATTATGAGAGAAATGCACTCATTGGCTGGGAAGACGAGGGCCATGGTTTGAATTGAAAGCAGCCAACATTTTTGTTATATTGAGTTTCATATGATCTATTTTCCATCTATGTCACTGCACAGACGGACGAGCTAATTAAAATAGCTAACGTTTCAGCACCTCAGCTCAGCTGCTTAAAGGGAGTGAGTGTTAGTGTGTTGCATTTGTGCCGCACTCCAAACAGCCAAACGGGTGTAATTTCAGTAGCCACAGACTGAGACAAATATGCAAAGGCAACCCTGAGCATAAACACACTCACAGACAAACACTGTGCTTTCACTTAAAATGTAGGCAGAGACTAATGTTACCTCCAAATGAGGATGTTGTACAGCAATAAAATCAGACACGAACAAAACACAATACAAGTGGGATTCAAAAAGTAACTAGTAGCAGTTAGCAGCTAACTCAAACAGGTATGGGAGCTCCTCATCCTCAGAGGATATGCACGTAGCCATGGATCGATGAAGCGGAGGTGCTTCTTCTGTGAATTGTGTGTCCTAAGAAGACAAACAGACTACTTTCAAGTAGAAAATAAAGTTATTTTTCTTTTTGTTTGTTTTGCTTTTGTTTTTTTCTAATCTCTGTTTTGCCTGAATCACGACAGAGAAATTGTGAAATAGATTTTATTCAAGAGAATGAACTGATGTTGACAATAATAAGAGGCTGCATTTAAATTAGACGACCAAATGTTTGATTTGATTTAGCAGCAGTGTTCTGTATCTTTACATGTAGGCAATAATAATGCCTGTGAAAATGTCAAATAACCTTCATAAAGTGTGCTCATAAACAGAATGTTAACACTCTCCTCCAGTAACTGAAGGTTCACATTCTGAGTAAAAAGGCTTTCTTTGTATGATTCGATTCAACCCAAAGCATCGATAGCTCTGAGCAAATAGACAATGATAATGATTCATGGCCATTTTTTATAAGCAACCATGGAAACAGTGTAAACGAACAACATGGACACAAAATCAGTGACCTTAAACTTTTCATCATTACAGTGGGAGCTGTAGATCTTTTGTACCTTAAAAATAATCAGGACAATCTATACGAATTGTTTCTTATTTCCATTTTGTCTGCAGCAGCAACAGTTTGAATGGTTTTGAGTCCGAGCACAGTCTCTTTTCCTCTATGAGAGGTAATGGGAACCAAGGTTAAAGAACTACGTCATCTCAGTGAGCATAAACATCATGGAAAACACACGACCGTTTCCAAAGGAAAGCCAAAATCCCCTCAAAGAAAGAGCTATTTTCATTTTTAAGTTTCCACTGGCTTATTTTTCCCCATCAGAATCCAATAGAGCGGAGCATTACACACATATAGCAATGACACCTTTTACAGTTGGCCCATTGTGCTCCAACTGTGTTCAAATCAAAGTCACTCTGGCTGAATGAACACATTCCAGACAGGACGCCGCTGCAGCGAAGGGCATTCAGTTCCCTAATATACTGACGACATTTAGGTAGAGGCTCTTTCATACAGCTCTGTGACGAACTCACTCGCCAGGTTTTTACACTCATAAAACTTTAAAAGAGGCTTGGGTGGGAGTTTTATTCCAGTACCATCACAGACCAAATGAAAGGCTGAAAGAACCGTACTGAAATGTTGAGAACTAAAATATGTTTTTGACAGCAGTCATAAACTTGTTTTCTATAGGTGAATATGAGAAACAGAGGGAACCAAACTTTCTGAAACATCAGCGACAAAGTGACAAAGTTTTACTGTACCGAGGAATGTCTCGCCCAAAACAGACTCCTACTGGGCTGACCTCACAATCATTTATATTGGCTAAACATGGAATCCTTTCATAGCAACTCAACCAACAGTAAATGGAAAGTGAAGGTTCCTGGAGGCAGGAATAAGAGTGCTGGTGGGAAGAGAGGAGTTTAGAGTGTGGAAAACAGGAAGATAAAATGTTCACAAAAAGCTGTGTGCAGGGACATTTAGATGCCAAAAGAAAGATGCTATCTGCTTCCCAAAACTGTCAAACAAAACCAAGTAAATAAAAAGAAATGCATTTAATATGTGACAACGGTTTGTGTTCATATGATTATTTATTGTTTATTCTTTGGGTGGATTGACACACTAAAGTGAACAGTACACTATAATATGTTTATGGAAACAATTGAGGTGAGGAATAGGCAATACAGGAAATGAATTTTGGTTCATCTTTGATCAGCACTGCTTTGTTACAGTTTGATCTGAGTTTGGTGAGATGCCCCTCGCTCTCTCATTCTATGTGATGTCACAGTCTTAAGGCCTTTCAACATAGAAACTCTAAAATAACACTGCGGCAAAAACCTTTCTCTACACCACCTTTGCTAGTTACACTGAACAAACTGAACATACTGATTTTAGACAGTATGCCTACGTAATCTGAGGTGTGATGTTTTACATGCTTCGAGCAGTGCTTTGTGAAGAAGAAAAAAGAAATAGCATGTTCGTCTCATCCTCTGCTGGCAGGATAATAAACAATGACCCTGCCTTACACCTGTTTATCATCAATACAGAACAGTGAGGTGCAACAAAGGTGAATCAGTCCTGTGCTGAACAGGCTGTGTAATTAAAGGGGAATATTGAGCCATGGAAAATTCAGAGGAACAAGTTCAAGCAGCGCTCCTAATTTTGTGTCATCTGTAGGACGTTTGCTGGACACAAATGAGATGGGGGTAAGGGTTGTGGGTGCTCCGGGTTCAGGCAAAGCGGAGAGAAGAGGGGAGATGTTTAACATTGTTCATTTGCACACGCAACCAACATTCTAATGATACAAAGCTAGTTAAAATTAGGCAAATAGTATTGTTTGGATAAACGGGTTGTTGGACAGTCTAAAAGTGTAAAAGCTGTGTCCAAAAATGTTTTAACCTGCTGAAACCCACTTCATATACTGATTGGCCAGGGTCTCAATTCTCACTGATTCTCCACGCTGGTTTTGGAATTCAGACATATGATTGGCTGGACACAAGGCAATCTCTCACAATCAAGCCTGTGGCAGCCTACAATGTAATGAGATGTGTTTACGATATGAGTAGAAATAACTAACATGCTCAGCATCCTACAAAAAAAAAAAAAAAAAAGGATCCTGGATTAATTCATTCTTTCTGACTTCCGGGACACATTTGAAAAAGAAAATGATTTTCGACATCCATTTAAAATTTAAAATTTAAAAAACACATGCGCTGACATTAAACTGGCACAGGGACAAATGAGTTCTCAACATCCCACTTCAAAGCTCACCCCATTACCATACAAACTAAACTCTTCATTTCTCACACTGGTGTAGCGTTTGACTCGCCTGCTATTTCCAGCTACCTCATTGTACACACACCTACAGGATAAAGAGGGCAGGGGAAGCGCGGCCTACTGCCAAACAAACAAACTGTCTCTCTCCTACAGAGCTGTATGACGAGCTTCACAGCAGGGAGGAACTAATTCAAAGCCACAGCGGCAGACAGAGGTGTGAAAATAGAAATGGAAAGAGGGACTGGTCCATACCATGTCTATCAATGGATCTGTGAGGGAGGATGAAAGTCAAGTCAAGCCATGGTCATCAAAGAGTGTAAATTGATGGAGGAAATTTTACTTTTTTATTTTTGACATTTGATTTTTATATTTTGCTTCATGATTTTGGTCAACTCTAAAACTTGACTAGGCATCACAGCCCAAACTGATCTGATCTTTAGTCATTCACACACTTCAGGTCTGCCCAGCAATCTGACCTCAAACCTGATCATTTATTTAATTTCAAGTAATAAAAAAAATATACAGTATATATATTTTTTTAAATTTATATATGTATATATATATATATATATATATACTGTGTATATATATATATATATATACTTATTAGGCCTTGTATGACCTTTGAGATGCTTACAAAAAATATAAGACACGTACAGTATAAGCGCTTATAAATAAAACTTTTCTGAGTTGATTATAAATCACGACAAACACATTTACAGAGTTTAACTTACCTATAATGTCACTGTTAAACCTTCGCTAAGCTTTTGTGTGGTTGTATTGAGATTAAAACATGCTTTACGCAGTCATCACCAGTCATTTGTGCTTTTATAAGCTGCCATAACAAAAACGAGAACAATGCCTTATTGAATTACTCATTAGAGTTCTCACATCTCCATCTGAAAAGTAATCTATATTTTGTCTAGGTTGATTAGATGTTTTGAACAAATTACATATAAATACAATGTTTTAGCAGTGATGCACGAAACCTCTCTCAAATTAGCTGTTTTATTGTTTTACCTTCCACATTTTCACGTAAACGGCAACCACAAAGAGAATAATCTAAAACATACTGTACCTTCAAACAGTACATTAATTATAGTGTACATCTTTCAACACTGAGGTAAATTATATAAAGTTTTATTTTAGAATCTATTCTAAAAACGTGATAATCCAAAGCAAAGACATATAGTTATGCTAAGCTGTGATTGATCACATTTGCTAAAAGTTTCCAGACAATTGACATAATGTTACATTGCAATTTTTGCAAGTCTGTTTTAATGTTAATGTTTAAAAAGTCAGTTTAGTTGTCAATGACGTACATGACAAATGAATTAGTTCTATATTGTAGAATTATTTTATTCTATATGATATGATTTAACGACCAACATATGCACACATTACCCTGAAATTTCGTCATATTCAAACATCTCCCCCAGCATCATACCGGTGAGTGAGCTGTGCTTTGTTCAAGCTATCACATGAGTAACTATACCATCTCAATAATTGCATCTTAGTGTCATGAGTCCATAGGATCAACAATTAAAGCTTTAATTTTGAACGGAATGTGATATTTACTGCCATAAGATGACTTATATTCTTAGTGAGACTAGGTCACATTAGAACTTTACTGACCTTTGAGATGATACATGGGCATCTGGGTCATCTGATGCAAGATACACAGTCATCAAATATAATAAAATAAGTCACTCTGAAATAATTCTATGATGGTCAATAACCTGATCATAAAATATTTGATTTGTGGTTTAAGACTAGTTGGCCGTACATCATCAACGTCAAATGAGGAAGAGCTCCACTTCACCCCAATAACACATCTTTTGGATCAATCCCAAACGGCTTTAGCCCTCCTACTCTCCTCTCATGGATCCATCCCAGCTGTATACGTCTTTACAGCTGCAGCGTTGGTAAAGAGTCTTACCTTCTATAACCCGGAGGGCAGAGGCCAGGCAGCACAGCAGGGCGAGGTGCAGGGCAACGGACCACCTGAGGAGATACATCAGTCATAATGTAAGTTGTGAAGTTTTAATTTGTCTTTAAAATGTAAAAAAAAAAAAAACAAGTGCAAAAATATCATTACAACAATTAAAAAAAAGGTTATTTTGTGGAAAAAAAGGTGTGGATCAATGTAGAGCTGTTTGCCAGTGAAAAAAAAAGCTGGCATCAAAGAAGTGTTGCTACCTCTCAGGTCTGGTCTTAGGTGTAACTGGAAATGAAAGGTCAGGTAAAAGTGGACAAAATCCACTCAATTTCTTTACATGCAGAAAATCTAGAGGTAATATTGTAATAATGCCCTTACCCTTGAGACATTTGAGCAAATCAATGAATAAAGATCCAGGAGTGAAATCCAAGTGCATGTGTGTGATGAAATTCCGGCAAAGTCTGTGGAGCCTCTGCCTCACAGTGCAGACCTGAAGTTACTGCTGCTCTCTCTCTCTCTCTCTCTCTCTCTCTGACTATCTCTCTCTCTCGCTCTCTCTCAGTACAAAGCCTCCCTCAGTTCTGAGCTGAGGGAATCTCAGACCCACAGAGTTGGGAAATTTGACTCCCTTGAAGGAAAAAAAAGTCCCTTCTTCTCTCTCAGTGGACCCTCTCTCCATAATATCTCATTTGAGTCAAGCTCCTTTCACTATTATTATATACAGAAAATATGCATATATGTAGACGGATATGTATTTTCTTCACAACATTGTCTACATTATTATTATTATTATAATTATTATTATTATTATTTTGGTCATAATTTAATTAAAAATAACAAAGAACACCATATTTATTTTTACTATATCCACTTATCACTATCATCCTCCTCCTATTTCTAGCTATTTGTGATTATTTGGGGGCCCCCTTTCCCAAATATTCTTTGGGGGGCCCCAAACTTTTGCCTGGTTGGTCTCTCCTGATGGTGCGCCCCTGGTCGAATGAACATGTAATATGGCCTTGGGGCAAGCAAAACATTCCTATTGGACCTTTTTGACTCCCCCATTTCTTGTTTCATGTATGCACCCTGTGTATAACCAGAAAAGAATCAGTACTCCTGTAGTAGAATTATATTACCTGGTCCCAGGTTTTCTGAAACGACTTCACAAGATGCACAATGAACTCGGGTTAGACCCTTAGACAGTGTGATGTTTGAGTCATGTGTGAATGCAACTTTTTAAATCATAAGGGGAAGATTATGCTCATTCAAAAAAAATAATTTAGCATTTTATTTAAATTTTTTAATCATAATTTTTTTTAAAGTCTTTTATAATTTCCTTTAGAAATTAGACAATGTCTCTAGGAGAAAGGGCTGCATCATAAGGTAATAATTCAGGACCCCACATTTACCGGGATGCAAATTCCCTTCAGAATTTGCACTAATCAAATTGATGCACTTCTGGCTACTTTGTGGATCTTTTCTCCACATTTAAAGTCAATATTATAAGGAGATACAAAGTTTTTATACGTATCTGCCTTGTTCCAAGGCCCAAGAATAATGGTGGATGAAGGTATGGATAACAGCCTACTAATAAATACACTATCTGCCAGCTGAAAAGCATTGTAACCATTGCTGTCCTGAAGTAGTTGTAGTCAGTAGTTGCCTTTCATGTGATTAACAAAGGCTCCAGAAAGATCTTTAGACCCTGACATGTAACCAGTGCATCACCAATTGTTGTATGGTTACTCTCAGTGTTTTCAGCTCTTTAATAAGTTAGACACGTAAATATTTACTGACCGTTGTAGTCCCACCCTGATCCTGCTACACAAAACGATGATTTACAATACAAAACATCCATTTGTCCAGGAAAATCATTTGCCTTTTTAACTCGCAATCCTCAAAAAATGCATCCAAATGAAATATAAATGAAGGTGGACAGCTCCCAGATAGCAATCATTAGATATGTCTTTTTAGGCACAGGCTTAACAAGTCTGATATCATTTCTAAAAACATCATCAGAGAATAGCCCCCTTTATTCCTGAATTGACACAGAGCTAAATACTGCCTGCAGCCTTTATATTAGCAGACATTGCATATTTGAAAGTTCAGTTGATAGATGTTGGGGCCCTAGAGTTCTAGATGTAACTCATGAAAATATCAAATGAGTAGAATTAAATTTTATTTAATTTACATTTCACACCATACCACAAAAACAACTGCTCAGTTAGCATCAGCCTTTCTCTCCCAGGCCACCAGTGACAAAGCTTCAGAGATCAACAAGGTCAGAAGGAGTCTCCGTCAAATTATCCATGTCCTGATGTTAACACCCCAGTATTTGCAGATGCTGGAATAATAATAGCTTGGAGAAAAAGAAAGGTACCCTCCCTTTCCTTCCCCGCCACTTGCCACCCTCCCCCATCCTCTTGTCCTTTTCTGTCTTTACAGACAACATTCCCACCCTAAGCCACTTGTGTTTTGCCTCTTTAGCTCCCACAGATTTAGCTCTCATATGGGCGGCTCCTTCAAACGAGAAGAAAACGTTTTTGAGCCAAAGCTTCAGATGTTATTGGGAGGTCAGTTCTAGCTGTGGTCAGACTCGGTGATGGAACAGTTTGTTAGGAGAACCTGAGACTGAAGGACAGAGAGCTCATGACGGAGGGACTGAACATAAAGATTTAGATTTACGTACATGTGTTTAATCTCATTCAAAACATATTAGACATATTAGAGAAATACATGAGGTAAAAAAAATTAAAAGTAATGTAAAGAAATTCAATAAAAATAAATCAGTACCACTAGATATCATTAAATGGATAATAAAAGACAAGTGAGATAATAAATAATAAACTAAATTGGTAAGACAGCAGACAGTTCATAAAGCGCTGATTCAGCTCATAAAAGCAGTTATTTCTCAATAAGGTGTTGAGTTTATCAGTGTCCCAGCATCAGGAAAGAAGTTGTTCCTCATACTACAGTAGATAAAAAGCATTGGTTCAGCCTGTCATCGCATTTCTCCCATGGAAGGGTATCTAGAAAGCACTTCCTCTTGTTTCTTTGCACAGGATAGTTATGCTGCAGGACTTTTTATCATGTTTTATCCACCCCAGAGTGTGAGTCTTGGCAGTCCTCCTGCAGACATGAGTGATCGGCTTAACTCAATTTAACAAAGTAGTGTTTAACTATAAATCTAACCAATTTTGACATAATTCTCCTGCACACATTAAATGCTTATTTTAAGAGCTTTGATGCCTTTTGTGGCTTAAAAAGCACTTCGGATTGCCTTTTTGTTTAAAGGTGCTATATCAATAAACTTCCTTTTCATTTAGTTTCACTGTAAGCTGATTAACATCTTAGATGGCCTGTTAATTTGCCTTTCATACTTTCAACACTTGGACATGTAACACATTTCACCTCTTTTACACCACTATGTTTTTACTGTAAAGTATGCATCGCTGAGAAAACACAACCTGCCAAAATGCACACGAAATACTATGTGCTTATTTGTTTGTGCCACTCATATGAGCTAGTATAGGAAATCTCCCATGCATCCTGCATGCAGCATTCTCCAACTTTCTTTACACATAAACCCCAGCAGAAGCATGAATTTTGTTATGTCACAAACCCTCCAACTTTTTAGAAACGTAAGCCTCAGTGAAGCCGCAATTTTCCCATCTTGTACAGTCACACTTGTCATTTATATGTGGATTCTGGCTACAAAACAAGGGTACCAGCAGGGAAACAATAAAGTGTTAAATTGGGTTAACTGTTCCGAACTTTGGAAAAAGACAGCCTGTAGTTGTAGCTCAGACGGTGATCAGAGCATCAGACCGAGATTGCTGTTGTTCTCTGCGTGCTGACCCGACTAACAACCCTGTGGGATAAACAGGAAGCCATTTATCCAAGGCCAAGTTTCCCAGAAAGCTTTTTGCTGCAGCTCCAAGATTCTCTTTGTTCTTTTGACAGTCAAGAGACAATGATGATTTTTGGATTAAATTGATTTTTGGACAGAGAGCCCGGGCCAGTTATGTAAGAGGAGACTCGTCCAGCTCAGCTCTCATCAGGGTCAGGTAGGAGTGGATTCCTTCTGACAAATATATGCAATTAAGGTTTGGTCTTCGTTTGTCATTCATTCGGGTTTATTTCCTTTGATACAGGCTTCCTGCTGAGCAAATACTTCTCACTGTGGCACAAATAGTCCTGAATGAACTTCAGTATACTCTCCGATTGTGTGTTTAAATTGATTAGTCGTTCACCAAAATGCATCTTTTGATTGTCTAGGAGAAAGGGATGGATTTCCTCAAGGCACACCTTGAGGAAATCACCCTACAACATGACCAGACGGTTGACGGTCTGATGGTTGTGCAAATGACTGTCTTTGCCAGAAAACACAAGCTTTTGTAGTTTGCCAAATGTGCGGCAAAGATGTGTGGATACAGTTTATAGTGGATAGATGCTCAGGCTATGAGAGTTTCCATCCAAATCTGAATAAACACGTCTCACGTGGGCCAGCTCATAAGTCCATAGGCACAAATGGTCCCTAAAGCTCATATGAACACACTATTTGATTTTGTCCACAGTGTTTAAAACAATCAGTCAGTGTAAATCATTTACAATAATGCATTAACTGATTGTAAAATCAATTTGACATTTTCAAACCTAATTGTCATGTCTTGGTTCCAAAACAGTTTTAAGATAATTCTGTTTTTGCAAGTACAGTTTCTTTACTTTGAAGGATTTTATTTGTTCTTTTGGTCCAGAGATCTCTTCGAGTGGTATAGTGATGTACTGGCACTCCTCAGAGTGTCAGTACGTCACTATATCACTTACATAATGTGAATAAAGGTATAGCAGGCTAGCATGTTCCAGTCCAAATGACTTTTCGAGACATTGTTTCACATTAGATTTGAATAAGCATCACATGAGACTAAAGACACCAGAGTTCCAGACTTCACTTTTTTGGTTTGTTTATTTGATATGTGTGTGTCCCTTTTCAAGAGCAAACACATGACACATTGTAGATAAAGTTCACTTAATGAATATGGCCTTTATGAATGAAAATAATACTACATAAACTCCATGTTGTTCAGTTTCCTCATCAGTGGCTGATTAAGAACTGAGCACACACATGCAGCGTAACATTTTACTCAAACATTAAAATCACTCAACTAAAATTCACTAAAATGCTAAAAATCACAAAAGTTGTTCTGCCTTTTCACTGTTTCTTCATTTTCTCATCCCACGTGGCACACTACTATATATAGATTACTATCAATACTGCAACATTTGCCCTTAAACTGTACTGGTAACCAATTGGTCGTTGGCTTTAGTTTTGATAAAGTGATAAGAGCAAAACACGATGTTCTGTAAAATAAGAAAAAAGCTTAAAAACAGTTATTTCATCGATTCAACTCATCATGATTCTAAAACCAGTGCTTGTCACGCATCAGTGGAAAGACTCATCAGTACTGAAATAAATAAAAGACGCTGTCAGCCATCTTTGCAGCCCTCGTCTAAACCAATGAACCAGTTTTTCGTCTGGTGCTAGCAGTACGTCTTCACGATGTAGCAATACAGTTGTCCTTTCACAGCAGAGTAAAGGACTCCATGAGGAGAGGGCGTAAAAATCCCCCCATGCCCCTTAATGAGGCACTGAGTCCATCTGTGCTGCAGGTACACTCCCATGCCCTTCCCAGTGACCATGGCCCACTTTTGCTATTTTTATCATGACAGTGTGGGAGAGGGTGCGCTCTACTCCCTCTGTCTGACATCTTTGTCCATGTCCTGTCTCTAAGTTATGACCTGTCAACCCCCTGCTCTAAGGGGTCCTACTGTCCAACAATGTTCCCTCCCAGTGACCCGCAAACCAATTAGGAACCCCTTGGCACTAGGAGTAGATGGTGATGACCTCCCGACCTCCTCCGCGAACCAACAGGACACGGTTCAGGCCATCCATCAGGACCTCTAGGAACTCCATATCTGAGAGACACATTCTGGTCAAGGACTTCTAGAATATCAGAGCATATAGTGTACATATCCACTCTTAGGAGCAGCTTTGGATATGAAAAATGCTTCAGACAGTGGAGGAATATACATATATTGACTCTAAATTCTGTAGGTACAAATTTGAAGTGCTTGTATTTCCATTATGTTACCTTAAACTTGCACTTTATCCTTTGTACATTCACATTTCAGAGGGGAGTTTAACTAATGGCTGTAGTGAGATGGCTCAGTTTGCCGTGGAGCTACAGTAGGGCTGCAATTAGCTGACTCAGCTCTTTGGTACAGTTAATGCTGTTATTAATTTATTTTATGGTCCCATTTAAACATAATGAGGTTAAAACTACGAGGATCAACCAATAGTATAAAATGTTTATAATGTATAATGTAGCTACAGCCATTAGTTCTGAACTTAAGGGACAATTGTTCTGCATAGAATACTTTTATTTTGATTCTTATGGTACATTTTGTTATTAATACTGATGTACTTTTATTAAAGTAAAACTTCTGGGTGTGGTATTACTGCTGTTACTCAAATTGTAGAGTCTGACTCTATGAGGCTGTTTCCACATTTATTGCTCTGAGCCTAATTTTAAGAGGCAGGCATGTGAAAATGATTTAACTCATACTTGGAGGCCAGTCCTAGTCCAATATTCAAATTTGTTTTATGCCAAAACCATGTCAGACACACAAGAGAATTTTTGTACTGTATGTCTTGATGCATGTGTGGAGGAAATCTTTAAGTAAATGATCCGATTACTTCTTCCACCACGTCTTTGACTGACTGACTGACTGAATCGACTCAATCAACATCTGATTACCAAAGGATACAGTTCTCATCCCCTTTCTTGTTGTTCGGTGGCCCGGGCATGTTGAGCAAAACAAGCTGTGAATTCTGGGATTTCTCCACCACCACACCGTTCAGCTTCACAGCAGTGTGCATCCTCCGTACGTTGGACTGGTTGCTACATGAGCAGACATTGGTAAGAACACAAGCTACAGGAAGCACAGTATTGACTGATTGATCCCGAAGGCAATAACAGTACACTGCAAAAAATAGTAAGGAGGAGAAAATGGCTTAATACTAGTGAATTTATCTGTCTGTACAGATGTAAAAGATGATTTTACTTGTCAAGGATTCTCAAAATAAGTTAGTGCCACTATAGAAATAATTAGGTGAAAAAAAAATGTAGTAAATGACTTTTAAAATAATATAATTAGTCCCATGTTTCCAGATCTAAGATTTTAAATCTTGGCAAGTACAGAACAATTTGCAGGGTATACAAATCATGCAAGCTGATAAAGTTTAAGATAAAGTGACTTACAGATTCTCCCACTCACTAGAAGGGAAGAAAAAAAAACAACAACACATCCAGCATTAACACAGTAATAAGGGCTGCTCCTCTTTTATTAGTATAGTTATATATAGTTATATCATAGTTATATACCATTTATTCCATCTCCTGCAAATCTATCACAAATAATGCTTGAGGTGCAACAGCCACATATATGAATGTATACAATAATACATTGAAGAGATGTACTTATGGATACTTACGGTTTCATATTAAACAAGTCTTTCACGCCCATGCCTTCTCTTTGTCTGTTCCTTTCTTGGACCAGTTTGTCTTTGGTCCAGGTCATGTGGACACGTTCTGGTGCAGCACCTGCAGCTTTGTCATTTGTTGTGGAGTGAGATGCCGTGTTTCGGTCATGGATCAACTGAGCCTAAACAAATGGGATGATGCAAAGATCAAGTTACATCATGGATCTTTTTCTATAATAAAACAGTGGATCGACAAGTTAAAATCCAAGTTCGAGTACCAGCAAAGGTATAAAATTAAAAAGATCGATCTCTCTTCGGAATCTGTGGGAAACAATATGATTTTATTACAGCTGACAAAACAAAAACTAATTATTAAGGGACAACAATTTGATCCATTAGTACTATCATACTATAACTTAGAAAGGTGAATGTCATTGCAACTTTACAGTTATGACAATATGACCAGAGGAACATTTAGATGTTATTTTGTGGGATGTTTTTATGGCAGATGAAAAGGTGATGACCAGATGACAGCACATGCAGGAAAAAGGACACATGAAAAGGCTGAAGCCTGTGGTCAAACTAATGATGATACCATTGTGATTCCAAAGTGGAAGGTTTTCATGGTAAAGGAGTCAATACTATGATGGTGAAACTATCATGGGACTATTGCTTTTAAGTGCAATGACATAATGGGAAAACAGAGCTGCCTTGATGAAGGTTTGGGCTCTCGCTCTCTTATTTTTTTAAAATTTCAAGTAAAAAAAAAAATCTATATTATTATAATGCATATGTTCATAATTTAAAATTTTGATATGCATATTTGGTTTCTATGTAAATAATTCTACTGTATTTTATATAAATGAATGTTTGACAGTATTATACCTGTTTTTCAAGGCATTGATTACATGTCTCTGATGAAAATTTATTAGAAGCTTTTTGCTGTGGCTTGGTCTGGAAACTATTATCTGATTGCTTGAGTTTTAATGACAATGGCGTTGGCAGAGGTCTGACTGCTTTCTAGTTCATTTTGAAATGCTTCATGCAGGACCTACATATGCTAACCTTAATTAAGAGAAATGTTCATCAAATATCATTGCAATATGACATCCTACAGTATCCAAAACAAAACATTGTTGCTCTGAATTATAATCGTGAACCATAAAATGATCCATGTAATCATGTAAAAATATTGTTATAATGTCTTAGGGGGTAGACGATCAGCAGCAGGTTGACTGAAAACACCTCCACTCTTGGGAGTCTGGTGCACGTTTAAAGGCAGTCAGTGAGGAATTTGTCTTCCTCTAGTGGCAGCTTTTGGTGCATGTCTCTCAACCCAGTCAGCATCTCCAGTACAGTTACTGGAAGACAACACACTGTAAGATGATGATAACATTCAGGATATGCTTGAGTTCAGCTTCTGACATCTGTGCTGAAGCATGGCAAATGTTATGAATGGATTATGATGAAGAGAGGACTGCAGGACAGATGGAGGGATGAATGGCATCATGGTTGGCTACTACTAGAGCTGTAAGTGACCGCAGCTACCTCATCCTCAGGTATGCACGTTCTGCTGAGGGGACACACGCCTGACGACTTCTTCCGTTTTATGGAGCCACGCGATACATCTGTGATGCTCTGAATCTGAGCCCATTGTCCAATCACAAAGAAGTTCACAGAAGAGATAACAGGGAGTTATGCTTCACTTTTTTCCTCTGGGAGGAAAATAGCTTCATAATTATTTTCATTATTTTATTATAAAAAAATGTATTTATTATAAAAGAAACACATTGACCATTTTTCTGAGAATGAAAATGCTGTTGGTAAAAAATATCAATATGGAGGAAACACAAATGTTACTTTCAATCCCAAAACGATATCATTGATTGATGGGGGAAAAAAAAAACGCAGCACAGCTGATCAACCCTCATTGGGTAGACCATGAGTAAAAATCCCTGCTCAGGGCCAATTCATATGACTACAACACTTGCACAACAGATTCAGTTGGGAATCGTCTTCGTGCTTTACAGAGTAAATTTGTTAAAGGGTATTTTACAGTGGTGCATACATTTCTTACAGCTGAGTTTTTGTTTTGTTTTTTAACAAAGGAAATCATTTCTGTGTGTTGTGGATCTAAGTAAGAATTTTAATTGAATTCAACTTAATTCTAATTATGTGGTACATCTTGCTATTATTTGTGAGAGACTGTACCCATCCCTCTCACGGACTGGCGTGAGATATCGCTCCATAAAAAGAAGAACTGCTAGAATGTCCAATAGCTTCTTCCCACAGGCCATAAGACTGCTTAACTCTCTGTAACCTTTTTAAACCATAGTATTTATCATGCACATTGTTTTTTATTTATTTTATAATCTTTGTAACTCAGACACGATTGCACTTTATTTTTACACATGTCTTCTTTTGCATTGTTCTTTAACTGTTTGTATGTGTTTCTTCTTTTTGCACACTGGTCCTGAGAAACGCAATTTCGTTCCACTGTATGTGTTTTACAGATATGGCTGGAATGACAAATAAAATAAACTTGAACTTGATTATTGTTTATAACATGTCACTGGTCATACATGCATGCAATTTCTGTCAATATGTCATATAGTACAGTGTTCCTTATACTGTTTGTGTGATGACATGAGAGTCATATGCAACTTTAAAGAAATTATTCCCAGTTTTTTTTCTTTTCTTTACAGTTTATGATTTCTAACAGTGGATGTGTTTCAATGTGTCACAGTACCTCTCTCTCCCGCTCGGTGCGGGACAGATGCATCTGTTTCAGCATCTGAGACCTCTGCTCCATCATCAGCGTCTTCTCATAGGTGAAGGCTGAGATGTCACTGTCATGCTAGAGGGACACATTGAACATTTGAAGGTCGTTCAATGCATTTGCTATAAATAATGTTCTCATTTTGAGCATTTTAATGTGAACATGCAACCTCTCACTATCTTGCAGATAAGACACAGATTACCTCCTGGAACAACCATCTGGAGATGCAGAAACGAGTTAGAGAAATGAGTAGGCAACTGAATGAATTGCAAATAGTCTCACCATCTCTACCACCTCCACCTCTGCATCCAATCGTAGATGGTAGAGAAACGTCTGGAGGTCTTTCTTCATCTGGATGGAGTTGTCGTCCAACTGGGCCACTGTGAAAATTCGCATTTTACACTTCCTCCATACCTACAGAGATCAGAGATGGATTAGAGTCAGCTGCTGGTCCACTGTTGAGCAAAAGCCAAGAGAGCAAAATCCTGTCTGTGATCTTAGCTGAGGAGAGGGGAGCATTTTTTTTATTCTCATGAATGAAGACTGTCAGCCTCTACACTAAAATTAAACTGTGGGACATCAGGCTACGTTTAGCAGAATATATATTGGGTTATTCTAATGCACAAATAGAAGTTCCTTTATAAAACAAGACAAACGCTGTTTGAATGCGAATTATGCTGAAGTGTTTTAAGAAACAAATGCAAATTTTAAATTCCATTTTATTAAAATCTTAAAATTCAAATTTTTCATTTGTTATAAACACTAGCAATATCATTGATTTAAAAAAGAGGGTTGACCCAATCATGATCCTGTTTGGTTATCATAACAAGGCAGTTGGGTACTGTCAAGAAGAAAGAAAGAAAAAAAGAAAGAAAGAAGATCAAAAAGTAGACAACAAACACACCTTATGTTGACTCAGTAAAAATGGCAGCAGCATGAGCAGTCCACCATCATGTACGATCCACCACACATCAATGGTTCCCTCCTTCAGACGCTCCTGGTTACTGGGGAAATGATCGATGTTCTTAGCAACCAGCAGAGCCTGATGAGCTGCCGTTGTCTCCCTCACAGTTTCTGTTTGAAAAAGAGGAAAAGAGAGGGAGCCATGGTGGGGCCTTTCAAATGAAGCTCTGGCAAAAGTTCAGTCAGGAAGACAATTTATTTGCACACTCAGGCCATAGTTTGTTCTCCTACCAGCCTGTCATTCACACCTGTCAGGCATGCTCAGACTTCATATCCTGCTGTCATTGTCTGGGGCAGTCAATCAGCTGATATCAGCTGTTTTTATCAGCTCGTCAAATCTGTTCATTACAAGAGTGACACGCCTTTCTTGTCAGCCTATCACCTTCATGCTGTCTTTTTTAAATATGACTCCCTGTACCTCTAGTTCATTCATGCTGCTGTTATGCATGGCTTCCACCTCCCCATCACCGCCAAGTCTTCACAGATGCACCGACATGATAATTTCATCAGCCTCATCAGAGTCATCAGCCACCACCACCACCAGTGTCTGGACTGGGAGGAGTTATACTGCATTACTGCTGCTCAGGAGAAAACGCCCTTCGATCTCAATCTTCCTGAAGACTCTACGGTCCAAAGACTTTCTGACTGACTAATTATCACGTGTCATCTGATGTAATAAATGATTTTCCCTCCGATTCAAATGGTTATGTCAGGGCTGTGGGATACTGCTGATGATATGCCAGTTAAGTTATTAGTAAGGTCACAGGAAAGCACCTCTTGGAAATAAAGGAACATCTCACCCTTAAAAATGAATTACATACAGGTAATAAATGGAATTGATTAATTATCATACATATAAATAACATCTTTCACTGTCAGCATCATGACACTCGTGTGTAGTTTTTACCGATGAAGTTCCTCCTGGCTGAGCAGTCCCTGGCTTGTTTCCAACCTGCAGGCCAGGCCATCAGAACAGCATTGTGTTTCATTCCTCCCAGTCCTGCTGACTGGATGAGCAGGGAGAAACCATCTCGCAGGTTGGATGACACCACAACATGGGAGAAACCCTTTGTGCGCTCTGCAGCCATGGCTGCTTTCAGGTTCTGCAGAGAACAAGTGGAGAAAAGACAATGTGGGTGGAGATAAAGATGATGAAGAGAAAAGATGATTTTCTACTTAGAACTGTTGTGTTTTCAGCTCGTTCTGCTGCCCACAAAATGTATTAATGCAGCTGTGAAAAATATTGTGATATTATTTAGAGCTTAAAGAAAACAAATTACACATTATTCCAAAATGTAATATCTTTCATCTTATATCTGCATGCGTCTACAAAATATCTCTTAACACTATAATATATGGTAACATGCTAGATTATGAGTATTTTATAACTTTGACATGCATACACAAGTTAAATAGTTAAACATATCATCACTTCCATTTTATCAGGTACATCTGTACAATAATTAAATACAGCTGTTCGATTACAGCAGTTTCTACTACTCTGATCCTCTCATGTATCCACACAGAGGGGAAAAACCTATAGTAAATATAATGTAGTCCAGGACAACACCACCTTTAGCTATGACCTCAGAAATAAACACATAATTGGATTTAGACATTTCAAACAATGTCATCAAAAACTTCAATTATAGATAGAATTCAATATAATGTCATGAATTACAATGCAAGCGTACCTAATTAAGTGGATATTAAGTGTATATGTTTAGCATGCAAATAATTACACAGTTTTAATGTTAACTCAACATCAATATCCATTGCAAACAATCACAAGGATATCTGTTGCATGGGAGATACCACTTAATGCTCCTGAAGGGTTATCCACAGCAACAGCATCAAGAGCCATCAGGAGATGGCATATCCCTCGGCCCCCGCAACATCAGACTGAGTGTCATATATCCATTTAACTACTCTAAATGGGCGCTGTAGCCCTGACTTCTATGCCTAAATAGAAAACAGACTGTGACCTGATAACTGGAAATCTCTGCAGACTTAAAAGGCAGAGCAGATGACTGAATAAAATGACAAACCTGCTCTGCCGTCTTGGCGTTATTCCCTCGGGTCATGTAGGTTCCCTCCAGGACTGAACAGACGATGGTCAGACCCTTTCCTGCTTTGAGCTGCGTAGTTAAGGACATGAGACGAGGGTGTTTCACCGCCAGGCCTGAGTCCAACTTACACATGACCAACAGCTGAGGCCTGAAGAGAGAGAAAACATTGAAGTAGTGGAATACAAGCAAAACAGAGAAGGCAAAATAAGCATTAACAGGTGTATAATTTGTAGTACAGTAAATTGAACACAGTTCTCTGTTAAATAGATAGTATGAGTGGAAATTATATTGCTTTTATTTTTTTTATTTTATTTTGGGAACCTTTTTTTTTTCATTTTCCTCTGGCTTCATTATATTTAAAGGGAATCACAGCGTATACACATGCTCACCTCCAGTTTTTGGTGTGTAGCGGTACTTCCTCCAGCCGGATGAGAGCATAGCGTGCTGCATTTAAGGACAGACCTCTGATCCCGTCTCCCCACTCCTTTACTGCCCTGCAACCAAAGGGTCCAAACAGGAAAGTTTGACTTCTTTTCCAAAGTTAAAATGTCCAAAAGAATAGACAGTGAAATGTTTAATGAAATCTAAATACTTCTGTGTAATAAATGGAGAGTGAAATGCTGCTTCACATAAGACTACACTGCATTCTCCCAACACAAATGGACACTGGCGTTTAAAGCAGATTTGATTTGATCTCTTCACCTGAAACCCCCAGACTCACCCTTTGTACTCAATGTACTTGTAGATACAGCTGGCTATCACCATGGCAACCAGAGCATAGTACCAGGAGCAGATGAACATGAGAGAGAGACACAGACTCATCCCTAAGAAGGACAGGGTCCTACACGACACACATAGAGCACATGTTGTTAAAATCTGTGTTTTTGACTAAAACCTTTGAAATCTTTCATCGTACACAAAATTTACAGGATTTCTTTGGTTGCAGTATTTAACTTGGAAGCTCTTCTTACCAGTGATAGAACTTGAAGCGAGGTCTCCAGTTGGGGGTACGGAGCAAAGTCTGAATAGCACAGGCCAGGTTAACAAACAGATAGCACATGAGGAAAAACCTGAGCAGATAGACAAGATTATTAAAGAGAGGAAGGAGTGTGATTAAATGCATATTCCTTTCAACAGTTTGGCAAGAAAACTGACAGATTTTAGGATAGAGAGTGGATCTGCTTTTTGACATGTTTCAGTTTTAAACCACATACATGGAGAGGATGGGGGCCACATCATCGAGAGAAGCGATGAGAATTCCTATCTCACAGATCCCGACTGTCAGCAGCAGAGCCCAGGTGGGCTCACCATTAGCCTTCCCATGACCAAAGACCTGACAAAGACAGAAATAGAGATAGATGGTCGGACACAGTTTTTTTTGTTGTTGTTTTTTTTTCCATTTGATGCATGGTACCAGAGTTACCATAAGGCTAATTTTCATCTGCAGTCCCCATACATCTCCATATAAATAGCAGTAAAGTGAAAACTGCTTCTCCCATAAGGAGACACTGGCCCTGATTTGGATTTTTTTTTTAATTTAAGGTCAGGAAAACTAAACACAAGATGAGAAGAAACTGAAAAGACTCGTACAAGAACAAACAGTGAAGTAACACAAACCAAAAGTCACTCTGTGTGGGTGATGTTTGATTGTTTAAGGACACACAATTCTAACACTGACCTGCAAGAACGGAAGGATGCCATCCCGAGCGATGGCCTGCAACAGCCGGGGGGCGCCAGTGAGGCTCTGAAGCCCCGCCCCACAGCAGGAGAAAAATGAGCCAATCACAATGACCCATGGTGATGGCCATGCCAATATACCAATCACTGGATTCTTCTTTACTGAGTAACCAAACCTGAAACAACCACAAGCATGAACATAGTTTACTAAGTGTGTTACATTGATTATGTAACTCCCTAACGTGACTGCTACGTCTTACAAAACCACACCATACCAAGATTTTAAGGAGTCCCATACATTACTTAGCTTCAGACCTATTTATGGACCATATTCTGTACCTTATGTATGCAGAATTTTAGCAACAACTGGAACAATTTCTGTTCTTATTACTATTTTACCATGAAACACAAGATATGGATATCAAAGTTACTTTAACACCAAAAGTAAAACATCTTTTTTAAGAACTTTTGATGGTCCCCATTTCATCCATTAAGTCACTCTGAGTAGGATGTCAATTAGAAATAGACTTACTTGTCTCTCAGCACCACTCCTTCAATACAGGCTCCAAACAAGACCACAAAGGAGATGTCTGAGCATGAAGTCAAGACGGAAATACCTACAGGGTGTATTTACTTTACAGAAACAGGCGGATCTGAGACGTTGTAACACAATAAAATATAAACAAAACTGATAAAATAGGTCTTGCTGTTCTTCATGATATCCTTCCTACACATGCATTTATTGTGTGTGCACATTCAGAGAATAGTTATTGTTGTACTGTGTATATACTGTATGAGCAGGGCACACACTTAGAAAGAGTCTCGAGGATACAGATGATAGAGGTGGTGAGAATAGCCAGTATGGTTCCTATGGGGATAGACCTCTGGGCATCTCGGAGATCACCTGACCTATTAGAACCAGCCATTATGCCTGAAATAAAACGCACACACAGACACACCATGAAAATTGTGGAAGAAGAGTTCAGATATTTTACTCCAGCAATACCACAGTGCATATTATGTGGGTTGTGACAGTATGGAGTTTTATTTTTTTACTGTTATAGGAGTAGCATGGCCTCTTTTAAGAAATGGGTAGCTTGTTGTGTAGTGAGTGTGTGAACGGCCATGTTTGGATTGTTCTCTAACATTTTAATGTGTGACAATCAGCATTTGTCTGTCTCCTTGTTATATAGCAGTCAAAAAGTTCTTTACTGACATCAATGAACATTTTTTTTAGAGAGGTGCTATTGAAATGGTGAAGAGGTGATTATATTTTAAGGTGGATCTGGATCAAGGTGCAGATCCAGGAAATCTTTTTCAATTTCTTTAATATTGTGATAGAGAGCTTTTCCTTGACAATGCATCATTTTTCAAGAAATAATAATAATAATATTAATAATGAAAACAGATTTTACTAATATCTTTTCATTTAAACTGTGAAATACTAGTATAAATGTTTATTGTTTGTCACTTTGCCTTCATAATTGTAATAATTCCCTCCTCTGTGTCTTATCCAGTCTTCATATTTGATGTTACTCCTTTTCCTTCCATAATACTGTTTTGATTTGTATATGTATAACTTCATATATAAAAAAAATTTACTTTATGAAATAAACCTAGGTTCTTCTCATCTTATTATAGATTCTGATTAGATATGTTCTTATTTGGTTTATACTTTATACTGAAATAGAATGAGTATGCAGATATACATGCAGCTTTTAGTAGTTTTGGCCCTTCAGTGTTTGCTGGGCATAATGCAACCTTGGCAGATGTATAACACCCTTTTGATGGAGTAGTAATCTACCTGTAACAGATGGGAAGTATATTCCCACCAGCAGAGTAAAGTAGGTGGTGATGTCATTGATGACATACGGCTTATAGATATCTCTCGCCGTGTCCTGGACTGGTACCGAAGGCTGGCTCTTCTTCTCTACGAACGTACCAGCTGGACCATAGTCACCCCACAGGTTGTCTAATGGAGAGACAGAGAGCGTCAGCTGAATGAACGTCGGGATTCATTCTGTGGGGCGGTGCATATGTGGATAAACCTGCAGCTTCACAAGATGAAATGAGTCAGAGGAAAGGTCAGAATCCTTCCTTTCCTCTCCTTCTCACCTTTGATAACTCCACTCAGCAGCCCAGGTATGGCCAGCATCTCTGTCAGGTTGTTCGAGGTGAAATATTCATCACATGTTGCGTTGGGATATTTACTGTCACAGAAGATGCTCCATAGCTTGGTGGGCACTGTGTTGTTTTTCACAACTTTTGTCTTTGCACACATTTCGAAGTTGTCATTCCTCAAAGATCGGTTTCCCAACAGACACACACTGCAGAACAGAGAGAGGAGTGTAGTGTGGGTAGATGGAAGCGACTGTATGTGTTGTGGTAGATGGACCCCCGGTTCTCTGAGAATGAGACGCCTGAGATCAATTGAGAGGCATTAATTCATGAAAGATGAATTTTACACTTTCACAGTACATTTTATGCTTTAAGAGTGGTTGATAAAACATCTTAGACCAGAAGTCTTGAGGCCCATGGGTGTAGATCCCAGGAGAGAGAGGGGATATGTCTCCCCCAACTTCAGAAAAACATGCAGTCGTCCCCCCGTGTATCCTGCTCTGTGGTCTGAACCATTGCAGAGCAGGGACACATCATCACGACATCTAATTTTGGATGAAAGCAAGCAATGTAAAAGTGCTGGCCGCAAATTGAAAAGACTTGCTCCACCATGCCTAAGATCTGAGTCTACTAATGAACCTTAGCATAAAATAACGTAGAAACCGATCTATTTTCTCTCTGCTCACAGTAAAAGGTCACATGATAAGCCAGAACAGCTATCAAAATAGAGATAGCAGTTCTCCTTTGCCACAGTGATGTAATATGTTTACAGTAATGTCCCATTGGAAAGACGAGCAAAATAGCACAACAAAGACAGGAAATGACGTCAGAAATTACCTGGAGACTCAGTAAACTCAGTCCGGGGATGAATTTCCCATCACTGCCTAAGTTGTAATGAGATCTGCCCCTTGTTGAAACAATATTCCTTCTATCAGAGGCCGATCACAGGAGTTCAGGAATGCAACAGCTTCAATACGGCACTTTGCGATCACACACAACGCCTGCAGGTTAGTATTAGACCCATTCTAAACTAAAATGTCACATTATCATAATAAATAAATAACGAAACACACAGCCATGACTGCAGGCACAACCACAGCAACAACCCTAACTCTGTCTGCCATCCTATAGCTGTCTGAGTCTGAGCATCAGTCAGATCACACTGTGCCCACAGTCACCGGCAGTCTTCTACATAATACTGAATGCATCAGATGCATCAGAAAGAATGCAAGACTGACTGCGACGTAAAGCAAAAGGATTTCATAAAAACTAGTAATAATTATGTGTACATACAGTACATGGGTATGATGAGACTGAATGAATCAGTAGCCTTTTTACACAGAGATCACACAATACCCCTGCAATGAAGACCCTTCCCCACACTGCATTTGTTTGTTTACGCTGAACAAAACTAGAGCGCCATAGATGTAACCCAGAAGTATGATGTTTTACATACGTGCCAGCAGTGTAAACCATGAAATAACACGGCAACAACATTCCTTTACCTTCCCTCTAACACATTAGGTGATCTCCTCCTCTGATTGGAGGGTAAGTAGTTCCTAACTAACTAGCTGTTTTTTAAATCTTCCATTGTGGGTTGCACACATAATACGTGTTGTTCAGAGGCAGAACAACAATGACCCTCCATTACCTCTCTGTAACGTTAATACAGAACGCTGAGGTGCAATAAAAGTGTAAAAGTCCCACCTTGACCAGGCTGTTTGGAAGTCAATATAAGTAACGTCATGTTTCCTGTTTACATCCCCCAAAACTAACATGGGAAATCAAATCAGAAACTCTGAATCTGTAATGAGAATCTATTCAGATAACATGACGATGAATATTAACAGGTGAAGCACAAAGATAAAGCACAAGTGGAGTTCAGCCGATTTTGCCGATTTCGAGACTCACTTAAACTCCGGAGGTTCGATGACCGTCTTGATCACTCCTGCATAAGTGGCCATGATCGAGAGAACCACACAGGCCAGGAACACCAGAGCCAGTTTGTTCACATATCTGCAGAGAGAACGGGTGTAACTGTGAGTATGTGTTAGTGTGTGTGTGTGTGTGTGTGTGTGCGTGTATGTGTATACTTACTTCACCCCTACAAACACGACCAGTGCCATCAGGAGCAGGCAACACGTGCCATAGATGCGCATATTGTTGAGCATGTCTGCAGCTTCACCCTCTTTAAACACTGTTGCTGTTGGAATGATGTACGTCTGGCAGTGTGGAGACAGCAGACAGAGTGAATGTGTCATTAGTATACAGCAGAAGTCATTTAACGGACCTCTTGTTGGTCTGCGTCATAACATACCAGCAGAATCTCTATGGTGCCCAGTATGTACAAGGATCCAGCGAAGGTGTTTCCGAGGTAGAAACAGAGACCCACTGCTCCTCCAAACTCTGGACCCAACGATCTGGAGATCATGTAGTACGAGCCACCAGCTTTTGAGAAATAAAATCCAGGTTAGGATAATTTTCACATTCAGACTTTCTATTTTTAATT
Source organism: Chaunax sp. Z400 (assembly GCA_037577475.1). Taxonomy (NCBI): domain Eukaryota; kingdom Metazoa; phylum Chordata; class Actinopteri; order Lophiiformes; family Chaunacidae; genus Chaunax; species Chaunax sp. Z400. The sequence goes on along the minus strand of CM075198.1, from coordinate 10,650,450 downwards.
AAAGGGGACATATTATATCCTTTTTCACAAGTTAACACAATTCCCGGTGGTCTTAATGAAATGTCTGTGACATGCCTGGGTTGAAATACCATAGGGATCAGGCACCGCTGCACCCTTCTCATCCTGCTTTACCAGATCACAAAAAAAAAAACTCAATGGGTGGCCTCATTTCACACTTTGTGGGCTAGTAGACACTCCAGATAACCAAATATATGCGAATGTATTATATATTATCTTGAAAAGGTGATTTTTTTTTCATAATATGTCCCCTTTAAAAGTTCATTGCTGACATATGAAACAGTAGTTTAATTATTTTGTCAAACAAAAGCTGGGATTGAGAGCCATTTCATTTGAATATTGCAAAGGGAATAGAAAAAATAATGAATGCAACATTTTATAATGTACCTGGGACAACTCCATTGGTTGCTATGGCGCTCATTGATATGGCTGTGAGCAAGGTCTGTGTGGGGAGAAAGATGACAGATATTAGTTTTGGGGAAATGACAAATCAAACAGAAATGATATATTACATTCTGTTTAATTAAATTATTTTTATTGTTTAAAAAAGGGGCCAAACTTTTCTTTTATTGTTAAACTATAAACACGTTAAAAAAGAAGGGGCAATAAAAAAAATAAAAAAAAGATTGGTGCTGGTCATTCAAACAGGAATAAAGACAGAGCTAGAGAACCAGTTACAAGTTATCAGTCATTCCCACAATTCCTTCAAACTATAGAGTCCTCTCTCGGGAACTCTGATTTCACTGAGAAAATTCTTCATCTAAGGAGGGACACAATAGACCGGACCTCTTTAAGGACGAGAAACAGGAGGGAAATTGGTCTCATGATAGAGTTTTATTCAATGATTTCCCGCTGCTTTTAACACGAGTGGAGGCTTAATTGTTACTTACCTCATTGCTGAACTCTTGTTTATCCTAGTATTTTATTGGTTTTTATTGTTACTTTATCAAATGTCCTTTTATTATTGAAGCATAGAGCACTGCTGTCTTTGACATTTTGTCTTGCATTTTTCTATCTTCTGTGATGTCGGGACGCGTTTGCCATGTCTTTTATCCTGCAAGCCAACTCTACCAGGTATAAATAAAGTAACCTTACCTCACCGTCCTGATCTACTGCCTCTCCCAGCCTGCTGTCCTGTCTACAAGCTCTGGCTCTGAATCCTGCTCTACAGCCACTTTAGCCCACTCCTCAATCCATCTTGACAAGAGTCTACAAGAGTCTCTTTTTTTGAACTGTGGACACATTTGTTTTCGTTCCCCTTTTGGATCTGCCAACGGCTTGCAAAAGCTGCTGTTGCTGTATGACGACTTTGTTTTAATAAAATCATTTAAAATGGCAACATTTCGTATCAATAAAACTTTGTTATAACACTTCATTTCATGCACTTTCATTGTGCTCCGGCAAAAAAAAAAAAAAAAAGGGTATCTGTAACTAGTACAGAGAGGCATTTGAAACTCGGCAGAAGTAGATCACAGTGATGAATTGAATGGTTTTGGTGCTTGTCTAAAGCATCAAAGCCTGACAGGGTGGGTATACAGCGAAGGAGGGTTTTGAGTACACATATCACATCACATGAGTGTTGAACATTTATGTTCACACTTTTCAAACAGTCAGCTCTCTGTTTGGCCACGTGGAGCTACTGACGTACAAGCCGCGTTAATAAAAAGATTAATTTTCTTCTTGTTTTTTGGTGCTCTCTACTGAGCCCTGGCGTGAAAATTATTACTGAAGTTAAACAACACCATAAATCCAGAGGAGGGTGCATTCATTGCCCCCAGCCCCCAATTTGCTTAGACTCAATCTTAGACGTGTCATTTAACTGTTCAGGCATTCATGGAATGGTTAAGATGAACTCTTGTTTGTCTTTCTTTCTTCACGGTTTCACAGATGCCACTTTTGTTAACACATGGGGATCTCATTTCGAACCTGTCCTACACTCAGCTTGACACCAGATTTCCACTTACTTATGGTCAGCAGGATGTCAATGTGTTTAGTTGTTGAATTCACGTATGACTCACACAGATGCAGCACATGGAGACGATGGCGAAGGATCCCAGGATTCCTGCTGTACCAACGATCCAGGTGAGACGGAGAAAGAGAATCACACCGAGGATGTTCTGCATGCAGGGCAGGTAAACTCCGATGGAAGTTCCCATTTGGGGGACCTGCGGATATAAACACACACATACACATATAGTTTTTGTTTTACTCCATGGTGCATTTAGAACATGAAGAAATTGATCTTTTTATGTTCAATGAAAAGGATCCACACTGAGTGACACTATGGGAAACTCATGTTGAATATTTTATCTTCTTTTCTGACCCACAACAACAGTTTTAGCCACAAACATGACCATGCTCTTGCTTTTACAAATCTCTATACTCTATTTACAGTATGCATCACACTGCACAAACACATATACCTCTATCTACCTCTACCTTCCCCCCCAAAAAACTGCACATACCATTTTTGAAGTTTCAAACACTTGGCCCTGTGTTTTCTCCACTGCACTCAGCTGTAAGTCTAAATGATGTGAAGTGCCTGATGCTTAAATCCAGATTGCCCACATCTTCTCTGGTGCTATTCTGTCTTTCTGTCTTGTCTCTATTTCTGCCCCTTCTCTCCCTGGTCGCAGGCGTCAGATCTCCTTTGATGCGCTCAAAAGAAAAACCACAGCCATTATTCAGTGGGTGGCTTTCAGTGAAACATCATCAATGCTTCCACACATAGACAGTCCAAAGTCCATGTTCACCCAAAGGCTCTGGCTGCTCAGTGTCAGCAACGCTATCAAGGAGGCAAATGTTGCTCTTACTGGAGCAAATTCTCAATGATTCCATACATGTAAAGCATGCACAGTCATTAATGTAGGATATTGAGAGACATGAGGATTTGGTGTTTCCACATGGGAATGCAGACCCCAGATGCAAAGATATGGCATGTTATAGCATGTGAACATACATTTTAAAAAAGTGATTTATAGCTTAGCACTCATATTTGCCATGTTGCTGTATGCTGCTGCTATTTTACCATGCTACAGTCCTCTACTGTCCTTTATTTAATCTTATCCACTCCACACTCTTGATAAAAACAGCCAGATGTAGGGGGGGGGTTCTGAGGTATGCAGCTTTCACTGTTTCTATCCCCTTTTTTATGGACTAAGAAATGCAGTAATCAGAAATCTGATATAATTCTCATATCAGACCAGTTAAATATGTCCCATGGTCCCTCTAATTAGTCACGTGTCTGCCACGAAATGCTGGCACATAATCAGTAACCGAATTATGCAGGGTATGCATAATTAGGGAGGACGTCGACTGAAATCCAACTTTGACTTTGACTTATCACACACCCAAGTCCCATGGTGTGAGAAAATGAGGAGGAGGAGGGCTGCTGCTCATTCCTGTGTGTAATAGGCCTCATGATGTGCAAAGATCAGTTTGGAATTTCAGTGTGTTTGATATAAAGAGGTACAGGTGAGGTGAAATGTGAGTGAGTGAGTGTGTGTGTGAGAGTGTGAGTCTCTAACTCAGAGAAAGTCATTTCTTCAGGTGGGTGGCAGGTAAATGAAAATGTAGATGTGGATTTAGAAAATGTCAGAGTCGATCGGTGCATCGTAAGTGTACATGCTTTGTGAACAGGCATATACATGGGCATCTTAATAGCTGATGCACCCTTTACACGGCAGGAATAAATACCACTTCATTGACTTTAGACCAGGTTTTTGCTGGTCAATGGTGCACTGCCTCAAGACAACAACGCACCAACTGGATGTGCATGTGCATGACCACACCTCATTTTACGACTGGGTGCACAGATGGGCGCAATTACATTTGACACGTACACAACTTTGGCAGTGGGCCTGATAATGACAATTGCAACGACACTTGTCATGGATTTATTTTCTGATATTTTGCCATTTTACAGAGCAAAAAGGAGCATTCATATATGCAATATTTGGTGTGTGGCCTGTTAAGCTATGTGAGCTTGGTTGTGACGTTGGGGGTCAGTTTGTGTCGTCCGTGTTCTTGTATGTTTATACAATGTTAAACTACAAAACATGCAGTATTTCAGTGTGACATACGTTGTGTATCATCAACCCAATAAAGATACATGAAAAGTTTGCTGGCTGCTTAAATAAAATCAATGCTGGTTTAAAAAAAGATGGGGTCCATACCATGACAGTGACCCTCCTGACCCCATCCTCATTCTCAGCCTCCTCGTGCTCACGAACACCCTGGGTCAGGTTGGTGTAGTTGGCCAGCTTTTTGAGAAGAGATGATACCATAGGGGTACTGTCCATTTCTTCCTGCAGACAGACAGAGAGAAATGCATGAATTATAAAAGGCATGCACAAATTGTGTTCCGTCAACACCTTAATAAAGCTGTACAGTACAACCACACTAGCACGTAATTATGTTAATACAAATGACCATTTAGAACCAAGAGGCATGACATCACTCCTGTTTAGCCTCCTTACATTGGCTCCCAGTGGGGCTGAAATATATGCAAACCCAACAAAATCATATTCTGATTATTTTGACATGTTGTGATAGAAATATAAGTTGCAGTTGTAGTGGGATTGGAGGTTTTCTTTTTTGTTGTGTTAGTTTTCTTTCATTTTATTTTGAAAAATATATTTTTTAATGTAATTGTTGCTGGGGTCTGAACCAAACAAGCATGCTCCCTTAGTTTGGAGAATAGGATTTGCAGTGTTACAGTGGCAATCTCTGTATAAATGGTACATTATAATTATTCTATGTTTGTCAGAAAATTACTGCCCCTGTGATTTGAATATTGCACTTGGCCATGTTGTGATTTCAGTCATTTTATATGAATTGTTCAGCTCCCAGTTTGTTTAGAACAGATTAAGATCGTATTAAGTTTAAGGCTCTTCAAAGATTGCTCCTTGCTATAAGTCTGATCTCTTAGGGCAACATGAGTACAGACATTGTGTTCTGACCCTGAATCATATTGCATGGTGCCATTGCCATTGTTTTTTGTGCGCCGTTTCCTTTCCTACCACAGGATGGTGGTATCATCCTGTTCTGTCTGTTTTCCCTGTTCTAAATTGAGCTGAGGATTGAATGAATCACTAATAGTGCTTCATTTAAAGCACAAGGAGCATGTGTTCTGATTTTAATAGACTTTTTTTTATTTTACTTGTATTGGCTTTTATTTCCTACTCATTTTCTTAGATGCATTTTTCTTTTCTTTTAGAATTACTACAATCCTGGACTTGGTGAGTTTTGTCTTACCTCAAACAGGGCCATGTTCTTTCCATCATAATATTGTCCTCTGTCATCGTCTGAGCTGTAGAATGGGCTGGACTCTCCCTGAATGTCATCTCCTAGTGGGATACACAGGAAACACACTCATGCTGTAAGATGTACATTATTGACAGAGCAGCAATAGAACAGACGCAGCTGGATCACCAGATACTGGTGTATCAGTACCAAATCGCATCACCTGTTGTTGCCTGCACTAGTAGCAGCGATGCGCTGTGGTAGTATTTCTAGTGTGGCTACAGCAGCATTAGTGGACATGTAATGATCATGATGATACCCTGTGAGTATTTCACAGGGTATCATCATGATTTTCACTTTGTCTTTATTAGATGAGTTTTTCTGTTTTTCTATTTCTACCAAATTGGCAGGCTAAATACAAAATCTCCTCCTAATACTTCTCGTTGAAACGTGCAGGTAAAATAAAATTCCTGGCTGTTTGTCCGAAAAGTGTACTTCAGGTCATTTCTGCTGGACTTTTGTCTCCCTCCTCTGGCAACACGAAGACTTACACTAACAGTGTGGAGCTGCTTATGGTGTTGCCGTTTGCTGTAACCCATTGAATGTCAAACTAGGGCACGGTGCTGCCCAGGGATATCTGACATCCTGGTTGAAGTACTGAATGATACACTGAAAGTGATGAACTTTGTTAAAATGAACTCCAGCCTTTTTTCCTGCCTTTTGCACAGAAATGGGCAGCGGTCATTATTTAAAGCTATTACATACTGAAGTGCCGTGGCTATCAAGAAGAAGTGTTTTGCTGAAAATTGAAAGATGACTTTTAAATGATCTTCAATGACCACCCTTTTCATTTATATATTGTTTCTTGCCTGAATGAACTGAATCTCAGACTGCTGGGTCTCTCAGCAGCGATATTTGATGTGCCCAGATTCGTGGACAGTATCAAATGCGACATAAGGAAACACCTCCTGGAGCTATAGCTGCAGAATTATGCAGGTACTTCTCTGATACAGAGCAGCATAAGTAACTGGATTCATTCTCCCCTTTCTTCAACCAAGTCATGCCACCTTCCTTTGTCTGAGGGAGAGATTTTCACTGAGATATCCATGGATGGGGCAATGAAAATTGAGAAAGCGCTGCAAGATTTCTGGATTGCCTTAATTGCCCTTGCCCAAAGTATGTGTAGAGAGCAATCTAAGACTGAAACTGTCTCCATTACAGCATTATGTGAGCCCATTCAAGCATATCCCTCTCATTAATCTGTGGTGAGGTGAAGCATGTGTTGCAGCAAATTCCTCTGCTGCCAACTCCTTTTCTCACTGAAATGTGTGTGTGTGTGCAATTTATTTATTATTCATTTATTTATGTACATGTATATATTATATATTCTTGTGTTTACTTTTTGTTCATGGAGCAGAATTACAGCCAGCAAACATGATAGAGAGATGTCCGTGAGGCTGGGAGTACTTAGCAGTGGAGTGTCTCAGGGTGCACGTCACTGTTAAAAGCTTGGGAACCACTCATCTACGGCAAAAAAAAACAACAGAAAAAAACAAAACAGTACACGTTTTCTTTCTGAGTCATGAAAGTGCTTCTTTTGTTTCACTTGTAATTTGTGGTTTTCTTTGGTATAAAACACGAAACACCAGTTGGGCTGCTGAACACGATCATGTACCAAAGTTGTGCTGCAGTGATAAGTCAAAGTCAAAGTTGGATTTCAGTCGACGTCCTCCCTAATTATGCATACCCTGCATAATTCGGTTACTGATTATGTGCCAGCATTTCGTGGCAGACACGTGACTAATTAGAGTCACAGCACAGGACAAGTTTTTAAACAGCATGTCAGCCTCTTGTTGGCAGTAAGCCCAGCCAGCCTGGCTGGGAAACAGTGCTACATGTTTACATCCTTTTCCGCTGTACAGTTGCCACAATTCCTTTACATGCACGGGGAAAAAGACATGAAGATCAAGGAAGGAGTCCACAAATAAGACTTTTCACCCAGACTCTTGAAGGTTTGTCTCATCGAGCACCTTTGTATGATTAGAAATCTCTCCTGGCCCTAGAGGATGCATGGGTATGCATGTGTATTACTTCTTATTATGTTGTGGGGACATAACTCAGTTTAACACTGTCAGAAAGAAACACGTTTAGGGTGAAAACATTGTTTAAAGTTTGGACATGGTTAAGTAAGTGTGTGTGTGTGTGTGTGTGTGTGTGTGTGTGTGTGTGTGTGTGTGTGTGTGTGTGTGTGTGTGTGTGTGTGTGTGTGTGCGTGTGAATGCCCCTATTGCTAAATATTTAATATTCCATTTCCCTCTCCTGTCATTGTTAATAGAGTCAACAGACATTTTGGCACATACTCTTCCTGGTGGAGTGTGGTGATGGTTCATAAAATAATGAAAATACATGTTTTTTCCAAGAGCTGCAAAGCAGCAGAAATATGAGATAAGACACTTGTCATAGGACCCTGCTTTGGAAAATGATGGGACTGAGATTTTATTGTTTGTACAGATATGGCATCTTGTCAAATCAGCACAGTGTGAGCTTACTGGCTATGTTTCCTTTCGAGCATCGAGTATTCTGGGACTTCCCCCTTCACTAAGAAGAATGGAAGCCCCCTTGACCTGCTAATAAAGAGATTTGTGATCATTCACAGTGGTCTGAAGGTGCATTCGAGAACTTTGTTCACTAAATCCTACCCTCTCTTTTCCTCGGGTGTGTATAGTCTGCAGGTTATGAACTTCTTTTTTAAAATACATCAATGTGAAATCAGTTGTCTCATTGATATCAGCCATGAGAAGCAAGTAATTATCGGTTCAGCATCAGATTTGAAAATGATAAAAATCAAATCTAATCAACTTTCTTTATTTTCTTGAGCAAACAAGCATTTTTTAAAGATATTATGCACAGCAGGATACTATGGTAATAATTTCTGAAGGTAAAATAATACACCTTAGGAGGTATAAAATAAAGATATTATATTACACCGTTCTGGTTCACATTTTGCCGGCCTGAAAACGTACCACTTTTTCCGGTCTCGGTTGTTTTTGTTGTTGTTTTCATAATAGACATTCAGCCCCATGCTTCATAAAGGCACAAACCATCAACCAGGGTTGCCCTTGATAATAACAACACAGTCCCACCTTCCCACCACACCAATCAAGCTGCCTTGCAAGTTCTAGCTAGTTGAGCCATGTCACACACTTCCATGCTGTGTGTGCGCGTGTTTGTAGGTGTGTAAGGAATGTGCCTGCTCAATCATACATGTACAGTTTATCAAACGTGTATGTTTTGAGACCTTTCCTTCACCCACTGCATGCTGGGATAGGATGAAGCACCTCTCACACACTGTATTCCTACCTGAGCTGAGTCCTTGTAAACTGTCAACCTCTTCGGCCCGAAAAAGTTTGCCTAAACTGACTGGTTTGCTGCCTCCTGCTGCAGCTGCACTGCTGCTGCCGCTCTCCTCATCCTCCACCGGCACTACAGTGAAGTTGGTGGGCATTTTGGATCTTCAGTTGAATGTATGGAGACTCCGGTGTCCAGTGACCGCACTCAGGAAGCCACACTGTTGAACTCTCAACCTCACTGGGAAGAAAGGAAATATCCGGAGGAATTCAAGTGGAAGACTCGGGGCCCCAGTGAAGACAGCTTGGGTTTCACCTTGACCACAACATTTCTCTCACTCCAACTCCTCTGCTGTCTTTTCTCTTAGCTGTGTGATCAGATGTCCTCTTGACTTTGGGTGAAAGAAAGTGCTGCCTCCTGCACATGAGGCAGGTCAAAGTCCTGCAGAGTTAATGTCTTCACTCTCTCCTTGTTCCTTTCTCTCCCTTCCCCCCCCCCTGCTCCAAGACTAGGGCCCCATGTGATCCCCTATTTACCATATGAATAGAGGTGGCGTCCATACATGCAGAACCCTGCAGCTCCTCCCACAACTCTGACCATCCCACTTCTCACACTCACACCTTTGTAATGTCAAAAGGTAGTGAAACAAATGGAGAAGTATCACTGCAGCATGTAAAATGTCTTCAAAATCCACACTGACTAACACACAGAAACCTGACTGCTCATATCTAGTAAAGAAAATCCACACTCTTTCTTTTCTGGTCTCTAAGCTCTGGTTGCGTTTCCTCGTCTCTCTTCAGGCTGGGAGTTTCCACCTCAGGTAAACAAAATGGGTGTTACCTTTTCTCACAATGCATTATGGGTAGCGGTGAAGTGAGAGAGCGACACCACATGCTCACATGTGCACACACACATGCCAGTGCCAGCAAAGGAAGCACCTTGGACACTAACTTTCCTCTGCATTCTCCCCGAGGGGAAACGATTAAACTAATGACAATGGGCACAAGTAAACATGAATTGTTTTCTGTTTGTGGGAATGATAGTTGTATGATAGTCTTACGTAAGGTTTTTCTCAAGTGCTTGGAAGATTATGTCAATGCAATAAGGTTTTTAGAAAACATGCTTTAGACTATTTAATTAATAATAAAAACCTTGAGAAAGTCACACATGCTTTTATTACTTTTAGGCTGGACTACTGCAGTTAGTCCAAAATGCAGCTGCTAGGCTCTTGACTCGCAATCCCGGTATCATTACACTGGTTACCTGTTCAGTTTAGGATTACTTATAAAGTTTAATTGATTGTTTTTGAATGCCTGAATGGACAAGGCCCCACTTATCTGTCAGACCTGCTACATCCTTACGTTCCACATCTCCAGCTGAGGTCACTGGACCAGCAGCTTCTATAGTTGTGCCTAGAACTAGACTGGCACCTAGGGCCGACCGGGCCTTTTCAGTGGCTGTTGTTATAGTTATAGCCAGAGTTTATTATTATTATTATTATTATTATTATTATTATTATTATTATTATTATTATTATTATTGTTATTATTATTATTATTATTATTATTATTATTATTATTATTATCTCTTCAAACTCTTTATAGAGGAATCTATATGCTTTGCTCAAGATGATAGTGTAATCTTTCCTCAGTCCATGACAACCACTTCACTTTGGATCTGAAAACTTTGCTTAACCCTAACCGCAGACTGTCTCCTGCATCTTTAAAAGAAATGGGACGTGCAGATGTTTCACCAGATGTTTGTATTTGAAAACTGTTCTTCCCAAGGCCTATTTCAAAAGCGCTGATCCATGTAGTAGTTAATATGAAATATAGTGTTCCATGAAATGTAGACAATAATAAACAGAGCTGGAATGGAATAGAAGTGAAAGCAAACATCCTTTTCGCTTAACCTCCACACACCCCTGGTACAGCTGGCCTGATGTCAGATAATGTCCCAGCCACAAAAGCCACAGTGCATAACACAAAAGAAAACTGCTATTTGTTCAGCTTTGTTTAGACTGTGATGTATAATGGAGGTGCAGATATTGTTTTCCCCTCTCTCCTCCTTCTTAAAAGGCAAAAAAGAGCTGAGTTTTAGAAAAGTTTGAATTTAATTATTATTTTTGCTGACCCTCTGAACTTCACTTTAACTATTCATTTTTTGAAAGTGGCTATTGTTGGTGTGATTCTTATTCAAATTGTGAATAACTGTAGGTTTTTTTAAAGAAATTCTAAAGCCATCAGACCTGCCCTTATGCTGCCAGCAGAGGGAGCTGTAGGCTCATGAGGCCTGAACATTTAAGCTGACGAGGAATGGAAAAGTGTGAGAGATGCTCAGTCACTGTCCAGCTTACAAGGGAAGGACATTTATAGCTTGCAGCGAATGAAAGCAATGATTCAAAGCAGAGGGATGTAACAAGCAGAGATGCATATTTCATTTGGCCTGAGGGCTTGTGACAGTCGTCTGCTGTTGAACATTCTTTCAGCAAGGCACTTAATCAATAGCTGTGTCCCAATTCAGGGGCCGCATCCATCTACATTTTCAGATGGAATGCATCACAGCGGCGTGACTAGGCTTATCCCATTCCAGAGACTCCTCCAAATGCGGCCCACAAATGCAGCCTCCTTTTCCCGGTCCGTGAAGGACGGCACGTCATATCAAAAAGGTTCATTGCGCACCAGTGATAAGGTCAAAAAACTAATAAAATTAATCTATTTAATTAATCTTTTCCCACAACTTTTACTACAACGAATCAACTCCAGCTGCTAATGTTGCTTCATTGAAAAGCATTCGATGTCTTCGAAGACCGGGTTCTTCGAAGGATGCAGCCCCTGAATTGGGATACAACCAATGTTTTGTGCTGACCCTGACCTCTGACCTCCCTGTGAAATGTATATGTAAATGCATGTTGTATGTATGCATGCTTGCTTATAGGGGTTTTTGGCATGTTTCAGAACCTCAAACCAGCAAATATTTCTTTGCTGGCGTCAGCTTATCATTGGTACGCTATCACATGGCCCATGACTGGACTGCTACAGTTTCTCCTTCATGGACAAAACTGCCATTTTATACTCCTCAGATGGCTTAAGTGTGAATGTTGAAAAAAAAAAGGGAAAGCAAGAGAGTTCGAGGTGAAATCAAATCCCTTTAGTAAACAGCAAAAAGGTCAGTGCTGACGCAGACCCGGGAACAGGCTGCCCTCCCTCAAGACTATATCCTTAAGTGGCTGGATTCTATTTGTAGCATTATATACCTGTTTACTGACTCCCCCACTCCAAAACCAGGTAGCTGCGCAAATATACTGGATGGTTTGGACGACCACTTGTGTCATCACATGGGGGATAAATTTCAACTGCTTTCACTGTGCTGTTGGACCGCAAAACGCAATATCAGGGCAAAAGGACTCATGTTTATCATGGCTGGGCTGCATTTATTCACTTCAGTATCCTGATTTCTAGCATCAGATGGGAGAATACAACTTATAATTATTAATACTGAGAGCAAATGTTCAGCGCTTTTCCCAAAAAGCAACAATACAGTGTTTAGTTTATGATGCATCGAGTATTCCACAACTTAAGCCATTGAAGAGGGTCAAACTATCGTCTGGTTAAAAATGTCTCAAAGCACTAAAAGAGCAACAGACTTTTGCTTAACAACAGCAATGGTACGCACAAACATCCTCTTAACTTCAGATACAGACAAATAAAGATGACCTAATTACATAAACAAGCAAATATGCAACTGCACACTCACAACAACTTTAACTCAGGAAAGTGTCATGCTAAGAACAGAAATGATTTGATCCCAGATGCAGATAGCAAGGGCTGAGCAGGTTCTGTTTGATAGACCCCAATGAAACCCAATGAACCCCATGAAGGCTCAAAACCAACAAAGCATTCCATGTGACAATTTAACAATTTAAATTCAACAAGGAACAAAAACAAACTGGCAAAGAATGAGGGGGACACACAGAAGCTGTGTCCCAGGGGCTGCATCCTTGAAGGACCCGGTCTATGAAGGCGTGTCCTTTGTCGATTGGGTCATTCAAAGTATTTTTATTATATTATATATTTGAGTAATGGTGTTACAATTGAAATGGTAAATATGAAGGAAATACAGGTGATGAATTTAATAGCTTTTACTCGTACGCAAATGAAACATGACATGGATGAAACTGTACACTAACAGTTATTATTTCACTCATGTGTGATCCCTTATTAAATGAGTATTTTTAAGAGTTCAATTTTCTAAAAAGTGCTGTACACACTTATAATCCTCAACCCATAATATTTTACAATTTTGGCTTTTCATTAAATAAGAAATAGGGTATTTTGGCCAAGCAGCACACTGTATAGTAGCATTGATGATCCAATACAGGGCCTACTTTGTCCTCATCCCTCATCTTTTTTTAGGGACATACCCACTCTACATACAGCGATGCCCAGAACACCCAGTAGTATTTTCATTTATTTCATCTCCCACGTTCTCAAACTCTTATTCCTTTTGGCACACACATACACAGTCTCACACACACTGGATGTCCTTTCGTCATATTGAAAAAACAAAAACAAAAATTAATGAATTTCTTAAGTATTAAGATGAAAATGGTCTAGTTGTCGGCCTGTGTACTCAGCCTGCCGTAAGCGACAGGAGGGCACCAGGCGAGCATGGCCACCAGTCAGACAACTATTTTTGGTACGAGCGGAAAGTTTCGACTGGGATTCTATGGTGGTGGGGACCAACAGCAGAGGATCAGTGGGGAAGATGAATGTCTGTGAATCTAGTGGGACTGTGGGAAACAGTGACCCTCTGCCACACTCTGCTGGCACTGGAGCTCTGCATGTGGGCAACCAACAAAACAGGAGGAGAAGGAGAGCTGCCAAGCCCATAATTTGAGTCTGGGATCAGTATGTGTGAGTGTGTGAATGTGTTCGGTGGGTAGGAGGTGTGGTGAGACCAAAAATCGCCATCATCGTGCTTTCAAGCTACAAAAACAAGTCTACAAAAATTATTTTCGTTTGTCGTTTCATACAATTTTTTTTTTTTTTTATGTCCACTCCCTGAAATAAAACAGACATGACAGATGACTCCTCCTGTATGATAGCTCCTTCAGAAGTCGTCGGGATGGATAGGGAGAAAGACGGGGTCAAAAGGAATGAAGGATGGAGGCAAATGAGAAATAAGGAGAATTTAAATTTGGGTGAACTTCCCTCCAGCTCTTCCTAGAAGACAAACGAGACACTTTCAGTCATGACTGAAAGTGTCTCGAATAAAAATGGGAATTAAAACTTCTCACAATTCTGTCAGTCAAAGGCTTATGCCATTAGAAATCAGGACAGGCAGCAGCAAGGTTAAAGATATCCTTATTACCTGCATTCAACTCACAGAATTGAGCGGTTACTGTATGCTGTCCAATCAGACTGTTTGTTAAGGGAGTCTAGGAAAACAGCATGACTGAGTGATCTGTCTCAGATATATTTCTGTCACCCATCATCACCCTCTCACTTTCTGGCGGAGTGGGTAGAGCATTGGCAGAGACTCTGCTTTCTACTAGTTTGACCTGTAAGAGAAAAAATAAAAGCAGTCCCATCTTAAAGCTTAGTACTTATAAAACATTTTTAAAAAGTATGTATATACAGTATATGAAATGTAAAATGTAAAAATTCAATATAGAAATATTTTAAAACAATCATTTACACATTCATGCAGGTTTTCAGGCTGTTTTTTGTTGTTGTTGTTTTTTTTTACATCTTAGGGGATCCTCTGAAGGAGAGCAGTCATTTATTCCATTTATTCTATTCCAGAGAACTAAATGCTGTCTCTGATCATAATGCAGGCTGTGATTACATTTCCTCTATAAACCTATTTGCTGTTGCAAATTAATTGCATCAGATGTGTCATAGGAGTTGGAAAGCCTGAAAACAGGATGTTACAAAAGTGTCAGGATTGGCAGTTTCCCTCTCCCTTCTCCCTCATGTGTTCTCTGATTTTCCACTTTTCCCCATGTTCCTGTCTGTCTCTCCCCTGTCTGTGTTTGCGTTTGTTTGTGTGACTCCAGGGCCCTGCCCCCTCCTCTCCTGCTCACAATCACCTCATCAGCTCCACCTGATCTTCAAGAAGTGTTTAAGCCCCAGTCTTTGAGTATTTGTCAGATCGTCAGTTATACTCTGTGGTAACACGGTCGACACCTTTTTCTTGACATTCAGTGATTTCTTTGGATCTGTTTCTGCTCGTTTGCTCCTGACTTTTTCCTCTCAACCACCTCCTGTTTCTCGTCCTTGAGTTGGCCTGTCAGTGATCAGATTATTGTGCCTGCCTGCCTTGCTCTCTTCCCAGTTAGTCTGATTCTTCTGGCCTGTTGGCTTAATTCATTATATTTCACATTATTTGATTCCCGTTGTTGCAAACTATTCATTAAACATTTGTTCAAACTCTTTATCCTGCCTCTTTGTACTGAGTTCTGCATTGTGGCTCCACTTTTGAGAAAAGAAAATTAATAAAAAGTTTCTGCATTTGATGCAGGAAGCTAGCTGAGTGAACTGAATGTGATTTTCCAGCACAAGTAAAAAAGAACTATGGATTGACTGCCATGAGATTCATTCATAGTCCCAAGAGAATAAATTCCAAAGACTTTGGTGATCCTCTGATTTTCTTTTAGCATCATCAGCAGGCTAAAATTAAGTGCACCCATCTGCAAACTGAATGGATATTTATGGCTCCCAGATGGAACGACTGGCTGCAGAATTTTCACTTGCCAAATTTCAATTTGAAGCAATCATGTTAGAGCTCCAAAGCTAGCATGTAGCTCAAAGCGCTGCAGTGCTTAATTTAAGCATAATGATTGCAAGGCATTGCCTTCATGAGCAGCTTGTTTGTATTGTGGAACCTCTTGCTGTCCATTTCAGTGCCCATGTAAACAGGTTAGAGCAGCCACACAGCCCACACGAGCAGCATGGCTCCAGCAGCACGTCATCCAGAGTTTTCTATTTTTCCAGCATCATGCATGCGATTCTTAGCAAAAGACGGGCTGAAAATGATCTGTTGATAGTCATATTAACATCATACCAGAGTTTGACTACAATTTTTAAGCAGCTTCATTGGCTTCCTGAGAAACTATAGAGTGAAGCAGTCCGCAGCTATAAATACACCTCAACAGACAGAAACCCAGAATCTTGGAGGTAATCACCATGTTTCACCCCCAAAACACAGCTGCTAACTATGCTAAAATAATAACACCGTCTAAATCTATGAGTGGTGGAGGGTTGAGAGGAGGAAGTGCAACCACACGCTCAAACACCAGCACACACACACATACATTACTTCTGTCTGCAGTGATTGTTAGCCCACATGCACGGTGTGTTTCTGCCCAGGAGTTAAACCACTGGGGGAGTCAGCTATAAAGCATGAGAATGATTGCCCGAGTCATATTTAGAAAGTGTCTCACTTCTTCACATGTCGGACATGAAGAACTACACATTCATCCAAAGGAGTGTGTTCGTATATAAACACGCACACACACACATGCACACACCGGTATGTTTCAGGCACAGCTGTGTCCAAATTTCAAACATATCTCAGAAACCCTCATTCTGTAATTGCTATATCCACTTGACATTTCTGTATTTTTCTGACCAACATACACAATCAAACATGTTTTAATGCTAAAACTGGCAACACAGGAGTCTGTTGTTAGGCTTACACAAATACCAGCCACGACTATTTATTCATTTGCTATGAATAGGCTCATATTCTCCCTTTCAGCTAATTGTTATGGATAAAATGTTCAAGAGCTGTAACTAGCATTATTTAAAGACTCATGACATTTAAGTGCAAAGTATACAACAAAAGTAGGGTGACTCAATTTAGTTTGAACGTTTTGAAGGTTTTGGCCCAGAGATGTTGTGGCTTGCTGAAAGAGTACGCTCTGGGTGCCCATTCAAAGAATGCAGGTTGAACTGTACTGAGTTTGACACATTAATGTCAAGGGGCAAAGTTTCCTTTCTTGTCAGGGGGCAGAGCACCTGGGCCTGTACGAGTTTAGCAAACTGTGCCATGTTTCACAGAAGACAGAAACATCTTGGAAGGCATTGTTTGATGCTGCTTTTCAATATATGTGTTGTATTAGCTTTTAATGCAGTGCTATTGATATTAAAAGTTATTGTTAGTAAGGCGTAATTTCCCATAATGCATACTGTAAATGTTCAAGGGCTAAAGCCCCAGACACACCAATCCGATATAAAAGAACTGGCGGCAACGAAGACCAAAACTCCTGTGGCCAAAAAGACCTAAAATGTTGCACTGGAACGCACAACAAATGAACCATTTTCTGCATCTGCATGAGGGGAAATAACTTCACAAGGGAAACCTTAAGACTTCCATAAGGACTGCAGATATGCAAACTATTGTAAGAATGTGGCAGCATTTTTACACCGCTCTTGCTCACCTATTAGTCATATTAGCATAGATGCTTTATTCCAGATGGCCATGTGGTTGTGAAAATATTTATGTACTGGAATGATCAAAAGCCTGCCAGTGATGGACTGCTTGGCTGAGTGGATGGCTACTTTTCTGTCTCTCTGACTGATAGTTATGCTGCTGAAGCGCTGGCTGCCTGCTCTGACTGCTGCGATAAATGGCCGATGGCCGCCTCTGCAACAGGGTCCTGTGAATTTTCCCAGCACTGCGATGCTTACCTTTTATCTTCAGAGACCAGGCTTAAACCCAGTCAACACATTTTATCTTGGTCCACAGTTTCTTTATGTAATAAACAGTCAGGGAAAATCATAGTCATATCCACTTCAGAGCCATATTGCTTATCTCCCGTGTGATGGTTAAACTGGCAAGTCTAGAGTGTAATTTATTTTAGTGTTCTTGTAGATATTTTTGTGTTCCAAATGTTTATTTTTTCATTAGGTGGTCTGCCTCGTTCTACCTTGCTCACACTGTTGTATTCTTTGTTATGACAATGGTCAAAGACTTTGGATATCAGAAACTGTGAAAGCAGGAGTGAAACAATAATCCAATTAAATCAGGCTCCTCAATGTCATCATTTTGCAGAGTAATAGTAAGCATATTTTTGTATCTCCTTAATGTGGATATATGTCTAATGTATGTGTGAGTGTGTTGGGTTCCTCATGTGTGTTAAGGGGTGACTGATAAGAACTTTCTATGTGGAGCCTGACCACACCTGTGCCCCATCCAGGTTAATCTACAGAAATGCATCCTGGGAAGATGAGAGATTGAGATCAACAAAACAAAAAGATGGCGCTAAAACAGCACAGAGTCCTGAACACTTCAACATCAGTTAACTATTTTCACTGAGATGAGAAAAATGTGATTGAAAAAACAACAACAAAAAAACACTGCAAGAACATATAAAAATGTGTTAATGCCTGAAAATATCGTGTTGATTGATCCAAAATGAGAGAAAATGAAAAACAAACCCTTTAACACAGTGCGGGTGTTGGGTTTTAGGCATTTAGGAATAGCATTAAAAAATAAATGCTTTGTTGGGTTGACTGAACTGAGAGCTATTTTGTCTTTTACTTGAAAAGTGAAGCCAACTGTTGGATAACATCTCCTCCCTGGATGTAAAACAAGCAGCTTTCTCTTCCTCTGTGTTCCCCCCACAGTTCCTGGAAACACTCACAGCTTTCTTAGAAAGAGCTTCACATGAAATCTTAATCCGGAAGTGACTTTAGGATGTTTTTGAAATGCTAATGCACAGATTCCTCAGGCTAGCTGTGTGCTGCAGGAACTGATATTAGAACAGTGTGGCCACTCAACCATATGTGTGCAAAGACTGAAAACAAGTGTAAGGAAGTATAATGTAAAGTGAGGAGCAGATATAAGCCTGTAACCTTCCAGAAATGAGAATTAGTATCCTTTGAGATTATATTCCCGAGCAGGAGAATATTGTTTAATTTTATAACACTGATCTTTGCATAGAAAGAGAAATAACACACACACAAAAAATCAAAACATTTTAATTTAATCTCCATGTATTTTAATTGTGATTCTGCCATGCATATTCCTGGCCAGCCAGGGTTCATTTATATAAATCTATAAACAAAAGCTAGAAAAATAAAAACAAACAAAAACAAAAAAACAGCGTAAAATAAAACAATATGTTACATAAACAATATTTACAAAAACATGAATACACTAAAATTATGGTGAAATGCATACAAATAAAAGCTTATATGGTTTGCAAGCAGAAACTCTTTTAACATCTACTGCTTATTGCTTGTTTGGCTTCTGACAGGCGAGGTGTTAGATTTGTACATTTAAAAGGCAAGTGTAGCAAGCATTTCAATATTATTTACAATATTATTATGTACAAAAATATACAATCAGTATTTTATTGCCTGCATTGTTGCTATACTATACATACAACTGAGATGAAAAGACATTACATATGGAGGCGTAAGTCCATGACCTGATTTATCCTACAAGTGTGTGTAATTAAACTTAAACTAAAGCATGACATCATCCATCTTCAATGTGCAAAGTTCCCCCATGAATAATCCAAGTTAAACATCTCTGCTTTACAGAAGTTTAATATGACTTGACCAACAGAGTTTAGAGAAAAAATCTGACTTTGCATTTAAAGAATTTGGAGGTTATTTAGCCAATTTTAGTTATATTTTTGTGAGACTCAAACAGCTTTTAGGTCAGTAAAAAGATTTAAAACATCTTCAAAAGTGCTGATTTTTGTATCCTGTCAACATGTAAAATGGAGTTTTTGGCAAATTATGATTTTATTGCGTCATTTTGATCATATCCATTGTTGTTTTGGGTAAAAGGGATCTGCCTGAAACAACAAACCGATACTTTGTTACTTCAGCCATAAAGGTTAAGTTTTCACATACATCTGTTGATTTGTTGGTTGTTTGCAAAAACTACTGAACCAACTTCCACTAAACTTTTGTGGAGGCATGGGGCAATGGTCAGAAACAAAACAAAAAGAAAAAAAACTTTGTTGAGAGGTGGGGGCATGGGTCAGGAAAAATAAACAGACATGTTATGTTTTGCAAATGGTCAGTACCAATGTAAATTCTTTGTTAGCAGTGCTAGGGCTAATTAAAAATGTACAGCTTAACTTATAGGTTTGGATAGTTTTATTTAAATCGAATAAGGGTTAATGAATGAATGAATGTCAGTACTAAATAGTGTTCCAAGTTGTTCCCACAAAATGAATCAAACTGACTGACTCTGTGTTTGGCTTCCCCATTATTTACTCGATGTATCTCCATATAGAGTTGATACTTAAACTTAAACTACTTTGGTAAAACCACTGATATTTGATCTGATTCACTCATGACCAAACTTTAAGAGGAAGCCTTGAGTGAAGTCATGTTGCACTTCAAGTGTCAGAGGCTGAAAAGCTGATTTACTGTAGGAATGGATGTAATTACAGGTTGTAAGATGATAATGAGTGGGTTTCTGGATGTGATGTCTACATGTTTGATGGTGCCCTGTCCTTTGAGAGGGGTTTTTCAGATGACTGCAAACACTCTGAAGGCTTTCCCACCTGTTGGGTTCACTAAGCTGGAAGAGAAGAAGCAGGGAGAGAACAGAGATGTGGGTTCATGCATGTTGTCACAGCAAGTGCACAGATTTTAACTTAATACCAAATAAAATTGTAAAAGTTTATAAAATGATCTTAGTTCTTAGTTCAAATTCTACAGAAGGATGCTCCAGACAGCAGGTTGAACCCAGAACCTTCTTGCTGTGAGGGGACAGTGCTAACTACAACACCGTGCCACCACCACTGTTCATAAATACTTAGCAGTTCATCTTTTAGAAACTATACCTCTCTGAAGTGATGCCATTCTGGTAACTTCCACTGTACTGGTTCCTTTTGTCCACAGGCATCACATCGAGGTATCCTCCTGACTCATTCTGGATAACTCCAGCATGAATGGCTGCTCGGCAGATACTGGATTTCTGAAAAGAAAGAAAAAACAGGCCAGTACTTGTTAAGATTGTTAAGATATATATATCTTTTATAATAAAAAATCTTATATCTTTTATAATATAAAAGAAACACTACTAAGAAGAATTTTCCCTGTTTTCCCTGTTTACTACAGAATAATGCAGAGGCTGTTTGGTGGCTGATGTCAACATTTATCATTATCATGAAATCAACACAATTCAAATGGTCTCTCTAATGTGGAGAAACAGAGAAGATGATGCCTTTTTAAGACTGGGTTGTTATGCAGTATAGGTATAATGATGCAAATACTAGCTGAACACTAGGACACAGTTTTGCTCCTTGAAACAGGAATAAGGACCTTTTCACAGCACACAGTTTGAAAAGTGTTATTAATAATCGACACAAAGGGTGTTTCAGGGTCCTGGTAGAATGAATGTTGGCTCTCTAGTATGGAGCATAGCCATAATTATTATTATTAGTCATACTTGTGCTTTTCCTCCAATAATAAATAAACTTTTTTGCTGGGAAAAATGTCAGTGTGGGCCAATAAGGTTTTTCTTAGCAGACATGGCAACCCATATGTAACTCACAGCATCAATCAAGGTTAGATTTCATTTAATCGTTACTGTTTTAAGTCTCTGATATTGTGCATGTTGATATGACATGCAGCAGTGATGGTATGGCTTCCTTGGAATCAACCCAACATTAACCTTTTTTTTGCATATGTGCTTTACTGGCTATAAGCCAAAATATCTGCCATGAAAATTAATTAATGACAATGAGGCAAGAACTCACATCTGAGTAGAATTTTGTCCCAATGACTCGGGCTCCACTGACACGCAGACAGTTCCTGGGACAGTACAACCTGAAGAGAAAGCCAGAGCTCACTTTAGGTCAATGGATATTTTCGGTGCAAACAAACAGGTAACCTTAGTCAAGATACAAATGGCATATGTAACTAGGATCATCAGTTTGTGGTTGTATGCCTCTGCACAGCAGTCAAGTTGTAGTTTACATGCATGTTTGTCCAGACACATATAATGTACACAAGACTTTGAAGGAATGTAATGAAAGATAGCAATAGTAGTTTTTGGCAAAAATATTGACATGTATGATTCCATGGAAAATCCATGCTGTGTTCAAAGCAGCATCTTACCTGGGACAGTGTCGTACCGGTTTCTTGAAAGGGCAGAAAAGTGCCACAGCGGTGTCACATGTTACTGCCTTGACTGGGAGAAAATAAGACCCCAAAATCAAAATTAATATATATAATAGACAACATGTTACTGTATATGTATGTGTAAAGTATAAATGACTGTACAGTCCTTACCAGGCACAGACTCTACTTTAAAAGAATTGGCACTCCTGTTTTTGCTGTGAATTTAAAGAAAACTGCGTGAAGTGATGGTCTGTGCTGCAGTTTACCTCCACTAAAGAGGTTATGTTTATACCTGTGTCAGGTTTACACAAAAACTACTGAACTAATATTATTGAAACTTTGTGGAAGAATGGGCCATGGAGCCGACAAGAACTCGTTATATTTTGAAGAAGATCTGGATAAAGAGGGCATTGAATAAAAAAATAAAAAAATATATTCCTTATTTCTCAGAATATAATCCATGAATTGTGATGTAAAAATTACACCTATTTATGGTGGTGATGGATATGAGTATGTATAGTGTGGTGCAGAGCCAGATAATAATCTGCTGGATCAAAAATATTGGTGTTAAAATGTAGCCTTTATAAATGTAATTTAAAAAACAATATTTTTACATTGTTTTTTATGTCTACTCCCTGCTAGGTTTTATGGAAATAAATCATTTATGTTGTTCAAAAACTCAATGTACTGTATGTGTCTTGGCTGGTCATTTGTTTTATAAAAACTAAATACAGGGACTGATCCATACCCAATTGACTGGATACCATTCTTGTATGACTTGGTAAATTGTTGTTTTCTGCCCAGTCTGGTCACATCCAGCCATCCTCCATCGTTGTCAATAACACCAGCGTGTAACCCAGCTCCACACACACTGGATTGCTGCAGTAAGATACAAAATCATGCATGCATATATAGGGTCAGTAAACCATATGCACATTTAATATAAAGTAAGCTAGTAACCAGACTCTATTGCTTACTTCCAGGCTCTGATTACAGCATCTAATTATACAGTAAACCATAAAATATGATAAGCATGTAACTGTCATTAATGATCATTTACCATGTCATAATATCCAGTCCCAACAACCTTTCCAGGCCTATGAAGGCAGCCAGGTAGACACTCATATCTATGGACAGGAAGATCAGAATAGAGAAGAACATATTGGTTCTGGTGCTTTTAATACAGCCACATAACATCATCTTGATATATAGGTATAATTCTTTTTTTTTCTCCAGAAAATAAGAAATGATCAAATTCTATCTAAACATCAAATGCTCTGCATGTATATATTTGAAATATTTTACCTGTTACAGGTCGTTCCCTTGCACTGATCTCTCAGTTTAGTCTCACAGTCGACCATTTGGCCTAAAATAAGAAATAAACAAGAGCTTTTCACAACCTGTTTTTTTTTATTAAAAAAATAAAAAATAAAAAATAAACAAACAAAAGAAAGAAGGTTTTAAAATAGGATTAACACATATTCTCAACGCTGCACCTTTCAGAGAGATCAAGTATTTTTGGGAGCAGTCCTTACACATCTGCTCTGTGCTGATGACCTTGTTTCTCTCTAGGTTGTCATTGGGGGAGGGGTTTGGTGTCTGGGCCCTGGGCTGGGGCTCCCTGTCCCTTACTGGTTCAGGTTCAGGTTCAATGTAGTTGGTCTCCTCAATCTCAGGAGCTGGACGCCTGTCAACACCCCCATCTAAAAACACGAGTATCACATTGTCATTTTATAGATGTTATCATTTTCTTGCATTGAACTTGTCTCAAAATCATAATAGGAATCATTTTATGAGGAAGTCCTACAATATAATCTTGACATGACAAAGCATGGCAAGACAGGGAGGGGAAATATCCATGATGTAGCAGAAAGAACTATGTGAGGACATAAAGCATGAAAGAAAACCACAACTCACCTTTGTAACAAAGATTGTCCCTGCAGCCTCCACCATAGCTGGCTGGACAGGCAGAACAGGGAGTTCCATATTTGTAGGGAGCATGACCCCACCAGTTTCCCCTGAAAAAACAATTAGAACAGGGACGCTGTCACTACTAAGAAGGTTTGTGCTATTTGAGTCAGTTGAATGTTTTTATGAGCAATAGACACAGATCCACGATTGAAACCATTTTAATTTTGTGTGTGTATTTTTGGCAAATCATTAAGTGAAAAGGTGAAAAGAAAAAATGCATTGTTAAAGAAACTGAAAAGAAAAAAAATCCTGGATTGGCCTTTTTATCTGGGTTTGCACGAAAATGTAATGGTGTCTAATCTGGCCATAGACCCATCCTCCCACCAGGTTTGATGGAAACCTGTTCTGCAGTTTTTGTGTAATCCTGCAGACAAACCAACCAATCAACAAGCAAATGGACACGTGTTAAAACATTGCCTCTATGGCGGAAGTAATAGAAGTCCAAAGGTCATAATGTCATAATATGCAAAATGTTACAATAGTTCATAGTCACTGACCGAAATGCTGTATTTGACGAGCTGAGAGTCAAAACACATAAACATAAACTGGTATGGAAACAAGCAAAGACGTACGGTGGAGAGTAGTTGCAGACCAGATAGACAGCTTTAGCCCAGATCATTCCCCACACGTTCATGTTGTAACACACGTTGATGGCACAGCCAATACGATTGCTAGTCGCCCACACCAACTGGAAAGTGAAATACAAACACACAAAGTAAAACGTTCAGTGGTCCTGTCTGCTTGTGGCTGAATTTTCAAAAGACAGCAGTCATTAAATGTTAGCATCACAGCTATATTTATATTATTTCTTGGCTCTCACAGTAAATATAATTAAAGGTTTAGAAGTGGGAAGATGGGCCTTGTTTAAAACAAACATATCTGACAAAGAAAAGAACTCACATATTAAATAATATATGTAAAATACCAATAAACATCCTCCACACAAGTGCTTTTTATACATTTTAGCAGCTTAAGTCCCTTCTAATCCGCCAGTTTATCTATAAACACCTGTTAGGTTACTGTTTAATAATACAAATGTTATATATATTTTTAAATATCACATATTAATATTGACTTTATTTTAATGAAAGAGCATGACATGTTTAAGTGACATAAACCCATTAAGACATGGAAATCAAAAGGTCCTTACTTGGGTGTAGTGAGTACAAACAGGTCCTGAACATCTCAATGGACAGTGTGGGTTACACTCCTGAGAGTAGGGATAGCTGTAGTACCTCACCTCATCATACCAGGCCTGGACATGGTAGGTAGGGGGCCGGTCCCTAAAGTCAGACAAAAAATCTTATACTGTATACTTTAATTTGAATGCCAAAAAACATGTGACATTAAATTATATAGAAAGAATGTTTAAAAAATTAATAAATCATATGAAATCACATCTAATGATTTTAACATCTACATAAGCAGATAAACTTGTTAAAGCATCCATAAGCAAGGTGCTTCACCTGAAGCAACTTCATAAGAAGCTCAACAAACTTTTTTCTTTCTTTTCTTTTTTTCTTTTTTAAAATTCAACCCCCATTTTATATTAAGGTTTCGTTAATCCACCACTTATCCCTTATCCTAACCTGGCCTAGGGCCTAAATTTACATAAGGCCTCCATGCCCGAACTCACAGACTTCACCACTGCTGACCCAAAAGCACAATAAAAAGTCAGCTACGGTAGCTCAAAACCATCTACATAAGCCACAGACGTTTTGGGATGCTGTTTCTGTGGAGTGATGAAATGAAACTGTAATTTTTCGGGCCTATGGAGCAGCAGCGTGTCTGGAGAAGGAAGAATGAAGCATATGCTGAAAAGAACAGTACATGGTGGTGGCTTGGTGATGCTCTGAGGCTGCTTTGCTTCCTCGGGCACTGGAAAACTGCAGCGTGTAGAGGATAAGATGGATTCCATCAAGTATCAGGAGATCCTACAAAAAAAAACAACTCTCGCCATCAGTGAGGAGGCTGAAGCTTGGGCATCATTGGATGTTCCAACAGGACAAAAGTAGCGTTTTGTGTTATATTTGGGGAAGAACAGTTGCAATGCCTGTTGTATTGAGCTATTTAAACTGTTGTTGGTTTTTGCAAACAGCTGATAAAAAAGTATATTTTGCCAATAAACCTAATATTCAATGAGGGTTGAATACTTTTGCTTCCAGCTGTAGATCTAAGAACAGCAGAATACATCCATTCAGGATTTGTTGTGATGCTTTGAAGGAATTGTGACAAAAGACATTTGTATGAAAACAGTATTATTCTTATCATATACACATGTGCAAAATATAAACGACACACACTCCCCTCCGCTTCTTTGCACATACACACCTGCCCCAGTGCGCTCCGAGGTTTTGACCTATTTGTGTCAACATGTGGCTTGGTCCATGTTCCCATCGGCAGGTATGTGCCCAGTGCTCTGCACTCCTCTCTAACTCATAATCCCAAACCTGGGGAGCACACACAGACACACACACATTATTTGCCCCTGGAAAGATGAACTTAGAAGGTAATATCTGAAGGTCATCCAAGGTACGAGCTAATATTTTTTTCAGTTGCCAGCTAAAGAATTCAGTTTGGTTACTTTAGTTTTGGCTTGAGCTCCAGGTTTACGTCAATGAGTGTTTTTTCTGTCCTGTGACAGATGTTTGCAGACATGAAACGCCACTCTGGATTACCTTCACTTTTGAAGTTGGCTAATTAGCCACTTACCTAATTGGAGCTTTAACTGCTACTCATTACATTTTTCTGATATCTCATCTTTCTCTTTAAGGGAAATAAACCACCGTACATTCCGCAAAAATCTCATTAGAATAACCTTACAAACACAAAGAAAATTAACCCTGACAGATGCCCCTTCTCTTTATTTTAAAGTGCAGTGGTTGTATGCATGCTCCTCGCAAATTTAACACAGCACAGTCAAAAGTAGGCCACTCCTATTGAATACACACATTGGCTCTCTTACAAACAGACACATACATGAGAGAGAAGGGAAACACCACCACCACATCAACTTGCAGCTTTGTGCTACTATTCAATGTGGGTTTTTTCACAGCTTGTTTCCAGTAAGTGTTGGTCTCATAAAACAAGCTGTGAGAGAAAACACTGACAAAAAGCTACCAAAACAGAGAGCCTCTGTCTAAAGCATGATATCATCTTTACCGTAAAAAGTTGAGAGAGTTTAACTCAGTTGAACTCAAAATGCTTGAAAAATGTTACGACAAAGTTAATCTACTCTTTACTAATTGACTTTGTTGGCAAGGGAGAAGAAAGGGTGCAGTGTGCTCTGCTGTTGGCATACTTAAACTACAACTATTGCGCGTCAAAACTAATAGGATAATGCTGAAATGTGGTGTTGTAACTGCTCTGACTGACCAACATAATGTGTTCCATATGTTTGGTAAGGCTAACACACTGTGCACACTGTTGCCCATTCACTGTGTTGCTGCTTTCTGTTCAGGCCTGATTGGGTAAGTGTGATATTGGCTCCCTTACTTCTCTGGTCACAATCCAGCTGTGGCTGTGATACCAACACTGGGGTGATTTTATATTCTAACCTCCTGCATGGTTCCCATATCATGCAACTGTTGGTGATTTTATCTTTATTCAACTTTGGTAATAAAAAGCTGCATGAAATTATCTTTCCATTAGCTTCAGTTAAAGTGAATGGGGACAGTGCAAACATTTGCAGGCCTTAAGCATGATGCAAACTTTACTGGGTGTGCAAGGGGCTGCACTGGTGGAAGCATGTTGCTTCTGCTACCATTAACCCTTATGAATGTAATCTAGGATGGCAGGTTTTAATAAGGGCATACCAGGACACTTTGTTATACTATGAGGATTATCATGGAAGTTACCATGGCTACAATTATTTTATTCTCAGTTTCCATTGATTGGAACGGTAAAATTGCCAAAGTGTCTAATTTGTCTTAAAACACACACACATGAGACCAAGTAGTTTTGTTGTTGTTGTTGTTGTTGTTGTTTTTTGCTTTACCTAAAACCAAACCTTAACAATAGCAGTAGCATCATAGAAATACATCATATAATTAGTTTTTTTTAAAGATCATGTGACTTATGGATCGCTTTTGGAAGAAAAACCATTTGATTCTAAAACCATACTTTTTTATGCTTCAAAATGGGTTTGTCAGACTGTCAAACAGCATTTAACTCCACCTGTTTGATACCTTTCTGAACTTTGGGGAATCTGACAATGTCTGTTACTTTCCAAAATAAACAAATGGACAAGCACTTCAATTGTATGCAGCAAAAAGCCAGGTGTACAGAGGTAAGTAAGTATGCAGGAAATGAACTTCTCTTAAACTCTGTTTTTTCAATTCTTCACTTAACATTGAGACCTTTTTGAAGTGTAAAACTCAGCCTAACATCATAGATGCCTTCCCTCTTTGTTCACTCATGTCTTTCCCCTCTATATGACTGCATGAGGTTTCAACCTGTCTTTGAGTGGGTAACAGGTAAAAACTACCACTGACGGATAGCAGACTCCAGTCACGTAAGTCTCAAACTGTCCTGTGGCTAAAACATTTGGAAAACGAGCTAAAATATAAGTGTTTTTTACGGTGACCGACCAAGGCAAATGCCTTCTTCTGACGAAGCCTCTCTCATTATTTAGTGACTATAACGTTAGCTGTTTTTGCAATTTTTTTATCGTGCCCGTCCGGATGTGTGCATCACTTTTAAGTGTCCTCTGGAAACACATCCGTTGTGTTGTGGCTTTTGCAGCGCATTTTCCGAATGTGTTGTGTTGTGGTATTTGTGGCTCCAAATGCTGCCCATGAGTTGTCAAATTAATATAGATGTTTTCATAATTTGCTTGAGTTTTGTCTATTTGCATGTGCTTTCTTAAGTTGCAGCGCATTTGCCCCTGTGGGCCACCGTAAAAAACACTTTCAGACGCACATTCAGACAACGCCTTGTAGAATCTAGTTTATTTGAAGCATATTGCACCCATAACTCTTCTTATTGGGTAACCTGCATAGCCCATGTGTCACTATTTTTACAAATTAGAATGAAATTCCAGGTCAGAATGAAGTTTTCAGTGCAAACAATCTGCAGCGGATACTAATGATCTCTGCCAGATCATTATTCCCTCCACGTTCTTGTTATTCTTCGCCCTCAATTATCCAGCAGAGAGGAAGATGAACTGCCCGCTAGCCTTTTGAGAAGGGTCACAGTAACAACTACCAATCTGCTTTTGCATTCCAAAGAGCATTAAGTGCCCAAAATACAGAGCTGCTTCCAGCCATCTGCCAGGACCACCTCTGCTATAGAGCTAAGTGCAAGATGTGTTCTGTTATTCAATTTACAGAGAATGTTCAGGGTAACTCTTTGCAATAAAAATATTGAGGAACAAAAAAGGAAGCCATCCTTGGCTTTTGGAATTCAATGCATGCAAAATGCTCGGTGCAAATGTTGGCAATTCAACCGATATAAAAAGGTGTTGTGATTATGGAAACATTTAAAGAGGTCTGTATTTTCAGGAAAATCTGCTCGACAAGAAATTGCATGCTTTCCATTAACGGACGCAACAGTGCTTTAAAAGCATTTACTGAGTGGCTTTTGTTTGAAATTAGGGAGTCAAAGTTGCAAAGAAATTGTAGCTTCTTTGGCCTCCAAATCCTGCAATCTGAAAACCACAAACTTGGCCCTCATCAGTCCCTGGCCTTGCCACATCATTATCATCAGTAATAGTATCCCTTGCTAAAGAAACACTGGATTAGTATGCATAACATACATTTACACGACCATAACCCGCCCTTCAAACAGCGGGGCTCGACATGTTTGAAATAGATTCACCGCTGTGGCACCCAAAATGAGATGCGTGGAGGATCAAATAAAAGATAACATGAGCCTCGACAAGGGTTTGAGTGAGCTCTGATGTACGGGGAGAGGGAGGTGGAGGAAGAGTGAAAGTGGAGAAGGCTGAAGAAAAGCCTAAGACAAAGCTTGTGAAGCTGAAGATCAACAAATCAAAAGAGCAAGGCATGGAGAAATTGAGTGATGGAGTACACGGGACAGGAAGAGGGAGGCAGGGCAGGATGGTTGAGGTAGAGCGGAGGACAACACTGCGAGGGGAAGATGGATATGGGCCAGGGTCAGTGAGGGCGAGGAAGCAGAGGGCAGAGAGCAAGCCAGATGGTGGATTTGGCCTCTGGATCTTGTTCTGCACGTCTTGACTCCCCTGCTATGCTGTCTTTAGCTGACACTGCTACAGTGGAGGAGTCAGCAGTGCTTTCCCCTGAGACGGAAATGTGAGTTTATGTGATATTGAATCTTAGATTTATTTGTCTGTCAAGCTTTCGGTTTCAGCATGGGACAAATGCAGTTTACATCGATAACTGTGAGAAATTTATCATCAAAAACTTTGAGTAATGTGGAAATACCAGGTTCTTGGTTTCAAACAGAAAAAAAAATGACTGATTTAACTATTCCTTCATGGCTTATAAGCTAAAAGACTGACGCTTTGTCTGCGCAAAGGTCATTTTTAACAGGTGATATTCTGTGCGACTTTTACGTTGTCCATTCAAAGAGGGGACTATTGAGGCTTTACTATGCCTTGCCGTTCTATATAAAAGGTACAAATATGGAATGGTGACGTGGTTTTGTGCAGATGCACATTGAAAAGGACATTCAAAGGACTCGTCCTGTGAAGGTACAAAGATAGGCTGGACCAGAGGTATCAGCAAAATACAGGAGAACTATAGACACCACATGGGAAAGCAAAATCGTCCGACCTCTGAGATTATCCAGTTTATTTGCTTTGAATATTTCCAGGCTTCAATCAGTGGTGCTGTGGTAGCTGAAGCAGCTAAAGAGGGTCAGGAAGTGTTCGCTGTAGCAGTGAAGACAGCTTAAGGGCACCTGTTTCTGCATGCACCACCACCACAACCCTATATGAATGCTAAACTTACATACTTGTTGCTATTTTCGCACAGTATGTTGTCACTTTTTACTTTACAACAGAAGAGGCTCTCAGGGCTAATCACTGTATTTGCAGAATGTTAGTGCCAGTGCACCAGGCCCACAATGACAACACTGTCTGAGGCTTCTATGTAAAGATCTCTTCCTGTCCTTACCCTTGTGTTATGGAGCACTGCTCCTGATGCTGAGCAACACTGACGATTGGAGTTGATTAGTTGATAAGAAGTGCTTGTGTGTGTTTGATTTACAGCTAAAAAGACACAACTCTAAAAACTCTTAAAGGGCAGATTGTCACTTTCCTTAGAGTGCAAAGCTTCAACGTGTTGAAATGTAGTTTGTTTTTGAATGCAAATTACAAGTTACTTCCTGTAATTTGTAAAGTAATCCATTGGACTACAAAAAGAGCTAAACTCATCTGAATACGTTTGGATTACCACAAATTAAACTATGAAAATATTACACCTTATACTATAAAAATGGATGTAGCCACAACACAATACAGAGTTGAATTATTTTGAATGATAAGACTGTCTTAAATGTAAAAAGACAGGAAGTTGTGTCTCCAGCACTGACCATGTACTCCATGTTGGAGGCAGGAGGGTAGACCTGACCTCGAAGCTTGTTGTGCAAGTCCAGGATGAGGTGCATGTCAGCCTCGCTGATGGCTCTCTTCCCTCTTGACCTGACCCGCCACCACTCCTCATCTTTGTCCCTGTACTTGTCGAGGATGGACTCGAGTTGTGTGGAGTTGGATAGGACCATGGCCAGGACAGTCTGGGTCAAACACAAGAACAAGCTTGCTGCCCTAACCCAGCCCAGGAAAGGAAGAGAGCTCTTCATAGTGGAGACAATTCTGCTGCTGTATGAAGAATATGTCTGCAACACAGAGGGTGCATGTTTAAGTACAGTGAGTTTGAATTTCAGCTTCATTCATTTCCTCCACCAAGGAGGATAACTGATCAGTTTGGCTTGTTTGTTTGTGAACAAGATTAACTGCCTCACAGATTTTCATGAAATTTGGTGGGAGGGTTGGGCTTGTGGCAGGGAAAAACCTACTGACTTTTGGATCCGGACAAAGAGGCAGATGCAGGATTTTTTTTTCACTTTCTTTACATAAAGAGATTTTTTGGCTTTTTGGCTGTTTTCGTTATATACACACCTCCACGCAGTTGTTAATAAATTAATGCATATAATGCATATAATGATATGGCACTTAAAAAGTAATAAAACAACATGGACAGTGCAACTCCAGGTTAAACAGCAGCTTTATGGCAGTGTGCATTATTTCTCTCCCTTCTTATCAATTTTGCTATATGGCATCTTTTACTGGAGCCTAAAGACTCATTGAATCCATCGTCTGTCGCTGTTTAACAATGCTGTAATTATAAGGGGGCTCGGAGCAGTGAGCCTAAGGTCTCAGCGGTCTGAGTGCATCTGCAGGTCACTGCATCACTACACACAGTAGGGCCAGTGTAAACTGACTTTTCACACGTTATGCTACAGAGGAGGAGATTAAGTGCACATGCGTGAGTTACTGTACTACATGCCAGAATGCACTGCAGGATGGCTTGCAGCAGTTTAATTACTTGACTTATTCTTTTAATGATTCATTCAAAAGGTAAAATCCTGCAGTGAGATAAGATTGCTCTAGAAACACGTTCTAAATAATAATGAACTTATATTGGATGATATGCCATTTTACCTTTAAATTCTGCCTGTTGATCAAAATATCTTCAGGTCCCAAGACGATTTGAGGTTAGTGCAGAGGCAAATTTTCAATCCAGAGATCCTTTAATTTCATCCATATACCAAATGAGCTCAGGCAGTCGGTTAACTTTCAAACTGTTGTACATCCACAATAGAAGAGAGCACAGAAATGTCTATAGGTACCTGTTGAATTCCTCAGGCTGTTCACTGCGCTAATGGCTCCATGCGCTGCTGCTCAGTTTGCGTTTATATGCCAAATGTGCGCTTAGCAACGCGCATCGTAGAGCAACACTCCTCCACGAACCCTGCCCTCCCATACCACACCCCCACCCAACACAAACACACACACACAGGGGCCGGCAGGGATCTGTTGGAACTCCAGGTCCATCTATTTGAGGAGGCACCTGATCGGAGTAGAAGTGACGTGAGAGTAAACTTGTGGATGTTATGAGAGAAGCCCACTCATACAAAAACTACACACTTTGCTTTTTCCAAATTTTTGTTTGACAGGATGACACGGTCAAAACTAGTTATTGGTCGCTTAAAATAGGCCACAGGTTTAAGATACAGGATCTGCTGTGTTGGGGAGTGCGTAATTAAACTAATACTTTAATTACATTGCGTAGTAGCTTGCTGGTAGTTAAACTAAATTGATATGATGTTTAAGGCCCTTTCCAAAAAAGTTGGGACGCTGTGTAAAATGTAAATAGAAACAAACTGTGACGATTTTCAAAACATTGAAACCCCATATTTTATATAAAATAGCACCAAGATAACATTTCAAATGTTGAAAATGAGAAATTTCATTGTTTTTTTGAAAAATGATATGCCCATTTTGAATTTGATGCCAGCAACACGTTTCAAAAAAAGTTGGGACAGTGGCAACAAAAGATAGTAAAGTTGTGAAATGCTAAAATAAAACACCTGGTGAAACATCTGAAAATTAATTAGGT
The DNA here is from genome assembly GCA_037577475.1 of Chaunax sp. Z400. Taxonomy (NCBI): domain Eukaryota; kingdom Metazoa; phylum Chordata; class Actinopteri; order Lophiiformes; family Chaunacidae; genus Chaunax; species Chaunax sp. Z400. Next base: position 10,617,167 of record CM075198.1, on the reverse strand, counting down.
TTACTGGCAACAGGTAAGTAACATGATTGGGTATAAAAAAGAGCATCCCAGAGAGTCATCTCTGAAGTAAAGATGGGGAGGGGTTCACTACTCTGTGAAAGATTGCTTGGCAAATAGTGCAACAATTTAAGAAAAATGTTTCTCAATGTAAAATTGCAAAGAATTTGGGGATTTCATCGTCTACAGTAACAATATCATTGAAAGATTCAGGGAATCATAAAGAGATCTCTATATGCAAGGGACAAGGATGAAAACCAGTATTAGATGGCCGTGATCTTCAGGCCCTCACGACACTGCATTAAAAACAGACAGGATTCTGTAGTGGACATCACTGCATTAAAAACAGACAGGATTCTGTAGTGGACATCACTGCATTAAAAACAGACAGGATTCTGTAGAGGACATCACTGCATTAAAAACAGACAGGATTCTGTAGTGGACATCACTACATTAAAAACAGACAGGATTCTGTAGTGGACATCACTGCATTAAAAACAGACTGGATTCTGCAGTGGACATCACTGCATTAAAAACAGACAGGATTCTGTAGTGGACATCACTGCATTAAAAACAGACAGGATTCTTTAGTGGACATCACTGCATTAAAAACAGACAGGATTCTGTAGTGGACATTACTGCATTAAAAACAGACAGGATACTGTAGTGGACATCACTGCATTAAAACCAGACAGGATTCTGTAGTGGACATCACTGCATTAAAAACAGACAGGATTCTGTAGTGGACATCACTGCATTAAAAACAGACAGGATTCTGTAGTGGACATCACTGCATTAAAAACAGACAGGATTCTTTAGTGGACATCACTGCATTAAAAACAGACAGGATTCTGTAGTGGACATTACTGCATTAAAAACAGACAGGATACTGTAGTGGACATCACTGCATTAAAAACAGACAGGATTCTGTAGTGGACATCACTGCATTAAAAACAGACAGGATTCTGTAGAGGACATCACTGCATTAAAAACAGACAGGATTCTGTAGTGGACATCACTGCATTAAAAACAGACAGGATTCTGTAGTGGACATCACTGCATTAAAAACAGACAGGATTCTTTAGTGGACATCACTGCATTAAAAACAGACAGGATTCTGTAGAGGACATCACTGCATTAAAAACAGACAGGATTCTGTAGTGGACATCACTGCATTAAAAACAGACAGGATTCTGTAGTGGACATCACTGCATTAAAAACAGACAGGATTCTGTAGTGGACATCACTGCATTAAAAACAGACAGGATTCTGTAGTGGACATCACTGCATTAAAAACAGACAGGATTCTGTAGTGGACATCACTACATTAAAATCAGACAGGACTCTGTAGTGGACATCACTACATTAAAATCAGACAGGACTCTGTAGTGGACATCACTGCATTAAAAACAGACAGGATTCTGTAGTGGACATCACTGCATTAAAAACAGACAGGATTCTTTAGTGGACATCACTGCATTAAAAACAGACAGGATTCTGTAGAGGACATCACTGCATTAAAAACAGACAGGATTCTGTAGTGGACATCACTGCATTAAAAACAGACAGGATTCTGTAGTGGACATCACTGCATTAAAAACAGACAGGATTCTGTAGTGGACATCACTGCATTAAAAACAGACAGGATTCTGTAGTGGACATCACTGCATTAAAAACAGACAGGATTCTGTAGTGGACATCACTGCATTAAAAACAGACAGGATTCTGTACATCTTCTGGACATCACTGCATTAAAAACAGACAGGATTCTGTAGTGGACATCACTACATTAAAAGCAGACAGGATTCTGTAGTGGACATCACTGCATTAAAAACAGACAGGATTCTGTAGCACTGCATTAAAAACAGACAGGATTCTGTAGTGGACATCACTGCATTAAAAACAGACAGGATTCTGTAGTGGACATCACTGCATTAAAAACAGATAGGATTCTGTAGTGGACATCACTGCATTAAAAACAGACAGGATTCTGTAGCACTGCATTAAAAACAGACAGGATTCTGTAGTGGACATCACTGTATTAAAAACAGGCAGGTTTCTGTAGTGGACATCACTGTATTAAAAACAGGCAGGTTTCTGTAGTGGACATCACATCCAGCTTGCTATCAGCGCACAGTTTAAAAGCCATTATCCCTGATGGTATGGGGCAGCATTAGTGCACATGGCATGGGTAACCTGCACATCTGTGAAGGCAACTTTAATGCTGAACCATATACAAGTTTTGGATCAACACATGCTGCCAAGTAGACAACATCTTTTTCAGGGAAGGCCTGGCTTATTTCAGCAAGACAATGTCAAACAACATTCTGCAGGTATTACAACAGCATGGCTCCATAGTTAAACAGTCCAGGTGATAAACTGGTTTGCCTGCAGTCACGACTTGTCACTCATTGAAAATGTTTGGCGCATTATGAAACGTAAAATACGACAAACGAGACGCCGAACTCTTGAGCAGCTGAAATCCTCCATCAGGCAGGAATGGGAAAATTGGTCTCCTCCTAAATTAGCCCTAAGTACTGATTATTTCTGTTTATTTACAAATATTATGAGAAGGTGTAATGTGCTATTTTAGTAGTTAACTGAGTAATCCTGCTTGTGCCAACCTGGACTGTGGTTCCTGGAAGTCAGTCTGACAGATGGTTAATGATAAATGGACTGTACTTATACAGGGCTTTTCTTATATGAATGATCACTCAAAGTACAACACAAGCCAGCATTCACCATTCACACACACACACACACACACACACATTGGTATATGACATTGGTATCTTAAAATGCTTTCAAAGTAGCTTCCCAAACACTGCATGTCTGAGGACTTATAAGGAGGTCCATATAAGGCCCCTATAATGCCTTTAAGAATGACTGGGGATTAAGAAATAAACTTGAAAATAAATCAAATAAATATATATACAGTAATTTACAATACTGTATATACGTTTAGTATCCAGAAGGGGTTGCTATATCTTCTACTCATACCTGATACCTCCTTGATATATAATATTAACAAACAATCACGCATCCAAGTCATGAGCATCTTTGAGTGGTTTGCTCTTTTTCTTGAGGGCTGAACTTCCTTGATATCACATAAGCGTTTTTTTGCTGTTTGACAGAATGACAGCAGCAGGGTGGCCAGTATTTCACTGCGACACAATGACAAAGCGCTGACTCATGTGCCTTTATGTGCAACATTTCTGACAGTTTGTGGGCTAGGTGTATGTGTGTGTATGTGTTTGGTGTGCATGCACACACTCTCTCTGCTTTCTCTAGTCTACTGTACCTGTCCATCAGCACAAAATGCACTGATTCTTTAAAATTTGCATCGAGGTGCAAAACAAGATGAAGGGAATGATAAAAATAATGCAAATAAAAGTAAATAAATAAATAAATAAAGAAGTAAATAAGTAAATAAATAAATAAATAAATAAAAGTAAATAAAAGTAATTGAGTGACAATGAAAAAGTAATAAGTTATACTGTAAATAAATAACAAAAAAAATCAACAAAAATAGATGTTTTTGTTGATCAGGTTGTTTGATCTCTTCTACATTTATCTGCTGCCCCCTCTTGGAGAAAGATGAGATTTCAGTCAAGAACCACTTTGGTCTTCATCAAGCCATCATCGCACCAGTGACATTTGAGCTGAGTGAAGCAAGCCAGCAGTCTTGCCCATCACCTTGAAATCTTAAATGAGTTTAAGACATGAAAACCTCCAACACCTCCTCCTGTAGCTGCTGTAGCTGATGTCCGAGGAAAAAAACACGACCACAGGAATCGATCTCTGGTCATGTCCATGATATTTTCCAGCTTATTGCTGTAACCATGACACCCGTTTGGTTGGCATTAATTTCTGACTAAAATTAGGTTCAAGAGTTATTTTGAACTTCTACTCTAACTCTCAACATTAATGCGAGCTTTTCACAAAATATTGAACTGTTTTGAGAATTTGTCGAGTTGCTGGTAATCCAAAGTTAATACACAGTCACAGATGTGCATATCTGTCTGCTGGGAATATTTCATGTAGCTTCCAGTCATTTGTCCTGAGGTCACACTAAAAGTAAACTGTCATTATGTTTGTTGAGCTTGATCACATACCCTTATCACTGTTGGGTAAATGCTATTATTGACAATGACCACAACAGTTCTGTGCATGCATTGACACTCAAATTGTTGCACTTTTGCTCAGTTGTCAGATGGTGCAAAAAAATAAATAAAAAAAAGTGCAAAAAAATAAATAAAAAAAAGTGCAAAAAGTGGCTCTGGTAAGAGGGCATGAATTGCAACATGCAGAGAAAACTCAAATAATGAAAATCAAGTAAAAATCTGTATCTCATGTATGAATATGTTTGGAAATCAGACATGCATTTGTAAGTGTAAAGTTCACCTTCTACAGACTAGCAGGTGTGGTTATGTTTGTGTTGTGAAATGTTTGTATGTCACTTTTTGTTTTCTGTTCCCTCCTAATGTTAGCATGCTAATAAGCTAAACCAAGACATGTTGACATTTGCCTGGCAGCTAAATGTTTAATTGTCATGCATATGATAAGTACATCTTAACAAAGACGTTAGCAGGGATGTAGATGCTTGTTGCATTACTGTTCCAGTATTTCTTTATTATTTTTTGCATGAATATATTAATCAGTAGATGAATAACATACAAAAAATATTTAGTGAATACATAGTGACAATCTATATAAGTTATACTGTAAATAAAAATATTTTTTCTCTTACTCTGACTCTTAAAGCACTATACTTTTACAATATATCTATATACACAGAAATGCATGCCAGTATACCCAAAATCCACACATATACATGCCTACATATACATTAAGATGGTAGCAATGTCTTAAATATGAAACGTAATTGCATGCAAACATGCATTCTTACACAAACATTAAAGCTAGAGTTGGTAATGTGTTATAGACACATTTTTTGTTATATTGTTAACATTCTCCTTAAATCCAAACAGCAATCAATAAAAGAAATGCTGTGACAAAAAGAAAAGAAAAGAAAATCTGTTACAGTATAGGACTTACAGGCCTTTAATAAGCCCAATCATTTCATTTGGCCCTAATGAAGTGAGTTGATGACCTTCCTGCCTGTCTACGTGCCTGCTTTGCTTTGGCAAAATAAACACCATATCAAACACTAGTGCAAAATGCAGACTCATGCAGTGACATATGATGGGAAGCTGGAAAATGATTAACGAATTTGAAGTCATGAACCCTTTGTGACTTTATTTGTGATGTCCAGGGACAGACTATCAGACACACACAGGGTAAGCAGTGTTGTGTAGTTTAAACCTCTCTGCAGACGTCAGTAATAGTCAAATCTCTGACTTACAAATTCTCGTAAAGATGGGGAATATTTTCTGCCCACCTCCAGACATAGCCAGTCTGGCTTCTATTGCTCGAGACATCTGCCCTTTCCCAAACTACAACCCCACTCCTCTTTTTGTCGACATGCTGTCCACCAACTCTTCACTTCACCTGAGGAACCACTACGAAGCAGTGCAGTCCTCCCTGAACCCAAAGCAGCTGGAGGACTTCACTCAGGGCCTGAGGACCACTTTTGGTAGGGATGGCAATGTCACTCTTGGTGGGGTAGGGGTTGTGGCCCTGTCCCTGGCTGTGCTGTTTGACACCCTTGCCAGACAAGTCAGAGGAGAGTGGGTGTCAGAGTCAGGGCCTATTCCAGGTTTGTTTGTCAAAGATCCTAGAGGGTACTACCCACCGCAGGTTTACACGATCAGCGAGTACCTGAGGCTGGTACCCCACATTGCAAACAACCCAAAGAGAATGAAACAGGAGACGGAAAGGTAGGTACTGCAATGTGTATTTGTGTACATGTGCCCTATAAAATAACCTTGCCATTACTGAATGTGTGTAACTCTGTGTCAGCTTGTGTGGTTTCATTGTCTCTTTATCTCATGAAGGTACCACAAGCAGTTGATGACTGAGGACCAGACATTACAGATAAAGGAAGGCGTCACGATGATCAATGCCTTTCTGAGTCACGGGTTCGAAGTCAGTTTGCAGAATCACTACAAACTCATCAAAAATGCTACGGCAAAAGAATTGTTCACCCCTGATCAAAGATGGCCTGAAGATATTATCATAACCTTCAACTGTGACACAGAGACAGCTAACAAAGACTTTTTGGCTGAACTGCAAAAGTCTGATGAGCATACCCGAGAAACTATGCAGACGCTTTCAAAAAATGAAAATGCATTGCTGCAGGAGGTTGCCAGGGCAGAAATCACAATTGCAATGTTTCTCTTCAGATGTCCATTTGGTTTAGCTGACCAAAGGGGAGACTTTGACCTGAGGGCCAATGCGCTTGGAAAATGGCCAGAGTAGTTCACTGGTAGAATCGATCGATGAATTACTGTCTGCATGTCATTTGTAATTATCAGTGGTTTCAAAATTCAGGAAATCACCAGTAAACTCTGAATGTGATATTTACATCAATACTGTATGTCCAGTGGATTCTTCAATGTATCAATAAATTTACATTACAAGTCATGACCCTCTATCCTGTGTTCAGAAAGTGAAAAAAAGACAAATGTCACAAGTAATAAGTACTGGAAGTCTATTTTGGTTCACCTCTTCATTCCAAACTACCAGCATTAGGCAATAACCTTTTCTACAAAGTTAAAGTTGAACAAGTTCAAACTAAAACATAATTCAATAAATGATTTAACATAATCTGCTGTGGAAAGATTTAACAACCATCGGTAACACTGTAGTTCATCTTGTTTTGCTACTCACCAGAAGCCAAACAGAATAAAGGAACCATATAAGGGACTGTTCAACCATTTCCACTATGCCATATTTCAGTATTTTAATACAATATATAATGTAACATATATTATATAACCCTCCTCTTGATTGAGAAGCTTGCATGTTTAGCTGTCATCTGAGCATCATCAAGACCTCCCAATATTGGATTAGCCCCATGGGAACAGCAACAGGGAAACACGGTGATGTTTCTCATCAAATCACCTTTACTGGACACGTCACTGCAAACACACATATAAAAGTGAGTTTGTCCAAAGATTGGCAATCAGTCATTAACTGCATTTTGTACCATGTAGAGATAAAATAGACCATAAAATCACACAAGCTAATATACAGTACACAGATTCAAAAATGGCAAACTGATGTTATAGGGCACATGTACACAAACACACATTTCAGCACATTCTGGTGGGATTGTTTGTAATACAGGGGACCAGCCACAGGCACTCACTGACTGTGTAACCCAGCAGTGGGTCATGGAGGACTGTTTACTGGTGTGTTGTGGTGTCTCATTTGAAGTGAAGAGTTGATGGATGGATGCATGGTGATGAATGCATGTTGATGAAAAGAGGAATTAACTATGAAAAGTGTCTGAAAGGTTTGAACTTCAACACTGATTGATCTGTGGCTACTCCCGTCTCGCTCTCAGAGTTCCATAAAAAAATCAGTTGTACATGTCTATGTGCTTTGGCAAGTTGACCACCGGGACAAACATAGTGGGAGACATACAGTGACTCAGTCACCTTCGAAATGAAGCAAGTAAATCATTCATTTCACATTTGACTTCATGATCGCAGACTGACTTTATTTGTAATGTCCAATAACAGCCTCTCAGACACACACTGAGCAAGCAGCGCTGTGGTTTAAATCTTTCTGCGGAGTTTAATAGTCAGATCTCTGGCTAACACATTTCTATCCTATGGGGTTCGTTCTCTGCCCTGCTATGGGCATAGCAAGTCTGGCTTCCGTTGCTCGAGACATCTGCCCTTTCCCAAACTACAACCCCACTCCTCTTTTTGTCAACATGCTGTCCACCAACTCTTCACTTCACCTGAGGAACCAGTACGAAGCAGTGCAGTCCTCCCTAGACCCAAAGCAGCTGGAGGACTTCACTCAGGGCCTGAGGACCACTTTTGGTAGGGATGGCAATGTCACTCTTGGTGGGGTAGGGGTTGTGGCCCTGTCCCTGGCTGTGCTGTTTGACACCCTTGCCAGACAAGTCAGAGGAGAGTGGGTGTCAGAGTCAGGGCCTATTCCAGGTTTGTTTGTCAAAGATCCTAGAGGGTACTACCCACCGCAGGTTTACACGATCAGCGAGTACCTGAGGCTGGTACCCCACATTGCAAACAACCCAAAGAGAATGAAACAGGAGATGGAGAGGTAGGTACTGCAATGTGTATTTATGTACATGTGCCCTATAAAATAACCTTGCCATTACTGAATGTGTGTAACTCTGTGTCAGCTTGTGTGGTTTCATTGTCTCTTTATCTCATGAAGGTACCACAAGCAGTTGATGACTGAGGACCAGTCTTTGGACAAATTGGGAGAAAACCACACATTACCAGTAAAGGAGGACATCACAGCTTTCAACTTGCTTCTGAGTCATATATTTGGAATCAGTTTGAAGATTCACCACCTCCGCATTAAAGATGCTACGGAAAATGAATTGTTCACACCTGATAGAAGACCACCAAAAGATGTTATCTTTAGCTACAACTGTGACTCAGTGAAAGCTAGCAAAGACTTTTTAGATGAAGTGCAAAAGTCTGATGAGAGCCCCCATGAAGATTTTAAAAGACTCATGTCAAATGTATCAAAGACATGGCTACATGAGGTTGCCAAACTAGAATTTTTAGACGCCATGGTCAAGCTTTCATGTGCATTTTTTGATATCGATTCAATGATTGCTCAAAGGGAAGATTTTGACCTGAAGGCAAATGCACTCGGAAATTGGGAATAGTTCACTGGCCAGTTTTTCCAAATATAGCTGAAAAGAAAAGGAGTGAAAGTTTATACACAAATGAAGTCAAACTTATACTCAAATAGATCAAGATCAGATATATAAAATGGAACATGAAACTTGTGGCATGCATGACACCAGATTAATGTTTGATAACGTGTGTATACAGTACATATCACACAGGGATAACCAGGCAACATGAGACAATGATATAATATCATTAAATACATATATTATATACATTCAGTATACAACAATATCATTATTAGTTGTCTAATAATAGATTGGTTAATAATAAAATGTTATGATAATACCATTATAATGTCATTATCACCATCATTAGACTGTCTACTTCCTGTGTGTTTCATGTCTCTCCAGTCTGATTGTCTTCCCAGCCCTGATTGGTGTCACCTGTGTCTCGTTATCCTCTCCTCTTTCCTATTTAATCACTGTGTCCCACTTCCCCACTTCACCACCACTTCCTTCTGGCTTAATGCATTTTGAGGCCACACGGATTCTTCCATTCTTTGCCATAGATGTATCTTGCATTCATCTTAACCTGTTCTGTCCTGTTGAAATAAAATACTGAAATTGGTACAAAATTCAAAATAGCAAAAGGCACAACTAGTTATCATGATTAATATGTGTGTAAACCGATGAACCTAGTGTGTATTGTTTGCGAGAGATTCTCCAGACAAAATAATGATTACAGAGAGACAGATGAACATGCTGATGACGACATGTTGCCCCCTCTTGGAGAAAGATGAGATTTCAGTCAAGAACCACTTTGGTCTTCATCCAGCCATCATCGCACCAGTGACATTTGAGCTGAGTGAAGCAAGCCAGCAGTCTTGCCCATCACCTTGAAATCTTAAATGAGTTTAAGACATGAAAACCTCCAACACCTCCTCCTGTAGCTGCTGCAGCTGATGTCCGAGGAAAAAAACACGACCACAGGAATCGATCTCCGGTCATGTCCATGATATTTTCCAGCTGATTGCTGTAACCATGACACCCGTTTGGTTGGCATTAATTTCTGACTAAAATTAGGTTCAAGAGTTATTTTGAACTTCTACTCTAACTCTCAACATTAATGCGAGCTTTTCACAAAATATTGAACTGTTTTGAGAATTTGTCGAGTTGCTGGTAATCCAAAGTTAATACACAGTCACAGATGTGCATATCTGTCTGCTGGGAATATTTCATGTAGCTTCCAGTCATTTGTCCTGAGGTCACACTAAAAGTAAACTGTCATTATGTTTGTTGAGCTTGATCACATACCCTTATCACTGTTGGGTAAATGCTATTATTGACAATGACCACAACAGTTCTGTGCATGCATTGACACTCAAATTGTTGCACTTTTGCTCAGTTGTCAGATGGTGCAAAAAAAAAAAAAAAAAAAAGTGGCTCTGGTCAGAGGGCATGAATTGCAACATGCAGAGAAAACTCAAATAATGAAAATCAAGTAAAAATCTGTATCTCATGTATGAATATGTTTGGAAATCAGACATGCATTTGTAAGTGTAAAGTTCACCTTCTACAGACTAGCAGGTGTGGTTATGTTTGTGTTGTGAAATGTTTGTATGTCACTTTTTGTTTTCTGTTCCCTCCTAATGTTAGCATGCTAACAAGCTAAACCAAGACATGTTGACATTTGCCTGCCAGTTAAATGTTTAATTGTCATGCATATGATAAGTACATCTTAACAAAGACGTTAGCAGGGATGTAGATGCTTGTTGCATTACTGTTCCAGTATTTCTTTATTATTTTTTGCATGAATATATTAATCAGTAGATGAATAACATACAAAAAATATTTAGTGAATACATAGTGACAATCTATATAAGTTATACTGTAAATAAAAATATTTTTTCTCTTACTCTGACTCTTAAAGCACTATACTTTTACAATATATCTATATACACAGAAATGCATGCCAGTATACCCAAAATCCACACATATACATGCCTACATATACATTAAGATGGTAGCAATGTCTTAAATATGAAACGTAATTGCATGCAAACATGCATTCTTACACAAACATTAAAGCTAGAGTTGGTAATGTGTTATAGACACATTTTTTGTTATATTGTTAACATTCTCCTTAAATCCAAACAACAATCAATAAAAGAAATGCTGTGACAAAAAAAAAGAAAAGAAAATCTGTTACAGTATAGGACTTACAGGCCTTTAATAAGCCCAATCATTTCATTTGGCCCTAATGAAGTGAGTTGATGACCTTCCTGCCTGTCTACGTGCCTGCTTTGCTTTGGCAAAATAAACACCATATCAAACACTAGTGCAAAATGCAGACTCATGCAGTGACATATGATGGGAAGCTGGAAAATGATTAACGAATTTGAAGTCATGAACCCTTTGCGACTTTATTTGTGATGTCCAGGGACAGACTATCAGACACACACAGGGTAAGCAGTGTTGTGTAGTTTAAACCTCTCTGCAGACGTCAGTAATAGTCAAATCTCTGACTTACAAATTCTCGTAAAGATGGGGAATATTTTCTGCCCACCTCCAGACATAGCCAGTCTGGCTTCTATTGCTCGAGACATCTGCCCTTTCCCAAACTACAGCCCCACTCCTCTTTTTGTCAACATGCTGTCCACCAACTCTTCACTTCACCTGAGGAACCACTACGAAGCAGTGCAGTCCTCCCTGAACCCAAAGCAGCTGGAGGACTTCACTCAGGGCCTGAGGACCACTTTTGGTAGGGATGGCAATGTCACTCTTGGTGGGGTAGGGGTTGTGGCCCTGTCCCTGGCTGTGCTGTTTGACACCCTTGCCAGACAAGTCAGAGGAGAGTGGGTGTCAGAGTCAGGGCCTATTCCAGGTTTGTTTGTCAAAGATCCTAGAGGGTACTACCCACCGCAGGTTTACACGATCAGCGAGTACCTGAGGCTGGTACCCCACATTGCAAACAACCCAAAGAGAATGAAACAGGAGATGGAAAGGTAGGTACTGCAATGTGTATTTGTGTACATGTGCCCTATAAAATAACCTTGCCATTACTGAATGTGTGTAACTCTGTGTCAGCTTGTGTGGTTTCATTGTCTCTTTATCTCATGAAGGTACCACAAGCAGTTGATGACTGAGGACCAGACATTACAGATAAAGGAAGGCGTCACGATGATCAATGTCATTCTGAGTCACATGTTCAAAGTCAGTTTGCAGAATCACTACAAACTCATCAAAAATGCTACGGAAAAAGAATTGTTCACCCCTGATAAAAGATGGCCTGACAAAATTATCATTACCTTCAACTGTGACACAGAGACAGCTAACAAAGACTTTTTGGCTGAACTGCAAAAGTCTGATGAGCATACCCGAGAAACTATGCAGATGTTTTTAAAAAATGAAAATGCATTGCTGCAGGAGGTTGCCAGGGCAGAAATCGCAATTGCAATGTTTCTCATCACATGTCCATTTGGTTCAGCTGACCAAAGGGGAGACTTTGACCTGAGGGCCAATGCGGTTGGAAAATGGCCAGAGTAGTTCACTGGTAGAATCGATCGATGAATTACTGTCTGCATGTCATTTGTAATTATCAGTGGTTTCAAAATTCAGGAAATCACCAGTAAACTCTGAATGTGATATTTACATCAATACTGTATGTCCAGTGGATTCTTCAGTGTATCAATAAATTTACATTACAAGTCATGACCCTCTATCCTGTGTTCAGAAAGTGAAAAAAAGACAAATGTCACAAGTAATAAGTACTGGAAGTCTATTTTGGTTCACCTCTTCATTCCAAACTACCAGCATTAGGCAATAACCTTTTCTACAAAGTTAAAGTTGAACAAGTTCAAACTAAAACATAATTCAATAAATGATTTAACATAATCTGCTGTGGAAAGATTTAACAACCATCGGTAACACTGTAGTTCATCTTGTTTTGCTACTCACCAGAAGCCAAACAGAATAAAGGAACCATATAAGGGACTGTTCAACCATTTCCACTATGCCATATTTCAGTATTTTAATACAATATATAATGTAACATATATTATATAACCCTCCTCTTGATTGAGAAGCTTGCATGTTTAGCTGTCATCTGAGCATCATCAAGACCTCCCAATATTGGATTAGCCCCATGGGAACAGCAACAGGGAAACACGGTGATGTTTCTTATCAAATCACCTTTACTGGACACGTCACTGCAAACACACATATAAAAGTGAGTTTGTCCAAAGATTGGCAATCAGTCATTAACTGCATTTTGTACCATGTAGAGATAAAATAGACCATAAAATCACACAAGCTAATATACAGTACACAGATTCAAAAATGGCAAACTGATGTTATAGGGCACATGTACACAAACACACATTTCAGCACATTCTGGTGGCATTGTTTGTAATACAGGGGACCAGCCACAGGCACTCACTGACTGTGTAACCCAGCAGTGGGTCATGGAGGACTGTTTACTGGTGTGTTGTGGTGTCTCATTTGAAGTGAAGAGTTGATGGATGGATGCATGGTGATGAATGCATGTTGATGAAAAGAGGAATTAACTATGAAAAGTGTCTGAAAGGTTTGAACTTCAACACTGATTGATCTGTGGCTACTCCCGTCTCGCTCTCAGAGTTCCATAAAAAAATCAATGTACATGTCTATGTGCTTTGGCAAGTTGACCACCGGGACAAACATAGTGGTAGACATACAGTGACTCAGTTACCTTTGAAATGAAGCAAGTAAATCATTCATTTCACATTTGACTTCATGATCGCAGGCTGACTTTATTTGTAATGTCCAATAACAGCCTCTCAGACACACACTGAGCAAGCAGCGCTGTGGTTTAAATCTTTCTGCGGAGTTTAATAGTCAGATCTCTGGCTAACACATTTCTATCCAATGGGGTTCGTTCTCTGCCCTGCTATGGGCATAGCTAGTCTGGCTTCTGTTGCTCGAGACATCTGCCCTTTCCCAAACTACAACCCCACTCCTCTTTTTGTCAACATGCTGTCCACCAACTCTTCACTTCACCTGAGGAACCACTATGAAGCAGTGCAGTCCTCCCTAGACCCAAAGCAGCTGGAGGACTTCACTCAGGGCCTGAGGACCACTTTTGGTAGGGATGGCAATGTCACTCTTGGTGGGGTAGGGGTTGTGGCCCTGTCCCTGGCTGTGCTGTTTGACACCCTTGCCAGACAAGTCAGAGGAGAGTGGGTGTCAGAGTCAGGGCCTATTCCAGGTTTGTTTGTCAAAGATCCTAGAGGGTACTACCCACCGCAGGTTTACACGATCAGCGAGTACCTGAGGCTGGTACCCCACATTGCAAACAACCCAAAGAGAATGAAACAGGAGATGGAGAGGTAGGTACTGCAATGTGTATTTATGTACATGTGCCCTATAAAATAACCTTGCCATTACTGAATGTGTGTAACTCTGTGTCAGCTTGTGTGGTTTCATTGTCTCTTTATCTCATGAAGGTACCACAAGCAGTTGATGACTGAGGACCAGTCTTTGGACAAATTGGGAGAAAACCACACATTACCAGTAAAGGAGGACATCACAGCTTTCAACTTGCTTCTGAGTCATATATTTGGAATCAGTTTGAAGATTCACCACCTCCGCATTAAAGATGCTACGGAAAATGAATTGTTCACACCTGATAGAAGACCACCAAAAGATGTTATCTTTAGCTACAACTGTGACTCAGTGAAAGCTAGCAAAGACTTTTTAGATGAAGTGCAAAAGTCTGATGAGAGCCCCCATGAAGATTTTAAAAGACTCATGTCAAATGTATCAAAGACATGGCTACATGAGGTTGGCAAACTAGAATTTTTAGACGCCATGGTCAAGCTTTCATGTGCATTTTTTGATATCGATTCAATGATTGCTCAAAGGGAAGATTTTGACCTGAAGGCAAATGCACTCGGAAATTGGGAATAGTTCACTGGCCAATTTTTCCAAATATAGCTGAAAAGAAAAGGAGTGAAAGTTTATACACAAATGAAGTCAAACTTATACTCAAATAGATCAAGATCAGATATATAAAATGGAACATGAAACTTGTGGCATGCATGACACCAGATTGATGTTTGATAACGTGTGTATACAGTACATATCACACAGGGATAACCAGGCAACATGAGACAATGATATAATATCATTAAATACATATATTATATACATTCAGTATACAACAATATCATTATTAGTTGTCTAATAATAGATTGGTTAATAATAAAATGTTATGATAATACCATTATAATGTCATTATCACCATCATTAGACTGTCTACTTCCTGTGTGTTTCATGTCTCTCCAGTCTGATTGTCTTCCCAGCCCTGATTGGTGTCACCTGTGTCTCGTTATCCTCTCCTCTTTCCTATTTAATCACTGTGTCCCACTTCCCCACTTCACCACCACTTCCTTCTGGCTTAATGAATTTGGGGGCCACACGGATTCTTCCATTCTTTGCCATAGATGTATCTTGCATTCATCTTAACCTGTTCTGTCCTGTTGAAATAAAATACTGAAATTGGTACAAAATTCAAAATAGCAAAAGGCACAACTAGTTATCATGATTAATATGTGTGTAAACCGATGAACCTAGTGTGTATTGTTTGCGAGAGATTCTCCAGACAAAATAATGATTACAGAGAGACAGATGAACATGCTGATGACGACATGCTGATGTCGTTTTATGTCAGGAGCCATGATATTAATGTAATACTGCAGGTGCAACTCTGCTGCATAATAAGAATTTTTTTATGCTTAAAGTATATTTTGCCGAACATTTCACCTTAATATTTTGAATAGAGAACTTACTTGCCGAGGAGTATTTTTACATCGTATTGCTACTTTTACTTAATTTTTCCCACGACAGGAGCACAGCCACTGTGCATACAGTACAATACAAATGGGTTAAATTGCATTCTTGATTTACCTAAAACATTTACAATAACTTAAAAAACAAAAAAACAATTAAAATAACTGTCAGTTTCCTCAGTCCAATTTAAACGGTAGCAGCTTTGTGAATGAGTGTATATTTTCTGATGGGATTAATGCTGCCTAAAGGTGGAGCAAAAATCGTGAAGGTTTGTGGCAGACGGGAGTGTAATCCTTTAAGCTCTCTGGGAGACAGAGAGACAGGGATGGAAATGTTGAAGTCTTTAATCTTAGTTTTGATGCATTTTGTAAAGAACCGATCGCTGAACAATATTTTTCCCCAATTATTGGATGTTTAGTAAGGACTGTTTGATGGCAATATTTGAGAGAGCGTTACCCATCCTCAGGGAACAGAAATGGTGCACAAACTTCTGCTTCTGCTGCTGATCGGTAAGTTTACAGCTGCAAGCAGCTTCAATAATGTAGATGGTTTTTTGTAGATGCATCAAATTTGATGCCTTTCTGAAGACAATATTATTAAACATAGGTTAATAATCCTGTAACCTGCATTATGTTTTTATGAGGGGCTTCTCCCCACTGGTGTGAATAGATATTCCAACAGTCTTTTATGTTGTTGTTTTTTGTACAAGACTTTATATTAAGTTTAATCACTTGTCTGGCAAATCATAAATCACATTCTTTAATCGCCTCTCTTCTCTCAGCTGTTACAGCAAGCCCTGAGCTGTCAGGTGCCTCAACCAAAACAAAAGCTCAAGGTATCTTATCACGTTGCAAGTCACTGTTCATTCATCACTGTTAACCATTCTGAGATTTGGATATTTGCTGCCCATCAATAGAGAAGAGTGTTAAATATAGATTACTTTTTGGATATTAGTAATTGTGAACCTGTGAAACAGAAAATTAATGATAATCAAAGAATTGGATCATTTCCAAAGTAAAAAAGGGAAAAATGGGAGGGTTTATTGTTTTTTTTATTATTATTATTGATCATTGTAAGTTGATTATATCTGAATTGTGGGCCATAAATCATTAAATACTTCGCCTTGATCTTTGGGATATTGTGCACTGTGTTTTTCACTATTTTCTAACATTTCACAGACTAAAACACAAACAAAATTAATGGAAATAAACTACTTTTCTCATTTCTGAGTCTTTTTGGGGGAAAAATTAAAATAAGGCAATTCCATCTTGATGTTTACTGTTTTTCATCAGTCGGGTCGAACTGCTCTAAAGTTAATCGAATTTTGATTTACCCTTCCTCAAAACTTTGTTTCATATTAGACCTACATGCATACACAGAAGACACGAATAGTGTCTGTGTGTGCAGGATTTAAAGTGAATTGACTAACTGAACTGTCAGGCTAGTTGACTTAAACTGAGCCTAACTTTAACTGTTTCCAGTGAAAAACAACTCCGGTGTGACACCAGCGGGGCAATGTGGGACCTGGGTAAAGGAACCTGATGGAGGGTATTTCACCTCACCTAACTACCCTGAGAAATACCCACCTGAGAGAGAATGTGTTTACATTATAGAAGGTGAGCCTTTCATCCTTTTCTTTTTAGCCTTTTCACCTCTTCTGCTCTTATCTCACAACCTCTCCTTCTCCTCCAGCCTCTCCGCGGCAGTGCATCGACTTATTCTTTGATGACAAGTATTCCATAGAGCCATCCTGGGACTGCAAGTTTGACCACATCGAGGTCCGCGATGGGCCCTTTGGTTTCTCGTCCCTAATCGGTCGCTACTGTGGGCAGGAAAGCCCAGCATATGTCCGCTCCAGTGGGAGGTACTTGTACATCAAGTTTGTGGCTGATGGTGAACTGGAGGCCACTGGTTTCTCTGCTCGGTATAACTTCACACAAGGTTGGTGATTACAAAGTAAAATGAATAAAGTAAAATGAATACACTAACGCGTGATTAATCTGGAAACCTTAACATGCTCGTTTTTCTTAAATGCAAATTAATCAAATCACCAAGTTTGTCTGGCATGGATTGTTGAAGAGACAAGTCCTGGTGTGTTGAACAAGTCCCATCAAACTCACAATGCATCGGCAGCGCATTCTGATTGGTGCAGGTTTTTTACCTTTTAAGCAAAAGGGAATGCCACAACCCTCATTCTCCGTTTTGCTTGGTTATATAACTGCAGTTTCAGAAATATTAGCATCTTTCTACAGCATAGAGAGCCCAGTTTGATGACAAGATTATCTTTTCAGTGCTAAAGTAGTTTTTAAGGTCTAAACTAAACTGCTTCACTGCTTAAGCTGCAACATAATCAACAAAATTAATCTGTTGCCTGATAACACTATTGTAAAGGTTTAGTGTGGGCTAGGCACAAAAAACACTTAGGTAAGAATGATGAGACGTGGTGGTGTTTTTTAGGAAGTGTTTGTGGGGAGTTAAATCTAACTTTTTTTTCCCCACATAATTTTGCATATGTGCTACATTGTTGTCATTGAATTCTAACAGCTACAGCTATGTCTGGCTCAGGGGAAGCCGGGTAGTGATGCTTAGAGTATTACTATATTATAGTATTACCAAGGCTCTAAGCCTTGGGCTCCTTTCCTTGGCACTCTCTCCCAATCCAGCACCCTGCTGTGACTTTGACATTGTCGGCTTCCTCTTTCACACATCTTGCTGATCATGTAGTCCAATTAAAATACACAGTAACACACATTTGCATGCACACTGAACTTTCCACTCTCATAATGTAATGCACTTGAATAAGATGAATAACTGTAATCCTTAAATTACATTAAGGGATGTGTGGCAATTTACAATGTATGCTACTTTTTAATTGTGCATGTGACATCAAACAGTTGCACATTGCCTTTTTAATAGTAGTCAGGTGGCATGCTGATGGGAATGTATTCTCATTTCCATCTGCAGAGACAACAGCTGACAAGGAAAGAGGAAGGGACTGTTTTTTCCAACACGCACATAACCACACATGCACACACACACACACACACACACACACACACACACACACACACACACACACACACACACACACACACACAGACAGGCACTTGTTCCCTCTGTCACACACACACCAGTTAATGGAAGCTTGTCTTCAGGGGAACACAGCTTGTCAGCGCTGAGCCGCAGTAGCAGCTTAAGGGAGTCCAAGGCAGAGGATTTATTACCAGCAGATTTTATAGGCCACCTACACAGATGAGGAGCAAACATTAATCTGCGTCTCTCTCTCCATCGAGCCATCTTTTTTCTTTCTTTCTTCTTTCTTTCTTTCTTTGTTCTATTATTTCTAAAAACAACAGACACAGTTCCTGTCTTATGTTCCTGTACTGTCACCCTATTTTCCAGTGTTAACATCTTACTTAGTATATTTTTAGTTTCAGAAAATGCAACACTTGAGCAAACCGTTTTTCACTTAAAAAGAAAAAAAAAAAGGTCCCCTAAATGTGAACTATCTCTATAAGGAGATGCTTTTCATTATTGGCACATCAGGAGAAGTTGTTTTTCTTCTGTTTACATCAAACGTACATACATAACGTACATACATTTAACGAACATCTCGTGCCAAAGGCTAATCTCCTGTCTAATTCCACTCATCACTAGCGGCAGGAGAGAATTAAGTCACTCACATACACACATGCTAACATACTCTTTTTACAAATACACTCTACATTGACTGAGACTTTTATTTCAATCATTTCTGTTTAAACAGCCCTATTAGGATCACATAATTCTGCTCTGACAATTTTGTGTGTTTTTATACATTAGTGAGCAATGCAAAAGTGCATGAGCACAATCAGGGGCGAATGCACCAATAATGCATTGCATCGACTTACAGCACCATGACATCACATGCGACTGCTATCTACCCTGTTTAAAGGTCTGATAAAGGTCAGCATTTGGAGGTGATTCAGATCATCATCTGGATCCAGAATGCTTTTTAAAAGAGTCTTTGCCATTGTGGGATAGGGGCAAGATTTGTGCTTCTAACCACATGGATAATGCCTACAATGCTTTGACAGAAATGACACTATGGAATCCCCATAAGATCTACCAGACATCAAAGTCTGATCTGGATCTAAGTAATATTCTTGGTGATCCAGAATTTTAGATTTATAGGACACACGGCAAATGCAGCTGTGAGATAACAAATAATTATGCTAAAATTTTCAACTAATATCAAATTGTTCAGGTAGGTGTCAAATTTGACCTACATTATCTTTGAAGGGTATTGGGAAATAAAGGCCTTTGAACTTCCTTATACCAGACTGGTTGAAGTGATAAATTAAACATCTAAAGATCAAATATCTTACAAATCCTGTTTTTGATTCCATGTAATTTCACTAAAGAGATAAATATATTTCTGTTGTATTAATCCTTCCATTGTTCTTCTTTGCACCATTTAGACTAATATTAGGAAAGGATTTATATAAGCCACCCTATATCTTGCCTTTCTCTCATCTTTGCATTTTTTTCCCATTAAGTATAAGGGAATGCACTGTTGTAACACACAAAACACACACACAATATATAATGAATATGAATAATCTGGAAATGCCTGAAGCAGATACAGTGGTAAGAAACATGAGAGGATTAATAAAAGTCCTTGTTGCTTTGAGCCCCAGAGAAGTCTGTCACCTGCTTTTATGCCACAGCATCTGGCCAATGTGTTGCATTACTAATGATAAAAATGTTTTTTAAGATGTGAGACATTATGGCTTTAAATTAAAATATATTTTAAAAGTCCTCACTTCACCTTTCTTCATTTAAATTACAATTTCCCTATGCTTGAATTGGTGTCATTTGTATATATTGAATTATTTTGTAGTTTCACAGAGGTATGGATTTTACCCTCACATGATTTCAAACTGGATATGACCAGGATTTTTTGGGAAAAAAAGGAAGTGAGATTTTTGTCACCAGGTCGTCATTGCTAGTGGAGCCTAATCTGTCCTGAAGTAAGATGGTATATCCGGATTTATAATCCACCTAGCAAATAGATTCATCTGGACAAAGGTTCAGAACACAATTACTCTTCCCTGTCTGATGCTAAGTGTGTGTTTTTTCCTCTTTAATGAAGGGCATCAGGGTTTCAGGGGAGTTTAAATGAGGGCAGAGGGAATTTCCTGGTACATAGATAATGAAAGACCTGGCCAGCTGTGTTTATCTTGTTTTGCAATACCATATGTCTTTAATAGTATCACTTTTCATTACTATTGCAGTATTTTGGTTTTTTTCCCCTTTGTATTACATTTTGTTCTAATCTCAACCCCCAAAACATTTGTTGCAGTGCAAATTGTATGCACACATTTTTAATATTCATTCATTCATTCATTTTCTGTAACCGCTTATCCTGTGTAGGGTCGCAGGGACATTTTTAATATTTTAGATTAAATAGAAATATGTTTAAAAATCTGTAAAACTGTGCAACCTGAGCACAGATGACTGGCAGGAAATGGAATGGATGGGCCACATGCATACACTCAGTTAGGTACTTGTACAAGTAGTCAAAGACTGCGGAGAAAAAGGAATACGTGTTTCATAGAAAAACATGTCCAGATGTTAGCAGGAAAATAAACACACAAATAAATTTACAAAATTGTGTTAGGCTGATTTTTTTATATGTTCACCATGGCCAATTACAGTAAAGACTGTTGTAATTGTGCCAACCACCCTCACACACAACTTCCTGCATGCATTGGCACTCAACATTGGCTCAGGTCACAAATTGTGAAGTGGCTGTTAAAATTAATTTGTAAATGAGTAGAAGAGTCTAAATAGATGGTATTTTGATCCTTTACTGAAGTCTTTATACCACAGTGTGAAAATAGAATAAAAGTCCTGTAGTCTTAACCATGCTTATTTCAAAGTATGTAAGTATAATAGGAAGAAAATACTTAAAGTTACTTAAAGTTTTTATAATATAACTAGAATATAATAATTAATGCAACTATTTCTCTGATAAAACATATTTTAACAGCATCCTTTTTATACAGCCACCAGTTTTAAATAACCTTATCAAATCAAATCAAATCAAATTTGTTTCAGGCCCTAACATCATTTTGAAATGTGGCCCCTAGTTGTGGAAAGTAAATGTTACATAGATTTATTTTTTTCTTAATCTATTGTGTTCTGCTTTTAGATCCTGACTTCCAAGACATTGGGAAACTGCCAGCTCTGCCTTGTAAGTATTTATTTTGTTGCAGCATAATATTAGACCTGCTAAAGGTCAGCAGCTTTGATTAAATGGAGATTCTGCTAACTGAAAATAATTATGATGAAATGATTTGTGTTTGAGTCCTCATTGTTGCTGAGGGTATATTGTTGCCCAAACTACAATTTCACAGTCAATAATTTTTTATTGTCTCAAAAGTGGCACTACTTGCACAACGCTAAAATATTGTTATTGACAGTTTGTGACTTTGAGCTGAGCGGTCCGGAGGGCTTTGTAGAGTCCACCCAGATATCCGGAGAGGGCCGGGCCCTGCAGACTGAAGCTGTAGACTGCAGGTGGTACATCAAGGCTCCACCAAAAGCTCGGGTCTGTATACGTCAAACCCTAACCCTAACCCGTCAGAGTTACAGTTGTTCGTCTGTGTTGACAGGTTTGACAGAGGGTGTGGTCTATCCACATTGACTCCTCAAAAACCACTGGACAGAATTCTATGAAATTTCATACATGTTTTATAGGGGCCTTAACGGTGTGCATCTTATAATCACCAGTTTCTTCAATTTGGCACATTAGAACTTTATAGCTATTTCTATGTACAGTAATTCTTCTATTATTCACTTATGATAGATGTTATGGTCTATTCACATCAGCACAAACTGAGTTTTTCCAGTAGCGGTGGCATCTGTGTCCTTGGATGCACATTTTCTAGTTATTCAGAGGGTTGGTTGTTGTGACAAGGCCATTGTGACCTACATTATTAAAAAAAACAAAAACTGTAGGCCTACTACTCAAAACTGAAATTTTTTATTTCTGTTTTACTGCTTGTAAGGGTTCTCATTATCATTTACAGGCGGTAATGTTAGCTAATGAACACAAAACCATGATAATGTAAATTTTCCTTAAGAAAAACTAGTTATGGGGGATCAACCAGGAGTAAATCCCTGTCGGTGTGGTCTGGTCAATGCACTACATATTTTCTTATACTCGACCGTTTACCTACAGATCTACATGCGATTTCTGGAGTATGAGATGCACAACTCTAATGAGTGCAAGCGTAACTTTGTTGCCATCTATGACGGCAGCAGCTCAGTTGAACACCTAAAGAATAAGTTCTGCTCCACGGTGGCCAACGATGTCATGCTGATGTCCTCTGTGGGCGTGGTGAGACTGTGGGCAGACGAGGGAAGCAGGAAGAGCAGATTCAGGATACTCTTCACAACATTCCAAGAACGTGAGTGAATCTTTGTCAATTCCATGTGAAGTGACTCTCAGCAATAGCATACTTAAATAAGCCACTGAGGAGCGACACCTGTTCTGTGCTTAAAGCAAACCAATGTCTATTGAACTGTGCATCTTTGAATTCAGTTATTCATTTATTCAGAACATACTCCCCTTAGCATTGGCATATAACAGCATTTCCATATTCAAGAGAGAAGAGAATTTTCCATTCCACCCACCTGATTATTATCTCCAGGAGTTTACTGTAGCTATATGCACTTTCAAAATGAATGCTCCAACCTTTTTTTAATGCCAAAACTACATGCGCATACAAATAGTCACCTCGCATTTTATATCCACCAATGCACACTGGCACTGATAAATGTTGACTATGACTATTCATGACTATGAATAATAGTTGTGTTGATTGATAGATGTGTAAATTATTTAGTGTATGACAAACAAATATCATGCTTCAGTTACCTTAGTGTTTTCTTTGCTGCATACTCAATGTTTATAATTCAAACACACAAACCCCTTTCAGTATTTGAAATGTGGTGATTTGGTTAGCTTTCAGTCCACTGTATACAACAGCTGTGTGACTCTTACTTTTTTATTTTTCAGCTCCATGTGAAGGAGACACTTTCTTTTGCCATAGCAACATGTGCATCAACCACACTTTGGTCTGCAACGGTATCCAGAATTGTGTTTATCCATGGGATGAGAATCACTGTAAAGGTACCCAGATACAGTCTGAGAAAGTGAAACACCAACCATATACTGGTTGTGACTGAACATAAATTCATTCTTCTCCGTGTCATCTCCTTAACTAGAGAAGAGGAAAGCCAGTATCCTGGACACACTGGATAATACTAATCTCACTATCATTGGAGTAACCTGTGGCCTGGTTGTCATCCTGCTCATCATCTCTGTCATCATCCAGATCAAACAGCCTCGCAAGAAATACATCATCCGCAGGTAGGATATGAAACGTTTACTTGGAGATTTAATGCTTAGAGTTTTAAAAATTTCTATATTTTTGGCAAGTTACTTAAGGAATTGGGGGAATTACATTCTGTACTAATCATTATTAATTAATGGCTATAATGACTATGTGAAACATGAAAGGTCTTAGAACTTTTTAGTCTCTTTTACTTATTTTGTTTCTGTTTTAGTCTGATATATCCACTGTGTACTACTATACAACAGACAGAAATTAGCTGATGAACACAGTGGAGCAATTAGGAGCTCAATGGTCAGATATTTCCCTCAGGAGTTGGTCAAGTCCAAACCACCAATAGGAGCGTGAATATTGGACTCTACCCCAAACATGACTCCAAATAAATGCTAAATGTTGCTTTGATTTTTTTTTGCCAAAAAGATTAGTTCATGAACGTGACAGTGTTGTGTCTTTAGCTAGTTCTACTGCACAAGAGTATACAAAGTTGCAGACAGTTCATTGGGCAAATGCAACATGGTGTGATGCAGTTAAAGTGCAAATTAATTTAGATTTAGTAGAATTAACATTATTATAAAACAACTTTTTGAGTCAGAAAAAATGTCAGTGAATGTCACAGAGCAGTTTCTATATACGTTGTACTTTGTTCGTGTGTGTCTTCTTTCCTCTACTTATTCACAGAGATGAATTTGACCCTGCTCTCCTCCAGCCTGGTTTGGAGCCTCCTCACTATGAGCTCTGCACTTTGCGCCGCGCCCCATCCGGTGACGTGACTGATGCTGCCCTGACTGAGGACTATGAGAAATTCCACAAGCTCCACCGCTCCTCCTCTAAATGCATCCGTGACCACCACTGTGGCTCTCAGCAGGGGAGCGTGCATGGCAGTGTCCACGATAGCCGCAGTAACCTTAGCATGAGAGACGCCACCATCACATCCGACGGAGGGGCCCTTGTGCTGCCGCCGGTGATGGTAAACCAGCAGTCCCCACACCTCTCCCATCGCACCACGCCTGCAGGTCGAACGAGCATCCTGGTGATGAAGCATAGCTATTCTCAGGATGGGGTAGAGGATTACAGGGCAGAGGAGGAGGAGGATTTGATGATGGATGATGGTCCCACCACCAGCCAGCACCACATGCATCACCATCAGATTCACCATGGGACATCAGGGCAGGAGCACACTGTTCCCCGTACACTCTAATGACTTCTAATGTAAGGCAACAGGGGAATAAGAAAATGATGAAAACACATAATCATCTCATTTCTTTCCATTGAAGTTAGAGGCCCTATTTCAATTCCCTTTAGATTTATTTCAAGTTATTAAAATCATTGCTGATTTTTACAGCTCCTGTTATACATTTACATATTCCAACTTAAAGTTTTAAATTGTATGCAGAGGGGACTGGAGGTTGTGAAATATACTTATAATTAGGATAGATAAAATACCCCACCACCAGAGAGTTTAGCTCCAACTCTTCTACACCTTGAATGTTGCACTGCTTTAGTATTATGAAAGTGTATGAGAGAGGCAAGGAAATACATTTTGTCAAGATTTGGTAGGAATGGATCAAAGAATAATGTATGTTCATAGACACTGACATAATTGAATTCCCACCCATTTTAATGCATCACTGTTCCTTTTTTGTTCCTTGTTTGGATTGGCGTTTCAACTCTGGGGTAGACTATATCTATGACTGCCTGATATTTGAGATTATTTTATGAGTGAATACTGTGTTGTAGTTTTTCCTATATGTGTGGATTTTATTGGACCAACAAAGAAAAATAAATCAATCAATAAATCAATAAATAATGCTATTCATTCTCCTCCAAAAGACAGCACATTTCATCTGGAGCATTGGCTCATAATCAAACAGGAAACAAACACTGAACAAGCTCTTTATGAGGACAGCATATAATGGAAATATATTTATCACTCCATTGAAGTCAGGACACAGAAATGGTTCATGGAAAAGTCTGCAAATATGACACTTGAAAACTGTGAAAAGTGATACAATATTCAATTGCTTTATTTTGTGTTTGTTTGGGAGTATTTTTCAATGTTTATTTGTGTGTATGAGTCTTTCAGTTTGGTTAGTCCCACGTTTTTCTGGCTGATAACTGTTTATTTTATTAAATATCTTATTTTTCCTTTACTCTGCATGGCACCATAGCATGTTCCTTTAATGTCTGCATGTCCTATTTATTTGTCTGCGTTCTGATTTTATTTACCTGTGCTATGTGGCACTGACCAGGGAACCAAAACAGGACGGAACCTTCATGAGTCGATTTGTCATCCTTTCGGATTGATAACAGCGCTGCACAGGTCATGCATGGCGTGGACACGACTAACATTTCTTCAGTCGCTAACTTTGGTTTATAATGATTTCTTTTGAGTTTGTGTCTTAGCAGTTAGCATAATGAGCAGGCGCAGTCTCACCATCTCATTTCCATCGTGACATTTACAGTACCTTGGGTTGCTAACGGAGGTCAGCTACTTTAGCAGTTCAAGCTTAGCTAATGTTTGCTAACGTCCAGCGTTAATAGTATTTAACATCATGTCACAAAATGAGCTTTTATTCGACTCCGCAACGGCAGGACAGTTTGAGAGTGAAGTCACGGAGACAAAAAGTAGAAGTCGACTCGGTGTTATCGTCACCGGGGTGCTCGGAGGGTCGCTGGTCGCCCTCTATGCGGTGGCTGCTCCGTTTGTCGCTCCTGCACTGAGAAAAGTCTGCCTCCCGTTTGTCCCAGCGACCTCCGCTCAGGTGGAGAATGTACTCAGGGTGCTGCGAACCAGGTCAGGCACGTTGGTGGACATTGGGAGCGGAGATGGAAGAATAGTAAGTGCTCTGTTGTCTTACCATCTCCAAGATTAAATATTTGTGAAATTAGAATTACAGCGTTAGAAGTTTATGATTCTGGTGACATGCTAATACCGACTAAATCCCAATTTGCCTGCGGCACAGGCCTTATTCTACTTTGCAGGATGTATTTATTTATATAGGAATTCCATGTGACATACATTTGGTGAGTTCCACAGGATTGTCTTGGTTTAAACCCTCCTTTGCAAGTTTGAACTGATTCTGAATCCCTATCACCTTCATTGTTTCTGTGACTCTTCGCAGAGCAAAAAGGTTTTAAAGCTATTGAATTATCAAAAGCCAACTTTTTTTATTCATCCTTTCTTTAGCTAGGAAGATCCCATTTACATACAAGATCTCCTCTTCCAGGCAGTCCTGGTCAGCTTCACCACAGCTAATGTTGCAGAAGCATTTCTTTACATTAACATTAATTACTGATATTGAAGTTGCTTTTCACTTTGAAATAAAATTATTTGAAATGTCTTGTCCATCTATTTAATCTCAATTTGACCAGATATGTCTTAACAAATATACGTGCTCAGTAATGTAATGCTTCAGTAATGTGCCAGGAAAACTAGCCCAATCCAACTGAGATGTTATCTATGAGATGTGCTGCAGAAAGGAACTATCAAAGCGTTTTATGAAACTAAAATTAATCAGATCAATCAACTTGATACTTTGAATATTCAGTTCATCTCGATTCCTCCTGCAGGTGATAGCAGCAGCCAAGCATGGGTTTCAGGCATCAGGATTTGAACTGAACCCATGGCTGGTGTGGTATTCTCGCTACAAGGCCTGGAGAGAGGGAGTCCACCGCTCCACCACTTTCCACATCTCTGACTTGTGGAAGGTCAGTCAAACCTGACTAGTACAGCACAGTGTGAAAATGACACATCAGTTAATTTGTGGGAAGTGAATGTATTTTACCATAGTTCATGTCTTCTTTTTGTTACAGAGTGTTTTCACACCTGTAGTGTGGTTCATTTGTTCTGGATGAAAGGAACAAAATTATAAATTGTTGCTATTTGGCTCCAGTTTGTTTCCTGTTCATGCAAACATTTTGCTAAGGAACCAGGAGGAGTTGCACAAGATGGGATGCAAGCACAGAGGTATAAACAGCTCTTGACCTATTAAAGTCAAGGCTGCACTGACATGCGTATATTTTTCCACGATTAACAAATTATTAGCATACATATATACATACAGATCAATTGTAAGATCACTACCGCTAAGATCGCATATCTGCTATAATTAAAGTCATCTTCAGGTGGAAGCAAGCTGAGACCTTAGCCTGCTGCTCATGTATCCAGGTGATTTGCTGTGTTCACATACGGCCAAACGAGCTGATCTTTGGGGGAAACACTCCTGGTTTTCAAAACAAACGCTTCAAAAGAGCCAGGTGTGAAAACACCCACAGACATCTGATATCGCTTAGTATAAAAAAAATGTAAACATTGAACATAAGGGTCTCGCTTCATTTTGTAATTTCTAATACTTCTGATTCTTTTGTTCAGGTCAGTTTTGCTCAGTACTCGAATGTGGTCATTTTTGGAGTCCCTCAAATGGTGAGTTCTATTTGTCTGACAGCAACTTTATCAACATTTTAATTATTGTATTGTCTTGTAATCTTGTATTCTACATTTATGCCACTTTAGGTCAGTAAAACTGTCAATTAACTTTATTTCCAGTTTCTTTAATTGTAGTTCTACGGTAAAGCACTCTAAAGTTCTAGATACTTGCAGGCACTGTGGTTGGCTAGCTCCTTAAGAAAATGACATGATTGAATTAACAATAGATGCATTTATGAGTGATGGAATTATCCATTATCTTGGTGAGAAATGGCACCATTCAGTTCATTTGAGACAGATTTATAAATTGAATATAATCAGCTGTTCATAACCTCTGCTGGGTGAAGAACTGAGAACATCCTGTATCACAACATCCCCTAAACATTCGATCTTGGATCTTGCCAATTGCCTTTTCAGAATCCCAAAGTATTACTCTTGACATCCTCATTGTTGCTTTCCACATTTGCAGATGGACCAGCTGGAGCTGAAGCTGGCAAGCGAGTTACCAAATACAGCCAAGGTGGTGGCATGCCGCTTTCCCTTCCCTACGTGGGTCCCTGAACATACCGCTGGGGAGGGCATTGACACTGTATGGGTGTACTACGCCAAGACATTTAAATCACAGCTGCAACATGGCATGAAAAGGAGGACAACACCAGAGCACGAAGATGCACCAGATTCACACACATGATATTGCAAACACTCATATCTTGTTCTGTTGTTGTCATGTTCTGAAATCCTGGGAAGGTCTTTCATTCATGCAATTTCTCCTCCTCCTCCTCCTCCTCCTACTCCAGTGGACCTGAAATGTCTGGGAATGACCTCTTTTAAAAAAAAAAAAAAAAAAAGTGCTACAAATATGAAGTCTCTATACATCAATGAGACTTTGCATGAAAAAGTAGGAAAAAAGAAACTTCTTGACACAGGCATCAATCTTGATGAGTGGTTACGCTCATGTTAAAGTCTTTTCCATTCATCACAGCATTATCAGCATAATAGTGAGACGTGTCTGCGTACCTGTGCGCTCATACCTTACTATTGGCTGAATGATCAGACATTTCTAATCTGATACATGATATTCAATGGCACCTGAAGAAATAATTGTGATTCAGTGCTGCGACTATGTATAAAAGTATGCTACTGTGGGGTATGAATTATTTTGACAATGGTTTAGGCCATTTTTCATGTAAAAAAAAATGTCAAGGTTCCAGCTTCTCAAATTTGAATATTTGCTGCTTTTCTTCATTAATTTCAATTAATTTGTATTCTTATGTATTTGTAATACTTCTGAAGTTTTGACTGCATGTTGGTTCGACAAAATGAGCTTTGTGAAGGTATATGTTTGGGCGCAAGGTGTATGTAATGACATGACATCTCACTTTATTCCAAATTTGCATAAACCATGATTAGTGGAGAAAAATCGGCTGATTAACTTTTGAAAATGAGAATGAAAAGAGCATAAGTAAAAATTGTTAATAGTTGTATTCCCATACAAAATAGTTCAAAATGAGCTCCACTTCAGCCAACTTCTAGACTACAATTGTTCTTAAATGATTTAAGAATAAGGATCTAATCATATTGGAAATGGATACCATTCATTGAGGACATTTTTCTGCATTGATTGTTTTAAAGGATATGAATGTCCATCACTGCTGGCAGAAAAAGTGCTGCTAAATGTAATCGTAGCCATGATATCACATGGTGCACTGTGTCCTATTTTTAAACATGTGGAACTTAATTAAAATCAGTGTCAATTTAAAGCTGGGTAATTGCCTTTGGATGCCATCTAGTGGTTAAATACGGCACAATCACGTGTTGCTCTGAGTGTATATATACCCTGACCTCTCGCTGATGAATGGCGTGAAAATGCCGTTTTTTTAAACCCGAAATGTGTGGTCACGTCAGAGGTGGTCGGAACTTGAGCTAGACGCTAACGTGAAATGTTTTCACGTGGATAGCTCGCATTCATCGCCCTCATTCTGTCAAGGCTGACTACTGTGGAGCAGGGCTGCCTTAGCAGCCTGTCAAGATGGACAACTCTGAAGAAGGTAACTAGCTAACGTTATGTTAAAAACTTAAATGCCCCTATTGTCAGCGTTAGCTGGTAATTAAAACCTCTCATTCTGATAATGCCCCACTCTCTGTGGCAATTACCTATTCCGTTAATTAAACATTGACAAATGTTCACCAGAAAGAAAGTACCGCTAGCCAATTAGCGTTAGCAAGCTAACTAGTATGGACTTGCTCCCCATAGGTATCAGCTGTTCTAAACTATCAGACATGTTTCCGGTGTTTGCGTAGAAGATGATTCTACTTTAAATTCATATGTTCCCTAGCTAATTATTTAACACTTTATTTACTATAATGTGAAACGGTATAATGTGCAGCGTTCTGATTTTTCCAAGTCAAAACTCATTAATTAGACGAATATATTCAACTTACTTTATTTAACCAGGCAATTGTAGTGTTTCTGCATCAATTTAAGGATGAACAACTTAACGAATACATCTTCCGTGAGTGAGATTGATGCTACGGGAATTAGTTGCTGTTGTCCATATCTTCTGTCATAAACTGTGATATTCTAAATAAATAAAAATTATTTTTTTTAAAAATATGAAGTCAGCCAGTCAAATTGTACTGTGGGTATCCTGATGATTGGTATTCTTCCGCATCCAGGCCTAATTATAGTTATTTTATTTAGGGTTTTTAATAACACGAGTAATCCAAGGATTACATTTGTCCTGAAAACAGTTCATGACCCGTCCTGCTCTGTGCCCTGAAGACACAACCTTATGCTATCCCATTCCCAAATATGTCTCGGCTTCATATTCTGTAACTAATGATAGTTCTGGTGAAAGCCTCCATGTGTGATTTATTTTTTTAACATTTGGTTTTGTATCTCAGTTGATGACATTCAAAGTGCCAAGAAAATTAAATTAAATAGCTGGAGTTTGGCATGCTTTAGTTATAATATTGTGTGCCCCTATACAGCAGACATCTGTCGGGTATGTCGTTCGGAAGGGACTCAAGACAAGCCGCTCTACCATCCCTGTGTCTGCACTGGGAGCATTAAGTATATCCATCAGGAATGGTGCGTTAAACAAAGTTCTTAAAATTACAAATGTCTACGATATCCACTCTGCTTCTGACTCTTCACTTGTGTCCATCTGTTTGAGATTTTGTTGAATTTGCTCGAATATAGTTTAAATATAAGTGCACACCTAACAAACGATCACGGCAACCATGCACAAATTGAAAAGTTAGGAATATGGAGGCCTCACATTTCATGGGAAAGTTGGGTGATCTTATTGCAGACAGGAAGTTTCTCTGACATGAAGTGTAAATGATGTAAAATTTCCGTAGGATAAACTGAGTAACCTCATCAGTTGTCCTTCTGATTTTGCAGCCTATTGCAGTGGTTGAAACACAGCAGAAAAGAATACTGTGAATTATGCGAACACAGGTTTGCATTTACACCAAGTAAGTTATTTGCTTTTCAGTAAATGGGATCAGTACATCGGGAGTCATTATGATCATCTCTTTTCCTCCTCTTCTTCATCTCACTTTTATCTCCCGTGTTCTCCTTTTTTATTTTGGTCCAGTCTACTCTCCAGACATGCCATCTCACCTGCCTATCCAGGACATCATTGCCGGCGTCGTCACCAGTATTGGAACAGCCATCAGACAATGGTTCCACTACACACTGGTGGCCTTTGCCTGGCTAGGCGTGGTGCCTCTCACAGCATGTACGTCACATCATTCCATTGTGGAAAGAGAATTAACCAGCAGATGACACATTGTTGCAGCATATTTCGTCCATTCTCTAACTTTCAATAAAGTTTGTTATGGAAAAGTTTGAATGAAACTGAAAACTGAAAGTAGATCTAACAAACAAACTCATCTATATCAACACATGAACTTGGAAGTGCTTCAACCAACAAATTATAGCATTTACATAGGGAATGGGACTAAGCTTTCACTGTGCTTACTGGCCAGTGATGTCACTGAAAGTGGTTTGAAATGTGCATCTGGACCAAAAACTTAATCACTTCAAGTAGTTCTACTCCATTTGTTTTGGGTTCTACGCTTTTGTGTGCAGGCTCAGGTACCATACAAGTGATACAGTTTGATACAGATTTAAGGGTGTCGGAAAGGAATATAGCCATTTATACAGATGATGATCTTTCTATTTGTCACTAGAAGAAATGATTCTCAGATTCTCCTTTGTTTTGCTTTTCTTACAGGTCGTATCTACAAGTGTTTATTTACTGGCTCTGTGAGCTCTCTCATTTCGCTGCCATTAGATTTGATTTCAACGTAAGTTTTACTCTCTGGCCGCGGATTTGGCCCTTTTCTCTCACACTGTCACGTTCCTATATATTGTCGGCCTATGTGTTCTCCATATTTTAGTCAATTGATGTTCTTTGAAGATGGTTAATATCTGATAGGTGATCAAAAAATGAGTTTTCCCCATAATAACTCCTGTTAATCACTTGATCTTTTCTGTCCCTTTATCCAGCTCTCTGTAGTGAAATGTGAAATTGTTGTAAAATACAGGCTGCAGTCATAATATTTCATCCCATCATCGCAGACAAAACGTGCTATCAGACTGCCTTCAGGGTTGTTTTGTGGTCACATGCACGCTATGCGCCTTCATCAGTCTGGTATGGCTCAGAGAGCAGATTGTCCATGGTGGTGCCCCTCAGTGGTTAGAGCCGAATCAACTGCCTCCAGTTCCTAATCAGCCTAACGCTCCTGCACCAGCTAATGAGGTGAGATCAGTTTATGTTGCCAGCTAGTATCTATTCTCCCAGCTGGACAGATAGTGACTGACTCAGTGGACTTTTCATTATCTTCTATCACTAATGCACCCTGACATATCTGTGTCATATCTGTAAATAATAAGCCAGTGGACTTTAGAATTAAGGCATTTATTCTTAGTTAAATTTGATCCATTTGAAATTAGACAATTTTTTTTTTGTTCACACTAATTTTTTTTTTTTAATTCATGTTTGATTTGGCAAAACAAAACAAAAAAATGCAGCTTTTTTTAAGCCAGTTTTCTGGGGTCCAGATTAAAGCAGTGATTGCCAGATAGTCAGTAGTATGTTATACAGTTCAGGTATGACATCTTTATTTAATTTTAATTTGACTTTGTTACAAGTGAAGAGGAATTTGGTGAATTTTTTTTTTCTCATCTAAGTTTTAGGAATGCAGCGCCATGAACTGTTGAGCTGTCCTTTCGTAGTTACCAAATTCAAAACAATGAGTACAATTACAATTGAACATTTAAGAACTTACTTCATTTAACTGTGCAGGTTATACTGAAAGTAAGCAGCTGTTATCATTAATGATCCTACAGGTTCCAGGTGGTAACAACGCTCAGGCTGCTGCTGCCGACGGCGCAGGAGCCCAGCGCCCTGCAGGCCCTGCTCCAGACGGGCTGGCACCTGGCAACCCACGTGAAGCTCGCAACCGGGGACACGAGGCTGAACTTGACGATGAGGAAGAAGACGATGATGGGGAGGAAGAGGGTGCTGCTGATGCCAATAATGGAGGACAAGGTCAATGGAGGATAAGTCGCCACAGCTATACTGATTGACTTTATTGTCTAATAAAGTTATGCAGTTGTGACATGAAAGTCTGTTTTTAAATTTTGCTGAAGATCTGAACTGGAACGCCCTGGAGTGGGACCGTGCAGCAGAGGAGCTGACCTGGGAGAGGGTAGGAATCTATTTTTAATCCTGCTCTATGAAGAGCAGGATTAAAAAAATTTCAAGCATTGTGTGACGCAGCTTGGACACAATGCTTGAAAAAAAAAATTTAAGTGTAAGCAGGGTCTCAGGAAGACAAATTTTTTTGGGACAAATGTTCATTTTGCTGCAGTATGCTTAAGACGCACTCTGAATTCTTGCTATTTCAAGGGATGCTCTTTGTAGCTGGCCTGGGGTCAGTGAATTATTTGTTGTATTTGTGGCAGGCATTACATTTGTATTAAATTTTGCAGCAGTTGTAGGGAAACCAGTAGTATGGCCATGTTAGTTTATTGGTTTGTGTCTTAAAGGATCCTTATGACATTGCTTTCTGTTTGCATCCCAGATGCTGGGGCTGGATGGATCCCTACTTTTCATGGTAAGTGCGCACACACTCTTTCTACCCTTGACACAATCAAGTGTGCCTTAAAGGAATTCCCTGTATATTTCAACCTGGCATATTTTCCATAAATGTGACTATGGATGCAAACTCGGAACTCCAAAATTTTAGAGAATTGGGGGCAAAATAATTTGTGCAAATGGCATATATTTGGGTAAGCCACACAAGCCTCCACAAACAATGTATTCATGAATCATTTTGAACACTTGTCTCTAAGTCAGAAACTTGCACCGTGGAATAGCCATCTTGGCTAACTGGTCTAGGAGGCTCAAGCAGCTTGTCCAGTACGCATTGTTGTCAGGATCTGTACAACTGTTACGATGTGTACGTTGTTAGCATGACCCATAGAGTCACAATCAACACTTTAAAAAAAAATATACCACGTTGAGATGTATATCTGAATTTCCCTATAGCAGTCCACATGAAATTGTATGTCAATATGATGCACACTCAATCTTCATTGCTTTAAAGATAGAAATAGTTTAACATTGACGGAGACCCTCGCTTTTGTAGGAGCATGTGTTCTGGGTGGTGTCTCTCAACACTGTCTTCATCCTGGTCTTCGGTAAGTTAAATCCACAATGCAGTGATGATGTATTGAGCATACAGTCTGTCATGATTTCAGTGTATTATTACAGGAGAATTAGCTGTTATTTCAACAAATTGTCCTTTTTGATTTGTTGTTACAAGACAGGCCTGTATGCCTTCTTATACACTCCACTAAACTACAGACTCTCTGTATTTCTCTTTAGCGTTTTGTCCGTATCATATCGGCCATTTCCCGGTGGTTGGACTGGGCATAGAAGAATATGTAAGTGCACAAGGGACAATTTAAATTCCTTACTAGTGTTTTGATTTGTCATTCAGTAATTGTATCTAATTAATGATGATATATCTGTTTTCAGTTGAAAGCTTCACACTTTGAGGGCCTCATCACCACCATACTTGGGTACATCCTCCTGGCTGTAGTGCTCCTAGTCTGCCATGTATCCTCTGTTGGAGAAATTGCTTTATAAATGACATGACCTACAGTATGTCTTGCACTCAGATTTGATAATTACAGTTGTGTAAGTGTTTGGAGTTGTGTCAATAGAGTAGCGTTTGTTTTGGGTGTCTTTTTGCATAGCTACTTAAAATGTCTGTACTATAATCTCGAATCAAGGCCACCACTCTTTACAAAGAACCTAAAGTGAGCCATATTTAGTTCCCCGCCATCACATTAGAGCTGCAATTATTAGTCTGTGAAATGATTAGTTGATCGAAAGAAATGGTTTCAATGATTTTTCAATTAAAATGTCATACGTTTGTTATTTTTCTTTGGCATTTATGATAGTAAATGACGATTATTTGAGTTTGATACTGAATGAACAAAAGAAGCTATTTGAAGACTAATTTTGGCCTCTAGAAAATAGTGACAATCAATTTTTAATTTTTATGCCCCCCGCCAAATGAGGGCGTGTACAGTTACACTAGTCTGTCTGTCTGTAACGGGTTTGTCTATCCATATGTCCTTGAAAATCGATGGACAGAATTCAGTGAAATTTCATGGTTTGAAGGGGCCCCAAAGGCCTGCTTCACATAATTTTTTTTTTTTCCATTTAGCTTATTTTTACATTTCAGGCACATCTGAACTTGATTTATGTTATTCTGCTTTGTAGAGGTTATGGTCTACCCATACCGGCACAAATTGTGTTTTCCAATAGCAAGGACTTCCTTGGGCACAAATTTTCTAGGTTAATTTTTTTCATATTTTATAGACTTATATTTTACATTACTAGATTGCACTCAGGAGAGTGCATACCTTTGCCAAGGCCTAACAATCCTCCACATTTATGATTAGCTTTCCTGACCCATGCCCCACCCCTCCACAAATGTTTGCCGAAATCAGTTCAGTAGTTTGCTTAAAATGTCCAAGAGAACGACTCAATTTGTATAATTAAAGTACTGCCTGAATGTTCTTTTATCTCACACTTTGTTAGTCTTTAACTGTGCATTCCTCAGGCGTTTGCTTCATTAGTGAATTTCCAACCGGCCAGACGACTCTTGGGCGTCTGCTACGTTGTTGTCAAGGTAAATAAAAAAACAAAATCAAACTAGAACAGCTTTCAGTTGAAACCGTAATTAGGTGAATTATGATTGCAGGGACAAATTATGGAAACAAACTAAATTGCACCGTTTATTTTATATGCTGCAGGTGGCTCTTCTGGTTGTCATGGAGATAGGCTTGTTCCCTCTGATTTGTGGTTGGTGGCTCGACATTTGCTCACTTGTAAGTCAGTCATGCAGACTAAACTTAATTGATCCTGTTGATATTGTCATGTACTGATTGTTAATGATTAACCAAACATTAAATGCAATCATGATCATGTTTGAAACAAATTTGATCAAGAACCTTAAAAACATGTCTTCCTTGTAGGAGATGTTCGATGCGACTCTGAAGGACAGGGAGCAGAGTTTTGACTCTGCCCCCTGTACCACCATGTTCCTCCACTGGCTGGTCGGCATGGTGTACGTCTTCTACTTCGCCTCCTTCATTCTTCTGTTAAGAGAGGTAATGTGAAGCACTTCAGCCTCAGCCAGCCACAGTCACGCATTGTGACTTAGGGAAAACATGAACCATCCATTGCTTTTAAAAAGCTTCAGCTTTTGCATGTTTATTTGGTTGCAGGTGCTGCGGCCTGGTGTGCTGTGGTTCCTGAGGAACCTCAGCGACCCGGACTTCAACCCAGTCCAAGAGATGATCCACCTCCCCATCTACAGACACCTGCGGAGGTTTATATTCTCTGCGGTCAGTCAAGTACCCTCCTCTTCTTTCCCAAACCTAACCTTCAGTGGCATAACGACCCTTCACTTTACTACAGGAATTTGCCATAAAACATAGTTCAGTGTAAAAATGACAAATAAATATGAGCAGAATTCATTAAGAGATCAAAAGTCATATGCCTTTCAATCATAAACACATTCAACACCTGAGCAGCTAAATTATTTCACATTACCATTAAAAAGACTTGGATTCGGTGTCAGAATGATTTTTTAATTGGACAATGATATGATAGAATCTTACATGAAATAAAAGTGACTAAAATGCCAACATAAATAATGGTTTTGGTGAGACTAGATTGACTGAAATGTTCAGTATAATCTGATGTTTGAAAGACTAAATTGCCCAAAGGACTTAGAACAGTTTCCATTAATTAAAACTATACTAAAACAGCTTCTTTCTGACTAAGATGGGGCTAAAATGCCCCAGGTAACTAAAACTTAAAAATCAGGGCGTGGTTGACTTACTATGATTAAAACTAACAAGGACATTTGACACGGAACTAAGACAAAAAGAAAATGGCTGAGAAAATGAATACCAGGTTGCACACAGTGAGACACATCCACACACGCAGTCGACGCACAGGAAGAGTTACTTGGATAATGATCTAATTCTGTTACTTCTACTTTTTTTATTTTTTTTATTCCAGGTGGTTTTTGGCTCCATTGTTCTGCTGATGCTTTGGCTTCCTATCAGAATCATTAAAAATCTCTTCCCTACCTTCCTTCCCTACAACGTCATGCTTTACAGGTAATACTAAATGATCATTCGATTTGTAATTTTTAAAAAATTTTTAACCGTGTCAAAGCTAAAGATATTGTCTGTTTTCTACTCGGGCTTAACCAAAATGAGCTCTCATTTCTAGTTCCATGTGTTTTATAAACTGAATGTGAGTTGACTATGGTTTATGCCTGTGCAGCGATTCCCCCATCAGCGAGCTGTCATTGGAACTGTTGTTGCTTCAGGTCGTTTTGCCTGCATTGCTGGAGCAGGGTCAAACTCGTCAGTGGCTTAAACACATCGTCCTCGCCTGGACATTCATCATTGGATATGTGCTGTAGGCTGGAGACACACACACACACACACACACACACACACACTCGTAACTTGAGATGTCAGATAGTAAAATGTCGAATTATGTAGCGACTTTCATCTAACATCTTTGGTGTAA
Organism: Chaunax sp. Z400; assembly: GCA_037577475.1. NCBI lineage: Eukaryota > Metazoa > Chordata > Actinopteri > Lophiiformes > Chaunacidae > Chaunax > Chaunax sp. Z400. The sequence continues at coordinate 10,578,617 of CM075198.1, read as the reverse complement.
AACGTGTGAGAAGACGCCTTGCAAGGTAGCGTCTGCCCACCACTGTATGAATGTGTGTATGATGGGTGAGTGCTGACTCGTCAGAAAAGAAAAGTGTCCTATAAGTACGGTCCATTTACCACCGTGTTCACCTGATGCAGTAAGAAGAACCTCAAATTAAACGTAATAACCGGACAAGTTTATGACTCATTTACTCCCCCACAGTGACCTTCACTCCTACCTACTGGGGGGCTATGAGTTGGAAGTCTACATACCAATGGAACCTCTCGATCCCCATATCAACAATAGGATGCCTGGCCCGCGGATAGGGCCTCAGGCCTTTCTGCAGCAGGGCGGAGCCATGGGTTACCATGCCTACTACCGGCCCTCATACTTCCCCCTCAAGGTGAATCACAGCGTTATGATTAGTCTTATCACATACTCTTATATCTTCTTGTTGTTGTTGTTACCTGTAAATTGATGTCTTTTTGTTTTTTATTCTTAAGCTCATGCTGCTAGTGGTCTTCCTGTGTGTGACACTGATAACGACTAGTGTGCTCTGTATCACTCTGCCAGGTTAGTTGTGGCCACTAGAGGGCATTCTCTGCATTTTTCCTGTTGTCAGGCCTTCTGTTTATTTCCCTCTATCTCTCCCAGTGTGTACAGGTCGTTGGCTGATGTCTCTCTGGCTGGGTAATACCATGGTTCATGAGCTGTACACAGCCGCCAGTGGTCTGTATGTCTGCTGGCTGTCCCTTCGAGCTGCCACCGCGCTGCTGTCCTGGGTGCCACAGGGATGCTCTGTCATCATACTCCAACTCCACGAGTGGACAGTCACGGTAACGGACGTCTGTCCAGCCCTCCCAGCCGATGACTAACGTGCTGCTGTTCTGTGTTGCATTGCAAATGATTTTGATGTGTATTTTGGTGGTGTGATGTCTTGGGACAGATTCTAAAGACCTTTGTGGTCACTGTGATGTTAGCCGGGGTCATTCCTCTGCTGTTGGGTCTGCTGTTTGAGTTAGTCATCGTAGCTCCTCTCAGAGTCCCACTGGAACAGACACCGCTCTTCTACCCCTGGCAGGTAGGACTGTGGAGTTTGTATGCGTGTGAATACACACCATTTGATTGTTTTCATATGAGAAATAGTGGATTAGTTGCACAGATCCGAAGTGATTAGTGTTTTTGTGCAGTTGGACCGGTTATCATAAGTCATTACCCTTTTTAGTATCAATAAAGTAATGAATGTTAACTCCAACATCAAGAGTCAGATCATTTGGTTCTTTGATCACAAATTTACACTCTGAAAATGTTTTTCTAGCAAAGGCTTTTCGTTTTTGGATAGTTTACTTTTTTCATTGAAGAAAAATGTTTTGCAGAAAAATGTTTGTTTATGAAAGTTACCAACATTTATTTCTAACTGCACTCGTTTCCTACAATACCAGCCAAGGTTTTGCAAGCACTTGACCTGATGCTGAAATTTGAAACAAATTTCACTGTGTCTTAGTTATAAACTGGTTGTTGTTTATCTGCCTGTGGATGGTAGGACTGGGCCATGGGCGTACTCCATGCTAAAATCATTGCCGCCATCACTCTGATGGGCCCTCAGTGGTGGCTCCAAACCGTCATCGAGCAGGTCAGTGTTCCATCCGTCTCGCTTCATTAAAGTGAAATAGGATTACTCTTATTTAAATTAATTATAAGCCTATTAAACCCATGTCTTTAAATAATACCAAATGATGGATCCATCAAAAGTACTAATCAATAATCACTCGCCACTATTCGACTACTTTGACTGCTGTAGTAGTGTAGTCTGCTTTGTGGTGATGTGTTCTTCTTCTTTTGTTCATAGCAGTTGCAAACAGTCGGTAGGTGTGCGTCACTAACAGGCACAAGTAAAAACAAGGGAGAAACATTTTTTTATGCCAAAACGATAATAGTGTACACACCATGTTTTTGTTTTTTTATGACTTTGAATATAAGTAAATCAATGCCCATTCCTAAAATATATATTGTCCACTTTGTATCGGAACATTGCTTGTTTAAAACCTGTCTATTGGAGCATATTCCCAGAGCTAATCTGATATAGAATTTAACGTTGTTTAATTGTAATGAAGGCGAACATGTTCCTCTCTCTGCTGTAGGTGTATGCTAATGGCATCCGAAATATTGACCTCCTCTACGTTGTGCAAGGACTGGCTGCCCCAGTCATCTGCGTCCTGCTGCTGTCTCTCTGTGTGCCCTACACCATCTCTGCAGGCATTACACCACTGCTCGGTAAGCCTCTATGTATGCTCATGTGTCTGGTGCCTTCAGGTACTCTGACAATAGGTTCAAAGTAGTGGAGGAAGAGAGATTTTAGCATCCTCCTTCTCTTTTTTTTCTTTCTTTTTTCCTTCCTGTATTGCCTCCCTCATTGCTCCAGTTTTCCCCATCACCAACTCTTAGTCTGGTCAAAGATTGCCTAATGAAGAATAATAGCAGTTTATGTTCTCCCTACTTTACCATTTTAATATCAGTTGGTCATTTACATTAAAGTTGACACACTAAATTGCTTTAGCAGCTCAGAATTGGATTTGTTTGACTTTGCAAATCATACATAACTGCATATCAGCTGAACTGTGTCAGCTGTATATTCTAAATGTAATTTAGGCTCACTTGTCAAAAGGCACTTTGTGTTTTTATTCAAAGATGAGTGTTATTAGGGTTTTCTACTCTGCAAACAGGGTAGCTTTGTGGAAATTGTTTTTGACATACATATATTTAATTTAACATCCATACATTTAGGAATCAAAGAGGATTCTTTGATTGTCGGTAACAAATTACTGTAAAGTCATTCTAATTAATGGGAAGTCGAATAGGAGTTTGGCTTGATTTTTAAAACATGACAGGGATAATTCAGGGTTTATTGAAGTGGGTGCACCATATAAACGTGATACATTGGCCCTGATGTGTTCATCTGTCAGTAGTCACCACCTTAAATGTAATAAGTATCAATAATTAATTATGAATTTGTATTTATTTTCTGTATTGCATTGTATGGTAAGATTTTCTAAGTCAAAGCACTACCTACCGTACAGTAGATGGAGATAGAGCAGCAGTGTGGGTGTATGAGGCTACAAACTAAAAGATTGAGGGAGAGGCAGGCCTGCAACTTGTGTGTTCTCCAAGGTATAATTACTGGTTTGGTCAAAGGAGTCTGGTGGCTTTGGATAGAGCAATGTAACTGCTTCAGTTTCCCAGCAGAGTGGGCTGTCTGATGGCAAGTTATGAAAGTACTCTAAATATACCAAACACATAAAAGAAAATAGGTTTTCTTGTGCCTCTTCCACAGCAGAGCATTGTTTAGCTTCCTACTCCGCTACCGCTGCTGCTTCTCCCAACTGTATTAAATACACTGACTACTGATAAGTACCTCTTACAACCACAATTTAAAAAAAAAAAACAACTATCCCTTTTAATGAAACTAACAACCTTAGAAGTGTATGAGTAAGAATGCACATCTAAAAGGATGCTTAACTTTATTTGGTCCTTTTTGTTGTTTTGGGTCTGACTCTAATTAGAAGATAAAATACAGACACACTCATCAGGCCACAGCACAGACAGATCCTTACTAATTTGCACACTGGACTCATTTGACAAGTGCTTCTTATGCAAAGCTTACCCAAGGCAATAACTTTAGACCAGCGCTTTTGATGTTGACACAGACAACGCTTTGCACTTAAAACAACTAGTCAATTAAGAATTCCCAGCCCTTGTGGTAATCAGGGTCTTAGCCATTTTCCAAGCAAAATGCAATTGATTGTTCTTTCTTTCATTTACCATTAGCTCGTTATCAGAGACGCGCACATTAAGAGGAGATTCTGTTCCAGCGTTTAGCCTTTCCTCTCCATCATTCTCCGACCACCCCCTCTTCCCTGCCTCCCTTCCTTCGTAGGTGTGCAGCCAGAGACGCAGACGCTGGTGGAGAGGAGAATCTATCCGTTCATGCTGCTGCTGCTGATACTGTTGACCATCCTGTTCTCTCAGATACGACAGTTCAAACATCTCTACGAACACATCAAGAACGACAAGTGAGTAGTCTACCGTGTGAGCTAACGCATGGGGGGTGGGGGGGGAAGAAGCAAAGAAGCTTCATGTTTAATTCCAGTCCTGTTGTTCACTGATCCAGACAAAGTTGAAAGCAAAATTATTCAACCGCCATTGTAGATTAGGTTTATTAGCAACATAAACCATGAATCAGTGCGTATTTCAGTCAATGCCAAACCTGACTTGTAAACAGTTCTTTCCTGTTCCTCCTCCAGATACCTGGTTGGACAGCGACTGGTGAACTATGAACATAAGACAGGCAGTAGCCCGTCTAGCTCCTCATAGCGCTCCTCGTCGTAGAGCCGACGCTGCCGTGGGATCAGTGGAGCTGACTCACCCTGCTCCGCTCTGAGAGCTAGCAGCCCCTGTGGTGACGCCTTTTTTTTTTGTTTGTTTCATCCATGCTTTGCTGTCAAATGACTGCTTCAAACACAGCCTCTAAACCTTTGACCGCAGGCTAGTCCTCTTATTCACCAAGATCTACTGCCGTCTCAGGTGGGGAGATGAAATAATTTCAAAACTCATCATGGAGAACTTTTGAACAAGGTTCCTAACCAACCTGCAGAAACAGTTGGCACGACTGTCCATCCTGTTTAAAGTGTTCATTTTTGTCTTCAGTGCAGCTGATATTTGCGTTGTTTTACATTGTTTTAAAAATGTTTTGAGTTGAAGTGGCATCAGATGGGTATTGGCTTGAACTCTGATTGTGCTTCCCTTTTAAATTTCACTGTGAGATGTTGTCGTGGTCACAATCAGAGTCTCTTAATGGGAAGTCTTTGACATTTCAGAGCCATGGAGGAGATAATATAATGAGAATGCTTGTAACAGTTTTGATTTGTTCTCAAATGACACCCTTCGTCAAATTGACGCCGTCGGTGATCTGGAGGGACATGATGTAGCAACATGAATGTATTTGTTTTTTTCCTCCATTTTTTTTTAAAGACGTTTTTTATTGGATGTGTTTTTATTTTTTTTAGTGCTCAGGAGCTGTTCTATAAACCTTTCAGGGTTCCTTTGAAGCAAAGATGAAGAAAAAGAAAAGACGTTTTAAACAATCTTGACACAACCCTGGACATTTTTCAGAGGCACTCCCTGTATGCCTTTTTAAAAACAGTTGGGATTGTGTAGTACTGTACTGATAAAATCCACACACAAAGTGAGGTTTCCACTAAGAACATTTCAGAATGTGCCTGTGTTCTACTTTTACATGGACATTGGTTTTATAGAAATATTTATTTTGATAGACTGTGAGCTTGTTGGCCCATAGTGGCTTTAAGTGCTGATAATCAGCTGTTCAGACTCTTACCTGTATACATTCTGTCAGCAGTTGGGAACCAAACAGCTGAAAAAACAAAAAGGAAAATGTTACTCCGATGAGCTGTACCTTCAGATAAACTGGAGTTGACTCGTTTCAGTTCAGGCAGGGTAGTGCCAGGAATATAACGGAGCACACTACTAGATGAAATTCAGAAAATTGGTTTGCTGAGGTCACAAGCTGCCGCTTTTCTCCTTTGTTTTGTAACTTTTTAAACTGTTTTCACTTTCTATTCTGTAATGTTCTACAATGAATGAATGAACTGCTGAGCTGAATCATTACACACCTCACCTTGTAATCAATCTAGTTTCCAATAACGGCGGTAACAGTTGCCTACCTAAATGTAGAGCCGGTGTTGTGTGAAGGTTTTAAGTAACATTTCATTAAAATAATTCAGTACAGCAGATGTTCTCAGTCTCATTGCATTCTACGAAGTCTTTTGCAGTTCAACACTAGAACCAACAACATTCCAGTACAGCCACGGGGGGTCATTTTTACACCCTGCCACAACAGCAATCGCAAAGATGTCATTTCTTGACATGTTTAATCATCATTTTAAAAAGTGAAACTTTTTAACTATATAAAATTCAGTTTGCGGTGTTTATACATTTTATAATTGCTTTATTTTATTACAGATCAAACAACGTATGTAGGTCAGGTAACATAGGCTCACATGTACTTCAACAGTAGCATTCATTTAAATAAACAGTAAGGACACTAATTAAAAGTTAATAAGGAATTTAGATTAACATGTTTTAGGCTATTTACTCAACTCAGAATAAAAAAAAAAATGAAGGATTACTTTCTCTCTCCTTCTCACACACATGCTGTAGAGACTTACTGCATGTACTGTAGACACTTCAGTAACATTACATCAGCACATGTGACGTGTGATTATGTATGATTCATAGACATGCTGTCTGATCGACCAGAGGGAAGTCTACTCTTCATCATCCTCACATGAATACTCATCAGATGAAAACATGTCATTAACCTCTGCTCTTTATTTCCATTGTACGTCTGTCACATAACCTCAAGCATTGCAAAACGTCTTGGTCATTCATCAGTCTTTCGCTCCGATTCATGAAATCTCAAATGCCTAGGTCTAGCTCATCATATGGTAGCCGACCTCTCACATGTCCAAACTATTGGGATTGCTAAACAATCACACATTGCGTGATTGTTTAGCAGAGCGTTATACAACTTATCTTTCAAGCAGCTGATTACTTTGGGGAGAACTGAGTCCATTACCCTATAATTACCCCTTGTTTCCACAGTGGCTGCTGTTCAACACAAGCTACAGTCTCCCTTGAAACAGAGCTTTTTTTTAGACCCTTTTAAGTGGATTAAAAACTCACTAACAGCCACTAACATCTGGCTTTTGTCTTCAGCTGGAAAGGGTACAATTGGCAGTCATTCCCAGGTCAAATGACTGCAGCAGTCCTGGGTATTTATGGGCTCCAGCTCGGAGTGGCTAGTTGAAAACGTGCCATCTGGGTATACATGAAAATTCTCACACCTTTCCGACGCTAAACCTTCCTTCAACTGACCTGGACACTTTGGTCTCAAATTTCAATTTCTAGAACCAAATGATCTCCATTTTTATATATGCAGAAAAGGCATAAAATTTAAGGTCTATTACTTGTTGGTTCAAGTTATTTGAAACAATAATAAATAGTTGAAATAATTTCTCACTGTGTGCCGTTTCTTCTTCCCACTACAGATAAATATTACTGATGTTAATCATCTTTTATGCTTCAAATAAAGTAATCGGAGAATTAAAATCTTTTACACTATGACATCTGCAGCTTGTGATGTGGGCTGTAAATAGATATTACTTTATGGGGTCAGGAGCCTAAAACTGGAAACCACTAGCTCAATGTAATATAGTCTCACGTAGCATTTAAAACAGATTGTTGGTGTCTTTTCATCTGCTTGTCTCTATGATTTTTTTTTATTAGAATATCATTAATTGGCATGTTTTTGTTACATTTTCATGGAGTGTGAATTGTGTATTTTTCAAAGGCTCTGCCCACTGAAGAGCTCCGAAGGTTTGAGGAATCTTGAGGAGACATGCCTGAAAACATATTAACCAGTCAGAAATGGTGCACTGGATGGGATCAAGCTTGCATTGCAGCATTAAGACATAATGTCATCACACATGTCATTGTACATATATGATGAAATTATGGTGATTCAGACTAACGGCACAAGCCACATTCAACTAAATCAGAAAATTAAGATGTAATCAAAGTAAAAATGCAGACAAACTGATGTGTGTATCAGTTATAAATTAAACAGGTTTGTAGTGATGGATAAATTATTGCACACTATGAAGGTGTGTATTGCTCAGGTTTAGTTTTCAGGTTTAGGAGTCTGTGTGTATGTGTGTGCTGTGGAAGGAGGGGGAATGAAGGCTACAGCTCGGGGGAAGAAGCTGTTCCTCAGTCTATTAGTTCATGTTTTGATGGTGCTATATCTCTTTCCTGATGTTCAAGGGGACAAACAGACTGAGGCCTGAGTGGGTTGGCTCTTTTATTGATGCTGCTGGCTTTCTAGTGAAGGCAGCAGCAGAGTTTCCACTGTCCTTTGTGCTGTTTTCACCACCTGGGTCAAATCCTTCCGGTTCTCTGCTGTGCAGCTGGCACATCAAACCGTGACAGAGGTCGTGTTGTAAGAGTCTGGTAAGACATGCTCGCTTTGTACATGATGCGACATTCAAACTTAATTACATCCACATGATGCACATCAAGGCTTAAACGTGTCATTGATGTTTGTCGACGTTTCAGAATTAATTGACACATTTGGTATCGTATTACAAGCCCATCCAAGTTTTTAGCCAAGTGAAAAACTAAAGATTTGAATCAATGTTTGACTTTTCAGTTTATGATAAATCAGATGCTAGAAATGATTTGTAAGTTTCCCTAGATTTATGCAACTTGCAACCTGGAGCACAGTGGTATGACATCCCAGCATGAGCTTCCCACCCTAAGTATGAAACACTATATTCACACTATGTGATTACACTACGAGGAAATTCAACATTTTGTTTCAAACATAAGCATCACCGGACAATCTATACAAAGCAGTCGTACTCGTGATGTTGATCCTGTTTCATTTAAGCAGCATTTTAATGCTGGAGCTGGTCCAGGTGCGCGAGGGTGAAAATCATGAATGCCACAGTTTAAATTCGCACAGAAAATAAAGTGTGTGCTGCACAGTCAGGAGGCCAGCGTGGTTCTAATGTACCATATTCAAAAGTAGCAATCATTGAATATCCATAATAATAATTTCTCTTTATTTGTAATTCAACATCAGTGGTTTACAGGCCAGTTCTGATATGGGAGAATATCTGGTAGTGCTGGAAAGCACAGCCCTGGGAACAGGATGTGGGGTTATTTCTGCTGAATCCAATTACCTTTCTGCTAATGCACAGTCTTAGCAGTTTTGGAAGCCAAGTAGAGATTAGGAGCGTTTGCAGCTGAAACATTTCTCCTGTCAGGCTAAATCTAATTTTTCCAATCTGGGCTTCATTTTTAACAAGTACAATGGGATCAACCTTCATGGCGATAAATCAAGGACTCAGAGCCTGTGATTTGTCCCTCCTTAAGGAGCTCTGAAGAGATTAGTGCTGTCATAAAGAGTTTGATTTCTTTTTCGTCTCCATTGTAAAACCAGACTTCATGCAGAAGCAAGTATAAAATCTACACTGAATTTCCTCTGGCACATAAAACTATTTTGCACAAGAAATTACAGACATTGTTTAAAGAGAACTTGCAAATGATTCTGCTATGATGTAATACAAGACAGGATTTGACTACCAGAGATTAGAGTTTCTGTGTCTGAAACATTTTTACTCTGTAAATAATATCCTCATGTGGCAAACCTTACTTTGCTGAAGGCACTCAGCACAGAACACTTGGAATTTATCCAAAACTGTCTGACACAGATGCTCAGGTCAGCGGCTCAGTTCATGACCATGTGAACTGGACTGATTTACATATTAACCTGGTCACTGGGATCCAAAATGATATTTTGTACTTGGCATGTACCGAAGCAAATAAAGCCCTACAGTAATAATCAAAATGTTATAAACAGTTGGATACTTGTAAAATGACTACTGAAAAGTTCATCTTGAAAGGGATATACAGCATTTTAATATTTTAATTTAAAATGAAATCTCTTACTGAGTAAACATGGTTTTGACTTCTCTTAGAAATTGTGTGTGGTGATAATACAGAACCATTATTTTAAGTATATTTTTTGAAGGAAAAATTAATGATGAAATTAATTCATTGACAAGATATAGCAAATAAAAACTTAGTGGGGTCACGTTTGAACCATTTTGTGCATCAAAGGGTAAAAAAAGTTGGCATTTAAATGATGATACGGTAGCTGCCATTTTGGATTCACCTGTTAAAGGTTACTCAGTAATAAGTATGCCTTGAAGGTGACATTTACTCTGGCTCGCTTCACAGTGATCCCAGTCCTTCCACTATACCCTATACACATATGAAGTCACATGGCTGAGAAATCCATTCTAAGCTGTCAGTGTTAAGTGCAGCTTTGGGTGAAACCAGATGGAGGAAGGGTTGGCTTGACTGGCTGCACTAATGACTTTTAATTCTCTAATAAGGATATCTATGTCAGAAAAAACATAGTAAATGAATGTTGGTATAGACACTGGTATCGATTTTTTAAGTCTGTTGTATTTATTGTCCATACTCTCCATGTTTAGTGCTCTTGATGTCTTGTGATAAAGAGTGTGTCTCTTGCTCATCTTCTTCCCTTATTCCTGCAAGCATCTTCAGATACTAAGAGAGAAGATTTTCAAAAGTTAAAACATTCCCTCTGTGCTTGTACCATTCAATGCTCTTGTCACTGGGGAGGGGACTGCTACAGAACAGTTCGAGCTAGAGAGAGCGACTAAAGGGATTATCATGCGTCAGTTCAAGAGAATCATCCCATTGCTGGCCATCATCAGCCCAATGCGTCTCCACAGGGAAACACAGGATTAGCTGCTCAGTGCCGTTAGTGGTGACTGTTTCTGTTTCCCACCAAGACGACTGGCGGTTCTTCTACTCTCCAGAGGACAACTTTAGCTTCAACTTCTCAGCAAGGCGTCATGAATTAAATCAAGAATCTCTGTTCTGATTCCATGATTAGACAACGTGGCGGATGAGGCTTTTGGTTACTTCGTGAAAGGTCACATGGAAATGGGCATTTGCTTTTCCGTGATACGTAACTCATGGGTAATTTTGGACTCGCCAGACTTCATTTATTTGGAAATGCAACACTGACAGACTCAAGAGGAAATCTTATAAGTCATTTTCATTGATCTTTGGGTTCTTCACCAGTCCAGAATGACTACCTCAGATCATGCTTGATCTAACCTTTCTTGATGACATTGTCTTGTGGAGTTAGAGGGACTCCTAACCTCCATATCTTTGAACAGAAGTATATTCACCGAAGGATGACAGGGGATTGGGAGCATGGGTATGGATCTCATGCATCCCTTGTGACCTCGGGTGACCCTTATCTCTTGAGAAACCTAGCAGAGAGAGAATTGGATAGATGTCAATAGTTTGACGGATTCAATCTTCTGTTGGGTAGGATGAGACAAGGTATTGCAGTGGGATAGTGGACATAAACTCTTGGGCCTCCTCAAGCACCCCACAAGGATTTAACATCGTGTGTGGGGGCAGGGGAGGGTTTAAATGGTGTTAATAACAGAGCAACAACGTGAAGGTTCAAAGGTTCGAGAGAATGGAGTTGCAGGGTGCATGGGACTTGGTGAGACTGAAGTCAGGAACAATAAAGTTGCTATGGATACACCTGGCATGTCAATCATCAATGGAAATGGGGATGAGAGTGAGGTGTCAGGAGAGGACGATGAAGAGGAGACTGAAGTTGATTACACGAGAAACTATTGGGAGGATGAGGACGATATCTACCAGGAGTTCGAGGAGTTGGACTTGGAGGCCCTGCCGGATCGCTCGGACACGAGGAGCATTGCGTCCGACGATTCTTTCTACCCCCCAGACAGTTCAGTTGTGTCCCTCATGTACCGCTCACCAAGCCTTGACAGCCCAGAGCCCATCTCCTTCTTTAATGCCTGCTGCAACAACAACGTCATTATCGTCAAGATTATGATCAGACAAGGAGTGACTGAAGAGGAGGTGAAAGAGGCGGATAGGAACAGAAGAGTAGGTGTCTCTGGCTTGAATTTATTTTATTGAAATGCTTGAGTTTCAAGCACATCTGGCTTTTTTTTTATTCCCAACTTGAATAAGCAAAGTTTAGATTTTGTTTTCGGGTGGCATGTTGGCATGGTGGCACAGTGGGTAGCGCTGTTGCCTCACAGCGAGAAGGTAGTGGGTTCAAATCCACCTGAGGTCCTGGGACTTTTCTGTGTGGAGTTTGCATGTTATCCCCGTGTCTGCATGGGTTCCCTCTGGGTTCTCCGCCTTCCTCCGTCCACCAAAAACATACAAAATAGGTGAACTGGTGGCTCTTAATAGGCGTAAATGTGAGTGTGAATGGTTGTTTCTCTTTCTATGTGACCCTCCGATGAACTGGCGATTTGTCCAGGGTGTACCCCGCCTCCCGCCCAAAGTCAGCTGGGATAGGCTCCAGTGCCCCCACGACCCTACACAGGATAAGTGGTTACAGAAAATGAATGAATAGATTTTTTTTTCAATTTCCTGATGGAAGCAGAAAGAATCCCAATGGTTATTCATTGGTAGCTTAAAACAGCATTATCTGGAAATTGGTATTTGAGAGTGCAACACCACAAATCCCAGGTTTCTATGACAGTTTATCAGATGTAATGTACATGCTAACTACAAAAGAAATATCTGCAGCATCATAACATTGTCTTTAAAAGTTATGTAATTAAGTAAATGTGCATAGGTCTACTCATTTCTGGCTGTGCGGCAGTCAAAGTTTGTACAAGTGTTACACATATCTCAGGACAGTAGAATGTCAAGCTACCTGAACTAGATCTTATAACATGCTACCCTGGTAAACCTCTGTTGAAAGGGGCTGATTTGGCTTGTTAACAAAAACTAGCGAGTCGACAACTACAACCAAACACAACCAAATGTCAAACAAGTGCACCAACACAAGCTGTAACTTAGCAAATCAGCTCATCCCTGCCCTATTCTGGCAGGGATGGATGAGAGGAAGGTCTCCTGATCCATGGCCCTCAGTTGCTCCTTGTACTTGATGTAAATAAGGCTCGAAACGCTCATTTCGCACAAATATGTCTTAGAAAATGGTCACAGAATTGCAATGGCACTTCTTGAAACTATTGGGCACTTCTTCAGTGTTATTCAAAATCTGTCCAAAGCCATTTCTTGAATTTTCTGATCTCTGCCAGTTGCACCTGTGCCAACAGTTCAAGTTTTTTTTAGCTTATTTCAGTGCGATGAACTCCAAGGGTCATGGATTGGGTCAAACTACACAAAAGACTGAAAAATAGTAACTAAATATCTTTTACAAATTCAGAGTGATAAGGTCAGAAAGTGTGCTGCTGTTTTAATGTTCACTGCACAAGGGAAACACGTAAAGCCTGTCCTGTTCCGGAAGGGAGCATGATGCATCACATGTGTTATTTTGAAACAATATCAACTCAAGCAAGTTTGAGTCAGCTAGTTGATTTTCATACTTTATGTAAATGAATGGAAAACCACGTCTGCTAAAACGAAGATGAAGTATTAAGGTTTATATATAAACATTGATCATTTGCACTCACTTTAACTATGTTTTGACCCTCAAGATTTTATTAACTGTAAGAATTTAAGTGACAAGGGTCATTGAACCAACGGCAGGATTTTGTCTTTCACTGTACAACTGTAACCATTAACACAAGACCTGCAGACCACAGGAGAGAGCTAATGACATATAAATAAAGTATTTTGACCCTGAGTGAACGTACTTACATCAGGTTTTGCGGTACGGCCAGAAGATCCGGGTACAGCTCCTGACGGACACTTAAGGTCAGTTTCTAAAGGAGGGTTCAGAGCATTTGGTTAAGCCTCCAGTGGCAGATGGGGGATGTAAACTGCACAGTGAGTGTCAAGAAGCGGCTTGCTATCAAGTCTCAGCTGTTAGAGGCTTGCCAAGACATTTACCAGAGCACTAGGTGAGATGCACTGAGAGGAATGTCTTTCCGTTTTTTCTCAAGGATGTGGTGACACATCGTAGCATATGCTGCCATGGAAATAAGCTGAATCAATTTCCTCATTGTTTGTAGTGTGACCCAGTAAAAAAAAATAATAACACAAAGGATTTGTAAAACGGATGTCACCCTGAATATGTCACAGTAGAGCCAGGCTGGCCTCCTGACTGAGCAGCACAAACCTTATGAATACTGTGGCATTCATGATTTTTACCCTCTGCAACCTTTACTGACCGTAGCCAAAGACATCTTTATGTTAACCGTCACAAGTGGTTTGACCTTCTCTTTGTTCAAGACAGTCACATTCACAGACCATGATTGAAATACTGGGCGTGTTGTTTCAAAGTTCACATGGTTCTTGACATATTTGCTCTCACATACGGTATGTAGTTAATGTCAAGTCATTTTGGCCACACTTATTTTAGTTCTACTCATCACCATAAAGAAAAAAGCTTTAAAGAGAAGCGGTTTGTGGGGAGACGATTTATTACTTTTCGTGCGTAATCAGGGGAGGATGGCAGTGAGCTACGATGCAATGTTGCTAAATTAGTGGGATGGAATACAAATGAGAATCAAAACAAAAAAAGACTAAAGCATTTAACTGGGAGTCGGGTTAGAATTTGGTTACCAGACCATAGACACATTTCTGCTCGGTTTTGATTTAACAGCAGCATTTCTCTCTTTGAACTCTGGAAGAACAACTTTCCAGTCATTTTTGACACATTGTACTTACCATAGGCCCCTTTTACACCTGGTGTTAATTAACACGTGATGAGTATCTGGATCCCCTACCCAACGACCACAACCACCTCACTGGCTGATCTGATCGCAATGCATTCTGCATGCATTTACACCAGCTATTAACATGTATCTGTCCTCATCCTGATTGCATGTTCATTGCATGCAATGCAAATGAATATGGGGTCAGAGTTTTACAGTCAAAAGTCAAACTAAGGTAACATCCGACCCATCTTTGTAATTTGCCTCACTGGACTTAATGTAATTCTTTTCAGCAAAGTTAAATTGATCTAAAAAAATTAAATTGGAGAGAAACAAATGTCTTAACAGAAAAGCCTTATGAGTAAAAGACTGTAGATGCCTGAGGATTTCAACATTGCACAGAGTAATTACTCAGTAATACTATGTTTACTGTTCTTTGTGTATTTCAAGTACATTCTCCAGTGTGGCTAACTCTTGCTGATGTTTTCTTCACATTCTGTCACACCAGCAGCTCGTTAAACGCTGCATGCGGATTGGTGGAATCGTAGGTGAATTAATGTTATCGGTTCAGCTTATTAACGGTCTCAAAGGTTTCAAAATGCAGACAATTGTTCAATTGTTTTTGTGGTAAATTATTAAAGATGAAAAGAATCATTTACCTCTAATCCAAACAGCTACTCTCATTTAACAGCTGTTTTTTTCAATCAGAGTATACAAACCAGTAGCAATTTGGACAATTAGGTGCTTGGCAGCTGGACACTCCAGTTTGAACCCCTGTATGGCTCAAGTTAATAATCCATCACAGACTCCTGACAAACTTTTTCCTTATTGTAAGCAGGATGACTAATATGTGTAAGGCATATCAGCCACATGTAAGGCATAAAAAGCTTCACTATAGCTCCAACAATATATTTGGGTGTTTTTTAAGTACTAAAATTGCAAAGAGAGAAGAGGAAACTCAACTACTGTACTCTTCTTTTTGTGTTTCAGTCTGGCCTGATCGTGGCATGCTACCATGGCTATGTGGATGTGGTCATCGCCCTCTCTCAGTGCCCGTATCTTGATGTTAACTGGCAGGACAATGAGGGAAACACGGCTCTTATCACTGCAGCACAAGCAGGTAAACAAACACGCCTCCTTATTAGTGCTCCTCATTCAAATCTCTGACTAAAAACTTTGGTCTTGACTGCACAGATGTACGTGAAGAAACAACACAACAACAACACACAACAACTATTATCATTTTAGATACACATACATGCCAGGATGTCTGATTTAATCGGAATATAATATATTATATTATATGATATTTCTTGTAATCATCTTCAGCCCCCATAAAAAAAAAAAAATGGTAGACTTAGGTTTCAAAATTGATCGAAATTACAACACAGTACATATGAGTTCTGGTGCTTCCATTTGCAATAAATCATTTGTATTTGCTGGCATAAATACCATTGTGAGTAATATCATAGAGACACAGCCACATGTATTAGACATGGCGCCCCTCTGCTAACAATGATGAATGACTCTCTGTGATCTGAGATGAATAGCTGCAGAGTACTCTTCATTTTATGCTTCATTAAAAGAAATATCGATCTCCTTTCGTGACAAAGCATTCTGCAGCACCACCGGGGAAAAGGTGTTCAAGATTTAGTCCACACGACCGCAGCAGAGTGTTGGAGTACGTGAGAACAAAAACTTTCCCTACAACCCTTCAAAGGTTCAGCGTCTAGATGTGCTGGGAAATTAAACCTGCAGGTACTTCAGAGGTGAACTCCCATTATCAACCATCCTCCTCACCCTTCCATGCATCTGCCTCTATAGCTATATCTCCTTAATGAATTCCTGTTGCGTGCTAAAAATCTACAATGTGCTCACTTCAAAGAATTTGTGTAATTTTACTGTTAAATTAACCTGGATTAACCCAATTAGAAACTCAGGTTGTGGTTGGTCAAGTTGTTGAATGGTTGACAAAATTAAAGAATGAAGTCATGCATGTCGATTATCAGACCATAATGTTATGAAACACTGTTAACATTTAACTTACAACATGTCACATCCAAGCAGCTAGGAGGAGCTCTGTGCAGACATGAGGCAGAGACACTAAAGGCCAATTTATGCTCCCTCTACATACTTAAATGGATACGACCATCCACAAATGGTCTATCCGTCGACCTGTAGGCTACATACCTCTGTATATTTGTCTATACAGCAGCTCATAGAACTGACTCAATAAAAGCTTGAAAAAAAGGGCCATTATTTCTGAAACAGGATCCATTGCAGCAAATATACAGGAGCCTTGAGGGGACAAGAGCAATAAATATGATAACAATATTAACTAGAATGGCTCTCAGTAGAGCGCATACATCCGCCAAGGCACAACTGTCCCTTTTAATTCAATCAACACCCATCCAAATCAAATTCTTAGCACTGTAACCATAATTTAGGGTTACTGGATTTGTAGCAGCCAAACATTTTAAACTGGTGGATAGGGATTTTTCTTTGGATCTGCACCAAATATACACAAACTCATTGATACCATCCACCTGAATATGCCTGATTTTTAAATCAAGATCCATTAATTCTATTCCCTGAGAAATGAAAGAAAATGTCTTAAAACACCTCGCAAAGTTAAAGAAGTGAAAAAAAGAAGGATTTGCCCTTTATCTGAACACACCACAAAATTGAATGGGGTCTATTTTGGCCTCAGACCCATCCTCCTAAGTTTCATATCCTTTCAGCAGTTTTTGCTTAATCCTGCTGTCAAACCAACCAACAAATGGACATGGGTGTCGGTGGAGGTAAGAAGAAAGAATTAGCCGAATTATTTGTGAGTAAAAAGAAGCTATAAGAAGAAGATGTGTTGTATTTTATGTCTTAAAACATTAAAACAATGTGTTAGTAGCTGTTTGAAATGTAAGCGATTTTGTCCCAGACAGGAAAGAAAATGTTACAAAGTAATACCATGTTACAGATTACATGTATACATGTAATTACTTAATTACTCCAGCACCAAATGAATGTGCTATTAGACACAGTGGTGCTTTAACTTAAATTCTACAGATAGGATGCTAACATGTTGTTGAAAAGTAGGAAAGCAAAGTCAGTATGGGAGATATATCAGAAGGTGCTGAGCTGGAGAAACCCCAAGCCCAGCACACACTGCCTACCTAAGCAGCACGTGAGTCACAGTACCTGCTGTTTCTCATCCTGGCAACCATGTTAACAGATCCGACACACAGCCGACATGAGCAGAGCACCTCACGCTCTGCTGCTGTGGCGTGGAGTGCTGCCTGATTTATGACGAGTGACGCGGTTCTGTGCAAAAATAGACAGTGAAAATGATCTGTTGATTGTCCTCAGGACATCATGCCAGCAGCATTACACCTTTACCCACGATGTATTTCTGTAGAATATTCCACAAACATTACGTAAAATAAAATATGTGTGAGCTGCAGCAGTTCAAGCGAGGTAGCCGTCACGGTCACGCACAAGCAGAGGTAGGCAGTGTGTCCTGGATGCTTGCCTGCAAACATCTGTGTTTCCCTCTGGTGGTCTGCAGGTCATATGATCATCTCTAACTACCTACTCAACTACTTCCCTGGGCTGGACATCGAGAGGAGGAACTGTCATGGTTTCACAGCTTTGATGAAGGCTGCCATGCAGGGCCGGGCTGAGTGTGTCAGAGCTATTATGCTCGCTGGTAACCCACACATCCATTCTAGAAAGTTGCATCTTGTATAAAAACGTAATGTTTCTAAAATGCAACATGAGCTATGTTACTAGATAGATCATGGTAGAACTCTTTTGTCTGTCTGGGTGAATGTAGAGCAGATTACAGCACAGCTTTGGTCCCAGGTTCTCCATAGGATCCATAACTTCTCTGTTTCCAGGTGGAGATATTCAGGCACGGGACAGTGGCCGCAATATGACACCTAGGGAGTGGGCTCTCTTCACTGGTCGATACGAGACGGCCCACCTGATGTATCAGCTGATGTCAAAGCCTTGTGCTGAGCAGTTCTGTGACTCCTTCCCCTTGGAGTGGCCGATGCTGGAGGTTAAAAATTCATCATGTCCTACTATTGAATGCACAACATAATGCTTAGTATCCACCTGTGATAAATTCAATACAAGGAGTCAAAATGTGTTGTTGATTTGTTGACACTGTGATGGTTGATGTTGTTGTGCAGGAGCTGGTGGTCCAGGCCCAAGAGCCAAAGTCCTGCTGGCAGTGTTTAATCAACCTCTTCTCAAGCTGCCCTTATAGATTTTACATCAACAACAAGGTAAACCCCGTGGATGATGGCGTTCTTGACCACATGGTGCGGATCACCACCAGTATCTCCAGTCCATTCATTGCCACAGCTTGCCACACGTTGTCTCCAGGCAGCCCGCCATGCATTGGGAAGCGTCGTCACGCTGTGCAGGAAATTGTGAGGAGGCAACGGGTGGCCGAGCTCAAGCGCATGGGACCCGACAGACTGAACAACTACAAGAGATTTTTCCAGAACTCAAGGGTCCTCCTCATTCCTAAGGCGAGAGATCGGAGGGCGAGCCTCCAACCTCGGCTGCTGAGCGACGTGGCAGCGGCGTCCACAGTGGCCATGAGACGAGCAAGTCTCCTGCCTCTGAGTATGCTGAGGAGGAGCAGCGTGCGGCCTGGCCTCGTGGTACCCAAAGTTAGGCTTTGCAAAGCCCCGACTCCGACCTTTAAACCAGAAAAACTCAGACGGAGCAGCGACTACAACCAGCTCCAGATCCCCAAGTGGAACTACAAGATGAAGAGAATAGAGAGGAGGCAGGAGGAGGAGAGGAAAAGACTATTACCTCTGACCAGAAGGAGATGATAAAAGGGGGGAGTCCTTCTCTATGTTCACATAATCTGAGAGAGCAGAACATAATTTACTGCCATTTCATGGAGCTGGCTGTTGCTACGCACATATTGCAGTTCTAGAAAAGTCAACTTGACTCTTTAAATGTTGAAACGGTTCTACTGGAGTTCACATGCTCCGTTTGTGAGGCATAATCTGTAGTGCAATGGGAAAAAAAAAACACATACAGTTTTGTCACTAGGTGATTTGTTTGAAAACACTGTCCAATGATAAGACAGCAATGGGAAATGAGAGGCCACCAATGGGACATGGGACTATTTATTCAACCAAACTGGAAAACTCATATTGGTGCAGCTTTGCTAACCTGTACAAGTGACCCAGTATGGCTTTTTCTAGCTTGTCCTAGCTCAGAGAACAATTGCATTGGTTGTAAATCAGAGTATCATCAGAGTATCATCATTTAGCCAATAAACCACACCTGGATAACGTTTGGTTTCAGCTCCTCACTTGGGAGCAACAATTCTTCCGAGAGGCTTTCTTCTCCTCCCCCATTGGTGCTGTCTCCTGGAAGCACAATGTTGTTTGAGTCACTGAGCAAGATAACAGAAACTTGGACAGTGTGATTGGCCACCACAGCATGGTTTGGATTATAAAAAGTTGAATCTGTTTCTGTTTTTCATGCAGAGTCACTGTTTTTCTTGTCGAAGACCCCCATGGCCTGCACCGCCACGTCCATTTTTGTCGCAGCTTATCCTTGATAGGATGCTAACAAAGCATATTTTTCCATGTTGGTGGTCCATATGTATCTAAATTCAATGACACATGGCAAAAGAACAAAAGAAGACAATTGTTAGGGTTTCAGTGTGACTCCAAATAAGTGTTTGTCCATGGTCTAAAGCAAAGCTTCCTAACTTCGAAGGAAGGATGAGTTTATGGGTCGTATGTTACAGCTGAGCTAAGGAACCAACTCAGACGACTACAAGCTTTATAGAGACATTGTGGAGAATTGGAAAGGCAGAAGTTAACATAAACATCTTAGTGACTTCTTGACTTCCAAAATAATCAACGACTATCTGCTACTGTAAGTATCTACGACTCGGTTAGAAATTCAGAGCCATCATTGCTTGTTTCTGTGTGAGTGTATGTGTTTTTGAATTTTGCATTGGAATGGCAGTAATGGAAGAGTATTAAGAGGAGCTTTTACAAAATAAAAATGTATTAAATATTTGACTACAAAATGTCAGTGAGGACAGTATCAATTATGGCCTTTTTAGACAATAAACCTCTATAAAAGAATCAAATGTAGTCACCTTTACTACCCTGCAATGGAAACCGCTGCTGCAACAACATAGTTAAAGGACACGTTTACCCAAAAATGAAAAGTTTGTTTTTTTTGTTCCTTTAAAACAAGTACTTTCCATCGGCATGTGGTTGAGTGCATAATTACTGAATTTTGAATTCTGAATTTCTGTCTGTAAGAACGAATCTCACTAAATGCTGCTTAAACATATAAATGTGTCATGGCTTGTCTGACTTTGGTGCAATCCTTGTAAGCAACGCAACACCAAGAGATACAGAACCTCCTTTCTAATTTTGACCTGTTTCTCTCTGGTACTGGTCTGGACTGGCCCACAATGAGCGGTGCTTAAGAAGACTAGAGACTGCTAAGGCCTTCCTCCATGTGTCCTGTTTACATTTCTGTCACACAGTGGAGCTCTAAGTAATCAAATCCCAAGATAAAACCCTGAGTAACAATTCATTCCTACTGCGTGTTAAATCATTTTTAAACTGGGGTGGAAGCTGATGCAAGCTTTGCTGTCATCGTGCTGTTATCATACATCATGCTGAGAGAGTATTTGGATTTAAAAGCACCAATGGTTCACTGCACCTCATTTACTAAGTACAGAGTTGACTCAGAGCAAAGGAAAAATGAATCCTCATGCCAGATTTACTGACGCGACTCCTGATGAGCTGACAAATGCATGTCATACCACTAAAGGCCTCTGGGGAAATACTGTTATTCACACTTCAATGTTAATGTGGATCTTTTTATTTCCACTCCTTGATTCAGTGACAGTGAGAAAAAAAATAACTTTTTATAACTTTTTTCTGAAATATGTGTTTTGGTACACTACAAAAACAATAAACTAAATATAATAAATAATAAATACTGGATTTGAGAAGGTACAGACTGCAAACTAGTGGATTTATCTGCCAGTGCAGTAAGATAATGCACTTGTCAGGATTTCTTTAAACAACCAAAGTGAAAAATCTCATTCCAAGTACTTATTGGTAAATCAACATCAAAATCAGCTTGTTAATTTTACTTTCACTGCTTGTTTCATTGAGTTTAAAACCAGAGCAATGAAACAAGATGATTCTTCTTCAATCAATAAATGTCATCATTAGCTTATTGTCTTGAAATCAAACACACTATTACAATCAAGCCATCTGAACCTGGCGGAGAGGTGGGATTCTCCCTAGGCCGGTTGAAATGCCACACAGAGCGGCTTAGTTAGAGGAGCAGTGTAGCATCCTATGTTTCAGTCTTTTCAGTACAGCACTTTGATCATCCCGTTGTGTTTGTTTAAAATATGCTATATAAATAAACTTGACTTGATTTGACTTGACTTGTATTGGGAATCCTAAAAAATATATGGGGAACCTGCTTTCAAAAGACTGGGAGATCAAATCCTATGTATGCTGGGGTGGAATATTTCACAAACCTCTATTGCCTTGTTTCTTCAGCAGCAGAAAAATACTAAGTATTAGCAGGCGGGCAGGTTGGGGAAGAAGTCATTAAACCAGCCTGTCTGCAGCAGGTTTTAACTATGGGGGTCCTGCAGGAAATATTTGTGTTGCAGCTGAGAGACGGATTATTACCTCCCCCCCATGCTTTGTTCTGTGCTCCATCAGCATAGTGGGCAAAGAATTGACCGAACCCAAAGCTCTCAAAGATAAGAACCTGTGCCTGTGGTGATCTGTCTGCAGAGACTAAAATGGCCGCCACCCTGACCTGTGCTGCGGTTTCTCTAAAGACCACTAGAGAGCACTAATGACCCTTTAGATGTCAATATAGTGTAGTAGCATTTGCATTATGCTCAACACATGTATGTATAGCCATGGAAATTCATGTGAAACACACACACAGAGCCCAGAAATATTGGGTTGAGCATGAGTGACCTTGTTAATTTTTTATCTTCTGTTGTTGGAGATTGTTTTCATGACGACTCATTTTAAACAGGACAGGACTGTAACCCTTGAGTCTCACATCTTCATATGTGGTGATCTCGGTCTCATGGGTGTTTCTAGGACCTGGTCTTTGGTCTCCAGCAAGTCAAGATGCCTTTTTTTTTTGCCTTTCCTGTTGAGGTTTTTCTGCTCTAAGTCAGCTGTCAGCCCACAATTCTTTCAGTCACAGGTGACGTTATTATCTCTGCAGTGTTTTTTTTTCCATCTGTATTTGTTTGTTTTTGTTTGTTTATTTGTTAACAAGATTACATAAAAAAACCTACTAAGCAGATTTTCATGAAACTTGGTAGAAGGGTTGGACATCCATTAGATTTTAAAGTGGATCCAGATAAAGGGAATTTTTTTTTTTTTAACAAGATACAATTGTTTCACCATTTCCATCATGCATAAACTACTTGACAGACTGCAACGCAACTGGGTAGAAAAGTGGGGCATGCGGCAAAGGAAGAGTCCAGGAATTTCTGGAGTGGGTCGAGGTAAAGGGGCAGATCCATGAATTACTTTATCTTCCTTTTAAATTGCGAGATAGGACTTCATTTATTTATTTATTGGCTCTTTTCTTAAAAATCAATTCCTCATAAACTTCTGGATGAATTGATTTGATGATTGATGAAAACTTGTTAGGTTAGGTTAATATTTGGAAATGGGACTGTGGAGCCTTGGCAGAGGTATACACTCTACTGAGTGTCTGCCATCACAACTCAGCGTTGTTAGCTGAGTGCTGTTATACACACATATATGCATTTCATCATTAGCATGGAACATTAACTTGGTCTCAGTCTGACAGACTCTGTGATCCAAGGGTCGTCAAATACATTCATCCAAGGGCCAGGATTTTTTGAAGCAGACAATGTGGGTGTCAGACTTTCAAATAAAAGAAAACATTTCAAATTTATGTTATTTAAACAAGCCTATCAGTGTGGAAAAAAAACAACCCATTATGCTCACAGACTTCCACCAAGGAGGGCAGTCAGTGCTCGATGAGAAAAACCAATAGATCAACAACTGAATGAGTTTTTATCTCAACATAAAATTCCGCTTCAAGATCTCAGGAAGCAAACAAAACTATTAGTTGTAGACTCAATACAACACTTTGCCAACAGAATTAAACCCAGTGACACCTCTTGCATCTAAAAGATTAAAGCTCAGTGAATCTCCGCTGGTTGTCGGCTGTTTGATGGAGGCTCCACAGAGTTGAGAGGATGGAGTTCGATGGATTTTTTTTTTTTTGGCTCATTGACAGATGTTGGTGAGTTAATTAACCATCACTCTTAGGTAGATGATCTCCCGTTGGATGCATTCATTTTCTGTGGACTGGATGGGAAGATTTGGTGGGCCGGATGTGGCCCATGCCCTGCCAGTTGGTCATAATTGATGTAACCCATATCATTCCCATTTTCTCAGTGCTATTGTGATCATAATAATATTTGTAACCCTTTTTAAAAAAAATTATGTTCTGTTTATGATTTTCTCTTGTAATAAATTTTCCAACAACCCCAGTGCAATGTTTTCGACTTGAAATGAATGAAACACACCGAAAACACACAAACAGCTCCAAAGTCAGAAATTCTTCGATGGTCTGTTTATATTTTTTGGAACAGTTGTAATCTGTTTGAGGCAATAGAAAGATTCACAAGTTTCTTTTTAAAACACGTTTGGTCTAGCAACAAAAAGGTGACCGTTAGATCTCCATACAGGTCTTATAGTCGGGGTTTTTTCTGCCTAAGGATCACAAGGACATACATTACGTTGTCAGTTTCCAGATGCTCACTAACAAATACAGTATGTCTGTTTTTCATCCAGTGTTTTTGTGGGGACAGTTGCATTATGAGTTATTTTTCAAGCATCGGAAGATGACCTCTAGGACTTCTAAACGGCAGTGGGTAGGGGGAACCAGGGTCTGTTGTCATGTTACACAATTTAAACGTTCTCACATAAAAAAAAGACAAATACTCATGCATTCATGGATGCCGTTTTAGCATCATGAGACCAATTGATCAGAATTGGGGGTTTTCAAGCACGGGTGATTGTTCTTTGTCATGTGGTTTAAAATGGCCACCTTTGACATGATCGGAACTCACAGCATCAGTAGTTTGTTATCGATGCAAAGGGGAACAAACATTTTGTGCACATTTAAAATACAGACATGTTGGAAATACTTGTCAAAGATGTAGCACCTTTTTAGACTGCTTTAGTGACAACGTGGATCCCTGGGCCCTGGCCTACTCTACTCCACATAGCAACAACATTACCACACAAAGTTGACAGTTTAGTGCATTGACCAGAAACGAAAATGTGAACAAAATTCCTACGTGTAACTGTTTTTTTGTTTTTTTACAAGTCTTTTTTTCCATAATGTTGCTGCTATAAGTGACATCCACATCTGCACATAAAAAGTATATATTTATATTTATATAATATATATCCGTAATCTATTAACAGCTTTGTCTACCATGAAGTTAGAATTGCCACCCATTTCTCAGAAAAGCTTTTTTTTTGTACTTCAAACATTGATTATTTTACAACACAGAAATGAACTAAATTTGTACAACTTTGGAGGAAGCAATGCTTCGCCTGCTCACAGTCCCTCCCTGGTGTTTTTTTTTAGGTTTTCTCTCTGTTTTTCTCCCCAGTCCTGGTGCAGTTAGACAGTTTTCATCGCAGTAAAACACAGTTTAGAAAAACCAAAGCATTTACAAACTGGCATTGTTAGAACCGCAAGGATGTTCAGTTGAGAGCTTCAGCTGAACTTGGACCCTTTAACACGCCAACTCCCCCCCCCCGACCACGCCTTCTTCAGCTAAGGGGAAATCACCCTTGTTTGGCACGTTATATACACAAAGAGCACAGGAGGGGCTCATGGGAACATAAAGGGGATATGAGGTTCTAATGTGGCTCGACAAATAACAAAAAATAGCTAGTCTCAAACAATGCGTTTTGTTCTGAAAAAGGCTGCTCACATGTTAGCTGTTCTGTCAAAATGTCAGTAGGGCAGTAAAAGGAGCACCGTGACCTACTAAAGTGATGCTTAAGTACCCAATTCATATCCAATGTTTCACATTAGCGACGTGTTGACATCCATCTAAATCTGTGATATGAACTTTCAAAGTCTGACTGCAGATACTCTTGTATTTTTTTAAGGAGGGGGTTTAGTGGAAAATTGAGATTGACCCAATGGAGAAAGGCCTGAAATGACAGAAAATAGTGCAATGTACAGTTTGCAATGCATCTCTGTAAATGTGCAGTGTACATCAAATCCTATACAACCAGAATTGAGAATTTAAAAAGTAGAAACACAACAAAAGAAACTGAGAAACAAAACTGTTACAAATGTCACAGTCCAGAAGCGTTCTTTGCTTGGAGGAGGAAACATCACACCGAAGCCATAGAGAAACAAAAGTTTGTGTGACAGACGTCCTACATGTCCTACAGCTCTGCTTCTTGTGCTTCACATTACTAAAAGCCATGTTGCTATACCACATATGTACAGGTTTCTCTTGGGTGTCTCTCACACGTTCCAATTGCAATCCAAAACCTTCCATCCTCCAGTCCACTGACCCCCTTCTCCCTTTCATTGTCCATCTTCATCTCCATATATTTCCTTCTTTCTCTATTTCCCCCTACATGTTCTTTCATCATGTCTGTCCCTCCCACGTTCTGTATTCAGAGGCCCTCAGGTGCAGGAGGTCTTTCTGTCTGCTGAACCTTCTAGCAGTAGTCGATCACAAACTAAACACAGAAAGAAAATGTGTCTGTCGGTTTTGTTGGTGGTGTGCATGCACATGCATGGCCGCTCCTCCAGTCCTCCTTTGCTTCATTCCTCCTTTTTCCCGTCTCGCTCTGATGTCTCTGAAAAATGAGTAATCTAAAAATGTCCCTCTCGCATCTCTTTTCCTGCACTCCATCCTCCCCCATTGTTGTTCCTGCTGCCAATGATGCCACTCAGAAACTACAGGGGAGGATGGGGAGGGAGGCTCCACTCATCTTCTCTCATCCACTTTTAAAACGACCCCCTTCACAGTCCTTTTTATCCATTATTCATCCTCTCCTGCTCCTCCTCCTCTTCCATCAAATCTTCCACCCTTGTCTGCTCTTAGACCCAGGAGTCTGGTGAAGCTGGATAGTGGCTGGTCTCGTAGTTGAGCTCGCTGTAGGGCCGTGAGGCTGAGTAGAAGTCTACGTAGTTGCCGGTGGACTTGAGACCCTGCAAGTGCATGTTGAGGTCTCCCTGCGGAGGGCGCCCCCCTGCATGAACCTGGTTTTCATAGAAGGCCTGGTCCTCGTAGTTGCTGCTGTCAGGCGGGGGAGGGTTTTGGAAGGGAGGGTAGGGCTCTGAAGGCAGGCCTTGAGACGAAACCTGTAAAAAAAAAAAACAATAAATGTAAGAGTATGACAGCTACATTAAAAACGCAAGAACAGCAATTCAAGTTCTTTAGCTTTGCACAAGTGTTCTAAACACAAAATGGATTTGATTGATCAGGGGTTTCCACTGCTGCACGCTGAGACACTGCCATGTCATAAGAAAAGAAACCATGCAACCAGAATCCAATACCAGAACCTAAATGTAGCTTTATAGTTTATGGTGACCTATTTGGACTTCATAGTATTGTTATCCCCTTTGGAGTCACTATTAAATCCCCATATGATAAATGAAGAAGTCTTAATCCAATATTTTTTTCCTCCATCTAGAACTTTTTATAGGATTATTATAGAGCAGTTCCTTTAAGGTTATATGAGTCATGAAGCATCGATAAGCTTGCAGTGCAGCTTGAAAAACACTGACGTCAAGAAAGATGCAAAGATTGAAAGGAAGCTCCTGTAGTCTATCAGATGTTTTTCCCTCGGGGGGGTACACCACGTATATACCAATAATGTCATTATGAACATTTTGAACACAGAGAAGTGACTTGTTGTACCTGATTATACTTCAGATCATCAGTAGGCGACACATATGCCCCTCTGTGTAGTGTGGAGGAGCCACCAGAGACTTGACCTGCAGAGACAGAGGATGAGGATGTCAGATGAATGCTGGCTCTGAACCATTTATTCAGATAAAGTGAGGAGTGTGGGAAGGCGATCATTGTCATCAGGAGGATGTGACAAGATATATAAGTTTTTATATATATTTTTAAAAAAAACACATGTATTGTAGTTATTTAAACATTACACAAAGCTTTATGGGAGAATGTGCTTTTGTGTCACATGGCGTTTAGATGTCCTACCTGTCATGGCGTCCTTCCTGGATGTGTGTTCGCCCTTGTTGCCGTGGTAACTGGCATTGCCGGTTGACTCGTAGTCTGTTTTCCTCTCCTTCAGTGCCATCATCTCTCTGGGGGAAGCTGGGGCGCTCGCTACACATCGACACACACACACAGGGGATTTGTTTAACACTCCATCCATCATCAACACATTGTTCCATGAGGAGGATACTCCGACTGGAAGCATTTAGACCACACTGGAGTTCTTTCACAGAGGAGAGAGGCCAAAGTGAGGCATCTAAAGTTGTGTATTTACCTGCCCGAAACTCAACAATGCCACAACAGTCTTCTAACCAACCTGAGTGAAAAATGGGGGCCATGGCTGCTATTTGTATTGTGACTGTGGGTATCTTATCCATTCTAGCTTTGTGAACAGATAAACATTGAGTCATCCCTCCTCCCTCCCTCCCCTGTCTTGCCTTCCTCTTTGTCTTGCTGCGCCTGTTTTTACTACATGCATAGTCTCACGTTTTCAACGTCTTAAACTCACACTGGCTTATTTACTCACCCAGCAATCCACTTGTACCAAATATGCCATATGGTTGTGTAGTTTTTCATTTGATATTGAAGTCATTATCAGCAACCTCTCACATATAAGGTGCTGACTGCCTGTTTGTGTGGCTGTATCTGTCTCTGTGTCTTAGTACACAGTTAGCACTAATCCCTATGCTCATCACTGCTCTGCTAATATCACCGGTCCCTATCCTCAGTCTGCAGCAGCAGTAAACAACTGTGGTAGGAATGTATTCCTCAGGCTTAATACACTCAATGGAAAGCTTTATTTTGTGCGTGACAAATTTCCACAGAAGTGAAATTAAACAAACAGTTTGATGGACCATCTGCTTGCACAATTATAAACTGAGTAAAAAAAAAAATGTAAAATGATCAAATTAATGGAATTAGCTTCCCAAATCAAAGTGTTAATTATTTTTGCACTGCCAGTTGACAGCCACATAAATCAATTTCTGGTGTTTGATTTTGAAATGTAAAATGTAGACGGTCCCATAAAACCTGTTCAAAAGTTCTCCCACAAAAGTTTCAAATTGATTTAAATTATGTCTGACTAACAGCTACGGAATGAAAGATATCCTCAATATGGGCTTTTTAAAAATCGCACCAGTCATTCAGTGTCATGAAATATGATGGAAACAATGTAATTATCTGATGACATATAGACAGACACCACATTACATAACACAGTGCTAAGGTCACAACAGCAATTACGCTTTCTTTCAATCTGTTGTCTATATCTGTGTCTTTGCTGCAACACTGTACAAGGAGGTGATTTTGATGCTTCCTAAGTATGTATTCAAGCTGCATGTATTGCAATGGCGCTGTATTGTTAAGCCTAACAGTTAGCTTTAGCTCACAGAATGTTAAAATATCTCCTTTTTAACAATCTGGCCCAATTGTAATGTTATGGAGCGGCCATATTTAATTTAAAAGTATCATTCCCTGTCCAGGCAGTCGGCACATTAACAGACATTAACATAAAAGCTACAGCAGCACAGAGAGAAGTTAAATGGACGTCATATTCGCCTTTTTAAGAGCCATTAATGTAACCATTTGTTATCATCTCTTGTACACTCAGAAAAGTGAGTTTAATAAACTATGAAACAGATGCAGAAGTGAGGCAGTGTTAAGCCATTGAGGAGATTCCTTACAGGAAGTGCATTCCTCGAGTGCATACATGCATGAACAAATATTATATTACTTGTTCCTCTTAAGTGTAGAGCTGAGCATTTTTTCCTTAATATGTCTGGTGGTCTTTATTGCAGACGATTCACATTTGGTTGTGCGTAAGATTAGGAATAGTTGCATGATATATGAGTGTTTTATTAGTAGTCTATTATCACTGTTATTCTTTTTTATTATCAGGACCTTGTTATTGTCAGTGTCAGGTTTTCAAGTTCATGAAGACAATATTGATCACATTTCATAGCATACAGAATCCTTGGAAAGCCCATTATAGTCAAACCATAACTGCGATAATACAGGGGCAAAAACTTTTTTTGGGGGGGGGGGGTCACGGTGAAAGGATTTGACTTGACAGCAGATTAATTTGTCAGGAGCCACCGTAGTGTGAAGGTTAAAGCAGACTTCAGCTGGACTGGAAGGGTGTGAGAGTGATGGAGGACAAAAGGGAAGGCAGATGAGTGGGGGAGGTTTCTACTCACCTGATCGATTGTTGGGGGAGGTTCGTACGGGAGAGATGGACGGAGTACGAGAGGAAGAATAAGGTCGCTGTCTGTCTCTCTCTATCGTGGAGGAGGAGCCCACAAAATGGTACTGGGAGTAACCATCCTGAAGAAGAGAAGAAAGGCAGAGGACGGATGACGAAGAGTAAATCCGCGACATACTGTCAAACCAAGTTCGAATGTCAGTCATGCTAACCTTACCTTTTTGTAGAGGCTACGGAGGTCTCTGTATTGCCACATGCTGTTCAGGACTTGAGATGCTGCCTTCACCACTTTGGGACTATGTCTAGGAATTCAGCAGAGAGAAAAAAAACACATGCAGTATAAAGCTTGACTGTCCTGTTCTGAGCTGGTGGGAGATATAAAAACATCACGAGGCTGAATCGTGAAGCAACAGACACACAAAACCAGTTTATAAAGCATCCCCTGAAGTCTGAAATGACCAAACTGAATAATTGCTTAGGTGATTGACTGATCGATTGATTGGGCAATATTTCATTCTGCATCTTTCAGGGTTTGGCTCAGCTGGCTAATGGTTGTGTCTGTAATTGGACCACTTGGCCTTATCAGTGTCTAGAAAATGAAACTTTATTTCTTCATGTCCTTTGAGTAAATGTTATTGTTTTGGATTCTGGGATTAGATATCTTGCTCTTGCAGAGACGCAGAGCAGGAAACTTGAGGTGAAGCTTCTTTGAAGAGCAAATACTTTTCAAAAACAAAATGAAATGTTAAGCCATGTGTTTCAATATCTCTAGAAACAATTCTAATGACTTATACTTTAAATAATAAATAAATGGTTTTAGAATCTGATTATTCACAAGCCAATGAAGAAAATTAATGCAACTTTTGGGTGTAAAAGTAAAGACCAACTTTGTTATCTGCTATACTACCCTACAAAGGAAAACAAAAATACCTTCATCTGACTTTTTGACATTTGTTTTACGTTAATAAAAGACATGCAATAAAAACATTTAAATTTGCACTGACTATAAAACAGAGCTATCAGTTTAATAATCTGCTATGTCAAGAGAAAGCTAGCTGGTGAGATAGCTCAGAATAGCCTTAGCTAGCCTTAGAACTAGAGATATTGATTTTTTTTTTCCCCTGGCTAAATTCAATCATAACAGAGGAAAAATCGTGGCTACTGCAGCTAAAACTAGTTAGCTGAGTATATCTTCATAGCTGCTATCTCAGCTTTATGACTCTGGGGGAATGGATGTAATTAGAGTTAAGATACCTTTAAATTCATGCATTATATTGGTTATAAATATTAATGGTGACAGGCAGTCCTTAAACTTAAGCTACAGACTGTAAATCAAAATGAAATTCGTTAATGGACAGGAGAGACAGGCAGAACCTAACATCTTAATGTATTATGTAGGTTCTATGGCAATTTTCTTCCTGGGGAAGTTACAATGATGGATTGCTACTGCTCTCCACCTTAGTAAGACAACAGATATCCTCAAACAAACAATATTCAGTCATTGGCTTAGAAACATCCAATCAAAGAGCTTAAAGTTTTTCTGTTTGCAATTTGATTCTGGTTAAATTCTTAATGGTTCCTACATTGGAAGTGTTTTGATTACATAAGTACAAGACAAAATTGAGATAATAGATCTTTCCGTGTTCTTTGAAGTCAGTTTTAACCAGTTTAAAACATTTCTTCGCTGTTGCAGCATCTATCAAACTATAAAAACTGCCCCATGATGGTGCTTCTACAAACAACCTCATCTTGTCATCCTTCCAAACCTATTTCTTCCCACCCTCGTCCACGACATCTTTCCATTCGACTTACTTGTCTCCTTTGCTGCGGGCGATGCCGATGAGCTTCTCGATGCCGCCAGCATCCCTCAGGGCCTTGGTGTTCTCCATGTTTTTGGTGATGACCTCATGCAATGCACAGCAGATAGCTGTGATGGTGTCGTCTGACATGGTCTTCCCCACGAGGCTGCTGGGGTTCCCACCTCCTCCTCCCCCACCGCTGCTGTTGTTGTTGTTGCTGCCTCCGGGCAAACGGTGCACCAGGTCCCTCATGGCATATTTACCTGGAACAGTGGGTGAGAGTGAGTTAGAGTTGGAATAATGTAGGTTGTAGGTAGGAAAGAGGAGCCAAAGAGGAAAATAGGAATGAAAGACAACTTGAGCTTTTGTAATGGGAACTTTGATCAGTATTGAATATATTAAGTTTTTAGGCTAGATGTTATTTGATTTGATGATTTATTCCATGGCACATGCCCAACCCTTCCATCAAGTTTCAAGGTAACTTGTCAAGTAGTTTAAATGTAAAGGAAAAAAAAAGTATGGGTTCTTCCTTGCCACATGCCCAACCCTACCACCACTTTACAAGAAAATCTGTCCTGTAGTTTTTGTGTAATCCTGCTTACAATGTAACCTCGGTGAAAACATTAACAACTTGGTGGAGGTAATAAATATAGACATGGAATGACAAAAAGTTAAAAGACCTTCCCCTGATGACCCCAAAACTGCCCTCACTTCAGCAAAAAAACATGACCCCTACCTCTTTCTGACCCCCTAATAATTTTTGTGCAGTCCCTAATTTGACCGCGGTCTCTGCTCTACCTAAAGCTCTAAAGCTAAAACTCCCAGCAATGACTGTGAAAATGTTGGCCTTCATGCTGACATGGTCATATAATCTAACACCAGCTGACTACATTTCCCATGACACCCCAGCACTACTGTCAGACAATCTTGTCCACTCTGCCCTCTATCACCCTGGGGTGGTGGGGGGGGCACACGCTGACTGACTGATGGATCACATCCACTTTATGTGTTCCTGCTGTATAAGTCCTGCTGGTGCCTGGAGCATATATGCTCCTGATTCTATTGATTAATATTTAAGAGATGCCAATACTACTTCAATATAATAATAACAGAAAAAAACATAACATGCATGGTTAAAACCCAGCTGGCTCAGTTCAACTTTTTTAATTATTATTTTTTGTTTCAGCAATAAAAAAAACATCATTCTCTCCACATAATCATAGTAATTTTCACATATAACCTGGTTTTTTACAGTAAGCTATCAAACATGAATGAACCATGTAGACATCTTTGTCATATAATTGCATTATTGGCTATATTCACAATATTACAATCAGACTGAAAATGATGCTCTGACTCAAGTTTGCAACACTGCAGCATTAAAACAACATTTGCCTCACAGTGGACCTGTTTGTGCAGACAGTATTGACACTGCTTCCCACTGCTAAAAACTCTGAGGAAGCAACAAGACAATATGCTGTGTCTCCAATGTAATTTCATCATGTTAACACCACACAAGCGAGGGCAGGACAATGTGTCCTATCAAAACATACACACATGCCCTGTGGCAGCGAGATAGAAGCCTGACATTACAACCTACACACACTGTACACATGAACGGTTCACATGCTTAGACAGCACACACATACACAGGCTGGGAGCCTCAAGCATCAGACAGAGTGGAAGAAGGCAGGAGGTTGTTGCTATGGAGACCAGCAGAAAAGCAAAGTTTATTACAGACATCACTCCAAAGAAAAATCAAGCGTCAAACAGTCAGAAGGAAATGATCTAAATATATACAGACAAATATCACAGAGGCATTTATCTGTTTTTATTAGAGCGATCCACTATTCCACTGCCAGTCAGCCATCGCTGACAGCAATTAAACCAACACAAATGACACTTTAACGGCTCCTTTTTAAATAATTACCACTAAAAAAATTCTACTTAAAATAGTATCATATTCATTATTGACGAACTGACTAATTCGGTAGGTGGGTCAATTTAACTGTGCTTGCTTCCAGTACCATTATCTTCAATAAAAGCAGAAATAAGCACATTACTCCACTAAAAGAAAATGACACTCAAATAAAACTCTTTAAAGGTTATTATTCATGTCAGATTCTCTTTGTGTGTGTGTGTGTGTGTGTGTGTGTGTGTGTGTGTGTGTGTGTGTGTGTGTGTGTGTGTATTTAGGGCCCGAGCACTAAGCGTGCGAGGACCCTATTGTTCTGCAAGGAATTATTATTAGGGCCCCGAGTACAAAGCGTGCGACCTAAAATTTGATGAACACACGCCCTGATGGACACACGCCCTGATGGACACACGCCCCGTCAGGCGCCGGTGTGCGAGGGCCCGTTCAACGCTGAATCTTTTTTTATGATCTTTGCTGGCTGTAAATGAATAACTCACCAATGAGCTCCTTGTTCCTGATGTCCAGAGCCATGTTTCTCAGTGCAGTGGCCACAGCGCAAACCACCCGGTCGTTGTCTATCCTCAGCAGCTCCACCAGGATGGGGAGGCCCTTCTCCTTACGCACCGCAGCCCGAATATACACCGACCACTGGAGAGGAGGGATGGAGGTTTTTGTCTGGTGTATTGATCTGATTGAACTTTTTTTCCCTTTTTTTTTTTTTTTGATGGCTAGCTCTTTCTTTACAGTTCTTCAATACAGGCTACTTCTTAAGCTGGTGACCACTGGTGTTATTCTTCTTCTTTAGAATATAACAGGACTGTAAATTTGTAAAGCATACTTTATTATCACAGCAAAAAAAAAGACTGTTTCTCAAGCACAAAACAAAAACTTTTAAGACTTCACTTTAATAGGTTTAACTTAGGCATGTTAGCACGCTCACAATGACAACGCGAGTGATGAAAAGCAGGTACGATTTTTACCATGTTAATGGTCTCAGTTTGCCAATTAGCACTGAGCACAAAGTACAGCTGAGGCTTATGGGAATATCACTCATTTTGCAGGTACTTGGTCATAAACAAATACATTTAAAAAACAATAATTCTAGCCTGATGGTGGCACTAGTGGAAATCATCATCATTAACATTCATCATTTGGGGAACCTGGATGTCTGAACCTAAAGCTAAAAATGTTGGAAGGCTACTGGCATGGCTAAGAAAGGTTTTTCAAATATTTTCCCACACTGTCATTTTACAGATAAACGTCATTTATTCATTCTTGACAGTTGCCAAAAGTGTGACCAAAAATTTCAACATAGGTCCATTACTTGGTGTTTTTGCAGCTTTCAGCCACATATCGAGATCTTCTCCAGCAAATGGAGTAATAATCATATGTATTTGTCCATCAGTGACACTGCATTCACTAAAACTTTCTAAGTCATCTCTATTTCACAAGAAAAGCTGTCAAATGCAGGATTATTGTTTTGTGTTTGCCCAAAAGCTGTTCTCTGTCTGAACCGTCCATCAAGTTAATTGACAGACAGTTAAAAATCAATGAGGCTGGAAAATGACAAACATTTAAAGCTGACACAGTCATCAAATGGTTCCACATATAACTTATGTTGTAATCTGAACCATATTGATGAAAAAAAGATTTATTTTTATTTATTGCTTCACATTAAAGTGTTCATTTCGAAGAGATGACTTTACTTTAGGGTGGCTTTAGGGTTGTTATTTCGCTGTTTGCTGAGATTTCTCATTTTCAAAACACTTTTTGGCTCCCACAGGAATTTCACTACACTATTACAGACACCCTTCAGTATTACAAGCATAGGCACAACACTGAGTCCTTACCTTCCAGCTGCCAGCAGCCAGGTTCTGCAGAGCCCCAGCTGCTCCCTCCAGGGTGTCTGGGTTGGAGCACTCAGACAGCAGTGTGAGGTAGGGCTTGACAATGGTGGGGTGCCATAACATCTGGATGCCTTTCGGGGGCTCTGCCAAGTCTGGAAATGGGCCCACGCCATCCCACTGCAGAGGATGAGACATAATAGAATTCAGAATAGTGAAGCATTTTGAATTCTGTGTGAGGTGTGGTACAGTGCCAGAATGGTCCCCTTGGGCAAGAACAGGGAAATGAGGGAGAGAGATTTACAAGTCATAACCAGTGTATAAATAAGGGGGCATTCATCTATTTTTGTTATATTCTGTTTTTCTATCTCCTCTGTAATTGAAATCTGACAATTCTCCCTGCATTGATGATGCATTTTGGAAAATACACGCATATAATCTCCATCAATATTAAATCTCCCGTGAGAGATTTGTCAATGACACAGAAATACAATTCAGACAGATTAGTGCTGCTGGCATTTGCCTAAACTAAGTTGCTGAGAAGGTGAATTATGAACAGAAAAATTGAATTAGCACCACGAGTTAATCATTAGCTGTAGCCTTGGACCGGATATTGGACTTGTTGTTATATGTATCACTCTTAGGTTTTGAAAAACGACCACTACTACATATTTAAATGCAAATATAGCAGAAGATCACTGGTGCCAACCTGCTGTTCATTTAGGACAGCAGATTAGGACTAGCTAATAATACAAATAATATGTGACTCTTATTGTCCCTTAATTGAACCATGTTGGGGGTTTTGTGATCCGTTAGATGTTATCATTTTGAAAATTTCTCTGTGCCAAATTCAGTGTCACAATTACCCTAAATTGTATTTTTTGCCACAACTGTAGAAAATCAGCAAAAATAATAAAAGTAGCTGAGATGCAAGTGACTATCACTAAGCTGCTGAATAATGCACAGCGCTGTTAGTTGTGTGTACGGGATGCTATAGGGCTGCAATGTCCACAGAACTGAAACCGAGCAGGAGAGATCAATAGTCAGACAGACAGAGCACATCATTTAGGTTGGTTTCTTTGCCTGATTGCTTTTCTTACTTGTCCTTGTCAGTCCTAATTCCATTTTTCCCCTGTTGGAGCGATCCCCTGACAGAGGGGATGGGGAGAGTGAAGAGGCATTCAGAGAGAGATAAAGGGAGAGAGATGCAGGCTGCAAACAGCGGTGTTTGCAGTGGTGGTGATTTAGACAGAGAACTGTGTCTATGCTATGTTCTTATTTGAGTGCTCTGGTATGAACTGTATTAGTTTCAAGGCTACTTCTATTTTGAAACATCAGCCTTTTGCATGGTTACATCTATATTTTCTTTGTTTATGAAAATAACATTCCATTTGCATTTTTTAACAGCGCTCTCAGTATCTTCATCGTGGCTCTAAATTCTGACTTGACTTTTGCATCAGTCATTCAGCTTTAGCCTCAGGATGTTGGCATGACATGTAGTCATCAGATTACATATCCAAGGCACCCTAACAATCTTAATCACCTTGAAACGGCCAGAGACAGCTTTGTCAAGCACTCATGGCGGTAATGTTGGTTTAATTAGCAGCCTATTTTTCTATGAAAGGACTGACTGCTATAAAAATAATAAGATAAGATAAGATAAGATATCCCTTTATTAGTCCCACAGTGGGGAACTAAGGTAGCATCGGACTAGTGAACGTAGCCTATAGACAATCCATACAGAAGTAGACATTGGCTGTGCATAATAGCTGTAAGTTTATGCTATGTTAGGCTTTTCTTTGTTAAGTACCACTGCCTTTGTTTAGCTATGTTACATCTTGCATATATCTTGTGCATGGTGTATACAGTCGTTCTCTTGAGAGCTATACTGAAAACTGGACATTCCTGTATTTACAGATTTTTCTTTATCTGAATCTTATTTGCAGATTTCTATCTTTACTATGTATACAGTATATGTATACTGGAATAATATGCTTCCCACTGCCATCTGCAATGATGTAATCTCACATCACATCTGCTAAGGCTATCTAATATTGCCAACACACCGCATTGGAAAAATATTTCCTGTTGTCTTCCTTTGCTTCCCTGTTTGACATTATTATTCAACTACTTCCTCTTTCCCTCTCTCATCCTTTTATATTTTCTAGCCTCCCCTTTAGCTCAGCTTCTCTTACTCTCCCTTAATATCTCCTCTCCACCGACATATCCTTTCCTCCTCTCCTCTCCTCATTCTCTCCACTAATTACCCGACAGTTTTTGAGTTTCGCCCTCCCCAACAAGCTCCCAAATCACTACTTCATGGTAATCACCCGCAGCTGCACTGGAGTGGAGACAGACAGATAGCGATGAGCGAGGGGGGGGTTGCATATTATCATTAGAAAGAGTTATGATTTGCCCCTTTACAATCTGATTCCAGGGTTAGTTTTGAGATCGCTCATCTCCCTGGTTCTGCTTGGATATGCAAAAAGTTCGTCAAGGGTTCGCTTGACAAATGGAAACCATTTTTTTCTAAAAAATCTCCTTTCTCTGTCTTTTTTTTTTTTTTTTTTTAGAAATGAAAAGGAAAAAAGCATCCCGGGATAATGAGCAATTTACCCACTTTGATCCACCATAAGTGTGGGGTTTTATAATCCCCACAGCTTCACTTAAAGTCACAAAACAAGTCTTCCAGTCAACCAGAATGTGATGCTGATTGCTTATTAGCATGACAAGAGGTTGGAGCCTACTCCAAGGGAAACGTTTGGTTTCTGTCAATATTACAACTACAAGAGTGTTAATTTTATAACTAAACAGAGGATGAAACTCTGACAGAAATGTGAAATCGGCATGGTATTTTTGACTCCGAGGAGCGCAGAAAGTCAAAAATGGCTTAATCTGTATAGGTACAGACGTAATAGTGAAAACCTTGTTAGCATGTTCTGATGATATTACATAGAACAACAGAAAGCATCAAACGAAGGAGACATATTTGTATTACACCATCAAGCTTGTCTGATACACGTGACTTATTCTGAACTAAATAATACAGGTGAGTGTGAGAAGCTGACGTGGAAAACAACTCTAGCTCAAATATCATGAATACCAAAGAAAGCCGCAGCAAATCCATAAATATTCATTTGAGGACAGAGATATTGTGAACCAAGAATGAACTGAGCAAATGTTGCTGAACTGGAAGCGGCATGTTATTATTCCTGCTGACTGTTCAATTTCAATCATGTTCTCTGACAGAGAACACAAACAAATAAAGTCACAGGATGAAACAAACACAGGTGGATCCCTCATGCATTATGTGCTCACTGTAGATTTCCATGTGGCCATTAAATATTAATAAGGTACTAGTATGTTGTTGCGAAGTAAGACCAAAAGCAAAAAAAAGGGAGGCAAAGAAACAAAGGAGCAGAGGGAGAGGAAAACGGTGAGATAAGTCAAGCACAAATTAAAAACGTCACCTCGATGGAATTGCTTGTGTCATATTAACTGCAATTACTGATTAGAACATTAATTTAGCCACAGAAACATAATTACTAGAAACAAAACAAACTCCTGGTACAGAAAAACACAGATGTCCGTGTAACTGGTTAACATTAAGCTCAATGTAATCCTGAAAGGTTGAATCAGAAGCAACTGGACATCTTTTTAGGGTCTGAAGATGTTTCACCTCTCATCCAAGTGGCTTCAGTTTTAAGGCTGTCTTTACTCTGCAGGTCTTGATGCCCAATAGCTGCTTTTTTTGACCGCCTGCTTACATTTGCATTTAAAAGTGATAAACATCTGCATTTACACTGGTTAACACTTGGGGCAAATGTTTAGGCTGAAACAGAAGTAAAAGCAGTGCTATTTACAACGGATGCAGACGAGTGTGACACAGGGCAAATTATCCAAGCTACTGCTTTCCGGAGCATTTTTAGAGGTGCGCAAAATATTGGTCGCATTTTAAGGCAGAGAAGAAAGAGGAGAGCCCTTATTGCAGCCTGGGCCTGTGCAGCAATGCGCCGCCGTCGCATTTTTCAATGACGTATGACTCGCATTGATAGGGAATATCCGATCTGTCCGCTTAGCTGACAGACGCAAAGGCACATATCCGGATATCTCCATTCCCGTTTAGAGACGGCCGTTCCAGTTTGACATGGGTGGCTTACTTCACTCCTCTCTCAAACCATCTGTCCAGAATGTGTACATAGTTGTCTTCAAATGATGTCTTCTCCTTTAGATGTCGGTGGACTGCTGAGTCCCGATCTGAAGAGCTGACCCTCATGTCCTATATACTCGTGGATTGGTTGTTTGGTGTCCCCTATATGCAGATTGGTCCCACTCCTTGCTGCATTGAACTGCATATACAACACTGCTCAGTTTAAGTTTGTGTGTTTTATCCTTGGGATGAAACAGTTCTTGTTCAAGGGTGTTACTGGGTTTGAAGTGCACAGGGACGTTGTGTTTGGAGAAAGTCCTTCTTGGTTTCTCAGGGATGACAGTACTTTAGAGGTGTCTTTGCAGACTTGATAAAGGCCCAGTCAGGGTAGCTGCAGGCGTCAGAGCTTTCGTAATAAGTTTGTGCTCCTTTTTCTTTTCCCTCTGCCTTTGTCAGGAGATTCTCAGCACGGTGGTGTCGGGTTTTGATGACTCCCAGCTTGCTTCCAGTGGCTGGTGAGAGTCAAACAGCAGGCATTGGTCTGTGTGTATAGGTTTACGGTAAATCTCAATGTTGAGGCTCGACCTCAATGTGTTCTGCACAGTCCACAAAGTACAGCCTGTTCTTTCTGACATCCTCCCTTATGGACTTGATGTTATTGTCCACTGAGCTGATGTGTTCTGTAAAGGAGTGTACTTCTTAGGTTTTGATTTTGACCCAGATGTCATCCACATGTCTGAACCAGTGACCTTGAAAGAGCTCAGGGCTCTGTTTTCCACTTCCTCCATGTAGAGATTGGCCATAATGGGAGACACCAGTCCAAAAATGACATTGATCAACATAAGCCAACATGAACAGAAATGTTACAAATATAAATATTTTGCATTTTGGAACATAATACACTACAGCTTCAGATTTCATCAAACACGCTGTGAATGAGAAAAGGAAATTGATAAAGGAGAAGAAAACATGATGGGACGCAGAAGAGCGCATACCTCTGCCAAGACTGAGCAATTCCACATGTCTGTTTAGCCTTCTTGGCCCATGTCCTACCCCTCCATAAAGTTTTGTGCAAATTGGTTCAAAGGTTGTATTTTGTTGCATGATTAGGGAAAACGAACGAAACCTTGCGATGTTAAAAAAAAAAAAGTGAAAAAAATCCTGGATCCACCCCTTTATCTAGATCTGCATCAACTTTTAATGGGGTCTATTCTGGCCCAAGACTCATCCTCCCAACAAGTTTCCAAGCGTAATCCTGCTGACAAGCCAACCGACCTTAAAACAGACACGGTTATTGACATAACTTCATTAGCAGAGGTTTTAAAAGAAACAAAGGAAGATAAATAAAAGATTTAATTCTTCCCATTTTTATTTTCTCACCTGGTCATGTCCCTTCTTTTTCTTCTTCTTTTTGCCCCAGCATCCGGAGCTCTCGGCGTCCTTCCCACCAGTGTCACATAACAGACCGTCAAGCTCTTCCGAACCCCCCTGCTGGCTGTGTGATGTCTCTGCAGCCAGGCGGTACGATAAGTTCCTCAGGATGCACACACAGTTTTCTACGGTCTGATGGAGGGAAAGCAAAGAAAGGACAAAAGACACACACACACAGTTAGAGACTCTTTATAAACCTGCAAGCATTTGCACACAAACAGATGCACATGGTTGCTCACAGCCTCACACACAAAAGCCCCGCCGCACACATAATCTCACTAGTGATGTTTCTGTGTCACTGGCCATCTGGGTTGAGTAACAGATAGTGAAAGCTTGAGATTTTATGCTTTATTTTTGTATCAACACTTATTAGCTTTAATCACCCTGTTTGTAAAGTTTTGAAATATCTGATATTTTTTGACAAATTTTTAATTTTTAAAAATTTTTCAGTTAATGTGAAACTGAAGCTTTTGTTGTTTCAAGATATTTTTCAATGATTATTGATATTTTACTGAAAAAGGGTCTTAGTTCATGCCCATGCGGAACGCCCATAACAGATTTTCTGCCAGCAGATTTCTTACAGAAAAATATAAGCATTCCTTTCAAATGTATTTAACATGAAAGTGTGAGTGATAAGTGAAGTGAAGACATCAGTTTTGCCTATAAATATAGGCAAACAACAGAAAGTCATGTTAATAGATCTCACACTTGATCTTGTCTGTCTACGAGACTCTGTTCTGTCTTGCGCAGTGATATCTTACTCAGGCGGGACGTGTCGTTTCACAGAGGACTGGCTTTGAATGAGCAGTCGTCACGGTAAGTAGAAAAGCAAACAATGAGTTTGCCGACAGAGACGGTCAAACCCAAAGAACTCTTTCTCCCTGAATGGGTTGAAATGTTTGGAGGGGTAATTATACCTTCAAAAGAAGCGGGAAATTACACCCATCGGACCGTTTGTGCCGAGACTTGAAAGTGGCAGAATCAGGTGTCGACGACATCGAGGAACACCTTAAATCACTGGAAGTCTTACAGGCGAGCATCCGATGAGGTTGTTAGTATGTACGTTGTTAATATGTTAGTAGCACATACTGTATTTATCAACAGATGCATACTTGCTCAACACAGTGGCCTGGACATTAACATACAAACCACAGGCAAACAACTTATACAAACTTCTATGCATATACAGTGTATACTTACAGTCTGCAAAGATGTAGATAAACCACATTTGCATATTATTCATGCAAATTTATGTAAATTCTAAATATTGTTGACTTAATAATCGTAATGAAACACACATTTACACAGATATGTGTTTTTATTCAGGTCGGTTTTTTTTGTTAGCATGAGTTGGAGGCTATGATAGTTTGCGTGTATCACAGTTGGTTGTAGGTATGTAAGAGTTACCTTGCTGTCAATCTCACTGCTCCCCAAAGCAGTCTGAATAACGTAGAGCAGAGCGTCCGTCAGGCCCTCACACTCCCTCATCCTCCTCCGGGCTTCCTCGCCTGCAGAACTCACATTCCTGTTACACACACACACACACACACACAAATACACACACACAGACCGTATTAATGGACAGTCGAACTGACAACTTGTGGGTGAACACATGAGTATGTTAAAGGATACTGTTATGTCCATATGGGTGCACATCTGTGTGACAGAGAGGGGAGAAATTCTGAGTGTGATGCCCTTTAAATGTCAGACTATTAGAGATGCTGGTGCCCTCAGAGTCAGTGAGAAATGGCACCAAGCTGCCAAAAGTCCATTAGCTGCATTTGTTTTGGTCCTTTGGTTCTTAATAATAATTTTCACAATTTAAGTCTCAATTCAGTGATTTAAAGGTAAGGGTTGTGGCGCTACACACGACAGATTTAATACCATTTTACAAACAGCTAGTACATTATTATAGATGCCATTATGCACTGACTTCCTTAAATTGTGTTAATTGCTAAAGGTGTGTTCATACCAAAAGCAAAAAAAAATTTTCACACTGCACAATTAAATACAGAGTCAACACAAAGCCACAAGTTTCAGCTACAATTTGATCTTAGTTCAACTCTGTATTATTATTTGTTATCGCACAGTAGTGAATTTTCCATAGCCCCTATAAATTTAAACATTCTGGATCACCAGATCTGGAATATTGGATCCAGATCATACTTCGACATGTAGTAGATCATAGGATGTCACTGTGGGATTTTTGTTCAAGCATTGTAGGCATCATCCCTGAAGTGAGAGGCAAAGATCTTTGTTATGGCCCCAATTTTGGAATGAGAAAGAATCCTTAAAAATGATCTGCATCACCACCAAAACAACATAACTTATTGAGTAATACAGCTAAAAGACAGACAAACAAATGAACCAAGTGTGTCAAAAATATAACCTCTTTGGCAGAGGCAAATATAAAAAGTGTAAGCACCAAACTGAAAAACAGAAGGGAGGCTCCAGATCAGTTAATAAAGCAGGATCATTCAGTCTATGTACTGAGAATAGATCAGATAAATATTACAATAACACCTGTTGCCTCTTTTCAGATGGATAATATTAGTGTAATGTCAACTCTATAGTCCATATCAGTATCAATAGGTCGCATACAGTAGTTACTTTTATGTAGTTAGTTTGAGGAGGAGAAAAGATCCGCCTGTACAGTATATAAACTACAAGTCACCCTGCTCTAATTAGTCGCTGCAAAATTTGCAATTTTCACATCTGCAAATTCACTCTGCATAATTCATATCCAGCTTTCTAGCATCACAGGTTTCAGGACTTCCTGTTAGTTGGCAAGACAGCATAGACACGCACACACATGCACACAAGGAGTGAGATGAGCAGTGAGTAAACAGAG
This sequence comes from Chaunax sp. Z400, assembly GCA_037577475.1. Lineage (NCBI taxonomy): Eukaryota > Metazoa > Chordata > Actinopteri > Lophiiformes > Chaunacidae > Chaunax > Chaunax sp. Z400. The sequence goes on along the minus strand of CM075198.1, from coordinate 10,534,818 downwards.
GCTGAGAGTATATATGTGTGTGTGTGTGTGTGTGTGTGTGTGTGTGTGTGTGTGTGCGTGTGTGTGTATGTGTGTGTGGGAGTGTAGGTGTGTGTGTGTGTGTAAAAGTGAGAGAGCGAGGCAGAGACGGGGGCGAGACAGAAGAAGAGAAAAGGGATAAAGGAGGGATAATATGATGGAGAAAAAATAAGTGAAGTAATTGAACGAGATGGAGCGAGGGAGGAGAGAGTGACGAAAAAGAAAACAGGGAAAATGAGAAAGCAGGGAGGATAAGAGGAGATGAAGGGGGGAAGAGAAAGAGAGCAGGTGGTCAGAGATATACCAAACCCGCCATGAAATATTCAATCTTTCATCAGACTCCCAGCATTCCCTAACGAGGCGTGAGAAAGATGAATTAGTCCTTCGAGTTTTGGGGAGCTGAACCACACAAAGCCGTCTCCCACAACACACATACACCACCAGACACTAAAGCCTTTGTTACCACACAATATGTGTAGTTTATTTTCACAGAAAGCAGGTGAGGAGACTCATTGTGGCTGGGATTAATGGCTCACACACGTAGTACGATAGAGAGACGAGTAACAGTATACACACACACACAAACAGATGCAAATGTAGTCATGGCAGCATTCTCACTCTGTTTTTAACTGCACTTTTGCCACATCCTCAAGAGGAAACATTTAGAAATGTGACATATAGCCACGTTTCAGAAGTCAAACGTCACTGTGAGCAGTCACAGTTAAAGCAAACTTATTTGTTCTAAAACAAATCCGTCTGCAAAGATAATATGATAAATGCAAGAGAGCAATATATGCAGTAAGGCCTGGGTAAGAAGATGCATATAGTTTGTGAATGTTTCAGGCTAGGTTGTCTTTATTGTGTCAGCAAGACATGCATTTACTTTTGATGATGAAATGTTTGATGGAAGGGAACCAGAAGCACATCAAAAAACGCTGACGCGTCTCTGTTAGAAATATTTATGAGCTCAGTCTTAGCTATGGAAATTTCATCATGCAGCTTTAGTAATACTTAGAGGGTTTGGAAATCTAATAAATAAACCAATAAATGTTATGTGTATAAATATCTACTGAATGAATTACTGTCTCTAATTATCTTTCTACTTTGAGAAAAGGGTGATTAATTGAATTATCGTTTAGTTGCACTTCATTCGTTCAGATGGACAAAGTGTAGCAACTATAAATGTGTGTGATATACACAGATGGTGGTGGATGGTGGTTAAGGGGTCTAGAACCAGACTAATGGGGTCCAACATATTTGCATATGTTGCCATTCCACTGCCAAGTCTGATCAAGACACACCCATATTGTACAGGTTTAATAATTAATACTGAAGATACTTATTATGTCAAAAGGTTTGTAGGACATCAAACAATAAATACCATCCGTCTTCCAATGTCACACTGGCTGGAATGTAATTAGAGACATTAAACAATAATTATAATCCTGATATATAATATGTAGAAGTCCTCTTTCAAATTGTTGATGCATTGTGTAAATGCTATTTGATTACTAAAGAATAAAAGACATGAAGTCCAGTGGATATTGAAGACAGTAAAATTGTATAAAATCAGTCCCATTAACAAGCCATACAGTTTAAAAATCACTATGATAACGAGCCCTCAGAGAACGCAAACCTGCACCTTAAGGCTGAGTGTGAGGAAAACCCTTGTCTTTTTGTGTGATCCTGCTAACAGTCAGACAAACAAATCAAACTGTTCCTTTAACCTCCTTGGCCGGGGCAATGACCTGGATGGTATGCTTTTCTTAACTGTCTCCAGGACATAAAACACTGGAACACATTTTTTAGATAGAGTTATAGTATTAGATTGTTTTGTGTCTCCACGTGACTTTTATTGAATTCTGCAGGACGGAGAGCAGGAGCTCTGACATGAAGGTTAAAAGTTGAGTCTGTATACCTTTAAGGCAGATGTCGCGATACGAAACAACATTACAATGGATTCCTGGAGATGGAATCCTACAAAGCATTTAGAAAATGCAATAACAAAAGCTAATACTTCTATACGTTGCTATCAGAGCATTTTTTATTGAATTTTACAGAACAAAGAGCGAAGCGAGAGTTTGCTGTTTCAGCATATCTCTCTCTCTCTCTCTCTCTCACACACACACATTGTTCAGCTATGGTGTTTTAAAGGCAAATGATGCAGTAGCTTATGAGTGTAGTCTGACACCACAGCCTTCATTATACCTACTAATAATAAACTAATAAACGTCCTGCAGTGCATTTGTGTAGGGAAATAATTGACTACTACACCGTACATTACTGTAATTAATCAGTATCCAATAACGATATGTAGCTCATTTTCTGCTGACAAGTGAAATTTAGCATAATATGGTTAATATCATATAAGTGTTGGTATAATAATTAAAGCTGCAATGATAAATAGCTTTATATTAATGAGGGGTCATTCAGAGTGACACTCAGACAATGTTAATTGTTCTTTCTACAGTGCCACTGTTCTTCTCAGCTGTTTAAGAATTATTCAGCTTGTTATTTTTCAATCTTTCAGGCCACAGCTTTACTGTTTTCACTCAGTCTCACAGCTCACGTCATTTACAAATGCAGCAGGCGACAGTTTTCAGCAGGAACCTTCTGACAAATCCATGATACAATACCTTCCCAGCACCAAACAGCAGACAGCCAAACTTATACCCTAGCTGGTAAACATGCAGTATTTGTATAATGTTCCAGCTAGGCTACTGTTTGCTAACATGTTTGCCATATTAAGTTAATAATGTCTGCAATAAGTAGTCTTTAGTAAGGGGGAGGAGCAGGAAATAATTTTAAGAATTTGATTTAATATTTCAAATATTCCTCAAAACGGCACAGAAAAAAAAGAAAAAAAGAAAACACAGGCAGTAACATCTGACGCCAGATTGCTAAGTGTTACAGCCACTGTGTCACTGTGCTTCTTCCGATACCCAACAAGTTGGAGTACAGAGCCAAACAACTACAAATATGTGTCACAGTATTACTACTTCCAGACTGTATCACTGAATGTCTAGCATCATGTCTAAAGAGAGAAAACAAAAAGACACAGCGAATCTCAAGCCAAGTGGTGAGTCATTTTAAATGTGGCTAACTCTGTCAGTTCTCTGTGTGTGCAGTGGTAAAAATAATACACCTAAAAATAACAACAGTTCTGAACTAAGAGACACTTGTGGATGGTAATAGCAGACTGTGAACAACAAAACATCTCTGTAAACTGAATGAATACATCGTTTCCCTGCTGAAACAGTTGCTACAATAAATACTTGTCAATAAGCTTAGATATTAAAAATGTATGAATTCTTAAGGCCGTGTAGAAACAAAGATAATAAAATAAAAACATTGGCGAAACAGTGACACTGACCGCAGGCAACCTGTGGCGTTGCGGAGGACCTGGGAGGAGTGAAGGTGCAACTTGCGGTCCTCCTGTGTATGCGGGGAGGTGTCCCAGCCCGAGTGGGGGATGATCACAGCATTGGTCAGCACAGCCAGGGCATCCTGGATGATGGGCATCTTCAGGGCGTCACATGATGACAGGTTCCACAAAACACCTGAAGAGGAGAGCAGGGAGGCAGGAGGTGAAAACCAATGCAGAGAAAAAGGACAAACAGAGGGGGGGGAGGCAGGAGGAGAGGCATGCAAAGACAACTCCAGGGGGAAAAACCATTAAAATATTCAGTAGGCTTTAGCAAGCAGCTTGATCAAATACACAAAGCACAGAAAGTCAATGTAGTCTTCCCTTATTTACTGCAGTCTAGAAAGTCAGACACATTCTTTAAAAAGTAGTTCAATGGCCCTTTTAAATCGAAGAAATACTTGCATGTCCTAGAGGGAAAAAATTAATAACATTAATGACAGCTGGATTTCATATAGCTGCTTCCTGGTATTGTGCATGCAGGCTCACAGTCACACTGCAGCTGCTTACTGCAATAGAATGCCACCATTGTTAAAGTTATTACAAGTTCCAAGACCGTCTTACTAACTGGGCAAAGCAGGCAACCACCCCAAGGACACAGACCCTCAGGGGTCCCAAAGCCTGACAAAGTACTAGTGGTGGAATATGTGTGTATATTTTGTATGTGAAAACACAGGTTTTTGAGGTTTTTCTTGTGGAGAAACCTGAGGCCCTGATCACACCGAGACTCATCTCCACAGGTCTACGTCTCGGAAAAGCACATCAGACATAACAGCATGGTGCAGCTGTGGAGCGGCGCTGATCAAATGTAATTAATGGAAGATAGAAGGAAGAAAAAAACAACTGTGACCTTTCCTCTGTCTCACAGGTCTACCTTGCACTGCCAACATCATCATTCTATTTCGTTCGCCATGTTATCATTTGAAGATTACTGTGAGGCCAACGTCAGGAAACCCTGGAATTCATCACAGAGAGCAAAAATATTCTGAAACACTAGTATTTCTCTTAGGATATTGTGAGTCATCCAAACATCGGTTGATGTCCACCATGATACGTGCCTGACCCCCATTTTTTGTTCCGGTCTGGTCGGGTTATTGCAGAGTTGATATCATTTATTTTGAGGCAAGCATTCGTAATATCAGTTTTAGAAGACAACAATGTGCCAATGTGGTCATAACTTATATCAAAAAACACCAGTGTTAAACAGTGAAAACAGGTTGAACAATTACGAAGAAAGCATTTTCATTTAGATCTTTGAAAATGGCTTAAAATACAACTAAAGTGCATCCAGAAAAATAAGGAGGGATAATAGATCTGATCAATTTAATAATTTTATGCTTTATTTTGTGCAGGCATATGACTAACAATCAAATACATTTTCTTAAATATCTGTATCTTCTAAATAAACATATTAAGTGTAGGCTTAACAAATATTAAAGGAATAGTTCTATACTTTGGGGAAATGACGCAGATGAGGAACTTGACACTAGTGTGCAGTAATAACACGGGAATATAAAGCCAGAGCAAGGAGATTGTTAGCTTAGCTTAGCATAAAAATGGGAAACAGGTGAAAACAGCTAGCCTGGCTATGTCAACAGGAAAAAAAAATCTACCTGATAGCACCTCTAAAATGAGCTAATTGAACACCTTATATCTTGTCTTAAAACAACAAGTTATGTTTTGGGGGGGAGTATTTAACTTAGTGCTTCACTGGTTTAAAAATTTTTTTTTTTTAACAGAACAATAAAACATTTTTAAAACATAATTGATGAGCTGACTACCATCTTTTCGTAAAACCTGAAAAAAGATATATGTCTAAAAGATGATGATCTTATGTTGGTCTGTTTTTGTGTGAAACAGAATCATTCAGCAAAAAGAAAGAAAAAACAACCTGTGCATCTTTAATTACACCTGATTGATGCATTTCAAGTGCTGTTGTAATATTTAAAAGCGTAACCTTTAATTTATTGTTGCCACTGTGCTGCTCTCATTAACAAAGACCAACTTCAAAATTTTAGAGAAGTACTGAAGACAGTAAATCACTTACACCAAATTCCACTGCAGCTTTTGTCCCGCTCTTAATCCTCACCTGAATTCAGCATACAGTGATCAGCCAACCCAGAAAATGAGAGAGTTTTCTCCTGCCTACCAATTACTGTTCACTGTTTTTGTCAGTCGCCACACACACACACACACACACACACACACACACACACACACACACACACACACACACACACACACGCACACGCACACACACACACACACACACACACACACAAGCACACACATAGTGGCAATTCAATAGAAAAAAGCTCTCCTTCTCTAGAGACTCACTCTCCCACACACACACACACACACACACATACACACACACACACACACACACACACATACACACACACACACACACACACACACACACATACACACACACACACACACACACACACACAGTCACACACACTGTTCGAGGCTTTCAAGAAAAGGACAGAGAGGGCAAGAGGCAAATCATCACATTTTGCTGCAAAACACTTTGATTTGCTGAGTGGTTTTACACACACACAGACACACACACACATTGTGATAACCTTGGGATCTACACGCCATAATTCTTATTGACCTTGGTCTTACATTGTGTCTATGTCCTAATCAATGTACTCATCTAATTATGTTTGTGCACCCTCGTCATATCTGCTCTAATGTACCCTTCTCCTTTATGGTTGTAATTATAGCTGTAGTAGTAGTAAAACATGCTATCCTCAGATCTGCGTGTTTATGTGTTTGGAATTAGGCGTCGTCTCTTTAGCCCAGTGATGTCATTATCTGGGACTAGCACGTTAGCAAAGGTGTCTCCTCTCTGTCTCATCTTATCTGCTGCTCGTGAAGGCAAAGACGTCTTGCTAGGTTGCTAGGTTGTCCTCATTTGATGTGACCTGACCTTGATATCCACATATGTCGCTGTTTTTTCTCTGTTAAGAGAGTTTCCGCTAAAAGGTATTATGAAATCATCACTGCAAACAAGTGTTATTATTCTTTCAAGGAGCTAAATACTGTAAATATGTGCGCTGTCTTTAAATTGAGAGGTCAGTTTTCGTTTTTTTCAGAGAATAAATAAATTTTAATAAATAAAAAAAAAGCATTTTCTGTTGTATAATTTGGAAAATTAAAATGTGTTCAATTATTAACAATTATTTATTGTATATTGTGAAATGCAATGCATGACACATGATGTCATGCTGCAGCTGCAAGAAAAAGATTTCTTATTATGGTGAGTAAAGTCAGCTGTTTGCCTGGATCACTTCCTGCTGTGCGGGGACTGACATCATCTCCCTGAGGTGAAAGGCGGTGGGATTTAATCTTTGATCTGTCACACACAGGCTCACAGGCACACAGAATAGACACTAAATGTAGCCTCACTATATATGCACATGAACATGCCGGCAGATGAAGGATGTTAATTGCCTCAGTCTTACATCATGAGTGGCAGCAGGAGGTTATGAATGTGCTGTTATATGGAGGGAGGGGAAATTAATATGTTGGCTATCTCTCTTTGTGTCTGAAGTCATTTCCCAGCTCTCATTTGTATTTTCATTCCCCTGTCATATTTCTCTCTTCGGCAACATTGCAGCAGATGCCTTTGTTCGCCTCTTGATTCCCCCTCCCTCTTTTTGTTTCCTGATTCTTCTGATGTATTTTTTACTTTTTTTTTAATAAATTCCAGTCCTTGCGTGACCCACTCTGTGTATTGAGTTGACATGTTTTTTTCTTCTAATTTACTGGATTTTATCTCTCCAAACGATGTTGAAGTTATGCGGGGTTAAACAATACATAGCAGAAGGTTTTGACATCTGTAATAAAATAGATGTGAGCAGGGCAACTTCAGGAGCTGCCTAAACGTAACTAACTTCTCTTAACCGCACACACTAATTGTTTGACCTTGAGAATAGCAGGGTGCCCCTGTCATAAGAGAGAGCACCCTATTATAATAGTGACCGTGTGCACCCCGAGCCATTTAAGTGGGTCTGCGGAAGGCTGATGAGTCCTTTAAATAATGCATTGGGTGAATCACATTTTGTTTTATTGCTGTAATCCTTTTGCAGACACAAACTGTAGAGAACAGATCAGTGAACTCTCAAGACCAAACTCAAAGGCACGCAACATGATGTTTAGTAGTATAATCAATCTAATCTAATTAATTACGTTTTATTGGCTGCATGTATTGATCTGTTGGTTCAGTTTAAATGTTAGAGGTGAGCATTATGATAGGGATATGAGGAGAAAAAAAAGTTAAGCATTTGTCATAATTACGCTTTAGTATTTAATAAAGATATCATTTATAACATTCCAATAATATTTGTACAGGGACTTTACAGTGACTTCATCCGACTGATTTCTTGTCTCATGTAAAACCTAATGTACTCTGCAGTATAGTTACTCATTACTGAGCTACACTATGGTATTTATTTGATTCATAACAGCATGTCTGCATAGTAGACACACATATTTTTATACATGTATATATTTTGGTAACACATTTATTGTCCTCTAACTAGAAGCCTTGGTGTGAGCTCTACTCTTTGTTTTCATAATGAGCCAAACATTGATCAGCGTTAATCACTTAGTCCACACAGGCCTATAGCTTTGCGTTAATGAGCCTTGGCCATAGTGTGGAATCATGTTTACTCAGTTTGGGTCCATTAATGACACTGTCATTAAAAACAGGAGGCCGTGTAGCTAAAGCACAGTGGTGATCAGGTCAAGGTTAACCAGAGTTTCTTTGTGGAATAAAAGGAAAAGAAAAAAGCTGTGAGCTGCTGCAACTTAATTGTTGTGTGTTATTCAGTCATAGATGTGTAAGGCTTTTACAGATACAGGCCTGGTAGACAGAAACTTGCTTCTTCCACGATGAATTTGTGTGAAGGGATGAAAACATTATTTAGCGGCAATTATGAAACAGGTTGAGCCGGAGAAGCTGCGCTAAAATCTTGTTCAAATGAACTGAAAGTAAGTTAATGAGCCCAGTATAACCACAGGGAACACAGCTGCTGTGTGTTTTTATAATTAAGTTTGATTATGTGGCTTCTCAGCTTTGTATGTATGTTTTTTTTTTAGGGTTTTTTGTATGTTGACACACAAATACACTAACACTCTTTGTGTTAACTTCCCTTTATTTCCTGGTTTATTGTTTTCACGTGTTGGCTTAATTATTAATTTTCTGTATCAGCTTCTTTTTTATATAAAAATATAGATTAATATCAGTTCTTACATAAATCATGGTTGTACTATGTGTAATATTATATATCATATGTGTGTGAGTGATGCATGGTAATGTTAATCAAACCAATAACTAACTAGAGGGTTATGACATGCATGTATGACTCCATGGCATACATCCCAATTTGTTTTAATTTGTAAATAATCCACAATTTGTATGCAGTTCCTTCTTTTAATGTAACTTGTCGGTCTCCATGTCTTCACTTTGCCTAACTTGGATGAGCATTGTGACTGGATTGCATTCCAACGGTGGAGACTACACCCACTCAGTGTGAGCCTGACAACCTCCATATCTGCTTGTGAAGAGCTGACAGCAAAGTGAGCAATCCAGACCTGTCACTTACACTGATGTGCGCTGCTGTGTCTGGATGAAAAAGTTGCTTTGTAATGACAAGTGGAACCACGGCTTCTGACAGCATGCTGATTTTAAAAGGGGGGGGGGGAAGACGTGAAAGAAAACAAAGTGCACTGTATGTCAGAGAGAGCAGATATCGTGTTGTTTTCTGTGTAGCTCATTTAACCTCCTCCACACAACTGGGTGAAATGGGAGCGAAAAAGGAAAAGGACGAAACACACGACAAGGTCACCAAAACTAGTCTGCGTTTGGATTGGCAATCATTTTTAAGTGTCTTTAAGGAGAGAATTGTACATGTCGGTCCTCTCAGGGTCTTACTGCATTTAAAGAAATTAATACATACTTCATAAATAATTTCCTAGCCAGGATCAATAGTATCAAAGCTGAGACAAATAAAGAACTGTCTGCTGTGGTGTTTCTGCAGACAAATGCAACACACATGCAACACACAGCATCTCAGTTCCCTCCAGTCCTAAACAGTGAAGCACAAGCAGCCTGAGCTGCATGGACGTTTAAGAGCCTATACCTTCAGGATATAGGCTACATCATTGAATAGATGATTTGGGGACCAACAATATCACATCATTTTGTGTGCTGTTTTGTAGGCAAGTGAAATGAGGAGTTGTGTAACAGACAACAGTGTTGAGTTGATATCATTGACTTTTTTGAGTGAAGTGTTGAGGCCAGTTCTCCGTGTGAGCAACACAGAGAGACTGTTGCACATTTTTATCATTAGCAGGCTAGACTGCTGTAAAGTTCTCCTTTCTGCTCGACCAAACAAAACAATAAATCAGCCACAATTCATTCAAAGCTCTGCTGCACAGGTGCTGACTAAGACTGGAAGAAGAACGGGCATAAAGTCTCTTCACTGGTGACTTGTTAGTTCTCGTATTGATTTTAAACTTCTTTTATTAGTTTGTAAGGTACTGCATGACCTTGCACCAGACAACATCTCAGACATGCTCCCTCAGATCCTCTGATTCTCCTCTTTTAGCTGATCCTCCAAGCAGAACTAAAACACTGATGCTACTTTCATCCATTTCATCTGGGAGGAGCTGAGTACATTTATACTTTTAAATACAAACTAAAAACACATCTATTTAGTCTGGCTTTATTATTATTATTATTATTATTATTATTATCATTATTATGATCTTTTTTAACTAGTGTCATCTTTTATTGTTCATGTTTTTATTATCTTAACAACCAAATATGAATTGTTGTAGTTTCAGTCGTCACACGGGCGAAATGGGAAGGAAAACGGAACGTTAAATCCGTTTTAAATTGTTTTGTTTCATCCGACGCTTGTACTTTGAAAAGCATGAAAATTGTTTGAAAGGTGCCATACTGTACAAATAAAGTTTGACTGACTGACTGAATGAGCTTGTCTGCTTGCTTTCAGTGGCGCCCAGTGTGCCAAAACACTTCAGACTGTTGTGATTCACATCAAAACATGCATTTTATACTTTAATTTTTATATAATGCTTAATCAATTAGTATTCTTTTTTTTCGGCTGGGTATTATGTCCACATTTTTGCTAGATGCTGAGAAATCTCCAGGCTTCTAATCCCTGACTCCATGATTCTCTGAATAGAGATTACAAATGAACGCTATGGCATCTCTATTGGTTCTCCATCACTCTTTGAGGCTCTAAGGATCCAAATGTCACTCGTTCCTATTTTGTTCCACACAGAAATATCTCAGCAACTACTAGTTTGATTACAATGAAATTTTGTATTTGTATTTTGTTCATGATCCCTAGAGGAGAAGGTCTTCTGACCATGTGATCTAATGACATTTACTGTCATACCAACACCTGGTAGATATTTGTGATTTAGATTGAAATGGCTACCGTGTTCTGTCACCCTGACCAATCACAGTCAACAGAAGACTGGCTACAAGTATGCACCTGAGAAAACAAGTGCACACACATACACAGAGAGAGAGGGAGAGAGAGAGAGAGAGAGAAATAGAGCTCTGCCGTATGCTGCCTCTCGTCTGCAGAGCTAAAGTTAATATCTGCCCTTTTAAACCTGCTTTATTTGCTCTAAATAATAATGTTCAGTTCAGAACAGGAGAGAAAAAAGAGGGAGACGGACAGAGGAGCAGAGAGCAACAACCTTGTTTGCGCCATCAAGCGAACTGTATGTGTGTTGGAGAGAGAGTGTGAGCTGTGAACAAGCCTTTGTGTGTCGCTGAATCTGCAGCAAGCAAGGCAGGCAGCTCGACTTCCCACTGAGATCCTGATTCAAAATGCTTACCAGAGAGACAGAGAGAGGCTGGGAATGTAGGCGATACGGAGAAAGACTGAAAAATCAGAGAGGCAAAGAGGAAAGGGGGGGAGAGACAGGAAGAGAATGAGAGATGAAGCGGGAGAGGCTGAGAAACAGGGAGAGAGCTATTTCCACTGGGTATTTAAGCAAGAGAGGAGAGCACGGTCTGTCTGCGTCCGGTCGGTCATTCAGCTGATTAATTTGTGACAGGAGGGATTTCTGTGCTCCGTGCCTTGAATTGCTGCTCTAATTTATATGGTAATCTTCTTTAAGACTCTAGCAGCATACAAAAAACCTTTTATTTCTATCTCAGCTAAGCCTAAACCCTTTTCTATACTCACTAAATACATATACATATACATAAATGGGTAGAGAACATGTGGGCTATATGTTATTGTATGGGGACACCTCTCAATTTCACTGTCCTGATAAGGCTGTCCTGTGCTGGGAGAGCGTTCAGGTTGTGTTAGTATTCATGGCTGTCTCTTATTACCACAAATTATGCTTAAAATGTTTGTCCCTTACCAGAATCTCCTGTCAGCCCGATGTAAAGTACTGCTGTGTATAGTTAGGAGATTGAATAAAGGACCAAGGGCAGCCATTGTGGGGAACGAGGACACATTGGCTTGGAGGAGCTTGCAAGGACGGTAAATAAGTTTGGATGTAACAACTGAGTTACTTCGAAGGCTAAAGCCTTTATTGACATCATGTGGGAAAGAGGATAATGACAGGAAGATTCCCATGTCTCATGTTGAGTTCGTCGTTGTCACTTTAATGAATTTTGGAACTTCCCGTCCGTAGATGAGAACTATCACAACTGCTTCAATGGATCCATCGCAATATCCTCCATCTGCTGATGAGAAACTTCCCTTCTAAAAAAATGAACTTTCATGCCTAAATGTTTGAAATTATTAAACACATTACTCTGTATGATTTTATCTACGTACCACCAGCACCACATCGCCCAGAATGAAACAGGATTACTTGGTCTTACTTGGTCCCAAATCATATTACCTTAAGTCACACTGAATGAAACTATTGTAGCATGAATAATGAAAGTCTTGAATTGTGACATGTCAAATCTTGAAATATCATGATCCTCATGAGTGGTGGTAGGATAAATCAATTTTAATTTGGCTTCAGGATTGGAACAACCCCTGGAGGACTAAAACAGGTAAAAAAAAAATGGAGTGATATTCCTCTTCTATCTTTCTAGCTCTGTCGTCTCTCCATCCCCCTGCAGAGGTGAAAGTCCTTTTACTGTGGCCGTCTAGGCGAATGCCAATTAGACAGGGATTTTAGGATATTTAAAGTAAAACCTGTAAATAAAAACATTGGTAGAGGAACTGCTAGAAATCCCTTAATCCTTTTGGAAGAGAGTTTACCACCCAGACCTTGGTGGGGTTAGAACCTCTTTTTAATCAATCCTGAACACATCTTTTACAATGTGGATACAAAAAACACACAAACCTGCTGAGGATACAGGTTTGACAAGACAGCAGGTGGTACCAGTAGGCGGCACACACTCCTTTGTGTGTGCATGCATCTGTTTTACATGTAAGTGGATAATAACTGTGCCAAGACTTTATAGTTCTTGCCAAGAAACGCCTTCGGAAATGGATGATAAATTACAGATATTATACATTTGCGACTGCTGCTTTAAAGCTCATTCTGTGCTGCAAGGAACGAAATTCAAGTTAGTCAAATAAAAATATGTTGAGTCTGAAAATACTGCAATGTGTCTATAAAACCATTTTAACCGTAGACTGTGAACTCCCCTGAATCATCTAAACTCCCAAGCTCCCGGAAGAAGGACGATGGCTGCTACACATGCTGCAAGATCAGGTTATGTGTAATCGTGTAATCGTGCTTTTTACCAGTGAGCAGCTCTCGGATCTCCACGTCTGTGGTCTTCCGGAGCAGACGGACCAAAGCCGGTATGCCTCCGTAGTTCTTCAGGGCTATCTTGTTGTCGTCGTTAGCTTTGCCGTACACCAGGTTCCTCAGGGCTCCGCAGGCGCTGCGGTGTACGTCGGTCATCCGGTGGTCCAGCAAGTCCACCAGGAGCTGGATGCCACCCTGTCGCCGAATCTGAAGACAGAGGATGAATGATAAATAGAATACTCACAAGTGCACCGGCTCACAAATAGAATATGTGTTTGTAACAATTTGCCCCCAACAATGCGACAAAACGACGTGAGGGTGTTTTTACGTCAAGAAGAGAAAACATTTATCATCGCTTTTTACTGCAGTTGGGCCAATCTTCTATTCTGTAAATGTTAATTTATACTTTTTTGACAAAATAAACTTGAGCTACTGATTCACTGATGCAAGACTTATTTACATGCCAGCAACAGCCTTTTCTGTCCCACCACCCCTGTGTGTCTGCAGCCCTCCCTGCTTCTCTCCGTCTAGACAAAGAGAAAATGTAGGGCAGTCTGCCTGCTCTCCGTAAAAACAAGAGATACTTTAGTGAAGGAGATTACACAGATATGAGACAGTTTCCAGATAAAGGTACTGTAACTGATTCACTTTACATGACAATGTCTGACTGGAAACTGATTATTTAGAAATAAGATTCCGGATCCTCAAAATAAGAGGTCCTGGAATGACTGGGCTCTCCCCAACTTTTTTTAATCAAGCAAAACACTCACATGTTTTGGATCAATCAAAATTCAAATGATCTATTTTGTCTGAAAAACGTTCAGTGGATCCACTCTAATGATATGCGATAGAGATAACAGGAATTTAACGATCATTTAGGAGAAATTGGTCAAAACTATCAATTGATGATCAAAATCATTGCCAGGTCATTTTTTTCTTTAGTCTTGTTCAACCTTCGAGACACAGAAGTAGGGATACAACAAAAAAGAAGCGTACAATAACACAGTGTATCAGGACACTGAACAGGCCAGATGTATCCAGAACTGGATGCTGAGGAAAATGTATTATTTCATTCTTCAGGCATCTCATCAAGGGCAAAAACACTTTGGCATTTGGGTTTGTAGTATTGGCTGCGCTGCTCTAAATGCTATCATACCTCATTCTTCAACACAACATCAGTCATCCGTCTCTCCCATCTCTCTCTCTCTCTCTCTCTCTCTCTCAATCTTTCTTTAATGCCTGGTGGCTGATTGCTGTTTGAAGAACTTTGTTTGCCCTCAAATCCATCGTCTCCATGGGGATTAATAAAGTCCAATTGTGTTGAATTGAGTTGACATTGAAGAGACAGATGGAGCCGTTTTCTCCAGGACACTAAGTGTTGAAGGCTCCGAAGGACGGGAGGACGGGCTACAGGAGCAGGGCTGTATTCAGAGTTGGATTAAGTGGGCATAATGAAGAGTTAATGCCATCGAATATGACGTTTGGTGGAGCTCAGACAGCAGAAGTACATTGGTCTGTTGTGTGACCAATATTTCCAGGCGAACACCCTGACTCACCCACTCACTCTTTGTCTGCCCTGGAATTTGCTTGTGGTACTTGAAATGCGGAAAAATCCCACTTGAGGAACTCAACTACAACAACGTCTAGTGGTATTCTTAAAACGTCTGCTGAAAGATCAAACACTACATTATCTGCATTCCTGTCTGCATAGCAGAGGATGTAGTGAGGAAGTCGTTGTGTGCATTTTTGATTAAGCTCAATCTTTGCTTGAAGTCACAATATCTATGCATATGTAAGCAAGTTGGGGCCCCTTCAGGCAGAGTTTTGGAGATTTGTGCGCCTCTCTTGGTGTGGATTCTCTTCAATAATCAATACCTCCGATTTGATCTTGTTGTCTCCAAAGCAGAGATGCTGGAGGTAGGCAGCGGCGTTGGACTGGACTGATGGGAACTGATGCTGCAACATCTGGATCACCTCTGGCAGCTCTGGATCCCTCCATCCAAACTCCCTAGATACACATAGAAAGAATACGGCATGTTTGTAAGTGTGCGGAGATAGAGTAGAGATGTGTTTCTGTGTGTGTGTTTGTGTGTTGCTGAACCTGTTACTAGGTTGCTTGTCTTCCTACTGTAACCCTGATTTAAAATGCACACCAGAGAAATGAAGGTTGGAGCTGGCTCAAAAGAAAAACACATTAAATGTGCATACTTGCACATCTATGCTCTGTTGAAATAACTTTAAACTAACATACCGTTCATTTGGGGTGACTACATTCAGCACTATCATAGAAAAAACAAAGTGGTAATGTTGTACTGTCTACCAGTATGTGGAGATTTAATAATGAGAATGCCTCATAGCCGTTGTAGTGAATCTGTTCAGACAATGACCCTCACATTTACATCTTGCTGCATTGTGGCAGCAGTTTGTGTGCAGGCCTCTCCTGCAGTGACATAACTATGCCCCTGCATACTAAGCCGAAAAACCCGGCCTGCACGGAGCCCCAACTCCATCCAACATCATTGGGATGAACTGGAATGCAGACCGCGATCCTGATCTCATCCTCCAACATTAATGTCTGACCTCACTTCCTGGAAAAAGGGAGGCTGTTATAGAGACAAAAGCAGAACTTCCAGGTTCATTTGTGACAATGACGTTAGCTTAAAAATGAAGCATTAAAAAAAGAGTGGAGGGGAAACAACTAGATTTGGAATAACAAAGATCATGATGAGTATCCAGGTATTAAATGAAACAGATTAAACAGCAATTGAACAGCAATTAAAAACAAACAACAACCAAACAGTAAAAATCTACCGCTTTGCTTCTTACAACATACACACAAACATGTGATTTCATCCTTCTTTTTTTGGATTCACTATGTGGTAGTACACCCCAGAAAGCAGCCATCTTGGATCCATTGTAAGAGCTTCCTGCCACTGGGGTGAATCCTTTCCTCTAACTGCCCAGTCGTCTTTGCTTTTAGTGTGTAACCAGGACCTTTCAAAACTTTTGCCCAGAGGCATGCTTGAGACACAAACACACACACACACACACACACACACACTGACCCTATAAACATGTGGGAAGGGTGTGTGTGACAGATGAAACACAGATGATTAACATGAGACGGATGTGATATGAGAGAATGATGTCACAGCAGCAGATCAGAGAGGGCGGAGGGATGAAGGGGAGGTGGGGTTTATTGACGGGGATTATCTGAAGCCAACAGCAACAAAAAAATAATTCGTTCACTCGACAGCGACAGTAGGATCTTCTTTTTTCTCTTTTTGCTAAAGGGAAATTTTTATTCCCACATGTGATTTAGCATCATCTTAGACCTCAGGGGGAAATGCAAAGACGGGGGATGATATTAATTTACACTATTGTTCCTTTTGATACATCCTCAAAAAGCTCTAAAATTGACACTTTTGAATTTTTCTGACTGTTGTGAGAAGTCCGGGCTGCATACAGAAGCCTCGTCTGCTCTGCTCTTGTGCAGAGCCCCTTTCTCTTTGATGTATCTTATTCTTGATGCGCTAACATCCCAACATCCCTGTGGAGATAATTTCCAGTTCAGTCTAATCAAACGTGAACACATGCACACACACAAACACTTGCAGGTTAGCCCAGATGCAAACACGCATTCACAGCAACGAGTGCCGCAGGATAATTCAGTACGCAGCGACGGCTAATGTCAAACACACACACACACACACACACACGAAGACACAATCCAGTGCACTAATATAGCAGTGAAACACACACACATATGGACTCAAAGACTTGAACACTCAGCCATCAAAAGCAGCAGAGAAGAGTCAGGATTAGAAAGCTTTTGTCTCTGAGTTTCATAATGGGCAAATGGGATAAAGCCAGTGTTTGAAAAATGGGGAAATTAGAGAGAGAATTTTTCCAAAGGTTATTTTTCTCTGTCTTTGAAATCCTCCCACTTTTTATTACATTTCCCGTTTTTTTTGTTGTTGTTTTTTTAATGTCTCCCTCTGTTTTTTTCTTTTCCCATCTTGCTTCAGGCACTTTCATACGCGAACACTCACGCACCACATTAACACACATAATGTTGTAATGAACACTCAGTGGCATGTGCTTTGATAAATATGATCAGAGATGACATAACCTTTGTTGAGGTCACCTTGTGGGTTAATCAGCCGATAAGACATCTCATGTTACGGCTGAGCGAGCTGTCACATGTGAGCTGTATGTGTGTGTGTGTGTGTGTGAGTGAGTAAATATGCTTTTTTATGCTGTAATTAGAAAGTGGGACGACACCAATAAGGACGCCTGTAGATATGAAGCTTCTTTAATAACAAGAAAACCAGATGGCTTTTATCAGACAGAGTCAGCTACTTATGTAACCACTTCGTAAAAAGAAAGGGTTAATAGAATAGTTGGTGCAACATATGATATATTAACAGTAGTGTAAGAGAAGTGCAGCAAGAAATTTCATCACTTATTCAAGTATCTGCTGAATAATTTTGTTTGATTCATCTTTATACTTATATACAATATATTTCATTATTTCAGATATTTATGGATATTTACATATACTAAACGTACAGCTTATTAAATACAATACATTGTTATGTACTGTATTACAATATGTAAATGTATGTTAAATACACTGACAGGAGCTATTCTACATAATGAGAACGTCTGATGCTTTAAGTACATTTTTGCTGTAAATAATTTAAGTAATTTAGGCTGTAGTTTGGAAAATTTGAATGTAGAAAAAAACAAAGCACAAATCTGACAATGTCAAAGAAAGTGAAAACAAAACCCAACGCTTTATACAGATCTGCACAGAATTTAATGGGGTCTATTCTGGCCCAAGAACCATCACGTTTCATGGAAATCCGTTGCAAAGATTTTGCATAGTCCTGCTGACAACCCAACAAACAAACAGGCACAGGTGAAAACATAACCTCCTCAGCAGAGGGAATTAAGGTGCCTCCATATTGTTTGTGCTGCTGTAGTAAAGGATTTGAAGATTTCTTCCACAATTTGACTTTACACAGCAAATACTGTAATATATAGTCAATAGCCTTTGATGACAAAAAAAGAAGTAAAAACAAATACAGTTTTGTGACACATTATGACTGTTTCATGCCAAATGTAAATAACAGTACATGTGATTTTACAGCCCTGTGATTTTAAAAAATACATAAAGGTTTCCAGTCTATGGCTGGAAAGTCAGCAGTCAACTGAGGCCTTCACAGAGGTGAAGTCCTCTGAGCATCCTCTGGGATGTCATGTGTGCAGAGAAAGAAGTAACAAGAGGAGTTTATTGAAGAAAAAAAACAAAACACCGTCCAATTCTCTAAACTGTGATGCTTGCCTCAACATTATTTAGTAAAGAAATTAAAACTTTTAATAAATGGTTAAGAAAAGCAGAGTTGCCTTGAGTCCAACTGTAGATACTCAACTGCAACTGTGTCCAACAGACTGTGGATACTAAATTATCAGGGTTGCTTAAACTCAGTTTCAGCAACAAGAACAAATTTGATGTTCTTTAAATTATGTGTCCATCCATTTTTTTTTTGAAAGGCATTGCAACCAAACTGGTTAAATGAGGTTGCAAAAGTGTTTTTAAGGTCTATTACTCTTCTGAAAGCACAAATTGATGTTACCTACACACCACTGGCCCCAAAGAGTAAACACTACTTGAAGGCCAAAGTGACACTCGACAATAATCATCATAAAAACTCATGGAACTAGAGACACACCCATACACACACTCATAAAAACAGGAAAAACACCTCTGTGAACAGACTACTAGAGACGACGGGAGCCATGAAAAGGTGAGAAACAAACAGAAACATGCTAAAAAGAAGATATACACACACACACACACACACACACACACACACTTTGACAGAACCAGGGCCTAGAATAGTTGTAGCCCTGGAGACAAAGTGGTACATCACAGAAGATCAAACTCATCCTGAGACCTCAGGCTGTAAAGGTTTACAGACACAATCACCCACACACACACACACACACACACACACACACACACACACACACACACACACACACACACACACACACAGAAAACAAATGTACATATTCAACATAGATTTGATGCAAACAATCTGATGCACACTCAGACTAAAGAAACGGGACCACATGCGGAGATAAACTGATTATTGACATGTTGTGTTGGTGTTCTCTTGAAGCAGGCTACCACTCTTACAGATTTAACCTACTGTACAGCGGCAGTGAGGCTAAATAAAATGAAGTGTCTGTCTGTCTTCCCTCCTGAGTGTGTTCTGCCCCAGCTGTACTATAATGGTTCATTCATTCAGTAACTCTAGCCCGGAGCTGTACACTCAGCATCTCCCTCTCTCTTTCGCTGTGTGTGCGTTTGTGTGTGTGTGTGTTCCTATCGTTCCAGAGCGGGGGGGGGGGACACAGGAGGATATGGTGCTCCCAGTCAAAAACATCGTGTGACAACATCACAGCGGGATGAGCTAATACTACTGAGCCATCTGCGAACTTCGGGCAAAAGTGTCACCTCAGGGAATGGTTGCACTGTTTTAGTTTCGGAGCTAAGTAAAGAATATGCGATGACTATTGATAGCATAGCTGCCCTGCAAAACAGAAAATCCTACTTGAACTGAAAAATGTGCATTATTGTTTTATAATTTGTATTATTTCATGTCTCTTTAATGAACATGTAAAAAAATATGTTCATTGTAACTTTAAAGGTGAGTCCGTTTTTAAGTTGTATTGAGCCTCAATATGTCAGCTTATCTGTAGCCTTATTTATATATCATTAATACACTACCCCATTTCATTTAAAACATATCAGTGTCACTCTGTCGAAGTATGATGAGACTATTTCCATAGTAATCCTTAAAGGTGACCCAGATGTGAATGGTTTCCTTTTCTAAAAGCCCTAAATTAACAGAGATTAACCTGAAAGGTAGTTGTTTTTAAGGTTTTTTTGACAGAATATATCTGTTATTCCACTGCTTAATGAACATTTATCAACGATAATATCCTGTAGTTTCACTAATTTGGACTGTAAAATCTGTTCTGTTTTTTCACAGTTTATTACATGTAAGTTGGTGGTGTGGTTATTTACTGTAATTTGACGGTATCTGTCTGAAAACTAATTTTTACCGTTTTTTAAAACTTTTTTTTTACATTGTAGCTGAGGGTAAAATTGGGTTCTTTAACATGATTTTGGAGGACACTTTCCTCCCGTCTGTGTGAAAAGAAAATCATGTTAGTATCTTATAATGGACAATTCTACATAATAAAGATTAACCTATTAAACTCATGTTGGTCTTTAAATATGCAAATGTCTCCCTTTGATTGCAAAAACACATCAATCAGAACATTTGCTAAAATTATGATAAGCAGTTAAAATTCTCTCACCCTTGTTGCACTTCAAGGCACTTAAACCTAATTGCTGATTCAAAGTCACGTGTGTTTTTTTCCAGATTCGTCCTCTGCATCAACTTCTTTTTCTGTCACTTTTATATTTCTACGAGTAAAGCTTTTTTTTGTGTTTGTTTAGCTGTAGCCTCATCTCGTTAACATTTTGTCCTGCTCATGGCTCCGATCTTAAGAATTCAGAGGGAATTAAAAGGACAAATACTGTCAAGGACAAGAGGAGACACAAGAACTGAAGAATTTCATGAGTGAAAAGATATTCACCGACATATTTCGTCTCACAAAAATGCACATATATGTCAGTGTGTATGTGCATGTGTGTGTGTGTGTGTGTGTCCCCTGAGAGAGCCTAATGTTTCATGGGCGACTCAGTGGACTGGGACAATGTACTGACAAACTGTCAATCCACTCTTTGTTCCGAACCAACCAGGTGGGCTATCTCGGATCACCACTTGTCTCTGTGTGAGTGTGAGTGTGTGTGTGTGTGTCTGTGTGTGGCGGAACATTTACACCACAATACGACATGCAGGCATACCGACAATTAAAGCCGGTAAATAAGTAAACTCCAAGAATTATGTATTCCTAAAACAGGGCGAGCTGCTGTAATGTGAAAGCTGCAGGCAGAAGATGCTCAGCTCTATATCAGGCTGAAAGGATTTTCTGTGAGTCAGGGTTTTTGGGGAATAGAGTGATTTGAAAGCAGAGAACAAACTACTTGTGTGATTGCGGTATTTATATATGTGTGTGTGTGTGTGTGTGTGTGTGTGTGTGTGTGTGTGTGTGTGTGTGTGTGTGTGTGTGTGTTGCCACCACTGAGGACTGTGAGGGGGGAGGGAATGGAGATGGCTCCTGATGACTCATTACCTGATAGACAGAGTAAACCTGCAGAGTAAACTCCACCTGATGCCTTCATGTTGCTGATTATCAAAAGAGCATTACTGTCTATTTATAGCCAACTGGAATACAACAGAAGAGAAATGGGGTTGTATTGGTTACTGTCACAGAATAAACTGATCTCAGACCAGCAGGGACCTGTCAACAATATGTTGAGTTGATGGATACAGTAATTAACACGGTAACTGATTAATGATGGACAACACTGGTTAAACTCAACAGTCCATGTAATTGTCCTTGCAGGGATGTTGTAGCCTGACAAACAAGAATCATACAGTGTGATGGGATCACTTAGTTCACAGGTATTTTCTGTATTAGTTGTGTGAGGACTGATGTTGTATAGTGATATGCTGTATGTGGAAGTAAATAGCTTATTTAAATCGTTTAGGATTCAAATTTTTTATTATTATTATTATTATTATTATTTATCACTTTGTTTTACTTTTATTTTGTCATCATCATCCTTGTAAACAGTTGTTTTTAAAGGTGCTATATAAATAAAGATTATTATTATTATTATTATTATTATTATTATTTATTATTATAACTAAAATAGAACACTGTATAAAGCAGACTCAACCAGAACCAGAGCCTCGTATAAAAGGATTTTTAGGGTCACCATAAAGGAAGCTAAAAAGAAGCAACACAAAGAAAAAAGACAAAAAACTTTGAGGATAAAGCTACAATGTGCTGGAAATTAAGTCATCGTATTGTGGGGAATAATTATGTATTACAATATGTATGAGCAAACAGGATATAATAAATTAACCAACCAGTTTTGGAGCACTGTTTGGAGGCACAGAGGAGTAAATTAATCTTTCAACTCTCTCTTTTATCTCCACTGGGCTGATTGATTCTTACTGCTTACTTATTTTTGCAGAGAGCATAACATTACAACTTCATTCCTGAAATATAACTTCATTCACATAACCGCATAATTATTTCCTCAAGAATTTATGATTTCCGTCTTGACATCTTTTTTTTTATCAGTGACCCAAACACTGAGTGAAATGGCTTTAAGATGCTCTATTCTTTGTAAACGTGATAAAGGCAGAGAGAAAGCCAGGGAGCAGAATGTCATTTAATTAATTTCATTTTTATGATTATAAATGATAAGTATTGACCCATTAAGGCACCCATTTTAATTCTTTTCTTTTCTCTGTCACCTTTTATTTTGACAATCTAATTGAAAGGAATGTAAACCATTAACATATTAGCATACAAATGTAGAAATAGTTTAACCTGTATCCAGTCCAGAGATAATATCAAGGTGGTTTTAGAGCAGCATAGCTGATCTGGACTATTATCTTTAAGCTCGTCTTTATTCAATGATGTCAAGGGAGAAGTGCCGATCATTGCTTGCAGACGACTGATGTATTTCTAAGATATTATAATGTCCAAATACTATATTTACGTTGCCTTTTCTGAGCAAAGTTCCGTTTTACTTCTTTTTTAGGCATTATATAGAATAGACTGCCTCTAGGTTAAAAAAGTACTTAATAATTTAAGTTCTGCAACTAATCCAGGATTAGCAATTTTTTAACGCTTCAAGAATAATAATTTTCCTACTAAACAATACATAGACTCCTACAAAAATATTCCCCCTCAAACATTGCTTATGTGTGTACTGGTGTATTTATCCCACCCCCTGTCTGTATTTTACCAACTCTGCTGTGTTTGAGACTATTCTGGCTGTCAGCCTTTGGCAGTGTGTTTCCCCCAGGCAATAACAGTGCAGTCGGCTGCAGGTGGTGCATCAAGCTGTGTTCTGGTGACCGCGGTCAGGGGTGTGTCATGAATCAAGGGAGGAGAATGAAACTTTGAATATTTACAAACCAACAAATCCTGCTCACCCTGCCTTTAACTTATGTAATAAAAAAACATACCCTATTTTTCAAAGGAAACCAGACTGCACTGGAAAAGCACCAGTAAGATACTGTTTTGCATTCATGGATTGGCAGTAAGGTTAAAAAGATCACTGCTGCAATGGGTTGACAATGGAAATGTTAGAGAAATGTGTGACTGTAGTCAGTGTTAATATACATGTAGACTACTAAGCCAATCAACATAGATAAAACCAGTGTTTTTTTAAATGAATAATGTGTGTTGGCTTCAATAGCTGAAAAGGCTTGGAGTTAGAAAAGTAATGAGTACATGGGAAAGAAGAGAAAAACAATAGGAGAGAGACAGGCTGACGCAAAAAGATCATTAAAATAAGAAAAATGAAAGTGTGTGTTTGTTTGTATGTTTGTGATACCTAGATAATGTGTGTGTGTATTTGGGGCTGTGATGGAATGGCTGACTGACTGGCCCACTGAGGCTGCAGGAGATGAACGAAAGGTCAGGAGATGTCGTGCAGAGCTGAGAAAACACACACCCCACAGAGGCCAACTCAACCCTGTGACTGAATATGGTTCAGGGATTCTCACTGTGCTTAATGAGCATGAAATAAAATGAGCCTCTTTTATGATCGGATCAGATCCTGTCGAGCACAAATCTTTGTTCTTGTAAGCAAGAACATTTCCATGAATTACCAGCAGCCTGAAGGAAGACACGCATTGTAGTACACAAGAGGTTGTCTCCATAGTAACGAGCATTCATTTGCCAGACCGTGCCAGTGCGTGAAAAATCAGCTAAATGATATTTGTTTGAGGCTTTAAAAGATAAAAGGATCATTAAGGAGTCATCTGCAAATGGTGGAAATGACCTCTTCACTTATCATCTATTGACTGTGCTTGAACAGACAGCGTATGATAAATACGTTTGTTTGAATTATTTTGTTCTATACCCACTCCTCACTTTTATCAGAGACATTTAGGTGTTACTGTAGGTCACCTTTAGGACACGAGAAAAGCCAAGTGTTACTTCTGAAAACAAAGACGAATGAATCAAAGAACTAGAAGGCAACCTAATTATTCAGCGACCTGCATGCACCTCAAAATATCCCACAATGGAGCTTCTGAAAGGTAAAACATTATCCTCCTCGCTGCAGGAATCTTTTTCTCAGAAATTAATCTAGCTATTTGGCCTATTGCACCTGAAAGCAGCACCTCATATTTCAGATATGTTATGTCTCAGCTAACGTTATATCTGTGCAAACTTTTTACCTCCGCCAAGGAGGTAATGTTGTTGATTGCATTGATTCGTTTGTGAGCAGGATTAATCAAAAAGATTTTGATGAATTTTTTGGGGGGAGGTATGGCCTAAAGAATAAGCCATTAGATTCTGGTGGTGATCCGGATCATCACCAGGATCCAGAATTTAAAGGATCAAACTAATAATGATACCAATGTGATTCCAAACTCTAAGGTTTTCATGGTCAAGGAGTCATATTATGAGGGTCAACCTTTCATGGGACTGTTAGGAAACTGAGCTGCCTCGGCGGAGGTTTGTGCTCTACGAGTGCAGTCTACTTAGCAAATGTTATGTAATGTTTTTCGTCGTTCGAGAGGTTTGCTGTGGGGAAATGTACTTTGGGAGAGGAATTGATGTTAAATCCACACCCCCTCTCTTACTAGTCAGGTAAAATACACTTAATAATGAATAATGCTATTTTTGATACTGTGACATTAATGTAACTATACTACATATATACGCATACATAAAAGTTACTATATTTTTTATAACAAGCTAGGTTAGCAAACCGATTGCCTAACTGTACCTATGTACAGGCAGAGTCTTCCCTTTGAGGTAGGTGACCTTGTGGATAACCTGTGGGTATGAGGTAGTGTAGTTAAAATATTCTCAACATTTCAGGCTTTGAAGGTGCTGCTTTTTCCAATGATTACATTTGATCTTCTGGTTGCGCATGCAGTCACGCTCCACACCACTCTGTTTTGTCTGAAGTTCTTTTCCAAGGCTTTTGACGTTGCCGCGCCTGCAGAAATGAGTCACTTCGTCAGCCAAATCTACATAAGCTCACTGACAGGCTGTGTATTGGGTTCACTTCTTCAAAAGGAAAATAGAAAGTTCCTGTTGGTCCCACATGAACATCTTCTAGTATTAGTATCTATCTATGTAGTATTTTTCACAGCAGAGTTTTCCAGACTGTGTAAAGCTCGTTCCAAGCTAAGAGTCTGGCTAAGGTAAATTAAAAGCAGCGGTAACCCGGCTATTAAGAGCACCTGATCTGGAAAGGTAACATATCCAGTCATGTTAGGGACTTAAAGAATGGAGTAACAAACACAAACCTGGTGAAAGGGTTGGGCATATGGTAGGGAAAAAATTATTACAATTTCAAATGAATCCGAAAAAAGGATTAACGTAGCAAGATCGAGCTTTTTTCAGCATGAAGACATCCATAATTTTATAAATTAATAGGACCTGCACATACAGGATATGACAGGGTTTTAGATGTAAAATGCACAGGACATACAAAGAAAACATGGCAGCCAACAGCTCCACATTTAGCCTACAGTACAAAAAGATAAGCTAACACAAACACACCACTAAAAAGATCTAAAAGCAGCTTAACGAGGGTGAAATGTTCAAGCTATTTCAATTGACAGTGTTTACAGGAGTCAGTAGGACTGATTGTAAGGTTCATGATGTCTGCTTTCTTTCTTAACCTTCTCCATGATCACTTAAAGCAAAAGTTTGACATATTGGCAGACACTGTATGCGTATTCGCTTTCTGGCTGAGTTGAGCTGAGAACATCAATACCACAACATAAAAAATCAATCAGATGTCAAAATGAAGACTGGGGCAAGCCACATGAATGAACCACCACAAAGCATATTCAGAAAACACAAGGACAGACAGACAATGGAGACAGATAACAACAGATAGATAAATGGATGGAGGGATGGGTGGTTAGATGGAAAGCCAAAGGAGAGAATGATCGATATTTAAACTATTAAAAAACAGAAGCTTTAGTAATCCATATAGCCTCAAACAGCAAGTAGAAAACCAGCAATTGATAATTACTTACTTATATTTATTGTCTATATTAAATCCCATTTGATTTCTAAATTTTATTTAAAGACCATAACTTCTGTCTTGGTGTTTTCAGGTCACAGATGATGTCATTCTCATTTGTTGCAAAGAAAATAGCTTTTTAAAGCCAGCACTCTGACTCTGTCTCCAATTTAGAATCGATATGACTAAAATGAAAGTGATCCCTGCTTGGTAAAGTACTAAATGGGTGACAATACGAATGTGAAATGTCATGCTTCCATTAACATTAACATCTGCGTCTGATATTGGGTCGTATATATAGAAGATGGAAAGATTCAGTGAATGAGACAAAGGTAAGATAGATAGACAGAATGAAGATATGTATAAATAAATAACTGGATTACTTTGTCATTCTTTGCTCGGCTTGATTTTGATTCCACACAAGGAATTCGGGGTCGTACCTATCGAGGGGGGACAGGCAGAGAGAAACAAGAGAGAGGCGTTTGTTGGCTGTCTGGCAAGAAATTATTCAATAACCGTCATTATAGTGATGATTAGTAAATAGAAATCAATACGTAGCCACTAGACTCATCTTTTTCTCTCAACATCTGGTTAACAGGCAAAGGTGGAGGAGGTGGGCGGGGTGAAGGACATGCACTTAGAGCAGGTGGTGGAGAAATGGTGGATGTGTGGGTAAAGAGAGGGTCTAAGGATAGAAAAAAAAGTGGATACTACCTCGTTCTATGAATATTCATGTACCAAGCTGGATGTTTAGTTCAAGGATGCTGCATACTTGAACATTTTTAAGCAGTCGGGTTTATATTGTAGAGCCAATTATGAGAGTACTTCAAGGCAGCAAGCAGAAAATCCGCAAAGGTTTAGCGTTGGCTTCAAATGACAAATGTTCACGAGGTCTTCTTTTTCTCAGTCTTATTAAAGCTGGATGATTATACAGTGCTATAGGATATATATGAGTACGCTAGTCTCTCATCTGTGTCATCCTGTTTTACGTTTTTATGAAATCGGTCTGCTAGTCTGCTTAGCTTTTGAGTGATGACATAGATTTTTTTTTAAACAAAAAACTTTAATGTAAATTTTTATTTTATTTTTATGTGATTTATCTCAGAGAAGCAGGACTTGTACAAGAGAAGCTAAACGATAACTAAATGACAAGCTAAGCCGCTAAGCCTGTTATGTGTAGGTTAATTTTAAAACAGGATTAAAAATATTTACATATATATTATAAGCGACTGATTTTTCCTGCATAAACTGACGTGGTGGTAAATGATGGTTGCTCATTTGAAGTTACAGATCATCTTATACATTCAGTTAATCATTTTCTTAATCTTGTTAATTCTTTCAAGTTTTCCTAATTTGCTGCTAATTTGCTCTGTATCTTACATATTCATAGATTACACATTGATAATGTCTGTGTATGTAGGAATAATCTAATGTGAATGATTGTGGTGTGAACACTGAACAGCTATGTTGACCAATTGGATGGTATCAGAAAAATTGCATGTGTTCATTCAGAGAATAAGACTGTTGTTAATCTATGTTTGTCCAAAACAAATGAGCCATACTCACACTAGGTGACAAGCTCTTTCTTATGATGAACATGCGGTTTGCGTCATTCCCACATACACTGTCCAGGAGGTGTGGTAAAATACCCACTGGAGCACAAAATACACATTTATCCTCGTCTTAACATAGTCCCCAACATATGCACTATTTCCTCCTGTTTGAATAATGTTTGCTTAAATTGACAGTGTCCAGCTTTTTTAGGAAATCACTGAGCCTTCCTTTATATAATCAAACTTCTCAGCACAATTTTACATTCGTCTTCAGCTGGAACAAGTAGGTTTGGAGTGTTGTCGACACACATGAAATAATATACAATAAAATACCTTTTCGAACACTTCCTATTTGAGCGGCAGCAGCAGTAGTGCAGCGAGTTTGCAAATCTTGGGCGACCCTCCCTTTAACACGATGTGGACAACAAATCACTGGAATAACACTGTTTCATTCTGACAGTGCTATCGCTGACCTTGGATGTGCATGTTGTGAAGGTAAAGCAAAATGTCATGCATCACAAGTCAGTCCTTTACATGTAGCAGTGCAGATGTGTGGATGCCGGAGGCTTTACACAACAATGATGTGCAAAGAGACATAAACACTTGGACGATGGGTGGAAGAAAGAGCAATGGCAACAACAACAGGAGTCCCCTATCCTAACAACACATTGAGATATTCTTGTGTTTCCAAATGTTACCATATCATTAGGGATATATATATATATATAAAATACATGTATATAGAATACCTGAGTTGAAATGTCACAAAAAGAGACATGTCAGCTTTAATTAGGCTGCCTCTATCTGTGACGGTATGCCTGTGCAATCATTAGTCAAAAGCAGAGGCAAAGAAAGAAACTAAAAAGACGTAATTGGAATAATATTTCAAACTTGATTGTAACTAGGACAAAAGAATGATAAAAGCAGCTAATTTGCAATATCTGCATGTGCTTCTCTCTCTCATATTACTTCCTTATCAGTCTATCTCTCTCTCTCTCTCTCTCTCTCTCTCCGCCATTCTCACAAACCCATGGTGGTACACAGAGCTCTCGTGGTCTAACAGCATGCTTTTTTCCACATTAACAGCGTCTACCATCTCAAAGACTTTAAGAGACTGCCACTGACAGAGAGGTCCTCCACTCCTGAGAGTGATAGAAAACCTTTAAATTGAACCCAGAGGTGTGTGCAGGCATTCATAAACCAGTGTGAACATGCCCCAAGAACAGGCAAACTAGAGAGGACAGTGAAGAATGTGGCGTAATGTGTGCTTCATACTAAAGCCCAGATTCAGCCAGCCTTTTACTGGACTGCACCGTCAAATCCTAACAGTCAATTATCTGTTCGGAAAACTGTTTGGTGTCACCGTGTTCAAACTGTGACACTCCTGTGAATTGCAAATAATCTCTTTTTCACAGTCAAAGCCTAATGTCTCAGCGCTATTAAATTAATTTATTCATATTATTTTATTTGTTTTTAATTTGGTGAATCTGGCCCTCAGTAAGTTCAGTGAAAGTGGAAAGGGAGCAGAACAAAGGGTTTCATCAACTGCCAGAGCTGATTTTAAATAAAAATGTTTTGTTTTTCCTCACCTTGGGTCCTTCTGGATACTGTCCACTGATGGAGAGCGGCCCAGGGAGGCCTCAGGGGGTAGGGCGGGGCCTGATTTGCTGTAAGGCGACTCGGTGGATGGACAGAACTGCAGAGTGCGATACGGGTTGGCATAGTCGGCCGCGCCGCCACCTGTGGCAAAGCTGCCTCTCTGAAAGGTGCCCGTAGTGTTCTGGCTTCCTGTTCGCTGCAAGGGGATTGGGTCGACACCAGGGGAAGGTGGGGCTAAAGCAGGAAGAGGAGCGTATGGACAGAGGAGATAGTTGAGGACCTCTTGGTACAATTGGTTCACCACTGGGTTTGATGTAGCCGAGGAGGTGCAGGGAGTCACAACCAAACACGAGAGTGCCAACACAACAATACACGTAGACACAATGAGAGAAAAACAACAACACCAGCACCAATGGAACGAAACGGTACAGGAGAAAAAACAGAAAGGGAAGAGGGGAAAAATAAAAAGTTACGAAACAAAACACTCATGCATAAATTAATATGGCAGACAGCAGACAACTCAACAGCAGGGGTAACTTCATTTAAACTCACCAATTATCTTTAATATGAAACATATAATGAGCAATAAAAACAGACAGACGGAAGCAGTCAAATTTAACAGTCATGCAAAAATTTAAAAAACAAAGAGAATAGAAAAATAATCTTCACGTCTCACACGAAACATTCAGGCACCTACTGTATAGAGATTAGTTTTCAAAATGGTAATTAAAAAGGACATTTGGAAACAGCTGTATTGCTTGATATATATCTAGACTGCTTTTCTGCCATTGACCTTCACTACTTTTCACACTACATATACTCCTTTTAGGTTATATTATTAGGAAACGTTCATTGTTATGCAGATGACGTGCAATTATACTTCTCAATGAAACTAATCATTTAACTAAACTTCAGGCATGTCGTAAGGACATAAAAACCTGGATGACCTGCAATTTTTCCCAACCTAAATTAGAGAAAACTGATGATGACTAATGATATAACTACAATGGATGGCATTTCCTTGGCCTCCAGCACCACTGCAAGGAATCTGAGATATGTTTGTCTGACCAAACATTGCTGAAAGTGTCATATGAAAGCATCAAACAAGCCAATTTAGGTGAATGAGGTGTATACAATCTGTACTAACATCATGAAAAAGGAAATTAAATGCATGTAAATTACATGTCTCATGGGTTTTCTACCCAGGAAATTTTGTACACTATGATACATTGCACCTTGTTTGTTGTACACATTAAACCAATGAGATGTGACATGTTAATTATGAGCTTTAGTTGTGATGATGAATTTTGTTACCTTGGGACAGAGTTTGCAGAAGCTTCATATTTCACATACTGACATAAGGGAGGTATCAATCTTCTCATCTAACTCTTAGCTCACGGTGAGGGTTTTGGGCCTCAGGGAAATTGCCTACTTGTAAATCCAGTCTTGTTGAAAAGACATCGGGACACCATGACACCCTTACCACAGCCCAGTTAAGCACCTTTGTCAGCCTCAAACAGGGAAAGGAATTGTTCTGTTGTTGGTTCAGAATGCATGCGGGCATGGCAGTCAACACGGTTACACTGGCTCGCTCAGAGGGAGGTGAGCTGGCTCAGTTTGTGTGTGTGTGTGTGTGTGTGTGTGCGTGGTTGTTACTAAAAATCTGCAAGGGAATTCACCTAGGATCTGAAGTCAGGTGTAAAGTGTTGTCTACTTGTTTCCAACTCTGTTCTTTATCTTGAAGGTATTTGAACTGAACTTGAAACACAAACAGGCTTCAGAGTGCCAGGTCAGAGTGCGGCTGTTGTGACATTAAACAGATACTGCACTGGAAGTGATGACTGAGTTATTTTGATGTATCAAAGTGACCTATCTGTGTGCATGGGGGAACCAAAAAGACCCCATATATTTTAATTCTAAACCTTTCTAAACCTGGATAATGTATGAGGATTTTTTTTTCATAGTCCTCAATCTATATTTCTCTATACAGCAACATTCATGGCATAAGACGACCAAACTGCAGACACAGATTCAACAACATTTTAAGACACGGTTGATTTGCTTTGATTTCATTGCACCCAAGCTCACGCCCATGGGATTAATTGAGATTAATTTTCAGCCTTGAAGCTAATTAGTTAACTGACTGTGACTGAGAGACAAATTGCCATTGAGACCCCAATTGGATTTGCCTACCTGATATGGTAAATAGCGCTACATGATCAGATGGGATGAGGAAATCTCTTATGTACAGCAGCCTTTACTATAACACAGCGCCATTAAAAACAATCCTCTGAATTGGACTGCGTTGCGTCTTCGTCTGTTCTACGTCTCAGTACACTGCACATTTCTTTGATCCATCAATTTATTCTTTGTATCATGTGATATTCTCTTGTTCACGGAGCCAAACACCTCTCCTCTGTCTCATTTTGCTCCGAAAACGTTCTGTTTAATATTTGTTGGATCGCAAATCTTTGTAAACAGCCCGCTGTCTATCAAACATTTGCTGCTTAAAACTTCATTTCCCCTTCTTCCTCTCTTGGATGTTGTAAATCCGCCTTTAAACGTTAAATAAATAAATTTTACCCTGCAGCCAAATCTCCATCTCAGCTTACCTTGTCCTCTCAGGTTGGATTTGGTGTAAACTCTGTCTTCATATATGGGATCAATGTGGTGTTCAGGAGACTGCAGAGGTCGGAGCTCAGAGCCCAGGTGACTGTGCTGGCTGCTGTAGGAACCTCTGGAGCCTGGAAGACACAGGGAGTACGGATTTTTAATATAGATATAGATGTGTGGTAGGATGAATAGATAATTGGATGGATGGACTATAATCCCAAAGGATGTCATGATGGTCACAGAATAAGAGAAGATTAAAAGAAGTGCATTACATTATGAGAGATCAATTAAATTGTAAAGTTAGGCTAAGAAAGTTAAGATATGTCATCATTTGGAATGCCATTTATATCACCAAATTAACCTTTTTGGCAGCCTGGGGCAAAAATACTTTATGGGCGCTGTTGCCTTCAAGTTCCCATCAAAAACAGTGCATAAAACCTGTAAGTGAGGGGTGTAATACAAAGCTGCTATCTGTATCTGTTTACATTATATCACAAAAACATCCATTTCTATTGATTCCCATCTAGTAATTACCCCCAAATTGTAGAAATTTAAACCCAGTGACTAGAAACTAGATACAGTATATTCTGCATAGATGTTAAGTGGAGAATTCCCAAACATGGACATATGACACAGTCACAATTCACACATCCACACATAAAAAAGTAATATTAAATTTGTCTTGACCTCTACCTGCCAGGCTACCCGGCCTTTTCAGGGTTGCGTTGGCGTAGAGCTCATGGGAAATCTTGTAGCTCTCTGCTCCAATGTGATGCAGCATACGCTTGGTGGGCGACAGGGTGGCGTAGCTGCCCACCACCGAGCTCAGCTGGTGGATGGGCGACGAGGTGTGGTTTCCCCCTGGAGAGGCCGCGATGGGGAGGGGGGAGGAGGAGCCACCACCCGATGCTACCATGTTGATTGGCGATGAGGTGCTGCAGGAGGAGGAAATGAAACAATCCGATTAGTCTTGATTATTATCAATACTATAAGATATTGCATTGATTCAAACAGTCAAAACCAGCTCCAATATATCAACTTGATAAACAATACAAACACGATTCCAAAAAGGTTTTGACACTGTGTGAAACATATAAAACAGAATAATTTGCTAATCCTTTTTGTTATATATTTAATTGTGAACAGTCCAAATATAGTGAGGTTAATGTGTTATTTTCATTTATTTGTTTGCAGACGCATCATAATAAACACATATCTCCCAAAATGCAGCCTAATATACGAGGTTTGATATCTTAGTAATCTTAATATTGGGATTTCCTCAAAAAATTAAAACAAACAACATTTTACTGCACAGCATGAACTGACCCAGAAGCAATCTGCTACTGATTTGTGATTGAACTCTATGTTGTTTTCAATGTACTGTAAAATTGTGCTTTAGGAGCTTCATCAAATATTTATTGGTCATGAGTTGTGCACCATTTTGATACATCAGTAGAGCAGCAAAGAAAAAAAAATGATGATTAAAAGATTATGACATTAAGCAGCTCTGCTTAATGAGGCACTTCTTTTTTTCATATCAAGGCACTGGAGTCTAGCTTGACTAACACAAGAGAGTTTTTGAAAGGCACTACATTTTAGAATGTGTTTTCCAATGCCAGAAATCTCAGCTTCAGGTGAAGTGAGTCATTGGTATTGATCAGCAACCGTTTCGACCACATGCAGGAAATTCTTTACGTGGTAAAATTAATATGTCAGACTGAAGTTGAACCAACCTGTAGGACTTGGCGAGTCGGCTGGGTGACTGTTTCGGTGAAGACACCCTCTGTAACGTGGCGTAGCTCGGCAAGTCAGAGGAGGCTGATCCCAGGCGCTGCAGCTTGGTAGGAGAGCTAACCGCCTGCAGGGGGGAGCTCACACGCTGTAATAGAGGAGATATACTTCATTAAGGAAGGATGTCACTCACATTAAATATTCATCGACTCTCCTTATTCATATCATTATTTTCAGAGAGATGAACAACTCCCCTCGGAGCACAGACTCTAATCTCTGATACCGTCCTGATGAAGATCTTGGAGTTATCAGACCAGACATGACGGGATGACTCTGAACTTTTATAACCAAATGAACTTGAAATGCAACTGCGAGCAGTAGGCCACCAAATGAATTTGCCTTTGAATTCAAAAGACAGATTTCTTTTTTCTTGTTCGAACCGGGGAAACAACTTGAAGAAGTATTTGCATGAGGATGCCGCCCATTGATAAATGTGTTGAAACAAATCCAAATACATGATTAACACAGTGTTCTGAGATTCTTAAAGTCTGAGCCCAGAATTCATTGGAGTGCAGCGAAGAAATAAGCCATGAAAGGATAAAACATTGTGCATAGTGGCTGCACTGCTGAGAGACTCTACAAGAGGAACAACTTGCAGATCCATTGTACTATTAGCTGAAATATGCAGGATGAGCAATTTCTCGACAGCAGTAATTCAGGTTCAATGAATAGACGAGTTTATTTGGCTACAGTAGCATTACACTGAGATACCATGTGTAAAAAGCACTCAACATTTGCCATAAATTGACCTAGCACTTTGGGAGTTAAGTAGTAATGTACTGTTTTGTTTTGCATCTGTCACCAAAGGAAAAAATATTTTTCTTTATATCTCTGTCACCAGAAAGTGTCAAAAAAAAGTGCCATACTGAAGAACATGACATACCGATGTTCATCCATGTGTCCTTGCAAAAGAGCTAATGCTTGAGGTGACATGTAGGGACCACTTGCAAGGCTAGCTGACGAACTACTGAAGAGGTCATGCTAATGTCCAACATACAAGCATGCCAAGAGCACGCTAACACTGGTCAGTCACAACACAACCTTCTTTCTTTTTTTCCCTAAAACCTTTCACTTTGTTATAAGGATTGTAAATAACATCAATTTAATTTGTTAAAGAGTTGCTGAAAGGAAGTAAAAGAATCTCTATATATATTCAGGAGGCTTGTTATCTCAGAGGTAGGACAGGTTTATTTTACTTTCAGTAAATCCACTGATTCATTGTCAAGTCCTTGAAATAATTGCACTGATTCACCTGAAAATATGTCAAAACTCTTCTCCTGCATTATCAGCATCAACAGTATTCTAGTCGAAACAGGTTATTTCTCGTGTCGCTCTGAATCTCAGCTGGAAGTGGTGTTTTTAGCAATTTCGGTGGCGAACCAGCATGGAGAGCACACAGCTGAACAGAGTTGGTTCATTTCCCAGATGTTTGAGAAGTTTCTCATAATTATGATTGTTATGATGCTCATTTTGCCAAAACTCGGGTTGATTGAACTTCATTCTACGTTTTGTGAATTCACGCTGCTGTAAGCCTCTGCAAAGGAGCAGAGTACAAACTTTACAGAGCCACATTTCAAGCCTTTGAATAGATCTTCAGCTTAGATTTCCCTCAATGTATATGGAATGACACAATCAATAAAACAGGCCCTTAGTACTTGAGAGAGTTCATAGCAGGTTTAGAGCAGTGGCAAGGATTCAAGTGAAGCACTCAAGTAATCTCTTTAGGGATTTGTACCTGTGCAGGCAAAGTGGCACAGGAGTAATACATGGGGGTTCCAGCAGGAGCAGGTCCACCGTCAGTAGGCATGTGGAAGGCGCTGCCATGGGCCTGCTGGGCAAATGAGTCTCTATGGGACTGAGAGGAAGAGTCTGTTCCTGTTAACTGGGCAGCTGCACGGCTTGATGTCACCTAGACAGGGCAGAGTGAGAAAGATGAAAGAGGGGAGCATATGAATAGGTAAGGCGGAAGTGAGGAGGAGAAGAAAATGATGCATGGAAATTAAAACGATAGGGGGACAAGGAGATGGGAAAGAACAGGAGGAGGAACAGGAGTGGACAAAGAAAAATTGCAAATTAATGCGAGTGAGAAAGAGTGAGTAGATTAAGAGAACAAAGAATGGGATGGGAGGGAGAGGCATGAAGAAGTGGAGCGAGGGAGAATAGAGAGAGTAAAGATGGAGAAGCAGAGTGGCAATGAAGGAATGAAGTGGGTGAAGTCAAAATGCAGAAAAAAGGGAAGGTTAAAAACTTGTATGTGTGTACCTGGTTGTAGATGTGGACAGCCCCTCCAACCTGCCCGCTGCGGCCCGTGACCGATTCCCCAAGCGCCAGCCCTTGGTTACTATGGTAACCAGCTGCTGCATAGGCTTCCTGGTTGTTGAGCTGCAAAGCACTTTGAGACAGAAGTCCTTGTCCTGAAGGGGGACATGAAAAAAAGAAGAAGGATGAAGCAAGTTTTAAAGGTCAATGAGAACCATCAAAATCCTGTGCAGTGAATAAATACTAGTTGGCTCAATGCAAGTCTTGCTTCCTCTTTCAATCAGTTCTGAGAGACAAACTTTTGATGCGTGTCAAAATTCACCTCAGGATTTGGCGTCACTTCTGTCAAGCCGCTTTTGTGTAACTCTTTTCAGACGACTTACTTCCGTTACAGTCCATCGTTGTGTAAAGACTTAATCTGTGGCCTTGAAGGCGTTTTATAACCCAGTTTTCATCCCACATGTTATATAATCTATTTTAATGAAGGTGGGTACATAGCATCTGATTGTCAGTTTGCAGCAGATCTTGAAATGAAGAGAAGGCGAGAGAAGAACAGGGTACGAGAGCCTAAAATGGAATAAAATAGAATTCCCTGTCCTCTTTTTCGAGACACCCATTTGCTTTTTAGCCACTATGTTATTCCAGCCTCTCTCCACTCTGTTCCTGTCATGCTCTGTGACCCTTAAATCTTACTCTGCACCTGACCTCCATTTAATACACACTTTCTGTCTTCCTCTCTCACTCTCTCTGCCTCGACTGCTTCCTTTGTCACTTTCTCCTAACTGTCTTTCACTTTCTCAACTCCACATTTCTCTGTATAATTCAGCAGGAGGAGCAGTGCAAAGTCAGTCAATGGAGGTATGGAAATAATTGAAATTTGCTGTAACACTTTACAATAAGGGATACAACATTTTGAGTGGTTATCAGGGAAAAGGAATGGCTAATAGGTAGTTAACCAGCATTTAATGAATAGCTACTAATAGAATTTAGTAGGTAATAATTAGTTAATGATTGGCTGGATAGGAAACAAATGAGGAACAGATCAGGAATGACTTGACAATTGCTGAATTGTCAATAAAGACTCCTCTAATTACTAATGACTTAATGAATAGTTACTGTTAATTGTAAAATAATGACAAAGTAACGAGAGACCACTTTACTACTCAGTAGTACTATCACTAATTGGGGTGTTCAAAAACAGCACCTTAAGTAATGTTTAAGTGCCATTGCTAATAAAACTGCTCAGCTAACATCATCCAAGACAGTAAAAACAGCCCAGTTGTCCTCCTGATACAACTTATCCAACTTAAATGAAGATGTTGATGACATTTTGAATGCCTAACTAAAGTTTCTAGAGTGAGGCAAGAAGATTCATATCATACATGTACGTTAAATATGAAGCTACAGTCAGGAGTTGACTAGTTTTGCTCAGCACAAAGACTGGAGGTCTTCAAAGGTCACCGATTAACGTACGTTATTGTGTTACATCAGTTTCAGCCCAACGTGACAGCACTGGAACTGGATGGTCAGAATCACAGCAACATATTAGCTGTGAAAAGAAATGACTAGTGCATTAGAATTACTCATCAGGCTTGGAGTACTTTGTCAGGAGGATGTGTGAATGAATTGTGTCCACTTTCTGGTGTGACCACACACTTACTGTATGCCACCAGATAGAAGCCTGATAAATGTTTCAGACTGACAGATGTGGGGTGTTACATATAATAATGAGTGTCAGGGACAACAGCAGTGTGTCTTATCAAGAACACAGCATCTGGGACATCTATCATCATCATCTTGAAAGAAAAAATGTGTTTTTGTTTTTTTTGCCTTTTCTCACTTGGTTTGACAAATTCTGTGGCATGTTGACGGGTAAGAGCACCAAGCACTCTTCTGTGCACAAATGTAAAATTAGCATAGCAAAAAGAGTGATGATGTTGCCAAAGGAGTTGATGTCCAACACCTCTTTTCTGGGGCGCTATGACTTGTCACGGTCAAATCTGCAGTCTTTCATGTGTTTCAGACGACAGATGCAGGGGGTGCACACACATTTTTGGTTCTCAAAGGAGTACTGGAACATGTTGCTTGATGCTCACCTTTTGCACTGCATGAGGAAGACATGTTTTATAGGTCACTGTCATCACTTGCAGCCACTTTGAATAGCAGTTAATAGCCTCCATATTTTCAATAGTCTCTTGCCTCCATGAGGCGTTTTGAAGGATGTGGGCGGTTCACAGAATATGAAATCCCCAATCGCAACCTTCTCACACAATTTGGGAATGGCCCCCTTGGTAAACTCCACCACTGACTGCAGCTCCGTCTGTGCAGACTGAAACCAACTTCATCTTCCACTCATCCCATAAACCATAAGCATGTTGCAGAAGCCCCTTCGCTATGTCCTGTGCATATGTCCTGTGTCTCTCCGTTGTTAGACAGAGACACAATGTACACAGTGGTGGTACGCAAAAGCGCTTCTTGTTCTAATACATGCCGCGCATCGTTTATTTTGACCATGCATACCCACCTGTGCACCACTTATGTGCACCCCCTGTATATGTAACACAGTAAAAAGAAAAGACAAAAATAATACTGGCACGCTAATGCCAGTATTTGACATCTGGAAAAGTTTGGATATTTTAATCTCATCCATCAACATAGAGTTCAACTTTAAACTATAAAACAGGTGTTCATCTCAATTTGGGTAAGTGAGAAATAAAGAGAGAGCCTCCAAAAACCCAACTTTTCCTTTACAGATAGATACATCTATCATGTTTTTCTCATTTGGTGAAACATTACGAAAGACTTGGCTTGGTCCCTGGCTCATTACACATCTTATACACTTTGTAATGCCATCTGTCAACTGTAGTAAAAATTCAAATGTGAGAATCATTCATACACTGCTGTGTAATACCCTCCAGTGGAGCTGTTTTTTTATTGCCTCAAGTTTTACTTTTACCTTTTCCACATTCAGGCTTTCATCCAAAATGTTCCAAAGGTCAGCCACTAGACTCCAGCTGGACAAATTCACAGTGAGCTCATATGCTACCAGCAGCTGGTCAGCCATCAAATCAGTCCGTTAGTCAATGCTACCTAAGGCCATGAAACCTGGAATGAACTCAAATGTCTTGGATGAGTAGGAGAAAACTTGTGAAAGTGCATCTAATTCATTTTCTCTCTGGGTGCACAATCTCAGTTTGACATGAAAACAAATGAAAGCAAATGTGTTAACCAAACTGCAAAATTATTTATGAATGACATTGAATAAAAAAACAGTAGATTCATTGAAGTATCTGGCTTTGATGTCACACACATACTGCCAAAACATAATGTGATAAAATGCCTCATTGCTAATTTTACACGCAGCCTCATTCATGTTTCTGGGGCATTAGCAGTCTTATGATTTGCACATGGATCATTTAGTTGCTAGCATTGCTAAGCATGCAAACATCAATAGACTGTGACACACAACACAGACAGGGCATACCCAACTGACAGCACACAAGCATGGAGCGTAAAGACAGCAGAATTTATGGAACGTGTTGTATATCATAAACCTGGAATTTGCCTGGATGGCGCATAATCATTGGAGTAAACTTAAATTAAATCAGTTGATGAGGAAGACAGGAAGGCAGGAGGTGCTTGTGCGAGAGCCAAAATTCTCCTTTTCCTCTTATTAAAGTCCAATAAAATTGTTGATGCAGCCTTGATTTATTCACTTCTGGTAATGGTAGCATTGATGTGCCTCATCAACAACTTTAATTACAGGAATAAGACTAATTTTTTTTTCCTAGAATGTTACCTAAAAAATGATGTCTCGCCAGTAGCATCTGTTTGTATATTCGCAAAGCAACTCACTGCACTGGAAAATAACTTTAATGCATTATATCAGCTCCAAGTAGACCAATAAATTCCTAGCACTCAGTAGTTATACTCTTGAAGGAGTTGTCCTCCATCAACGCTGGCGGTAGATGACACTTTGCTGCCAGCGGTGCAAGAAATAAACCAATAACAGCATGAGACAAATACAAATGTC
This sequence comes from Chaunax sp. Z400, assembly GCA_037577475.1. NCBI lineage: Eukaryota > Metazoa > Chordata > Actinopteri > Lophiiformes > Chaunacidae > Chaunax > Chaunax sp. Z400. The sequence continues at coordinate 10,494,511 of CM075198.1, read as the reverse complement.
GCTTGTTTGTGATTATTCAATAAGAGAGGCTGAAAAACCATTTTTAGCCGGAGGTCAACAGCAGCTGCATTGGGACAGACATAGTCAACCAATGGCACACGGAGTCACTCTGGATGAGTATGATGGAAAACAAAGCTGGACAAAAAGTGAAAATTCGCTTACAGCAAATGTCACTTGTGTAGCTGGTGATTGTGAATTATTTAAAACGTGATATTAAGTTAAGTGTGCTTGTTATGTGTACTAGGTCAAGGCCTCTGTGTCCAAGATAGGTTCATCTTGTGTGCGTTAACATGCACACAAACATACATAGGCCTACAGAAACAAGAATTAGGCCTGCTCCGGATGGATTCATGCACTCTTGCACACATGTACCCGAACCCAGATGTGTGTGTACAAAAGCTGGAGGATGTTTTCCACAGTTTCTGTTCGCCACTTAAGGTGTGTTTCATATGGGTAGTGGAGCCTTTAGGGTAGCAAAGGGCCTCATAAATACATTATCACTCAGACGGCAAACAATGAAGGCTCCACTGGATCCATCTGGGGTGAAAGAGTGAGTGTGAGTAGGAAGAGGTAGGGGTGTATTAGAAGGGAAGTAATGGGGTCCCACACATAAGACACACACATCTCAGTCACTCCTTCTGCATTATCCTATCTATGAACATACACCACATCAGCCTACCTGCATGCATGCCTGTAGTAGTGGATGGTCTGACCCCCCATAGACTCACTAATCTCTTCTTCTGTCATGCACACAGAGACACACACACACCTACACACACACTCAAAGCTGAGTGGCTTTTCTTCCGCATCATGACCAGCATTTCCTATTGACACATTTTAATATTTCATGAGGCTGTGTATTTTTAGACATCCATTGGAGGCATGTGCAGACTGCTACACACAGAGACGCGCACAGAGCTGCATGCACAGCTGTGCAACATATGCACATACACACAGATTAATGTGCACAGTGGCGAGCATCATCAGCATGAAGCATGAAGACACTCTGTTGCTGTGTTGCATGAATCTGCTTAGGTGCTTCAGTAAAGAAGTTGAGTTTGCTATGTATGTGTGTGTGTTTTGTTGTAGTACATAGCTTGTTATACTGTGTGCTCATGCTTGTATACATTTGGCTGCATGTCCATATGCCTGTGTGCCATATGGACATTTTTCAACCAGTTACTCCTTTTTCTTCCCCTTTTTTAACACTAGTGAAAGAAATACCAACTGACTGATCACTGGCAGACTCAAAATTGTCTATAATATCTGAAACAAAGGATCCTTGATTTCAGACAGAGTTAAATAAAAGCTAACTTCCCATTTCCTGCCAGTAGCTGTCAAAAACAACAACGTGCACTGGAAGATTCAACCAAGCCCTTTACAGATACATTATTTTGATAATTTGTCCTCTTTCTTGCAAATGTTTCTTCATCACTCATTTTGTCTCTTGTCCTCTGTTTTGTCTCTTTCTCTCACTTGCATGTTCTTTTTTTCTTTTTTTGGACTAGTCAGGTGGCCAGTTACATAACTTATTTAAACATCAAAAACATCAAACAAAATAATCATTACTTGTGTTGCATGCATGTGTGTGTCAGTGGGTGCTTAGCATGTGTGCATAAACAGCTTATGAAAGCAGTCTTGTACACTTTTCCTCTTCATGTCTGCTTGTGCTGTAGTCTTTCATGTGTATATGTGTGTGTGCCTCTTCTCTCTCTGCACTGTGAACAGCAGGCCAGCTGACACCTCAGCGAGGACGGATTAGCATATCAAACTACTGGCATGTCTCCTGACAGCTACCTCTCTCCCATGGGGTCAGCTGTACAACAGACATGGGTATCATCCCGGGGACCAAATTTTAAGATGAGCGTGGATTAGAGAGGCACAGGGAGTTGTTCAGGTTCACACTGAGAGCTCTTATAAACAACTGATTTACACTGTGGAATTAAAACAAAACAATACTCGCTCTCCCTCTTCATGTAGGCACTTTTAATAGATCACATCTGGATGTGTGATGTGGACGGTGTCACTAATAAGGAGAAAGTCCTAGATAATTATCACCTGCCTCTGCAGTTCACTTTCAGCCGTTTTTTTTGTTTTAGTAAAAAAAAAAACTACCTTCTGTCCTGAAACAAATTGAGACATGGACAGAAACGGACTTCAAATGAATGCTGATGTTGCTTCAAGTGTGCGAAATGTGCAAATGTGTTTTGTTTTTTTGCAAACAACTTTGCCATTTGAACCTTATGAGATGTTAAGACATCTTCATTCTGTTCATAGTTTTGCTCAGAATTTGCTCTGCATTTGGTTTTCATGCCTGGTCGCCTGATCATTGATATGAAATCCTGTGTATCACAGAAAAAGAGGATTAATATATAGATATAGGTGTCTGTATAAGTGTCTGTGGTATAAACGTAGGTAGTTCACATTAGCATAAACATTCAGTATGAGTAAACATATATAACAAACAGAAAAGGAGATCTTATCAATAGGAAATCAAAAAGAGACATATTCATGGTGCACGCTATAATAGAGGGGAGTAGTATAGCTCTTGCATATTACCAATTTTGTACTTTATACTTGTACTTTAAATTATTTTGTCAAGCCGAACTTGAAAATGTAATAAAATCTAATTAAAGACGACCTCTTGTTCAGCCTTTGACGAGAACATGCTGATCAGAGGAAGTACTTGAGTGAGTAAGATGGCACAGGCTTCATTAAATTTAGCAAGAGTCATCTGAAGAGGACATATTCCCCTCAACTATCCCCAAAAATTGTGCCACACATTCATCAACATATGACACATCCCTCAGAGGATGGCATATCAATAGAAAGAGCATGAAATATTTACATGTGGGATCACATGTTAAATCATCTTAAATCACCCTTAGCCGATATTCACTGTAGATTATGAAGTGATGTCCAGATCATCTTGTGATCAGATCAGTAGGTGTAGCAAAAGGCACAACAAGCCAACATATTTTTTCATGTCGTGTATAATGTTTTGGATATATGCTATGGAGACGGTGACCGACTTTCAGAGTCTCCTTACAATCATCTTTCCATGGAAAACTCAAAAAAATGAATTTGGAGAAAAATCAAAAGCATGGATTGTAAACCTGGAGACTCCAGCTCTGCAAATAATGCATCCCTGCTGGCTTGACTGCATTTCCCCTCTTGTCTTCGAAGCTATCTTTCTCAGCTGTCTAAATAAACAGAATAACCAAGAGACATTATTTTTTCTCCTCCTCCTAATCATAGCATTGGCCTTACTGTCTCCTGTAGAAGTTTCCTGGGAGTCCAAAATGCCTGATTCCTGGAGTGATCGAATGCAGGAGTCCACCAGCTCCAGGCCAGTTGTCAACTCCTCCTCTATGTCCTTCTGCCCATCTACATATGCAACAGCAAGACAGACAGAAAAAGCATGCGCTGAAACAAAGACACAGTGTCTTCTGAGCTATGGGCCCCCACTGATCCTGCAGCTTCATTATATTTTACCTGGAGGCCCTGATACCAAACCAAGGATTATATGATGGCATATTATCCTGGTCCAGGTCTGCAGTATGTGGCATTCATTTGTGTTATCACACATTTTCTTACGACTATATGCCTTGCAAATACTATATTAAATGGAATATAATGGACTTAACCCTTTAAATATGATAAACGTACAAAAATACTAATGCTAATTGTACTGATTAACATACACCTGTATTTATTTGCCCACGTTTGCTTATCCTTCCACATCTCACTCGTCCAAATACAATTAGACCTTGGAGTAATGTGGCAGGGTAAACCTTGGGTCAAGGGTAAAACTCTATCTGATAATCCAGCAACAAATCTTGTGAGATCTAAGTCTCGGGGCATCACCTTGCACTTTGATACCAGACAGTGTCTGTCAGAGCGAGGCTGATAGCAGGCCCTGCATGTGTCTTCAAGTTAAAGAGGCTGCCAAGGGGATAAAACCTTACAAATGAGACTAAGAGCAACATTAATCTCTTATCCAAAGAGAGAGGGAGATGTTAATAGTAGAGGCTTCGGTGAGTGGATTTAGGAGGCTGATTTTATTGACTTCAACTGACACAACTGCAGACTGATGATGTTGCTGTGAAACATTTCCAGTAATGCTGTCTGCTGTATTGTTATGCTGTATTTACTCTCATCCTCCCAAGTCAAAACTCATTTGAAATCTGCTTGATCCAGAAGTGATGGGTTTTTAATGATTTGGAAGTGATGATGCAATCAAAAGGTCTGGTGTAAAAATGAGATTCTCCTTTTTGGCCACATTGTAAAGTCCCTCTGGGGCTTAGTGGTCAGGCTTCAGTGCAACAGATGGATGACGACAGCACACACTCAAAGCCTTTGGTACAACACATTTGTACCTCTTTGTTAGCAGGGGTCACCAACACTGCACTCAGATAATCAATCTACCCTCAGCACTCTATACATTTGAAGGAGGGAGAGAGAAAGACATGAGTGTCAGGCATGGGAGGTGTTTTTTTGTTTTTTTACTAAATGCTGTCAAAGGAGTTGACAAGCTCAGAGAGGTGTCTTCATTTGACTTTCAAATCATGAAAAAGCCTCACACTCATTGATTCTTGTTCCTCCTTTATGGAAAACACTTCCCATCTGGCTCTCCAAATTAAACTAAAGGCTGAGAATTATCTCTAAATGCAGTTTGACCTTTACTCAGCTGTCAGAAGGGGTGAAGACCAGTTAGAGAAACTGAGAGACAGGAATATTTTTCTTTTTTTTGTTAGAGCAAGCTTTTCTTTCTTTTTTTTTGTCTTTGTTTTAGTGCAGAGGGTGATGTTGGTTGATCGTTTTAAACACGCAGCTGCACTGCATCAATATATTGTTAGTGCATAATGGGTTGTTTTTTTTTTACGATGGCCACAACTGTAACGAGCACAGTCAGCAATGTGCAGTGCTGGAATGCAAACAATAGAGGACCAGACTGTACTGAGAGCATTTAAGAGGAAATATTACCTTGGTTGTTCCAGCGAAATTTCTCATCTGCTGAACTGCAATAGAAAATAAGAGAAAGAAAACAGGATTAGAAATATGAACAAAAATGTCATTTTAACTTTTGTTCTTGTTTGTTGGTGCGCTGCAAGGAACATTTTTTTAAAAAAGCATCAGCCTCAAATGCCATAAATTCTCTTGTCTCCTTCAAAATCCACTTTTAAGAACTGCAATAATACAGGAATACCATGGGAAACACTGGTTTCAAACTGAGTTTTAAACCACCGTTTATCAGTTGGTGAAAAGCTTATATCTCCATTTCAGCTTTTTCATGTTTAACTTTCAGATGAGGGATGACAACAAGGCCCCGAGGTTTTGTCAAATTCTTTCCTTGGGGGGAAGAGCCTCTTATCAAAACCAATAAGATCCACACTCCAAAATACTTGTTGTCAAGTTAAAAACAGGGCTGTTGTTTTTTTGTTTTTTTATATATCTCTTTTGGAGAAACAAGAAATTTAACCTTATCCTGTCATAGGAAAGACGTCAGTTTAACAACAAAGGGCTTTGGAATAAATTATATCTGAAAGAGCAGTAAGATGGTTAAAAGAAAAATAAAACATCACTTTAAATTATAGGTTCAAAGGAGTCTTTACTCTGCAGGACTGTTGTGATACTTTGTAGTGACCATAGAAGATACGCTGACGACTCCTTGACTTTTACCATGAGGACAAGATTAATCAATTCTTTTCAGTTTCATAGTTTGTTGCATAATTGGTCGTATTGACAAATAAGAAGCACTTGGCTTGTTCACTAATAAGACACCACAGAGATACAATTTGATTAGGCTTGTAATACAATCTACTGTTGCATGCAAATACACACAACTAATTTAATATTTCAACAGAACTCATGACTGACATTGTAACACAAAACAAACACAACTCACAGTATCTCTTGTCTACTAAAAGTACAATTTAGTGCAGTTGCTTAACTTTCTAGAACTGAATCTTACTTTTTATTGCTTTTATTGCCTTCTTTTTTTTCCTTTTTTTTTTTGAGATACTGTATTCATCCCAGAGGGGAAAATTCTTTCTCTGCATTTGACCCATCCCTGAGGAGCAGTGGGCTGCCACTATATTGCGGCACCCGGGGAGAAAATTGGGGTTCAGTATCTTTGCTCAAGGATAGACTCTTGACTCTTATTTTAATCAATATTCATCTTCAAGCTGATGTTAGATGATGTTCATGTTTTCTCCTTCTGTTTTGCCCTCTTACATCATTGAGTGTACATGCAAACAAAAGGCAGCTGTGGAAAGTAATGGCTGACGTTAAAGAGGTCAAAATTCAGCTCAACATGATTCACAATCGCTCTCCCTTTACGCTGTATGTGTAGTTATATCTTAATGAACTGCATTATGATTGTGTGAACCAATGATTGTTTTTTTATAACTTAACTGGTGGATAGGGAATAGTTGGCCTATGAGGCACAGAATGAAAAAAAGAAGCTGTATTTGTAAAGTACAATATTTTCAATCTTATACTTGGTGTAACTTTTGAGATAATATAATATAAGAATATAAGAATAAGGCTATATATAATATTTCATACAATACAAATCTACACTGTGGAACTAAACTTATCACAGCCAATATTTTAAGAGAAGACGAGGCAAACTGCATCTGCTCAGTTTAGCCATGAGTTGTTAAATGTTAGTCAGGGTGTTTCCTCCAGTTGGAGCTCCTCTGACATATGTTCAATAATGTTTACTGCTATAGAAGCCCATCTCTGATGATTCCTCTGCTGCAGGCTTTCCTACCTGTTTACAACAGGAGTTGTGATTTATATGTCTCTAAAATAACTTGTGAGACGACGGCACAGCTGTTAAAACTGATGGGTTTCTTTAAAAAGCTAATACTCTGCTTCTCAGTTAATGTTACAGAGAATGAAAGTTTCACTATTTATGACTGGTAAGGTGATAAATAGTTTAGATGCCTTTTTCTACCATTGTAACCAACACACCACCTTGTTTAGCTTAACTGAAGCTACTGGAAGGATAGTCAATGCTATAGATCAATATCAACAATCTAACATTAGCCACCCTGCTACAGCCCAAGCCACATAATGATACAAGTGGACCGGAGGCACAGTGCAGATAATAATTAGAAGACAGCCATAACAGATCGGTGCAGTTTGCCTGTATATAATAATGATACATTCCAAAGCCCTGCACAGTAAATATAGTTTGAGGAGGTCATGTGATCTTCCTCTTTTGTTGGTTTGATTGTTTGTCTGATTGTCCGCAAGATATCTCAAACATATTTCAATGGATTATGATTAAATTGTGTGTAGGAGTGAATCTTAGGGAAAGGGAAACATTATTATAATTACAATTGTTATTATTAAAGATTAAATGATGAGGTGGTTTTCTGGGGCATTTTTTTTTTTTTTTTTTTTACTTTGAAGAAGCCAAGCTAGTTAATTTCTTCCAGCTAATCTCCTGCTGGTTCTAGTTTTCTATGAGCACGTACAGTCATGAGAGTGTTTCATCTGACTGATGAATATCAGGTCGTAATATTCTCTCTTGCCAATATTAATGCATGATTCAAAACGGTATGAAATTCTCCATATCTGTAATCCAAAGACTCCATAGCTAAACAGCAATGAGTTCTATTCACTCCCTGTGGACACAGAACAGATGCTATTAAATCATCCCATTGATTACCTCCATTCTCTCTTTGTATGTGTGTGTGTGTATGTATATATGTGTGTGTGTGTGTTTGTGTGTGTGTGTGTGCGTGTGTGTGACGGATTGTGAGGGGGAGTCAAGCGGTAATTGTTAATGGGACCCTCTGTTTGCAAAGCAGACTCCTCATTCATCAGACATTATTACGCCAAACAATACAACCCCACACGTGCACATATGCACACACAGAAGCAGCACACATTTGCGCACACACAAATGCATTTCACGGAGGAGCGGAGCATTTTCATATCAGGCATACACCTATAGGATATAGCAGGAGGACAGGAGAGTCACTGTTTTGCAAAAGGGCAAAACAGACTGCGCCACGAATTCTCTGCATTTGCTGGTGTCAAAATGTAGCCATAGTATTCTCTTGAAATTGCCTGAGTAGAGGAGTTGTTAACCAATTCTCAGGATGTAATGTAGATAAAGTCAAACTGAGCAGCCTTGCTGGAAACTAAAAGAGACCAAACGATGCTGTCATCAAGTGGTTGTATCAACAGGGACTGGAGCTGGAACATAAAAACAATCCAGAGGGTTTTGAATTTCTGTCTCAGCTGAGGTGAATTATAGGAATGTGCTCATAAAATCAAGGAGATCAAAACTGACCAGAACAGATGAGAAAAGACCAGATAAGACTGAGGGAACGCAGAGGGGAACAGAGTGAGACAGAATATCTTGGAGCAGAACAGGCTGATCTAGATCACACTGTAACGGAACGACCCTTAGTTACACCATGAATCAGAGTCAGGCTGAGATCACTCTGTGAATGGCTGTCTGCCATTCAGCTCTATAATCTCTGTCCTTTGCTCCATATTAGTGCAAAAGCAATTAGTTGATCGATCATTAATGTAAATGAACAGAAAATAAACCATTTTATTTTGATATTGGAATAATTGTTAAAGTAATTTATCAAGTTACAAGACAGAGACTGGGCTAGCGGCTCCGTAAAGCTCTAACTTAGCTTGGGCTAAATGCTAACAGTGTTGACAGTGTTGACGTGCTAATGTGTAGCAGGTATAATGCGATCTTTACCAGCTTGAAATTCAAGACAAGGCAGAGCTGAGGCTGATAGAAAAGACATCAGTTTTACACCAATGTAACCAAAGTATCTGCAAAGTTTTGATTATGGCAACGTTTTCAAAACTCATCCTGACAGGACTGTAAGTAGCAGAATGTCTGGCAGCAGTCTGCCCAATAGTTGTTGAGTTGTTTCGCTCAAAATGTTCTGTCAACCTCATGGTGTGACACTAAAGGAACAGTCTTCATCTGAGCTTTATTCTAAGGGTTTCATGAATATCTCCTATCTATACTTCCTTCCCTCTTTTTCTCCTCTCTTCTCCTCCAGCAGGGCGTCTCCTCCTGGCCAACAGGTACATCTAATCAGACCTCAGTGTCTGAAACAGCTTATTGACCTCCTGGCCCAGGAAACACAGAAAGTTAATGTTTTTGTTTTTTTTGCATTTGCATCTCTACGGTGGTTTCCACAGGATTTGACAGTATAATTACTGGACCGAGAGAGAACTAATTGATGTCGTGATCAACTCACCCGCTGCAGGTCAAGCCCTGGCATGGCACTTCATCACTGCTAATGATAGAACGCTGTGTGCATGTAAGTGCAGGTGTGACTTGTGTGTTTGTGTGTGTACGAGGTATTGGACCTGTGTGGCCGGGGCTCAACACTGGTTTTTTGAAGCTTCCCATCCAATTCAGGATTATCTCATATGCCTCTGGTTATTTCTGCAAGCTAGAAAGTCACAAAAAGAGAATCTCCATCCTCATTTACATCTTCACTATCTAAAAACTGATGCACACAAAGTTATGGCAATCATCATTCCGAAATACATTTCAGTAACTTTGACAATTGATGGCTCCCAAAACAGACTATGTTCAATGCCCAGAGTATTGCGCTTAACACAAAACCTAACCAATTAAAATGATACCAAACTCAATTTGATCAGCAAACACGAAGCCTTAGAACAGACCAGAGTAATTATGTACAATATCTACAGGAATCAGTCGATTGGTTATGGTTAGTTTGACCAGTTCAAGATTTATTCATTATTTAATTTGCGTTTGACGTACAGCTTTTGTTATTTATGGTCTTCCTTTGTCTTGTTGTTGATGTTGAATTCCAGAGTTAACAAGTTTCTGATGAAGTTGTTTCTAATAAAGTTGTGAGACTTCTCACACATGCAGACCATGCAGACAAAACATCACCACTGTTATGTAACCTTTAATGAATCACCTGATATAATCATCTAGTATATTAATCAAATAAAAACTTAAATATTAAAAAAATTATCAAAAAGAGCTCCACCAAGCAAAGGTGTCTACAATTACATGACTCATTGCCTCCGAATGGCCTCGAGCTTTGTAGGACTACAACTCAAATCTGTAATTAATGAACATTATACAAAGAATTCTGAGTAAAGTTGGAATACATGTCAAGATAAGGGGACAATTTGAGCTATGTTTGAAGTAAACAGAAAGTTTGGTAAAAGCCCTTAATTGTAATACTTGAGCCCAGTTATTTGGTAAATGTGTTATTTTCAGCTTGATAAAAGGGCAGATGGGAAGTGTAGTGCTCTGCAATTTCAAATAATGATGAACCCCTGTTGAACATTCTGATCCCGTATCATCAGCTGCATTTTATGTGCATTTTGGCAATTTGGTGCTATTCCTAAAGAAAACCAGCCAATGTCACAAATGAACCCACTGCTCATCACCTGACCTGCCAGTCTGCCGCATTAAGTGATACTATAAGAAAAGATATGGTTGGAGAGGGAGATGGATGGTGTACAGAGGGAGTATGATACCCAAACCGAGAGAGGAGATGCTAGAGAGGTAGAAAATGATGTAAGAGGGGGATGACAAATGAGAGGAAACAAAAGATGAGAGGGAGAATAGGAGAGGGAGAGAAAGAGAGCTCTGCTAAATCCAATGAGGGAGGCTTAAAAGAGCGAATGCCAGAGATAGCAATGAAAATCCTGACATTTTATCCACCCAATAAACACATTCTGAACCCCGTCCATATAATCCATCTATTTCCATGCTCTGCATATTATCTGTTATCTGACCACAATGGCCAGCCCTCTTGTAGAGAGAGCTGTTAGATAATAGAGCCACCCATAAAGAAAAAAAACCCACAAAGATAGATAGAGAAAAGGTCCTTTAGCTCTTTTGAAACCATCAAACAAAACATAACTAAAGCCACAGTGTGGTTGTTAATTCACACAGGACCATTTTACAAACTTTACACCAAAAGTCATTTGAACCCAAAGGGTTTTATAATACAGATCTTATTATATGCACACATTTTATACAGATATTAATCATGGGTTGTCAGCTGCACTATTCATAGTCACCTTTAGCTGCTGTGGTCATATCCTCACAATTTGATTCACACTCCGATTACAACTGATGCTGCACGTTTGAAGAGCTTATATCTAACCTTATGCGTATTTAAATTTAAGTCTGTAAATTAGAATGAGTCGCATTCTCCTTCACCTCTCAAAGTATGCTTGTTTATTCCCAAAGGCCTCATCGATATGTATTCTCTTTTCTTTGACCATCAATCACTGCACCGACATCACTATCTGCATAACCCGGATTTTTTTGATTTTCTAATCCGACAAATAAAATAAATTTGTTACGCCTAATGAGTTAGACGGTAGTGTTACTGAGATGGTGTACATTTTGGGTAGATATAGGGTGACAAAGGAAAAACCTGAATAAAGAGTGAAGGCATTTGTTTCACACGTTTTTCTCAGACAGCATGCTGATATAGGTAAAGTAAGTGTTAGGATTTGTTGGTGTTTCTTGGAACGTCAACTGCTTTGTAGAAATATTCTGCAGGGTAATTACGTTGGAACGGTTTCAGGGCTTTTTCTTTTCTTTCCCACACTGACAGGTTTGTGGTATAGTTAGCATGCTTGATGTTGCATTCCTTGAACACTGCAATACCCTCTTGGAATATCAAGCGTATTGGCTTTGAACAGAGACTTGTGATGAAATATTTAGATGTCCACTCTTGGTTAAAAACACTGCATTCAGAGTCAACTTTTCTCTTTTTCAAAGCACTCGTATTTACTTATATATGTGCCTCTACATCTTTTAATGCAACACCTTCAGAGGCCTTTAGCCCAGTCTGAATGTAGACAGTATGTAAGCATCACAGATTAATTGTAGTAGTTTGCCTTCGAGACTCATTAACGTTATGGTGCCTTTTATTGATTTTCTTGAGAATAGTTTTGTTTTTCTTCAAGGACATTTCAGGCTGGATGGAGATGGTCGATAGGCTTGTTAAGGCTCTTCGACCATATTTTGCTCATGTATGTTCTTTGGCATTCACAGTCATCAGATCAACAATATGAAGGGATATCTTTAGAAAAATGGTGGCTCTACCTCCAACAGAGTTTCAGTAACTTGGAAAATCTACACCAAGGGTCATTGAAGCTGTTCTGGATAGCCTTGATGGACCAAATCCTTGAGAACACTTATGGAGTTTTTTTTTGTTATTGGGCTTCAGTGTGACAAGTAGCTGTGTTTTACTCTCAGCCACCTCCTACCACCTCTGTCAGAAGTAGGGTTGCAACGGTATGAGATTTTCACATCTCAGAAAATATGGTGGTATCACATATGGTATTTCACTATTATTATTATAATTGTTGTTGTTGTTGTTTTTGTTATTATTATCATTGAAGTAGCAGTAGTAGACGTAGCAGCAGTAGTATGAGCAATCCCACAAACAAATTAAAACAAATGCTTTTTTTTATGGGGGAATAATTAAATTTTAAATTGAAGCATGAGTAAAAAAGTCTCCCTTTTGAAAATAAATTAATTAATAATAAAGTTGTACATTGGACAAGAGATTAGGAGATTAAAAGAACGGAATCTTTTAAAAAAGCAATCACTCTTTAGAAATAATAATAATAGTAATAATCAAAAATAGTCTCTCTGCATTATCTCTGTCAGTATAGCTCAGTAGAGTGGAGGAGTAATGAAGATTTTCCCTTCACTATTTTTTTTTCAATAACACCGTTAGTAAGGAAATTTTCACTGCATTATAACCATCAAATTTTATACCATGTTATGCTGTGAAACCGGTAACTGCTGCACCCCAGAAGCTCTAGGAAAACTGCCACATAATGCAACACAAGACAGGCAGTCTGACAAGCTGAACTGACTTCAAAGAGGCCCATAATTCACTGGCTGATCACAGTGAGAGCAGGAAAGGCTTGGCTGTAAGTCACATAAACAATAAGTCATACGGATGATATCAGCTCGCTTCAAGTACTCTAAAAATGTACCCTTCGGTCAATACAAATATCCCCATGAGACCATTGATCATTGATCCTGCATTAAGTGTTTAGTATGTGTTGCAGCCCATTCTCTCTCAGTCATGTTGAACTGGTTAGGATTTCAGTACATTACCTTTCATATCATCCGTGACTCAACTGTAGGAATCAATTGTAGAGTACAGCCTGCAGTATAGAGGGACCACATAGTGGTAGCACAGTTCCTTCTAAAGCTTACAGAGCAATAACAACTGGTTTGTGCAGATCAGAACACAGTCTTTACCTTGAACAGATAAACATCTCACTTCAAGACTTCAAGTCCATGTGGACCATGTGATATTAAAGGTGACTCTTGGATGCTTGATACTGTACAGAGCCAGTGGGGGTTATGAGACGACCTGAACCACTTCACGCTGTAGATCCTGAGAGAATACAATTAAAACACACGGGTAAGCTACAGAGGAACATACACGCCGTGTTCAGTGATGCTGATGTTGTTGAAATGTAACCCCAGACTGAATTCGCTGCTGCACTGGTAGCAAACACACAACCAACCAGGGGGAAAAGCCCAGGCACATCCCAGAACATCTATTGTGGACCTTTAATTAGATCCTGAGCTGAGCTGCTCTGTAACTGCACGCTTTATCTTGCCTGGTCACATGAGTTTTACCTAATTGCACATTTTGTTGGAACAATAGCAAACTGTTGCTGCTTTGTCCAGGTACTATCTAACTCGGCGGTATCTCAGATCTCAAGAGAGGACAGAATTCAACGGGCGGAAAATGTCAATAGCCTCAGAGGCCTGCTGAACATTACTTTTCACAGAAGGGCCATGTAGTGCATGATGCAAGGTGGTGGAATGAGAGAGAAAATGCTTAAACCCACAGTTTTAGGCCTTTGTCTGAGTTGGAGTCAACAAGAATGCAGAGCAAGAGGGGAAAAGCTGTAAAAAAAACTAAAAAAACAATTACAGGGCAAATGATGAACATAGTAGACCAAAGTATCTATTAATTTATTTCCCTCAGGGGCCAAAAATAGAGCTAAAAGAGACTATCTGAGGACCTGATCATTAGATGATCTGATGAAAGCTAAGGCTGCTCTGTAACAACCATTTCTTAAGTTCACTACTTCACCTAAAAAAAGTGATCAGTACCTTGTGCACAACTTGTTTTCACTGGCCCGGAGTGGCCATAAAATCAGATGTTGCAGGTTTAACAAAGTAGCTTTAGTTACCTAAACTTCATCAAACCTTAACTATATAGGAGGCAGAGGAGGAAACATCACTTGGATCATTTTTGTACAGATCATACACTACATTGACAGACAATGCCATCTTTGTTATTGTTCTGTATTTCGTTAATCATTTCCTGTTTTATTTTGAAAGTTATTTTCTACATGTCATGTTTTGTGGTTTTTACTTCCTGTATTATGTTTCTTACCATCTGTTTTGTCCCATTGGTTCGCCTGTCTCTGTTTTAGTCTGTTTTCAGTTCTGATTATTCTCTCTCCCTCTGTGGCCATGTATTCATTGTAAATGTTAATTCATTGTTGCGTCTTTCTTGTGTCTTTTGAGGGATTATTTCCACCTGGTCCCAATTGTCTACTCCTCCCTGTGCCACCTGTTTGCCATTGTCTCGTCATTCATGTATTTAGTCTGTGTGTTTTCTAGCCTTCATTGTCAGATCATCTGTGTTCCCTCCTTGTGGTCTCCTGTGCTATTCCTCCACGACTCCTTGTGTTTTCACCCAGGTTTTTCCTGTAAGTTATTTCTTTGTATTTTTGGCTTAAGGTTTGTTTTCCTCATCTTTTCGTATTAGTTCACTTGTTTTTTTGACTCAGTTTGTACTTTTGTTTTTTATTTTTCTATTCAATATTCTGCACCGAACTCTCTGCCTCGGTGTGGTCTGCATTTGAGTCTGTTTTTGAACTGAAAAAACATATCAATCTTGACGGTATTGGATATCAAATAAAAGTAAACACAGACTGGAGGACATTGGAGGCCAAAACTTGGGGGGGAAAAAAAACATTTTCCTTTTTGTTTCATCCAGAGAAAATGTGCAGCAGAGAAGGTGTTGGTGAGATTTGGTCCTTAGACAACACATATGGGGTGAGATGTCTGTACTTTTTGTTTGTATGTGTTAGCAACAACGTGACCAAGTCAGACATCTTGTACATGATTGGCTTGTCTTTTAGAACACATGCATCATTACTACGGTAACAGAAAGCAGAAAAAAAAAAAACTTTGTGTAGCTGTGCAAATTAAATACTGGTTGTTGCCTGCAGTGCTGCAGTAGATGGCAATCAACGGCTAAATAACTCTAAATGAATGCAGAGCTGTGTCTGGTTGAGACAGAAACTATTTAAATTCTGTTCCTCTTTAACAAAAAGCTCTACGTGAGTTGCCAAACTGGAGCTAGGACAGTAAAGGTGAACGTAGATACATCAGTCTCATCTGGTCTGATGCACAAGAATTCAGCTGAGGTTGAGTCGAGCTTTATTTTCCTCCCATCTGCCTTCTAGACAGAGAGAATCACGAGACCCTTTGAAGCGAGTGATTAAAGCGCAGCAGGACAAGACGCAGCTCACTATTTCTGTTACCCCGTCCACATGCCGCAAACAAATGGCCAGAGAGAGAGGCAGAAGCAGAGGTCTCCTGTGACCCAGAAAATTGGTCGGATTGACTTCCTAGTCTGCCAGCGTAGGAGGCAGCCATTTTGACTCGGGGCCAGAAGTTAAATGAAAAGCGAGTGGGAAGACAGGTTGGTTCTCTGTGTGAGAGCAGCCAGTCTTTCCAGAACGGCCCAGAGACAGAAAACATTTCAAGTGCTATCTCTGTACCTTTTGATTCTTGGCAGATAAATAATCCATGTGTCAAATCTGTCCAGGGCTGCCAGTCAGTTTGGATGTCTCAAAGAGATGCGAGTAGAAGGATCAGGCGTAGAGCCTTTCTTCGAAACAGAATTTTTTTTTGTTGAAAAAAACAAGCCTTTTGCATGACAACAAAGAGAGCAGCGCTTCAAGACTTCACAGAGTGGAATGATCAGTAGTCTTTTTCAGCGGAGCACTAGAAACAAAAGCTGATGTGCGCTGACGTCAGCAGGCCAACACTCCTCACATCCTCTCCCGCCTTTTTGCAGCTATCGAGGGCCGAAATATTGAGCCTGTCAAGAGCTATAAATACGTGCGACTGTCAATAGGCAATGCCTCCCTTTGGGATAACTGTTCAGAGGCCATCTATTAACATGAGAGTGGTGCTCTTCTTTCAGCAGGAATGGAGGTTTTGTCTTATAATGGAAGGAGTACTTCCACTGTGTTATACATCATGCACACATTCTGACATTCTCCGTCATCTGGTCTGGATGTAACAAATAAAGCTACATCACAGGAGGAGAATGCTTCCCAAACTGCTGCAATTATGGACAATTTCTGCAGGGAATTTATGGCCTCTAAGCTTGTATGTGGACAAGACCTCCATAAAACCGATGTGTGGCACAGCCCGACACTGTTTATCACAGCTGTTGTAGTAGCTGGAGCTCTTGTACAGCAGTGTGTCGAGTGTGTTTCCTCTCTCCAGATTGACAAGCTGTGGCTATCTACTCCCTAGCTAGGTGTCAAATCAATTTGCTGGCGCTGGACTTGGCCTGTTGCACACACCTACTGTACACACATACACACACTATCAGGAGCTGTGTGCCAGGTCTCCTTATCAGCATTGATCGGATTCAGCCAAGCCACTCCACTGGGTGGCAGACTTCCAGGACTAAATTAAGGAAAACATCGGTTAGTAGCCAAAAAGGGCAGATGATCAGTCCTCATTGTGCTGCTGCAGCTGACTCCCAGGTGTGCTCCGCTTTGAAACAGTCAGGACGGCATCGAAGGGATTAATTAAGGTTTGCGGGTCATCTCATATATCGGGTATGGGTTTCGCTTTTGTCCCCGTTGTACAAATGTGAATGAATTCCCGTCTGCCTGGGTGGCTGCTGGAGATCTGGTGTATGATCACACAATCCACAGATTTATCAAAGTGACATCAAATTTAGTGTTCAGTGGACCTAAAAATATTTTACAGCTTTGGATTTCACTGAGGGTAAAGTTGCACTCCTCTGCAGCCCACAGAGCAGCAACATGTAATGATATATTTACAATCCTGACAGGTTTACTACAGATGACCTACTTGATGCTGATTGGAAGACAGTTTGCTGTATTTCAATTAGAGTTTCAACTGTGACACTATAATGTTTCACGGAGTCGTGATTGGATGATTTTTATTTCTTTTTTGTTGTCGCTCTTGGGTAAAGTTTTACGCTAATGTTAAGCAAAGCATTTGATGTCATTCAATATGTAAGTTTGAGAACAAACTCTACAAGGTGAAGGTTTGGGAACAATGGCGGTAATGCAGGCTTCAAACTCTTGACATTGCTCTGTTACATATTCGCTATATTGTGCACCATGTGACACATGTTACCGTAGAGTCCTAAGCCATGTGTATTTATTGTTACGTGGAGCGTTGAGGTTGCATCACGTACATGATATCTTTGATTATATTTAATTGAGTAAAATTAACATTTTATATTAACATTCTTACCATCCTGGTGTGTTACTTCAGTGAAAACCAAGTGATAATGATTCCAAATCAAGTCACTAAATACACTCTAATTTCACTGATCAGCACCTCTGACATTATATTTGGTGCAATTAGACTTATGAGAGCACTTCCAAAATAAAAACAAGAACAACCTCTTTTTTGCAGTAGGAATATTTTTTTGATAGAAATTATCTGCAGGTAAATAATGCCAATAATATACTGTATTAAATGCATTAGCTGCTTTTTGCATTGCATTTCCCCCTTGTCTACCCATGGACTGTATTTAGCTTGTGTACTTCATTAAGCATGTTTTTGTGTCTGCATGCAAAACCTTCTAGTGTGTGTGTCTCTGTCTGTCTGTCTGTGGACTAAGAAGGTTTTCATCGGAGCTTACACCAACTGTGACAGTTCGGTCTCCGTTCTACTGGCAGATCAATAATATAGTTGCAGATGACAGTGCTAACACTGAGAGCCAGTTAGCTTGCACACACACACACACACACACACACACACACACACTCACAGCCGAGTGTGACAGACAAGGCCTGTCTGTGACGGTGGAGGATATTAGGCTTATTTGAGAGAGTCTGGCTCTCTGAGTGACTCATGCTAACTCAGTGTGTGTTTGTGTGTTTGCAGGGTAGCGGGTTAAAAGGCTTAACATGAGGATGCATCTCACAGCCTCAGTCAGCTTCCCTTCTAGCTCTGCATCCATATTGACTTCCCCTCTCTGTCCTCCTTTCAACCCTCTGTCCACTTTTTCTCTGCTTTCCTCCTCCGGATTTCTGTCTCATTTTCTGTCTCATTCTATCTCAAATGACTTCAGTTTTGTGACAGCCTTGGAAGGATTTTTGGGAGACATAACCGAACATGAATTTGAGGGAAATCTCTGTGATAATAAAACTGTGGTACATAAAATTGGAAGACAACTGAAGGGATTATTGAATGTGGTTTTCAAAACTTAACTAGAAGGCATTTCTTGCATATTTTAGAGGGAGGGCGGTTCTCTGCTGGACCCACCTATGCTAATCTATTTCCTAGTTTTAATATTTCCATTTCAAAAATTTTCATTACATTTCATCACTTTATAAAAAAAAAAATCAGCTAAAACTGTAAATGACATTTCCTCAAATCAATTTGGAATCTCAAGGTTTCTGGAAATGTCGTATGAGCTGCACAGAGTCATTTTATTTTTGTTTTTGGTGATTTGGCTTTTTTATTTTACATTTTCAAACAAGTCCCCATCTTCCTCAGTTGTTTAGGAGAATGCTGCAATACTGTTTTGCTGTGAGGAAGCTAATGACTAAATTTTCATTTCGAGGTCAACCGTTCCTTTACTGAAATGAGCTTCCTCCGTCAGGTGGCTAGGCTCAGCAATCCGGAGGGAGCTCTGAGCAGAGCCACTGCTTCTTTGCATCAAAAGGAGACGATTTAGATTTTCTGGTCACATCCAACTCGATTAAGGGATTGTATATCTTATCTGACCTGGGAACACCTCAGGATTCCCCGAGATGAGCTGGAAAGTGTTCCTTAGGAGAGGAACATCTGATACCCATCTTAACCTGCTATCACCGCGACCTGACCTCAGATAAGCTGAAAATGATGGAAGGATGGATGGATGCATGGCTTCCCTGACAACTGAAAATGGAGTCAGCAGGGTGGATTAGTCCTACAGAACTAATCATTTAGAACAAAAAAGAAGTATAAACAGAGAGTGAACATAATGTGAGGCTAAATGAATGAAGCAACAGCTATTCAGTACAGTTTTCAGCCTACTGACCCCCCTTTCTGTGGTGGTTTGTTTGAAGAAATGTATTTTTAGGAAATGCTACTTCACAAGCCAGATAAGACGGGTGATGATATATTGTGCCTTAGTGGAGCATAATCCCAAACAAATATGCAATAAATCAAATTACTACAACCACAATCTTCCTAATGGTCCCCAGGCTGTCTGCTAATCCAGCCTTATCTATCATAAAGGAAACTAACAATGCTTATCCTTAACATTAAAAGAATAAGTGCAAAAAAAGAACATTTACTCCACTACAGAAAAACAACACACATAATTTTCTACTTCCACTCTTGCAGCTGAAATCACAGTGTGTGAAATTGCATTGAGTCTACAGCTAGATAAAAGCTGGCGTCAAATCGTTGTACACGAGCCTGGAACAAACAGACATTGCTGTGCAGCACCGATACTTTAGAAAACTTGGATTGATGAACCAGGTTAATTTCAGCTAAACTCTTTCCCATCCTGCCTCAGTCTCCACTCCATCCACCTACTCATCAGGGAGAGGAGAGCACTGACCTTCTCCCTATTCCCCTCCACTGTTTCGTATTCCCTCCGGAAGATCGATACGTAGAGTTTGGTATAGATCACACCCAATGTGAGCGTTTAAAGTGTAACTCTTTTCCTCCCTTCTACTTCCTCTCCCTCTCAGATCAATAAAGACAACACGCCACAGTCATCATCAAGAAGTCAGCCCTCTCTGGATCAATGGAGGTTCAAAAATGAACATCCTCTGCTACATTACCAAAGGCCATCATTATCATCATCATATTCATTGTATTTCTTTTATTCTGTGCTAAGAATTTTTCTAAATGTTAAAAAAGGTAACTTAAAGTATGTTATTCAATACTAGAGCCCTGTAATGTCAGAGAGAAATACAGAAATCTAAATATCACAGATTATACACAAACACGAGTGCACACCGCTCTCATATGCCACTATCAAGACATTTCCTCCTTTTGTTTTAAATCGCAACTTTTAAAGCCTCCGCTTTACGGTTCACCTGACTTTAACTCAACATTCGAGGACATTATTGGCTGAGAGGTAGTAGCCTTTAACTAAAGTCTGCAGAGCATTTCATCCAGGCACACTGACAGCATTCAGAGCACTGGCATTTAACGAGAGGCATGTAATGTGATTCCAGAAGATGCAGTTTATGAGCATGAAAGAGAAGGAGTCAAAATATCCACAAAAATGTAATAAAATTCATTGGCAAAAACAAAAAAGTTAATAAAATTCATTGGCAAAAACGAAAAAGTTAATAAAATTCATTGACAAAAACAAGAAAAAGCAAGAAAAAAACAACAACCAAAAACATGAAAATGGTGGCATTCTAATTAAATTAAGGAGATTCATGAAGCATCAAGTAGATAAAAGGTTGTTATTTATGATTATTGAGCTGTTAAAGAGGACTTACAGTCATCAGGATCCAAAACAGAATATTAACATAAGAAAGGCATGATAAATAGAGAGATTAGGTTTATGGACAAAGGGAACATTTTGTTTTATTGGTCATAGGAGATTCCATATTGTAATAAACCTACCGCATAATTGGTGTACAGTAAACCAAGAAGCCTAAATGCACCACATGTAAATGTTTCTCATTTCCCCAGATTGTGCAATAATCCACTAAGTGAGAGTCTCTCTATAAAACAAATTCTGTGTTTAACTGCAGTAGAACATAAAACTACCCTTGGAACTGACTACAGTTTTCAGTCACGGCAAAGCTGTCTCACAAATTCAATCAAAGTCATCAGAACTGCTCTTCTAAATATGTCTCTCTCCTTTGTCTCTTTGTGATCGTCTGTTCTCATCACATCTCTGATGCTTCATGTCCACAATCACATCTAAGTGTGTAACTCAATTGTAGCTCATTGCCTGCAGTTTTATGTTACGATAAAAAAAAAAAAAGACTTCAACGCTACTGTGCTGCTTCACACAGATAGCAGCTACAGTATCCATCCTACATGAGTCAGTATGCAGCAAAGGGCGGGTTTCATCCTGACGCTGAGACTCTTTCTTGTGCAGAGCAGAATGCCTACACATAAGAAGCGTGCTACTTTACAAGTAACATTGTGTCGAGATGGTAAAACTGGATGGCATGTGTATTTGTGGAGCCAGGTGTTTACAGCTGGGGTCATTCATTATTTGTTGTGGGGCAAGTAACAAGTGTATAAATAAGGCGAGGTGCTGGACCTGTGGCATTTGAAAGTCAGTTTCGAGTAACATTCCTTTAGCAAACACTTGAATCACTAATAAATCCAAACACTCCACAGTCTGAATAACAATCGTACTTTTATATTTCTTCCCCCGAGGAGGTTGCGTTTTCTACTGTGTCTGTTTCTTGTTTTCTTTGACAGAAAAAAACTTCTGGATGGATTTGCACAGAACTTAATGGAAGGATGAGGCATGGGCTAGGAAAGAACCCTTTAAATTTTGGTGTGGATTCAGAAAGGACATTTTTACCACATTCATGAAGGCAGGGTACCAGATGGTCTTGTGTTTCTCCTTTCATCTACCTGAACCCAAGCTCTAACCCCAACCAGTTATCTCTGCAACCTCTATACATAACCGTACCTGAAACATGACAGGGCAGTGCTATTAAAAAAACAAAAAAACAATGGGGCAATAGACCTCAAACCATAACATCAATAACAGGTAGCATATCATCAGCCCTTTTTCCATGGCATGTTCAAGGCAGGAATGTTCCACTTTTTGTAAAAAGGAGGAACCGGTCTGGAGGGTCTGCCTATGCGGAGGTGGTGATAGCGCTGAATTGACGTCTGTATCAAAGGATTAAGCTGGCGAGGAGGCAGGGCCAGACAGGGGTGTCAAATTTTGATGACGCATTATGTGTGTGGGCCATAACCGGGAGCTTTAAAAAGCAGACAATGGTCTGGGAGCAACTTACCCCCCGAGCAGAAGACCACATATAGGGAAGGTAAATGATTGTTACCATATTATTCCAGTCTTTCAAAAGTGCTGCTTGAAACGTAACGTGGCCTTAAACGCCGCTCCTCCTTTATTTGCAGAACACACACATGCTGTCTCAATCACACACTGGGGCCATGTTGTATCATTGTTTTGTTGGGTATAAATAAACAAACATGGCATAAAGAAGGGTCTTCATTGTCTTATATTGCATAATCCCTCGCTGCTGTTCTCTCTCCGCCGTCTCCACATTTTGCCTCCGTATTTTCATTGCCTGGTTCCTCTTGACAAAGTCAATTGATGTTGGAAGACGAAGATGCATTTTTATCCCTGTGCTATGGTGAGTAAATACGCCTTGTGTTGTAGAGGAACAAGTGATTAATGCGCAAAACCATATTATGGCAACTAGAAAATGGGACTCAACAATCCACTCAACAATTTCCAGTTTTGGTTGGATGTCTACTCTGTCTCCTGATTTATTTCTTTACTTTTTGATGAGCCTGGTTGAGTTTGGCCTAACAGGACTGTTCAGATCAGTTGAATCTCCATCGCTTATAAGGTTCCAGTGGTTAGTCTGACTCATTAATCATTCACTACAGCAATTTTGTAGCTTGTTATCATTGGAAAAATAGTGCCAACATAGAGCACAAAGATTGAATAATGAAGCAACCTAACTTATTCTGCTCTTTTAGACAAGTTATAGGAACATTTCTGGGGTTGTTTTTGTAGTTTAAGTTCTCATGTTTTTTCGTTATAAAACACGTTACTCAGCAAAAGAAAACCTGGAATGTAAAAGAACAGAACTCTTTGTTGAAGGCCTGATATAAACTGGACGTGTTCAACATGGATCTATAATGCATTTTTTAGATTGCCTCAGTGGGAGAACCATTTTCCCTTCAAAGGACTATTAGGGACCTTTCTTTAAAACAAGTTTTCAATTTGATAAAAACAGGTAATAGCTCTCTGTAAAGCGACACCCCTCTGCAGACATTTCTGTTAGTGTATGTGTGCTGTGGAGGAGCAGAGCCACGGTGCAGTCGAAGCTGGCAGCTGACAGCCTGACAGCTTCTGGGTAATGGGGCTCTCACTGGGCTCTCTTGATGGTTCATATTTTCCCACCAGACGAATGGCGGTGGGTCTCGCCGGGTGTTGCATTTACAGCCAAAGATTATTCACACACACATACACATATGCACTGCTCGGTGGCCAGACAAACACGCAGCAGCACATCCGATTACCAGACAAATGTCATAAATATGCAGAGCCAAAAGAGGCCGACAAAAAGCCGGTCATTGGAAGTAGCCATTCGTCTGCCAGCAGAGAGGAGAGGCAACCACAAACGCCACCGGAGCTCAGATATCTGTATCTACAGGGTGTGTGCTCGCTGTCAGAGGTCTACTTGGATCATTAGACATAGGGACTGTAACCAGGGAGCAGCAATGGACAGAGTGAGGCACACCCATGGAGAGTGTTTCCTCCATTCTTAGATTTTCTGTTTCTTATGACTTCCATATCAGATATTGCAATCCATGATTCAGAAAGATCCGAGTCAACCAAACAGGGTCGGTTTAAAAATTAATCAGAACTCAATATTGAACATCCCTTTCCAAACGCAGGTGAAGACATTTCTGAGCTCACTTCACTTTGCAGCTCTGGTAACCTAACCATGTCTTGGAATCAGACATGAAATCAAAGAAAAATCAATCACACAGTAGAAAAAAGCTGAAAAGACAAGAGCCAGAAAGCTAACAAGACAAGAGACTATAAATGTGAATGGTGGGGAAACTGAATAGCAAACGAAGCAGGGGAGGAGAAGGGGCTGGTCTACTAAAGCACAAGAGGGGGAAAAAGCATCTGTTTCCTCCAAATCAGTGAGAGCTGGCAAGAAAGGCAAACTTTACTACAGTTCAGAAATTATGCATTTTAGCTATTTAATTTGGTTTATGTACACCAGTCAGAAAATATGTCACACACTTGTTACACACACTGAAATATTGAATGAAATGTTACAAATATTGACTGACATGACATAAAAACTGTGTATTTTATCTGCTGGAGAGAATTGAGCTAGAGGGAGTGATGAACAGAAACTAATACTAACATGTGCAATACAACAGTAATCAAGGTAATTTACCATTTCCTCTGTTCACTTCCACCCCTTTTAAAATGTAAGCCCAGAATAACCACCAAAGTATCACTTGCAACCTTAACATTTGAGGCGGAATGGTCCTTTAAACAACAAAGCAACATATGTCATCCTCTTCTTTGTGCAGACAAAAACATTGTCTCGGTTTGACTGATGGAGACAGACACACATACACACACATACACACTGTGGATTTGAGCTTTTTGAAGTGCTAAAGCTGCAACATATGCTATGGCAGACACAGTGACCTGTGGTGACTGATTAGAACTGGAAACAAAGCAGAGCTGAAGAGCTCATTAGCACCTCTGAAACTCTTTATCTTGCAAAACACAAGAGGAGCCAGATTCCTGAGCTGCTGAAAACGGAGAAGTTTTTACTTTGCATTTTGAAAAAGTTCTGCGTTCACACTGCAACGTTTTCAAACAAACCCAGTAGGCACACGGATACGCAAAAATGACTGAAGACGCTGTAGTGTGCATGTCAGGGCAGTAGTTGGCAGTGTACCCTTTCAAACACCACAGAATAAGATCACAGTGGTGGTTTAGCAAATCTACATTGGAGGAGCGTAAATAAATCAGTGGGGGAAAAAAAAAAGACAGTCCGACTTTGCTTTTTTGTTGTTGTTCTGTTCATAGTGCTGTTTGCTTACGCATACAAGGCTGGAACCGTAATAGGCATGCACGAAGCTGGGCTGTGATATCATCATTTTCAGGGGAGTTGTGTTTTGCCCGTGTACGTGACGTAGTGTGGCATTTTGAAAATATTACACTCTGGAGCCGTTTTCAAAAGCTTGCATTTTCAGGCCTGAAAATACCCCAAAAAGTAACTGTTTTGGGGTGTCAACAGCTCCTGAGCAATGATGCATAACTGGTTTGCCCTGTCTATCTGCGGACAGATTTCAATTACTTTGGTAAGTTTGCTTTCTTTTTAACAGAGTTGTCAAATATAAATCATCAAAATATTTTAAAAAACCTCCAAAATGTGTATATTTCACATTTTAAAGTGAATTCCCTTCACCAGAAGTCTATATTTTCAGTATTACAGGGACAGAGGTTTCATTTCATCTCTGCACCCATAAAAGGCCACACTGAACAGAATACCCATCCTCCATTGTTTTCCTAGACTCTCCTATCTAGTGCAGGCATCAGCTAAAATGTATTAAAACCCCACACAGCCATTGTATTGTCCCTGATCATAACAACGCTGTTATATTATATCTGCCTCAGACGAAGAACCTTTGGTTTATCTGAGAGTAGAAACTAGAGCTGCTCCTTCGGGAAAGCCAATAACGCTGCATGTGGAGGAGTTTTCAGTTCAACTTTAATACATTCTTCCTGGCCAGTTTTAGATTTGACATGTTATGTTCTAATACTGATGCAAATTTGAACTGTCTTAAGAGGTGAGAAGAAACAACTAACAGCTCTGGGTTCAGAAGCTAATAGGACCCTGTGTTGTTTCCATTTGTCTTGGTTTTCGGTTTGGACATTTTTAGCCGTTGAAATACTGGAACTGGAAAACAATTTCTCAGGTACTTTTTTATTCTAGACAAATATTAACACTAGCTACCTAACATGTTAAATTAAAGTGAGAAATGGTACCAGCAGTAATTTCAACCTATAAATTAGCTTATGCTAGTGGTGAGAAATGACCTTAATCCTGCACTGTCTAAATTCGAAACTGCACAGCCTAGAAATAAGACAACAAAACACTGAACGAAATGTTTCTGGTTCGTGGCAACACACGGTACTTATGTTAACTTATCTAGACAAAAACAGATGAGGTAAAATAAAACCTCACTTTAGTTTTACACAAGGTTGCTAAAAATATACATTCAAGTTGCTAATTTAATTGGTGTGCACATGTCAATAGGCGACATGTCACCACAAACACAACCAAGATGAATGATTGTACAGGCGTTGCAGCTGCCGATTAAATGTTGCCCCTTCTGATATCCGCGACACGCAGCGATGAATAAAGCTGTTCGGAAAAGGCTCGGTGGTAAATGAACAATAAATCCTGACATGCTTTAGCCACGACAAACATCCAGATTATTGCCTTAGTGGACTTGTGTGTTTTGACAAACCATTTGGTAATTGCCTCCAAGTCTAACAAAGTGGATAGGCTATAAACAGCAGTGGAGGACAGTGTAATCCACAAGAGCCTCTGCTCCTCCCTAAATAATAAACTCCTGTAATTGAGTTTTAAAAAAAAAGCGGCTGCCTTTATTCCATCAGAGTGCAGCTGGATGATGAAGCAGAAGACTTGTTTTTCTTTTGGACTCCACACCTCTCCCATCTCCCATGTTACAGTTGTTTTAAATGGGAGCTCCTCAACATGGCCCTGTGACAGCAATCGAGGAGCAGAATGCATGCACCATTTCATTAGTCACGGGAACGAATCCGTTTTCAGACCCTCTCTCTGCTCTTTGTTGGTCCAACCCTCAAACTGAAATGAGAATTACAATGCCTGAGGATGAGTAATTAGTTGGAGACGGATGGAGTCCCCACTCGCTTAACAGAATCAAAGAGGAGGAGAGATGATGGATTGTGTCCGTTTATTTATGTGTGTGTGGAGGGAGTGGGACAGGGAAATGGAGACAGAGGCTTTAATTGTGTAACATTGTCCCGAGAGACAGGCTGAGTGCATTACCACTATTGTGTCCTGAGTGCTGTGTTCACATTGGGAATGGTATGGAATGTGGAGAGCGTGTTCTTTGACGCCGGGGTCCAAACTCAGTCTGAAACAGAATGACTCTCTCCTCCTCTCTGTCATTCTGCTCCAGTTCAGTTCATGTTCCCTCATCCCAAAAAGAAGGCTGAAAAGACCAAGGGATGCATGTGATGGCTGCACATTGTTTCATTCTTTGCAGAACATGATTGCAGTTTGCACCATTTAGACCTGAGCCAACGATCATTTAAATCACGAGAATCAGCTACTTTGATAAAACCGGACTTTTATTCTGACGGGGTCAAAGACCTTTACTGACGCTTGTGTAGATTTCTAATCATGACACTTTAGCTCAAAGCAGGATGAAGCATCCATTATTTATAAGAGAAATGATTGATCGTTAGACCGTTACATGATTACATCAAATCCAGATGAACTCTAATAGAATTGGAAGTGTCAACCTGGCATCAGATTTATTTGAAGTTCAAATACTTGTGCTGGAAAGCCATCTCCATTCATCCTTGATGCACCTCTGAGCTTAAAGATGCTACAGTATGTTTGGTTACGGTGTAGATAAAAGCTTCTATATCCTTTATCAAGATATGCTGTGTACATACTGTACATCCTTGAGCTGTTACTGTACCTTTTCTAAAAAATGACTAGCGAGTCAGGAACATGCTTTATAAGAGGACAGAGGCTTCATGTCTTCTTCAGCTCCCTGTTGTTATTCTGCACGTTTATTCAGACGTGCAAGAAAAGGACAATAATACTGAGAAGTGGTAGCAGAATGTGTTCTTAAAATCAAGTCATCCTTGATCGTAAAAACATTTGTTTTTTTTGCAAAACATTGCAAAATAGATATTTTCCTCTAAAGTTGTTGGGGAGCAAAACACAGATAAAAGAGGACTGGGTGGTTCAAAACACAGAACGTAATTAAATTGCTTTTTATGACTTTGATATTTGCGGTGTGCAATAACTGGTATACAATTTTATATCGATACAATGTACCAGTATTGCGTTACGTTTCACGAAAACCAGTACATTTGGAAAATTTCATTACACAACTTCAATCTCAAAATGGTGACACAAGACTTAAAATTGGGTGTGTGGCAATATTGTGTTTTAAAGGAGTTCACTAAGGACAGTACAGTATCAATGTGCCGCTACTCTAAAGCCCCATTTCCACTACCAGCTCTACTTGACTCGATTCTACTCTCCTTTTTCGCGTTTCCATTATATCCATATAGATAAAGTACCTTAAGTCGCCTGAAAAACTTTGTCAGTCATCGTCAACAGAGAGTAAAAGCACAGTTACAAGTCAGTGCTCCAACACCAATATAAGTGCATGTTTCAGCTCTAGCATGTACCAACTGTGGTATGTTTGTAGGTACAAGAAGAAGCTGTGGTTTACAGGAAGAATGGAATAAAATCTGTCTCCCTCTTCTCTCAAATAACAAGGTTTGTTCATCCTTAAAGGTAATTTTGGACACAGATCAAGCAGCATAACGTGACCAGCTGTAAAGCCAGTCACCTGCAAGAGCAGCTGACACGCATATGTAGAGTGTACAGAGGAGGATCTGACAGGTGTGAGACACACAGGCGCACACACACACACACACACACACACACACACACACACCTGATACTAGTCATGCTTCCAGTCTCAGAGCCAAGCTTGCATCTCTCCAGCTGACTGGCAACAATCTGTCGTTCGGCTTCCAACTCCCTGGTCAGACGCTCAAACTGCAACTCCTAGAGAGAGAGAGAGAGAGAGAGAGGGAGTCAAAACATTCTGTCTGTTTATTGACTTTCATATTTACTGTTATCCTGAACATTATTTTGGCTCTGCTTTCTCCGTCATATTGTTAACAGTTGTGAAACGGCCTCTGCAGTCTGTGGTGAGGAAACCATACATCGCTGCGTCTGCCAGTTTCACACTATTCAATTAAAAGAGCTTGATATTCTACAAAACCATGACACTGAACTAAAGCCATCACAAATGTGACATTTGTTATTCTGGAAACTCACAAAACACTTTTAGTTCTGGGGGCTTCGGAATAGAAACGTGTTATTTCATGACATAAAGCTGTAGTCTGATGCTTGCTTGACAACTCATCTATACACTATAACCGTATGGGTTTGTATCCTGCTGTTGGTGGTGGATGATATACAGGGAGGGTTGGGAGAGGTTTTCAGTCCCATTGAAAATGCAAATGCAAATTAGAATTCAATTCCTACCACTTTCATACAAATAGTAAAAGTTGACTTCAAATAAATAAAATGATGTGCAAACGCAATGACATAGTATTTATCTTTATTTCATCGGTTGTCACTTCATCACTCTACACAAATCTGATGTCATCATCTCTTTGGCTTCACCCAGAGGAATCTGGGTGGAGGTTTAAGCCACTTTCAGACATGCATTGCACAACAGCGTCGAAACGAATTCCCTTCTCTGTGACCCCTTTGGTTTGTTCAACCTGGACCAACCCAAAGAGCCACAACACCATCTCAGTGTGTGCGTTCACAGCGCATGATGGCGTTCTGCAATGTTAAGAGGCATGACGTACAACGTAACAGCGAGCTTAAAAGCTGATATATTTTCACTATCTCTCCAGTTTAGCGGTCATTTTCTGTGCTTGTTCTTAAAATAATGGACTTCCTGTTGTTACCACATAGTAGGTCGCACACCTGAACACGTTACTACAACATCACACCCGTTCATACAGACGCCTGTTTCGGCGCTGTTACTACCTCTGCAGGCGTCACAGAGGTGCAACAAACTGATACCGCATTACGCCTTCATTGCGTTCAAACAGAACATCCGGCGGAATAAAGGTGCACCAGGCCCGGATTGAAAGCGCTGTCTGAATGGGGCTTTAGAGTCACAAGGCGTTGAACAAATTGACATAAAAATAGCTTTGCTCCAGCAGCCATAACTCACATAAACAAGTGGCACACAGACACTAAAGGGTATCTTGTGCATCGGTGTGAGTCACTGAGGGGTGTGACATAGGGGCATCAGTATCTGATGACCTGGGATGAGAATGTGTTGAAAGTAAATGGAACCTGTTCCAGAGGAGGTGTGTGTTCAAAAGATTTTGTCATTAGCATTAGCTGACAGAACGATTTACTGTTAGGCTGCCTGTTTCGCTCCATTTGCGGACGAGTGGCAACAAAGAGTGAAAAGAAGAGCTTTTTCCCGGAGTGCTCAACTCAAGCCTTTGGAAATCAGCAGGTAAAAACATGAAACATTTAGGACTGTTGCTATAGTGGGTGTGTAGTGGGTGTGTAGTGGGTGACAGTGACCTGCATGAAGACCCTAAAGCAGCTGTTAGTGTTGAACAATTCTCCTCACGTCTGCTAAATTCTAACAGTGTCCTGCCTAAAACAGAAGAGAGACGGTGGCCGTCACACTAACAACAAAACAAGATCTTGATTTATTTCATTTGAGCTTTTTAAAATTATGGGATTCCAGTTCTTAAAAAACAGAAAAGCGGACAGAAATCTGACTGCAGTGTTTGGACTGTCACACCCAGAGAAACAGCTAAACTTCATGATGGTTTTAACATCTGAAATGAGATGCATCTCGAGATATGAGACATTTCCTTATTTCTTCATCTTATTTGTAGTGATTACTCAATGTGTGTTTAATGCTTATGAATGCTGATGAAGAGCAGAGCGCTGGTCCGTGGGAGCTTAAACACCGATGATGCCTGAGGCAACTCCAGGCGTTCCACCATCATGATGCAATTTGATCATAATGAATCATTCATGTGCAAAACTTAACTAATCAAATTGCTAATTTCTCTGTAATTATGCACCATATTCTTGTTATTAATGCTAACTGGACACACATACTGATCAAGGGCACATGCACGTACAGAAACATGTCTTCCATCGATTGTATTGGCACGCTTCCACATTTTCAAAGACGGCATTGATGCATTTTCATGGATTCTGCAGGCTGTGCACACAGCTTATAGTTCATATGAGAATACACAATTCCTACACAGAAATTACGACTTGCTGCTGTGGCACTGGGGTGTATATATTGATCCACCAACAGTGCCAGGGTTATAGCATTGACTTCATGCTTTGTGGAACAGCCACACATCATTTATGTTCAGCTTTGAAACGCTACACGTGAGTTCTGCTGCAGAGTGGAAAATGTTGTGAATGCAGACCAGTCTGTTGATGTTAACATGCTGTAATGTTCACGCGCGCACACACACACACACACACACAAAGAGGCAAACACATACACAAAACCACTGCTGTGAAGTCTCTCAAGTGTGAACGCGGAGTAAGCAACATGCAGACTCTTTCTTGTTTACACAACTTCAACATGATGATACAGAGATGTGTTTACTCTTGCTCTGCGGATGGAAATATGGCTGCTTGACAGAAACAGTAATTTAAAAAACAACAACACCTGGCTGTATCTGCTGTGCCGAGGTGGTTGGATTTCCTGAGCTGATGATGAATCAGTTTTAAAATGGACACAGATAAAAGGCTTGTAATGAAACTGCTGATGCTTTTTCTGTCATTTAGCGATAACACTCTTTGTTTTAAAGATTTAAACCTGAACCAATCATCTACAAGGATCTCACGGATGACGTTAGCGTCTATGATCTCGTCACTTCAAGATACTCCTGAAGCTCCTAGAAAGCGGCAAGAAATCCCATCACACAGAGTTAAGAAGCTCAAACCTTTTGGAGTCAAATCAAAACAAACACCTTCGTCAGCTGATATAAAGAAACCAAGGAGGAAAAAAAAAAAAAAAACCTACTTCGAGGAATCATTCCCAGAACAGATGAAGGGTAAGATGAAACACTTCTGTTTTTCTTTGTTTGCTTGTTTGGCAGTCTTACAGCTGAGAGCACAGAGGCTGAGCGGCTATGCAAGATGACTAACTAGCTCAATGGCGGGCCGTGAGAATTCTAGTTAGAAGGCTTCTTGAAACATCCAAACAAAAGCAAACGCCTCCCTCCTTCCCCCCCCCCACCCCCCCCTGGCCCCTCAGATCTCTGCTCCCTCCAATTCAGGGCCGACAAGCAGACACCTGTTACTGCAGGGGAAGAAGTAGAGACCATGATGGAATGTGTTCTGAAAAAGAAAAGAGTGGTGGAAGCGCAAATACCTTCACCTGGACCATACTTCACAGAGACACAATATCACAGAGTGCACTGCTTTTCTTTGCTCGGTGGTCAAAAAGCAACAGCAACGTTCCATGTCCCTCCTCCAAACACTCAAGTGAGTAAGACACAGCAAGTGATAGAGAGACAGACAGAAAGAGAGAGAGAGAGAGAGAGACAAGTGTCACTTGAGCTGACTGCAACCAGCCTCTCTCTCTCTCTCTCTCTCTCTCTCTCCTCGGGGGCCATGAAACACACACACACACACACACACGGTGTTCACTGAGGCACAAAGGTCCCCATGGCAACAGAGCATTTAGAAGCCCCGTGGCATTATTCATGCAACGTTGCATCACAATAGGCCCTCCCACTGGCTGACCCTGCCAAAAAAGCCCGCCGCTCGCCACTCACTCTGTTTCCCTCACTCTAACTCTCTCCCTCTTTCTGACTAGACCATCTGCAAACACACACAGACACAGACACACACACACACACACACACACACACACACACACACATGCAACCACCATCATTGAAAAGCAATGGGGGATTTTGGGAAGATGGAGAATGGAGAGAATAGGAGAGACAGAAGATGGAAAGGAGGCGAGATGGAGGGAGGCACACACACACACACACACACAGACAAACACAGACACACACACCTTGTGTTCTGCCTCAGTGAAATTCTACAGAACGAAACAGAATGCAAGGAGAGGCAAAAAGCACATTATTGGAGTAATTTCAAGCACACGCATGAACATACACACCTTATCTACACGAACCTGTTATTCCTTCACAACCACTAAGTACGAGAGCCTCTTTTACCTTGTGCTGTAAGGGTCAGAGAAGCATTTACAGCAGCTCAGAGTGAAATTAGTTCAGCTCAGTGGAATCTGTCTGTGGACGAAGTTAGTCCTTTGTGTCGGGTTCAACTTTTGGGAACATTGACACAAGAATTTTAACCACTAATCAAACCAAACTGTTCTTGGAGGGAATGAGAGAGTCCAAAATAGAGGAAAGCATCATGTTAGTTATTTTGGACTGTCGACTTTCATATGACCGAGCCATAAAGCAGGAACAGTTTGCAGTCTCAACTGTGTTTCTGTCCTGTTAATGAAGGATGAATGAAGGTTTCTGCTAACTAGCATGTTACCTTAAGTCCCCCAAAAGATCATTTGAAATATTTAAATTAAAAACGATGCAGACGGAAGGAAATCAACTTAAGGGACACTTCCTTGAAAGAACAAGTAGGCACAACCATCTCTTACCCAGATGCAGTCTGACTCCAAATTTGAACCCATGGCTCCACAACGGGACTCAATCACAGCCTAAAGCACCAAGAAGCCCAGTGAGGAACGTCTCCAGCCCACATTCACTGTGTCTACAATCTCTTTTTTTTTTGTTTTAGCTCCCTTTTATCAGATTTTCTCCCTCCCCAGACGGCACACTAACTAAACCAATCATGACATCTAAGCTAATACCTGCTGCACATGCAAAGCTCCAGCCTTCAGTCATTTCTTTATTCAAATTTAGACTGGCTTGGTTTACATGGCTGTTTGGCTGCAGACTGACTGAAAACAGGTTTAATCACAGAGATATGTGTGCCATCAACTAAATGTATAAGAATGAGCTTGACCAACTCAGTGTTTCAGTCTGCACAGGACAGGAATAACTACACGGCAGCTCTGGACACACACGATGCAACATCGTGTTTATCATAGCGGTGGTCAGAAACACTCACTGGTCGATATGAAATTGGTGTGCATGCACGTGCATGTGTGAGTAATCATATGTTGTAAAGCAATTAAGTGATAAGGACAATGAGCTATGTCTTAATGAGCAGATTCTACAATCAAGTCCTTGTCAACTGATTGCATTGCTAAAGATTCAGTTTCATTCTGAGCCTATTCATGGAGACAGAGGGAAGACAGATAGAGAGTTAGTGTGCAGCCACTAGCATACAGGAACAAGCTGGCCCCTGAAAACTCCATTAAAGCAATTAGTTAAGACAAATAAATGACTGTAGGACAGTGGTGGGCTGCATGGGGAGCAAAGTTGCAGTCAGTGTGTGTGTGTTTGTGCTCAAGCTGTAACCATCTCCCCTTCTCTCTCCAGTGTAAAGCGGCCTAATTGTGCCCCGTGGTGTCTGCCTGGCATTTAGTTGTTTGAGAAGGAGGCATGTTCAATGAGAAAATGTCATGGTGGCTGCGTAGCAAGGACAACTGCGGTCTGGAGCTGTTGTTTTAGGCTGGAAAATTACAGTGTACATCCAGTGGGTAACAAAGTTGTCCCAGAGGCAACAAGAAACAAGAAGGTGATATAAAAATTCATACCAGGGGAGAGGGGAGAGTGAAAGTGAGATAGAGGAGAAGATTTCAGCTGAGCTAGGAGGAAGACACTCTCTGGATAGCAAAACTGCTTAAATGTTCATCCGAAACTGGACAGATTTGTCTTGTTCCCAGCTGCAGATGCGGGATTTAGATTTTCCGACCTGCTGTGCAACAGTGCTGAAACTGGTTTTAAGCACAGGGTTGGGGACATGATCTAATAAAACATTAAGCTTCTTGTGCTGCAAAAGATCGCCCAGCATCGAGGTAGCATTGTTTGTTCAAACCGCAGCGAAGGGAAACCTCAGTGATGTTAAAAGTCGTGACACATGAGGTAAACATCTAAAGGGTAAGAGCTCTCTGGAGGTTTCTTGACATTGTTGCTTTAGTCACATTGAAACACCTTGTGGCCTTGTTATTTTTGACTCCGTTTATTGCCTGTTGCCGGGAGGATTGCCAGTCGACATTCTACCCTTCACCAAAAACTAAATGTCTGCAGGTGCTGTTTGAAAAACTGAGGGCTCTGTGCAATAAAAAAAACTCTTCTCTCAGTGGAAACACTCACTAAATTGATTGAAGAACAAATTCAAGGACAAAAATTGAAAGAATCACAAATGTCCTTTTTAAAATCTGTATTCTTTTCTGTACTTGTGGAATCTAAAAGTCCACATTTAGCCAGGTACAGTCAAAATTCATCAAAGATGCTGCGTGCACTTGTCTTAGCGTTTTAAACATGTGGCGCTGAAACAATTAGTTGATTTACCAATCAGAGGATCAAAAGACTATTTCTTCTCTCTACTGTCTATTTCGATCATTGATTTGTTTGTTTTCCAAACTGAAGTGGGCAAACATTTGCTGGTTTTTGTTTTTTTGAATGTAAGCTAACATTTGATTGATTTAGGCTCGCTACTTGGCTACAGCTGATAAAAGCTTTCAGCAACAGACTTAAGCACATTTTACTTTTCAGCAGGCAAAAATAAACATCCTCGCTTAGAAATGAGAAGCTGCTTTTAGTCTACAGTATCTACAATTTTAGTCGTAAATATGACACTATTATGATGTAAACTGCAAAGTCTGAAAGGTGTAGCATTAGCATCGAGCTAAAGGAACAGGTTCTATTGAGTATTTATCAGTTTGGATACACATATAGAGGACTAACAATAGAAACACATTAATATTTGCACAAACGTATACATATTTTTAATAAGGACATTTCATGGCTAAAATAAGACGTACTGTCCTATTTCTACTTTGGTGCTCTAGCCTTGAGCCTTCCTGCGGTTGAAATTAAAAGTAACCCGACAGAGCAAGAGAGAATGGGGGAACAATAAAGCATGAGCAAAGACAATTCCTCCCCAAACCTCTCCCCTCCCTCCTTATGCCTTAAATATTCTACTTCCTCTACTCCGGCATGCCCACTTACATAAGAAGTACAAATTATAAAAAGTACAAAAATAAATATTTGATCCACTTTGAAACCTCTTGTTATGAATATCTAACTCTGTTGTAAACTTTGGAGAGCTATATTTGGTCGTTTAATTAGGTAGGCGATACTAAATAAATCTTAATTAATCCTTATTAAACAAATAAAGAGAGTTGCAGTGAGAGGGGGAAGGAAGGCTGATTGCACAAATTATTATCACAGGGCTGCTGCAAAAAAACCACCAGTAAAAGAACCGAAGGAATCATCCAATGGTGAGTTCAATTACCATAAGGATGATTGTTTTCAAAAAGCTATTAATTCTGCATTTTTATCACCTTACAATCTACAACACCAATCATAAATGAGTGTAATATGAAGTATTTGTGCTTTGAAGCTATAATGTTATAATAATATAATAGGTAAAATGTGATCAAGTCAAAGAATTACAGTGGTAACATCTAGGCAGTATTTTGATGTGTTGGTAAATGAAGAGAAAAAGTGAAGTTTAATTAGGCTTATAGGTTGGACTTTCATTCTCTTATTAAAACTCACTACTAACAGCTTTCTGTTTCTGTTCTGATTCATACAAGTTGCAGCTCTGACCCGAGACACACTGGTTCCTGCTTTGCAACCAATTAGAGTGAACTGTTCCACAGAGAACCATGAACCACATTAATTATCACGTGGCTCCACAATCTGCCAAAAAACTATGATTTGATATCCTTAAGAGGAATATTTTCTTTTTTTCTTTTTTTTTTGCCTTTTCCATGGTTGTCTTCTCCTGGCTTTATTTTCTCCCTTATTCTCATACCTTTGAATGCATTTGCATATTTTCTTCACTGATGAGGCAGTGAACGCAGCACCATTTCTACTCTACCTGATGTAACTTATGTTGCATCATTGTTGTGGCTTGTTAAAACATGACAGCAGGACATGTTGCCCACATGATGGAAATGAAGGTTGAAGCAGTAACGAACATGAACACATGCATTGCTCTTTTAAAGGAGGACCACAATAAGCCTCTTTGCCAGTTTATTGTTGACAACCATAATTGTTTGTCAGGTTTAATAGATCGCAGTGATTTATTTGATAAATAAAATTACTGGGGGTGATGCCCAGGGGCGTGTCCAGACTTTTTTGACTGTAGTCGCCCAAGTGGCGCACAGTTGCAGTGGTGGCATGAGGTATGCTTGTGTGCTCACTCACACTTAAGAATAGCATTAATTTCCCATTTCTCTTATACTTAATTAACTAACATAGCAATGTCTTCATGGGACCAAATAAATATAATATAAGGCTTCCATAAATTTCAAATAGAAGTTGTGCCTCCAAAAGAAATACAAAAATAAATACAAAAGAAAACAATACACAATCAAAAAGAAAAAAGATGCTTCAATCTAAGACCTTGCCTCTCACTGGAGAGACAGCTTACTTTACTGTAATGGGCCAATCAGATTTCAGGGGTGGCACTGGTCAGTCTTACTTAATAAGTATTAAATAGGCTGTTTCAAGAACTCACGGTCCTAGCCTGATAATTAAATTGAATAACCATTTCGTTTTATACCTTGTCAGATAGAAGTCTGTAACCAGACAAGGCTGGACCTTTATGAGCCATTTCAAGTCAGAACAAATTCATATCAGAGCAGAAGGTCACAAAAGGAAACAGGAAAGTTGAGGCAAGGTCTTCCATTGCTGCCCTTTTGTCTTGTGTAGTCTGTGGAGCTGAACAGAGAACTCCTGGAGAATCATAATTTAAAGAACTAAAGGATAAGTCAAGTTAAAATGTATTTTTATTTCTGCCATCAAATCCAACTTAAAGACCAAAACCAACAAATTATTCATCCATTTCTCAACACCAGTAGCATGGACAGATAAAGCCTTCTAGAGACTAAAGACTCCATGTGGTTCTGTGAGGCTGTACATACGGACACAGCAGTGCCTTGACCTACATAATATAATAAGCATGGTGACATTCTCATAATGACTACTAACATTCTAGAACACAACATTTAGCGCATTAGCGTGCTGATATTTTCAAGTATAAATGGTGGGCATACATTTACATATGGGATGAGATGCACATTTGAGGTAATACATTGGTAAATTAAGAGTTAAGAGATAGCCAAAGGGATTAAAACTAATCCTGAAGGGAACATGAATATCTGTACTAAATCATATGGCTATCATTTAAAAGTTGTGGAGACATCCACAACTTTTAATCCCAAAAAATCCACCAATGTCAACCTCACGGTCACGCTAGAGGAAGTTTCAGAGGATCGCCAAAGTCTAAATAAGAATAGCAACATATTGCATGTGTCATAATTAAATATTTAGTACCAAAAAGGATTGGAAGCATTAGAACAGAAAGATGGATTGTCTGGATTTATATTTTAAAACAAAATGAAGGATTTTGTGTGGTCCTGCTGTAAATCCTTGACTTTTTTAAACATAAATTCGACATTTCAGAACTGACTGGTTTTCAAATGGCATTTGGCTGCAAGCAAAGGAACTGCTAATCAATACTCTGCACCACTTCGGCTTTATGTCATTCAATATGACACCACGTCAGATTTTTCAAATAGGCACATCTCACACTGGAATGAAAGTCTTTCAGTGCAGCACATTTCACACTGGGCTGCCCCAATGGAAGATGTGTTGACAACAAAGATGATGAATGAGACGAGGACAAAAGCTGACAGATGTGATAAATACAACGTTGAATGGCTAATCAATCTCATGTGGGTAGAAGGAAACAGAGGAGCGGGGATCTCCTGGTGTGATTCAGCAGAAGCTAAAAAGTCTGAAGGGCAGGGTGTATACCAATGTGTGTGTCCGTCTGTCTATCCAAGAGTGGGTGAAGACTTCTCTTGGTCTCTCATGCCTGACCTTGTCTACATGACCCGAATTGAACAGTATGTGTGTGTTACTGAAAAAATGCAGCCCTGCTTCCTTTTTACAGTTTGGTTGACAAAGACTGACAAAAGGCCAATTATTTTGAAAAATGACCCTGAAACTATAGACAGCATTCAGCGAGCACAAACCTCCACCAAGGCAGCTCAGTTTCCTCAGTATGCCATTCCTCCTAAAACAATAGTCCTATAGTTTGACCCTCATATTATGACTCACTGACCATGAAAAACCTGCCCTTATAATATGGAATTATAAATTAATGTAGAGAAATGATATTCTACTTATGGTGGTTTTCTGTAGGATCTAATTTTTTAAGATACACCAAATTTGACACCAAACTAAATTAGTAGTTTCAGCTACAATTTATCTTAGTTGCAACTCTGTAGCTTTATTATTTGTTATCTCACAGTAGCGAATTTGTCATCAGCCCTATAAATCTAAACATTCTGGATCACCAGATCTGGAATATTACTTGGATCCAGATCAGACTTGAATGTGTGGCAGATCGTACGGTGAGGAAATCATGTAGTTTTTGATCAAGCATTGTAGGAATTATTCATGTAGTTAGAAGCAAAGATCATGTAATTACCCCTACTCTGCAAAGGTAAAGAATTCTTTAAAATTCTGGATCCAAATGATGATCACCACCAAAACAAACAGTCATCAAAATCCGTACATTACTTTTTGAGTAATCCCTTTAATAGACAGACAGAAAGACAAACTAACAAGCCAATGCCTGCAAAAGCATAACATCCTTGGTGGAGGTAAAAGCAAGTAGGAAAGGAAGTGACTTAAAATGATAATAACTTCATTAAGGTGCAGGAGCAGGAAATAATATGACCCCAGGATTAGAGAAAGAATGGAGGTGAAGGACAGTCATGACTTTCTCGAAATCACTTACCCTCCATCCATTCCAGTCTTCTCCTCTGCAGCCTTTTCCTTTGTACACATTCTTACCAGAAGGCCATTACCATGCCCTAGATCATCTGAGTGTGTGCACATGACCTGTGTGCATGTTTATCTCCAAGTAAACATGACCTACTTAGACTGGGCATGGGCTTCCAGAACATGTAGTATCTCACAGTGAGGTTTTCAGTCTAAACATGCAGAGGCCATTATTCTTTCTTCTCTCAGCATTTTTGCTGGCTATCTTTAGCATTTCAGAGGACATTTCCTCCCATCCTATAGCACTCAAGGACACACACAGCATCCAGTGTCAAGTGTCCACTCAAACCGTGCACCCACAAATTGCACAAATACACACTGCTCATCTCCTCAAGCCAGGTCTGAGTCAACATACAAAGCCCGATTAACTAGCACAAAAACACTACTCCACTGAAAAAGTATTGCACTCATATAAAGTCATTATGTTGACAGAAAAAAAAATGGTTAAAATGGATACAGAAGAACCACAGATGTTGTTTTCTTTTTTGTCCATGCATTATTTTTCCTTGTCAAAACCTGGTACTTGCATTACCCACAATGCAACTCAGCTGCAGCGTTTGATTGGAGAAGCAGGTGTGTTATGCTACCTTAAGGAAAAGATGATAACCATTCTACAGACATCTTGTGAGATCAGATTTCACTGCCGAACTTGTATTTTTCAGCCCAAACCTATAGCTGACTCATGTGAGCAGCTTCCTGTTGAGCCACAAAAGACTTCACATATGCAGCAGTACTCCAGATGACCTGTAAATGCACTTAAAATAGGTTGAATTAAACAGATAATGAGATCTAACAATGCCATCTCATTTAATCTGCTCTATATTCACTGTATGTATGAGTACTGTATTAGTACTGTTGGTACTAATCCTATGGGAGAATAAGCTGATTGGAAGTTTTGAAATACACTGGCAGTCTGGCTTTGTGGGTGGCAATACCAGTGCAGCAGTCCATCTGTTCCAACAGTTTGGTCTATATTAAAATATCTAGACAACTTCTGGATGGATTAGTATTAAATTTGGCAAAGACATAAATGGAGGCTTTAGAGGCTAAACCTTATTAACTTTGGGGATCCCCTTACTTTT
This sequence comes from Chaunax sp. Z400, assembly GCA_037577475.1. Lineage (NCBI taxonomy): Eukaryota > Metazoa > Chordata > Actinopteri > Lophiiformes > Chaunacidae > Chaunax > Chaunax sp. Z400. The sequence continues at coordinate 10,453,563 of CM075198.1, read as the reverse complement.
CTATCAAGCACTACCAGCACCAGGTCAAATCTTCAATTTCTCCACTGGTAATGTCCCATTTTCATCAGCAATTTCATTCAGGAGATTGGGGTGTTTCGGGCATCTGGTTTAAAAAATGCATCCTGGATGCCTCCTTTTGGAGATTTTCTGGGCACATTCAATTGGGAGGAGATTAACAAATTGGGAAAAATGTTGAACAATGTCCCATCACACCGTGCTAAAAGAAAGTGGAGAAAAATTCATGGATCTGATCTGGATACAAAGAAGAAACAAGTAATTATGAGCATTATCAATCATGGCTGCAACACTGAAGCTGGAGGGAAAATACTAAAGAGGAGGTGTGGGGGTCAGTAAACACAGCAAACCTCTGTTCAACTTATTTTCACTCTCTTATTGATCAGGAAAAATATTCATATATTAATGTCATCAATGCTTATTATCTTGCTTATGATCATTTGGATTTAATATTAGTTCAACTTTAACTTTGAATTCATCATCTACCACCAGAAATGGTTGGTCTGTTTTGTATTTTGTGCACTGCACCGACTGCGAAAATGCTTGTGGAGAAGTACTGTAGACATGAGAAGCACCATTAAAAATGAAATATCTTGACCTTAACTTTTGTCACACAATTCCAAATAAGTTTGATTCTTTCTCTCTGGAGTGGCCTGTTGGAGCAATAATAAAGTCAATTGAGAGCTTTTTTTCTGTGTGGCATCAGTTGGTTGGTTAAAAATGAGATGTTGTTTCGGGTTTCCTGTGGTTTAATTTCTCACATTTATCAAACTTGTCATGTAGAAGTGTACTATAGCGAGCGGGGAAACAATGACTGCTTTTCACCCTGGTATTATTAAAGGAACACTTTTCCCAAAAGTGAGAATTCAGGTATTATGTATTCACCCCCATGCTGATGGAAAGTCGGGTAAAGTTTCTTAGTCCACAAAACTTTTCTGGAGTTTCACAGCAGTACAACATTGCAGCATTCTCCCAGACAACTGAAGAAGATGGAGACTTGTTTTAGAATGTTATAAAAAACGACTGAAAACAAACATAAAATGACTCCATAGAGCTGGTACAGTATAATCCCAGTCTCCAGAAGCCCATTGATTTGAAAAGGTGTAAACTTTGTTCTATAAAAATGTGAACTATGATTTTTTTTTTGTCTGTCAAAAAGCATGAGGCCATATTTGGTAGGTATGTAACAGGTTGACCATTGCTATTCTAGTTGAATACCCCTGTCCTAGATGTTTGACACTGTTTGTGAAAGGAACAGGAAGTGCAGAATCTCCCAGTCTTTGGTATGCTGTGTCATCTTATAGTCTGGTAAAATAGCAGACATAAATTTATTTTATATTAAGTAAGTAACATATTACTAACATTAAAATATAGCATGCAAGGAGACAGCTAACCTCATCAGTAACACCTTCCGAATTACTGTTCTCTGTTTCTTTTTACAGTGTAAACACCTTGTAAATCTTTGAAAACGTGCACCATATATCTATAATTGTAACTCAGACTGTAACAAAGTGTTGCGAAAAGATACATCCCACCACATTAGAGTATTTTCTAAATTGCACTGAGAGGCTGTAGCCCAGGGCTTTCTGCTAACAGATCAGAACGTGGTGACATATTTGTGACTCATTCGCTCAGATCCATCATTTGTGTTTGTTTTTTACTGTCATCCTGTCTCACTCTGACATGACTGGAGGAATTATCCTCACTACTTTTGGGTGGTCGTATTCCATTAATTCTGACAGCCCTCTATATGCGTTGCATGCACACCATCTTCTACACACACAGTTCTAACCTGTTCCTTAACGGAGGCGAGGATGGCGGAGGTGGTTTCAGACTCGGATCCGTCTCCGTTGGAGGCATTGAGGACAGGGCTCAACATGGTGGCAGCGCTGGCAGTGTCAGACGCCACCTCAGGCACTGGCATACCTCCTGGAAAACAGTGGAACATGCAACACTTTTAAAGACACTCTGACATGCCAGCATTTAGGCTGAGTGGCTGTCACACCTACACTTGTACTATGGGACAACTAGACACATGAATATTGATGTAAGACTGAAGGCAGAGGTGGAGAGAATCATTATTATTGGCATAATGGGTTCACAACAAAATATGACATCACTGATAAACCACCCTACTATTGGATGAAATCCCCTGCAACATTTAGACAATTATTGATTCATGTAATCAGTTCTGATTTGCTTTTTCATTTTCTCTCTGATTTGTTCATGTTCAGGACCATGTAGAGCTGGAGCTTATCCCAGCATGCATTTGGCAAAGGGCAGGTGCACTGGTACATCTTTGGACCAGGATATCTAGCCCAGTGAGTGTGCAGACTCTACAGGGATAAGAGTGACAGATCTGTTACTAAAACCAAACCAGTGCTAGTGCTAGAGATTATAGTAGTAACAGGCTCGTAACAACAGGGCATTTGGAGGTGGAGCGGTTCATCCACTAATCAGAATGGCACCTGTTATTATTTATTTTGCCCTGTTAAACCCACTGTTTTTGTTTTGCATGTTCATTGTTTACATTATTGTTCTTTCTCTCGTGTCTTTGGGATTTGTGTTCTCTGCGTTCTTTACCTGTCTTGCCCTTTAGCTTTCTCTGCTAGATTCTCCCTTTAACATTTTTCCCTTCAGTATGTCATTGTCTGATTGGTTCTACCTGTTGCTAATTGGCTCCTCCTCCCAGTGCCACCTGTTTGTCATTCCCTCTTTATCCCAGGGTATTTAGTCCGTGTGATTCCTGTTGTTAATAGCCAGTTTGTTGTCGATGTTTCATGCCTTTCTCTTGTGTGTCCAGTTGTTCTCCCAGAGTTTCTCAGCAAGTTTTCCTAGTGGTTTTCTCTTCTGCTTTTTGGATTCTCCTTGGACATTTTTGGATTTGGTTGTATTTCTCCTGCTTTACATCAGTCATCTCTCTATTGCCTGTTTAGTTTGAAACTTTCGTTTAATAAATCTTTTAACTGCATCCTCAACGTCTCTGGACTTGGTCTGCATTTGGGTCCTCATCTGAGTTTTGCTGAAACGTGACTCTAGTAGACCAGGGTTTGCCTGCCATGTGAAAAGCCTTATATTAATTCTTTTAAATTATATTCAGAGTTGAGTTTTCAGAGTTGGGTCAGAAGCTCTGAATAGACTCTTCTACACTCACTACAGAGCAGAATTAGCCAATGACAGAACAGTAGGCCAGAAACAGTTTTGTTTCTGGCACACATCTTTGGAGAAGGGAACACACACACACACACACACGCGGCTATATAAAGTAACAGACTATTACAAGTGCAGTCCACACATAAATTGTACTAGATAGGGTGGTAGTAAAAAATAGCATATAAACAGAATAGCTGTAGTACTATAACAGAGGAGTCAAATAATGAAGCCCTGGGCTCCTTCTGGAGATCTTTAAAAGCATGTAACATACTGTACTATACTATACTTCCAGTTTTAAAGAACATCCTCCAACAGCTGACAACCTCTTAGCAAATGTTACTCAAACAGGAGGAAATAGTCGAGAACTATATTCAGCTGGGGATTAATAAACATTTGGTGCTCTACTGAATATTTCAGGCACCAGGATGATTAAGGTGGAATTTAATAAAAAATAAACTGTGTGTGTTAATGGTAATGAAGGAACATGTCACCCAGAGCGACATTGTGGCTCACTGAGGTGTTTTTAATTGTTTTTGGGGTTGTTGTTTTTTTACAACAATGGAGCTCTATGGAACAAAGGATGTGGCCCTAAAAAGTCAAAACCGAGTGTTAGAAGGACCGGAACACACAAACACACACTTCCATGTCTGATGTCATGTGTCATCCTGTATTAGGCCAAGCGCTGGAGGACACAGGCTTCACATGTGCCATGTAATCCCGATGCAGCACAGAGCTGGTGTAACAGCCGCACCAGCCAGCTTTACACACCGATGAAAGGCTTGTCATGAAGAATCTGCCACAGGAACACACACACAAACAAAAAGCTGGCTGTCGGCATGAAGCAGCACCAGCCTCGTACTGGGGTCCAAGAGGAGCCTGCGAGCCGAGACAAGGGATACGAAGGCGAAGGAGAGGGGAGATGGACAGCTGGAAAGAAAAGAGTGGAGAGAGAGGCAGTGCGGAGAGAATGAAGCAAAGAAAGGAGAAAAAAAGGGATGCAAGAGTAGGTGGATGAGGAGAAAAGAAGAAAAAAAACTATCCATGCATGCTGCTAGGCAACAATCTCTGGCCACTGAAGGCAGCTATGGCTGACCTGTGTTCCTCTTCCTCTCTTCCTCTCTTTCCCCCTTCATCTTAAATATTTCATTACCACCTACCTTTTTCTTACACTACTTCTTGTGATGCCTCTAACCTTTCTTTCCCTCCCTCTCTTCATCCTTGCCCATTTCCTCTTCACTTGACCTATTTCGGTGTTCCCTCATCTTTTCGGCACATTTCTGCTTTACGAGGCAGCATGCAGCGGAGGGTGACAGAAGGAGGTTAACCCAAAAAGGTCGCGGGTTGGATGCGAACCTCCAATGCTGCGGTGCACCTGAGCCCTTCCAGCACCCCGATCCAACAACCCTACCTATGAGAGTGCTCCTAAATGCTTGGCTGCTTACCTGGCCTCACGACACCACCACATGCTTCACATTCTTCATCCCCATTTTTCCCCTCCTTCTTTTATGGACCTTTTAGCTGTGTGGTCACAAAAGCACAGCCTTGTCATGTGTACACTGTTCTCTCATATCTACCCTCCTTCCCACTTACCTTCTTCTTTCTGTCCCTCTATCCTTCTAACTCCTCACATTCCCTCTTTACATCACACACAAACCCTCTTGTTATCACCTATACCGCTCCTACTCTGTCTCCATCTCTTTCTCTACACAACAAAATCTTAAATTCTCTGTGGCAGCCTGACACATTTGCCAATAATGAAAATGCAAAGAGTATGTAACCTACGCTGCTCTGTGACCATGACTGTTAATTATAGGTTAATAGTATATTGAATTTCTCTTCATTTACAAAGATTTGCGTGATTAAATTACTTTAAAATGTCATCATTACATCGCTTTTTAGTGGGAGTAGAATGGGACACAGACACATAGGTTTAATGTGTGTTTAGATACTTATTTTACTTAGTAGAACAGAGAGAAATGTCAGTAAATTGACTCAGTAATGCCTGTGATACAGCAGCATGTGACTAAATTCTGCATTAGCCACCCTGAGCCAGTACTGGTCATATCAGATAGAGTACAAGTACAAATACACAGTGAAATTTTGGAGTGAAATAAACCGATTTCACGATCAAACCTGAGAAAAGAAATAACGATGATTAAAGATAGAGACAATATAGAGAAAGTAGAAATACACTGAGAGCTGAAGTGACTGACATTAATTAGTGATTCTAGTTCACAAACTAGCCCTGCAGCGTTCCCTATATGCCAGCAAGCTTCTAACACTTGATATGCAAATTAATTTTGCGGAGCCGCTTTTTGGTGTCAACGGACAATCAGAATGTAGCAGAAAAACTCCAGCAGTGGTTCGTTTGGCAATATTTATTTTTCATTAAACTTTTTATTTGTCTTTTGTGAAGTTTAGTTCTTCAAAAGTTACATATAGCTTAAATGTCCTCTTAGTGTCACTGAATCACTGAGATCCTACAAAATGAAAAAAAGCTGTCCTATGACTGCAGACTAAAGAAAAAAAAAAAGAGTCAAGCATTCAGTCATGGATGTAACTCCATGTAGTATTAATATCAGCCACATGGCTGTTATTTCTGACAAGTTAGAAAGTGAGGGCAGAAGCAACATTTTCTTAACAATGACTTTTAAAGAACGATTTTTATTATTATTTATTTCTATTTTATTATTTATTTTCTTTTTCTTCCAAAATTGCACTGTACTGATCATGATACATATATATACATATATACATATATATGCCATATATATGGCAATGGCACTTCCTCAGTTGGTGAGTTGACCCGTCAGTCACTACTTTGGTCCAAACTGAACATGTTCAACAATTATTAGCTGGATTGCCATGTATGTACAAATGTACAAATTCCCATCCAATTTCATGATCCCCCGAGGATGAACAATTCTGCTTAGCAGACATCAGCCTCTGCAAATAAACCAATTTAAGCATGCTAGAACATAAATCCAATGAACATAGTAAACATTATAGTGGTGGTGAGCACGTACAGTATTATTAGCGTTGCCTTTGTGAGCATGATAGCATGCTGATATTAACATTTAGCTCTAAGCCCCACTTAGCCAAAGCAGAGACGGCTCAGAAACGAGGAAGCTCCATGAAGGGCCATTTCCTGTATCTGGGTCATGTGGGTTGCGCCACTGCCCTATCCTGACTCCAGCTCCATAGTCTATTCATTCCAATGGGAGAAGTGAAGGTGAGCACAGATTATGACAGACTACGATTATGATTCCTTCACTCTATGGTCACCAAAGCAAATACTGGACCCATTTTTGGCAAGCTAGATATCATCTGAACATTCTGACATTCAAATTTGTTTTTTTAGGCAAACGAATCAAGAGAAAATTCACTTTTTTCAAGTCGCTACCGCACCAAAACACTTGTTATAGAGAATCTTTGGCCTACCTACAGATCTACAGGGGTGCTACCATGGCTATAGACTCTTTTTTGTATTTGATTTATGGCTTTCCAATCTTTTAGCATGTACCATGTTGGCAACACTGCTGCACCGATGTTGCAAATTCCCCTACACTGATGGTGAATGAAGGTCAGATTGTGTATTGTATATGCATACTCTACTTGATCTGGGAGGCTGCATACGCATGAAACAATACAGATGACATTATACACTCAATCATGAAGCTGACCAGAGAAACTGGTTCAGAGAGAGTCGGGTGCCCGCCGGCTGAATTTGCCTATAGAATCAAAGACGAGAGATGCTCTGGTTTTGATTGGGCAGACAGGGCAGGCAGCCAAATATAGGTCAGCTCAACAGACCGTGCCCAAGCCCTCATCCCACAACTGACCAGTACAAAGCAGCTTTCCCCAATAACAGCAATCAGAACTAGGTTATAGAGGCCCACAGCCCAGCTAAACACAAGGGTTTGAATATGGATTAGGCCTAAAGGCTTTATTTCACTCAAGTATAATCTTGGATTTTTAGGTCTATATTTCAGCGGCGTAATGCAGGGGTATTTAGCCCTGCATTTCAAAGCGGTAATCTCTGATATTGCTGTAACATTGTAAATGCAACTCACCATGCTATGATGGACATGGCTGACATGGGGAATGCTGAGCTTAATCTTTTGCCCCTTTAAGCTCATCAGTCAGGTCTGAGACAGGCGTGTTTTCGTGAAGACAGAGTTCATCACAGATCAGCAGCAAATCAGCTAAACGTCCATGTAGAAATGTTATTTCCCTGTGATACAGATCCTGTGTGCTGTTTACTTGCATGATTGACTGTATTCCTGCATGTATTTGAGGACATAGAGCAATAGAGTTAGCTTGTGTGTGTATATATTTCTGTCTACCTTCTGGGATGTGAGTGTCGGTTATGTGTTTGACAGGCAGTCCCCTGTCGCCTCATTAAAACTTTTTTTTGTTTTGGCTTCACTAGTCATCTGTCCTTTTGTCTAGACCCTCTGCCCACAACTCTGCTTTCACATTTACAAGACTTTAACGATGTAATTAGCACTGTCTGCGTCTCATTGTGTATTTATTACAACCCCGAGTTCACAGCAGAGACATGGCTTTCATTTGTGGTATTACTCTTAGGATTGCTGTGATGATGCATGTGTGATGATCTTTCAACTTTGCTTTCTGAAACAGCACAGTGAATCCCACAAACTCAGTTAAAAAATGACTGAAGTTTGCATGTAAATCCTCTGATCTGAGTTCTGCATTAACACAACACAGGAACAACTCCACAGATCATATAATGATAACTTTTAAGATCAAAGTTAAATTGAGAAGATGTTATGTTAAATAACTAGTAAGGTCATATCCGCAATATTCTATCATACTAACAAGAATAGTTTTATCTGCCAGCAACCCTGTCTTTTACACAATATGCTCATTACTACTAGTCTGCTGCCTGATTTGAGTTCACGGCAATGTTAGCATCAGTCTAGGAAGTATGACATCCTTAGAGCTGCAGTATTCATGATGCACTGTCAGTATTTCTACATTACCTTATTAGGAACCAACAGACAATTTGCACCAGACTCAGTTGTTTTCATCCATGTCCATTTGTTTGTTGGTTGGTTGGATTGATAGAATTATACAAAATCTACTGAATGGATTTCCATGCAACTTGGTGTGCGGATCGGTCTAGGGTCAGAACAGACCCCATTCGATTTTGCTGCAAATCTGGATAAAGGGACAATTCCAGGATTTCTTTAAACTAAACATTGCAAGATAGGGTGTTTTTTGACATTTTCTTAAAATTTTCAGGGAATAATGAAGCATGATTATTGATGAAAAGAAATCAGACATAACCAGGGGGTTGGTATCTATGATTCTGTGCAATCTGGGGTGGATCCAAATAAAAAGCTGGATCCACTAAATTCAAATAAGTTTTTATAGGAGGTAGTCTGGCCTGTAAATTATGGTTACAGGGCTATGAGCTTGATTTAGGAAAAGGCTACATTGAATTAAAAAGGATGGTTGGCCCTTGACAGAGGAATGTGCTGAAGAGCTGATGCCTGAATCATAGGACAGCAGTATAGTTCAAGAAGACGACATGTGTCAACCTGACAAGATGTGCATCAAAATGTGGGCTTAAATAGAAAATATAGAGAAAGTGTGCAGGTGTATTGACGCATCACACACCTGCACCTGCACTATTTCATAGGGAAATAGGTCAAAGTAGATTATTATAGCCTGGACTTTCAGGTGAAATTTGCATCCTGCGTCACAATAGTTATTAGATCTACATCAGGTAAGAATAAAGAACAACTATGTTTTATTTAAACATCTCAAATCTTTATCTAGCCAATGCAAATTAGCTGTATATAAATGTTATTTTTAGGAGACACAAGCAAACACATTTCATCAATACATACTACATGGCTGGCCAAAAGGTTACTCAGTATTTTAAGGCCCTGCACACCACAGGGCTGTTCAGTTGTTGCTGATTAGACCTCTCCTTAGATTGAAAGTGGAAGGTGCCAGGCTGGGAATTGCACAAAGTCCCTGAACCTTAAGTACTTTTAACAAATATAAAGGTGCAATATGTCTACCCTTGCAGATTCAACAGAGCTAACAAGAGAGCGAGGGAGACTTCAGTCCAACACAGTCCGTACAGCCAAAACAGGTGAAATCACCTGTGTGCACCACATGTGGCCTTTGGATTGATTGACTTGTCACTAGAACAGTGGCAGATGCCCTTACAGGCATCAATGAGGGTTAATCACCCATTAACCAAATCTGTCCATGATGACAGTCCAGATGTTAATGGACATTTCTATGCAGACACGCTAACACACAAAAACGCATAACTACTGCTCTGACTGGACACAATAAAAAACCTTGAAATATAAAAACACATTATCAAAGCATTAAAACTGCTGTTGTGTTGTTACTTTACTGTCTGATGCATGGCTCAATGAATATGGATCACAACTCCTCTGCATCTGAATGACTGTGTTTTCATTTCAAATGGCTATATATAATATGAAGATAAGTACTAATGATGTACATCTCATGATTCATATTAACTCAATCCCATTTAGTGATGCTGACATTACTGATGACAAGGATATTGTTAGAATAGGGAAGAAGCAGGATTAGTTGAAAAATCCATTAGGCCTATATAAAATCAAGAGAGACATACACAATCAGTTGTATGATTATCAAAGTGACAGCATTAGAGATGTATTTTTAGGGCATTGCTGTATCTAGAAGTAGAGAATTAGCAGCCTTTCTAGTTGCAGCCTTTCAAGTCAGTAGAAAAAGAGTGGCACCAAAGAGAAAAGGAGAAGAATCTAACAACTTAATCATACATCATAGCATCCTAGCCTTTCACAGCTCACAGAACCAGGTTGGACCAAAGCATGAAAGAAAGTACAATCAGATCTGCTGTGATTTCAGCAGCTTTTAACTGACTTTTCTTGGGCTAGCCAATCCCACAAAAGAAAATCCTCCTTCACTTGAAAGATCCAGTCCCAGCATTTCTAGTGTTTTTTATAACAAACCCTCTTTCATGTTTTTCAGACATGTCCTCAAACACAAACCAGAACAGAGCAGATAGCAGAATAAATGCCCATGTAAAATAAGATCTAAAATTCCTAAAATAAAGCAATAAAAGCCGTGTGTGTATAACACGCCCAGTCAGAAATGATAGGTGGTTTGTGCAAATTGCAGGGAAACTGTACCTTCTTATGATTCCACGGTTGTGTAGATGACAGCTTCAGTTTATTTGTCGTAAATTTAAACTTCACACGGGCTAAAATAAAACATCCAAGAGTAGATTTAATAAGCAGTGTTTCAAAGTCTGCTGTTTTAAGAGCGATAAAGGCGCATTGACAGGTTCTCCATTTAAAGATAATCAAGGATGTGTGCACAGGATGAAGCCCTTCTCACAAATATAACATTAGCGAAAAAGAAAAAAATGCTAGTCCTTAATCTCAATAACAACTATGAAAATCCTCCTATTTAACATAAATTTATACTAAACCAGGTATGCCAGATGTGTTATGTTACGTTATGTTAGAGCCAAAACTCATATTAAATGCCTGAGGTGTATACAGTCAAGGCTTCATGATGAAACTGCCATTACAGGATTTACTAAGTGCTATTTAGGGATTTGTGAAGAGATTGCACGCCTTTGTGAGAATTTTCCTAAAAATTTGTATGTAATTCCATGCCCATCTCACAATGTTAAATAGAATTCTTGAAAAAATTCCCGCATCCAGATCCTGATCCTGATCATCACCAAAATGTAATCACCTCTAGGGTATGCTAGGGTCCATCTTTGGTGAAAATTTCATGCAAATCCGTCCATTAGTTTTTGCGTAACCCTGCTAACAAACAGACAAACAAACAGACAAACAAACTGAACCAATCATATAACCTCCTTGGCAGAGGTAAAAATACACACTTATGCCCAGACCACACACACACACATACACACGCACACGCACTTTCAAACTTCAATCTCATAATTGCTTTTTCAGCTGAGAACTGTGAATTGAGAACTGAACTATGATTATAGTTATCAGTTAAAACACACAATCACCATGTGTTAGTCTGCTATAATAACTTTGTCACTGAAGCCAATGAAGCTTCACCTCTGAGCATTTTTCTTATTTTTAGACGAGTCGACGGAATTAAGTTTAAATTTCAGGGAAATTAGTCATTAGGAACATGGCTTTGGGGGTGATGAACCAATAGAGAATTATCACCAGCTCTACAGAGAGTTTTACCATCTATAGGCTCAACATATCAGCTGGTTTTCTTTCACTCTCGCCACTGTCATCAACCTCATTATGTACCAGCTGCAGCTGGCCACTGTTTATAGTGAAAAAATGCTGAAGTCATTGTCCACTACCTGTTCAGCAATGATCAGCAGATTGACACACAGTTAGCGGCGAGCAGGTGAACACGGTGGAGCATTTTGCGGCAAGAGAGCCCAAGATTTCCAAAAAAGCTCATTTTAATTAGCTTAAGGTGTGAATTTCTAAAGCTGGTGGACAGTAAAATAATATTTATAATAAAATATAATATATTCATCATGTGAACACAAAATGTCTGCATGTTTGCAAGATGTAAACATTCAACTTACAACTTGTTGTGCTGGCCCCAAGTGACCAAAAAAAATAATAATAATAATAATAAATGTCCATTAAAGACTTTTCTTTTTAGTTTGTAGTGAGATTTGGTTATGTGTGGATTTCATAAAGCCATCAAAGCTGTGTAGCAGTAGGCCTTCAGTGACATTACCCATCACTGGGTCAGGGTCATTGCCCCTCAACCCCCAGGATGTTCAGCAGCCAAATTCACAATATTAAACCACTTACAGATGAAGAGTCAATAATCATGGTCAATGATGAATAAATACGGTTCATCAGCAGCTTGTCGACCGTCATAGCATTGATCTGGAGACTAGTTTAGGAAATCGATCTAGGGATCTTGCCGGAATAATTCTGTGCTGAAATGTGGAGGACAGAGAGGATGGAGGCATTGAAAGTGGGAATCTCAGGAGTCTGTGGGACATTGGCAAGTGACTACATCTACAAACAGTAAAACTGTATGGTAAGTAAATGAAACAGAACAAGAGGCTGTTCAAAGGCAGTGGGTCCCACAGGATAATTTTTAAATACTCCCTAAAGCGAGACACGTGCTTTAGAGCAAATAATGATGCACTCAAACAAAGCAAAGGGAGGTTAACAGGGGGATACCATTGCAAATCTTCGAGGTCCCACGCAGATAGAAAAAATACGTGCCACTGCCAGTGGCAAAGTGGTGAAATTTACAGTAATGAGCTTCCATTTCATGGCAGTCTGGAAAACCCACATGATGAGCAGGATGTCTCTGCAGTACTCTCTGGCAATGAACCCCAAATTTAATGAAACTGCCAAAAGTATTCCTCAAGCTTTCAAAAATACACACCCAAAAACATACAGCATAAAATAATTGACACACTGACTGATAGTATTTCATGTGGTAAAAAAAATCAACTAGGCCTGTAGCGTTGCAGATCATGCAGGGTTTTTGTGCTAAAAGCAATGGAACTAGAGATGAAATATGGAAAGTCATTTGATTCCGATTCGGTTTTTCTGTAACAGTGTAACTCATTGATTTGTTTGATATTAGTCAGTGAGATGCTGAATTAATCACCCACCAAGTTCTTTAGCATATTTCTGACTCTGTCAACAATGCAGATGAAATCACATTTCATAGCTATGATGGAGTTGCTGTCACGAGTGGGATCACAAGGGGGATTCAGGCTGTGTTGAAAAAGAAGGTATATACCCAGATCTTTAGAGGCTATACATGTGACGTGACAGTAGGCGGAAGTCACTGTGGAGATTGTCTTGTTGAACATAACCTGTCATCCAGGAAAACTTAGAAAACAAACCACAAACTTTGGCTCCTACATCCATCCATAGGCAGAATCCCAATTTCCTTTTGGAACCATGGCGATGCTAATGGGCAGGTTGGCCCCGAGGCTCCATCAAAGCAGGCTAGAATAGGGCCCTGTTATTAATGTGTCGGTACAACAAGAATTAAAAGTATTTTAATGTTGATGTACGATTAGATCCCTAATTTTTCATGGGCTTACCAAACCGAGAGTTGATTATTGGAAACCATCAATTAGTTTCAGAGCGCCAGGGAAAACAGAGCATCCTCATCACAATCCTCTCTATCATTCCTTACTGAGTGTGGATGATGTGACAGGAAACACGCTGTGTTTCCCTGCTTTTGGCGTCTTCTTTTTTCGCCGTAAAGTTTTTAAAGGTGTTCTTCACCGTTTGAGAAGTTTCTGTATTTGTCGTCTTGTTTTTACTTTCTCAGTTTGGTGTGAAGACAGATGTCTTCATAAGTCCCTTGAAATGATTTTGTTCCCCACCTGAACAATTTTATTTGTTTACTCATTTTCCACTCGCTGAAATGAAACGGAAATAAATCCCCTATTCGCTCCCTCTACATTTCCATCAATCTCCATTTCACTTTGACTCAAAAAAAACACAAGCCTCTCCTTGTGTTGTTATACTCCTGGGGACATTATTTTAGGGATAAAGGTTCCCACACTTGAAAACCAAATTAATGAGGCTATTTAATCTTTCATTTGGTGGAGTTAAGGTCATCACTCGACTGGAAAGTCTGCTTACTTAGAAATAACATGTGAAACTGGTGAAAAATTGCGATCACACAGTCCTGATCTTTAACTCGTGATCTTGTCAAGTGATGTAATCTTGAACAAAGCCTTTTCAGACTGCTCTCATATCCATGCAAATTTCCATTGCAGGTTTATCCTCAGGCTGTGAGTTGATCCTGGGACAGAGTGAGCTGAGGCATACTAATGAATCTGTGTGTAATATTTCAGGAATCTTCTTTCAAGGTCATCCTTTTAGTGGTGAAAACTTGTGAGAACTTTTTATGTTATTTCTTTCCTGTTTCTCTGCTCTAGACATCTAAAATGGATGTATTTCCTATGCAGACTCAGGGTCTACGGAGTGGAGCAGAAGCTGATGTTACTATTTTACCAGGCTGTGCTATAGAGTGTATTATAAGAGATGGTATCACAGCCTGGTATGGTAATCTGACAGTGCAGTTGAGGTCACAGATTGCTCCTCTGGTGCAAACTGCCTTGGAGATTATTGGCATCAAACATCACCCATCCCTCCAGATGATTTATGAGCAGTCTGGTAACCACAAAGGCACAGAAAATAGTATCTGACCCAACTCACATTCTCCACCCAGAGTTCCAACTTCTACCATCTGGCAGAGGATTGTATATAAATGCATGTGGACAATGCTTTTATGGGGCTTTTTTTCATGGGCTATAGTTCCAATGAAGGTAAATGATATGGCTATGCTGCAGCATACAATGATGCAACATATTTTAGATTAGACAGCAGGGTGTTTCCCATGTTGTGGCACCAAATTCTGGGAGCAAAGTTCCTGCTTGAACAGGGAAATGCCCCCTGTACACAAAGCCAAGTCCAGGAAGAGGTGAGGAAGAGGTTCACTAAACCTCAAGCCCATCAAACATGTGTAACTCAAATACACCGACTGTGAGCAAGAACCATCTAAAATCACCATTTCACAATGTGCATTGAATGTGGATGTGTGCATTCAAGCTCAGTCACGCATCTTTATCTTTTGTTGGTGGAGCATCTGAATGATGTCATTATTACATTTTCATACACGCAGGAAAACCAATCATATCAAAGATTTGAATGTAGTTTTCCTCCCAAAGAGCATAGCTTTTGGTGTGAATTGAAAGAAGACAGTCATAGCTCATTGATTGTCACCAAAAAATGACATGGGTGCATGGACAGTGGCCAAAGAGCTTCACTGTGATTGGCTAAGAGTGCTGAGTTGTCATGAGAGACCCCTGCTGGTAAGTAGATGGGGGCACAACAGGGAAGAAGCTCAGGATCACCTCTGCTGAGAGGAAGACCTTCAAACACACAAGAAACACAGCTGACCTCCACTTACTGCAGGTCGCTGATTATGTGCTGCCATTGGGGGCTGTGATTCAGGAGGTAGAAAGATCATCCACTCATCGGTTCCAGCCCCTGCAGTCTTCATGTCGGACTGTCTTTGAGCGCGATGCTAAACACCAAATTGCTCCCAACGGTTGTTCCACTGCTCCTAATGAGCAGGTAGCACCTGGCATGGTAGCCATCGCTGTATGAATGTGTGTAAATGGGTGAATGCTGCAAAGTGCATTGAGTCTTCAGCAGCAAAGTGAATCATTTTGCATACATAAAAGCAGAGGTCTGATTAGCTCTCTTATGGATCTGCTTCTCATGACTCAAACATCATCCATCGGCCCCAATTTAAAATGAAAGGAGCCACTCCTAAATGATGCCTCTCTAACGAACAGTGAAATGTGGGCAATTCAGAGCATGAGACTTTTTTTTTTAAATCTTAATATAATAAGAATAAAGAAAGACATTAACTCGGGTGCTGATTTTGTGCACGAATGCTAAAATAAAATAAATGCTTCTATACAAAGTAGCCCTTCTTTAAAGGCTCCAAACAACAAGCTTGAGCTGCTAAAAATATGATCAAAATCATGAATTAAACATATTTTCCGCAGATCCCCTGGGTGAGCTACGTTCATCAGCTACTTCAACACATGGTATAATTACAGAGGTTACAATGGAGGTGATAAACTGTGCAGAAGCAAATTAAATCTGGTACTGCCCTCCTCATCCCACGAAGGAATTCAAAGTGCTTGATGAGGCATTGATAAGGCTCCGCATCGTGACGGAGCAGCTGGTGAACGAGGAATAAAAGTTACACGCTGAGACGCTTCAAACGTAACTGCGTTGGACAAACTGCAGCATTTTGTGGAAAAGAAAGCTGCCAGAGCGTTTCTTAGAACTGAACTCTTGAGGGTTTGTCATCAGTGAAGTAAATATGTGGGGCAGAGCTGTATTTGCAGAGGGGGGCCTTTTATACTGATTTTAAAGGAAGATGTACCCAAGATAAATCACAAAAATAAGACACTGACTCTTAACTCCAGTAATAATTCCTCAAACTGGTGAGCATGTGTCAGCTGAAGCAACACAGCAGGCTGCACTGCTGAGAAGGAAAAAGCAACAACTATTATTACATATATTCATTCAACAACTTTTCTTGTATGTCTTCCTATTAGAAGTAAAGTATAAGAACTAAGTTCCTTCCTCTCTTTTATTGTTTTCTGTTTTAAAATGCACAGCTTTAGCGACGGTCACACCTGGCACCCACACTGCTCCAACAGACGTTTGAAAGCGGTGCTGACTCCATCTATTTGTCTTGCTTAGCAGTATCGCGCTCTAGGAGTTAGTCTGTTGCATTCTGTTTTATTTTGAAAATTGATTTCCCCATGTGGTGTTTTTCTCTTTAGCCTTCCCGTCTTTTTTTTCCCTCTCTACCTGCTTTAGCCAAATTTTCTGGCCTGATTAGTCGACTGTGTTTTCAGTTCCTGAGCTTTCTCTCTGTCTGTGCGTTCCCTGTTCCACGTTGCTCATTCTTTGTAACCCACCTGTCTTTAAGGCTTCATGCGCATTTTCCCACCATTGTGATAGCCTGCCCCGCTCTGATTAGTAGCACCTGTGTCTCCTTATCTTCTCTTCCCTTTGTATTGACTCCGTCTCCCTGGCCCTCTGTTCCAGTCTGGTGTTGAACCTTTCGTATCTCCCAGTCCTGCTTGTTTATCGTTTTTTTTTTCTGTAAATTTGCTTCTAATGTTTTTTGGATCAGTTCTACTCGGTTCTGACTCTGCCTGCTGTTTTAGATTATATGTTTAATATTTTTGACCAAACCTTGTTAGCTGTTTTTTTTTTCATTCTTCCATCTCATTGTGGGTATCATTCGCCTGTTCTGGATGCTCTCTGGTTTCGACCCTTGCCTGTAAATTTGATATTTGATATTAAATCCCTGAACTGCGCCTTCTCTGCCTCTTGTGTTTGCAATTGGGTCATCCTCTCTGCTCGTACTGTATTTATAACAAGTGGCAGGAAAGATCCAGTGCTCGTTGGCCCCCTTCAATTTCTTGCATGCCAGTCATGATACCAGTGAAAGAAGCTGAACACAGCTGCTGCCAATAACCTTGTGTTTTGATCCACTTCACAACCTTCTAGCAACAAGTTACTCAGTTGAACCTGAACTATTGTGTTATTCAGAGAGGAGTAAAAGTCTACAGTCAGTAATATCTCACTGTATGTAAGCCCAGCTGTGCTTTGAGTTAAATGTTAACATCAGGTTACAGACTGCTGGGGCTGTTTGATTCATGATCTCATCCAGCTATTGTGATCACAAAATGGGAGCAAAGGACAACTCTATTAAGGTTAATGGTTACATAGATGCAGAGAAATTACACATTTAAATTTGTAGACATTTGACATTAAAGCAAAGTGACACTGGCAAAATTAGTTTCATCTAAATGTCTGAAAAAGAGCCTACAGGTATAGCAGCAGCTCCAAGGGGCTGTCATAGCTTTTAGCATTGTAGCCATGCTAATAGCTCTACAAGACAATATTTAGCTTTAATGTTTAAACTCAATTCAATTGCTATTGTATTTCTAAACAATTAGTGTAATATGGGATAATCTGTCAAAACCATGATTTGAAATTCAAAGTTTCTTGTGTGTGAGATCCAAACATTGTTTTATCTGATGAAAAGAAAACTCTTGAGTGGCTCCCCCCAGACTTCCATACTAAATTTGAAATGCAGAAAATGGGAAACCTCATTAAGGCCCACATCTTCATATGAAATGAATTTGTCTTAACACTATCAAAATGCAGTTTCATTGTGATAACATCTCCAGCTACACACAGCAGTAAAATTAGTATGACCACTTCGAAATACAAAAGTAAACAAAAGACAAAGTTAAAAATTAGATTTTCTTGCAGCATTCAGGCCAGCAAGAGATGCTCCTCCCATGTAAGCATAGTCCCCTGATATTTCCCTACTGTGCCTGCACAATAATAGCATGGCACTCATACATAACTTAAATAGATAATAGATTGAGAGAAGAAAAAAGTTGTACATAGAGGAATTCAGCCTGCAGTACGAAGGCTTCCCATTGCTATTCTCAGCACTGCAAACATCACCATTACCACCCCAGAGCACTACCTGCACGCTGGCTAGCTACAGTGACACAATGCATAATACATCAGCCCAACTTTGCAGGGCTTTTCTCAGAAGTAATGACATCACTGAAGAAACTGCTTATGGAGGACAGCATCAAAGACGTGTAAGTGCCCGCGGCTTCTGCCCAGGACCATGGCTGCAGCATGAGAACGGCTACATCAAACGGCAGAGATGGCTGTGGTCTGGACAGCATGATACAAGTTAGGATACAGAACATAAATGAAATGTCAAGTGGCAAAGAGTGAATAAAAAGCCCTCATAAATCCCAGCTAAGCTTCTTCAGAATCTTTCAAACTGTGGAAGTGGCAATTTGGAAAACAAAGACGATGGATTTTCTATATTTCATGTTTTCAAAAGTGGGAGGCCAGGCATTTCTTTTTGTTGCATCACAAATCAAATTCATCCTCCAATTCTGGTTATCCTTGTCTGATGCTCTCATTCCTCTTTCACCTGACAGTGATGGTGTGTTACAACAACTTAGGATCATCAATCTAATTCATGTGACATCAGGAATGTCCTGATGATGTCTAATGATGACTGTTCACCAAATATCCATCCACTCATAGCACTGCTGCCCCTTTAACCTTTATTACTTTAGCATTAGCAGTGGTTACCTATTTCTATCACTTGCTAGGCCATTACAAGAGAACCAAATAATGACTCTTTTGATTCTTTCTCACAGGTCAAAGCTTCATCTAAACATTACATAACTGAAATGGTTCTTTGAGCTGCGCGCCTACTTTGACTTGGCTTCTTTCTGCCTTCTTTTCATCAGCAGAACAGGACATGCTATTATGTTCCCAGCAGCACTAATACCTTTTTACCAGTTTGTGCAAAACAGTGCTGAGCTGCAGATGCGTTTGAATCGTCTCAAAGCATCAACATAAAGCATCGACGACAGCTTCCCCCGAGCATCTGTTAAGCTCTGAGTTAGAAAAAGAAAATTGCCGAGCTTCTCACTGCAGAAGGGACAAGGCCAGTCGGATGTCATGTGTATTCTAAAAATTGGGCACATCTCTTTAGCAAATGGAAAAATGATGCCAACTCTGCCCTGGAGTGAATGTGGTGTGGCTGCTTTCTCTATCTTTCTCTCTTACAGCGCTATAAATAGTGGAGAGTGCTGCTGTCTCTCATATTTCATGTGTCACTGGCTCCCACAGTCACTGGTGAAAAATGTTCACTGCATACATACAGAGAGCTGCTTCTTGCCTCCTTCTGCACTTGTTTCCATTCCCTGACTCCTTACTGCTGTCTAATAATCTCTCCTCTTCTCTTCTCTGTGTGCTTTATCCCAAGAAGCGAGGCCTACGCCTTGTGTTTCAGGTGGCAGGGGACTAGATCCCCATACATAGGGTGATTTAAGTAGAAAAGAAAGAGCATGCTTTCTCCTAATTTACAGTTTTAAAAAAACACAAAACAATAACAGTGACTGTATATACTTTTTAATTCAAGTCCTACCTTAAGCTAATTTCATGCAGCCCAGCACTGACATAAAACCATGTAGCATTAGGCTACTGGTTTTGTTATCTGCTGAAACACAGTCTTCAGCAATGCTCCATGGATTTTAATGTCATTGAGTCATTATGCTGACAACGTTGGTTTAAAATCAAATATCTGAACAGCTGAATGGATGCCCTAAAATTGTGTCCACATATTTGTGGTACCCAGACGTTAAATCCTAAACAGGCAAACCCCTGCCTTTTAATCTAGCACCACCATGACATTGACTTTTTTCCTTTCAGTGACATGTCTCGACAACCACCGGATGTATTGCCATCAAATTTCGTATAGAAATTATTGTACGTACAGCAGCAATGTGTTTAGTGCCAATCAGAAAATGTCAGCATGCTAAAATGCTAAACTAGCATGGCGATCATGGTAATTATTACATGTTAGCATTGTCATTGTTCCCACTGCTGTGCCTGCATACAGCCTTGCAGCACTGTTAATGTGGAGATCTCATTAATGAAGGTGAGTCACTTCATCCAGGAACATACAAGCCCATGATAACTGAGAATAATCAGAGTGATGTGCAGCAATACTGTCAAGTGTTTACATGCCTGTCAATGCATCATGAATCCAAGTGTTAATAATGAGCCTATTTGCAATCAAATGTGATTAATATTAATGCAAGATTCACACCGAGGAAAGTAGGAGTCATGCATATCCAGGCCTGTAATATAAAGGACTGCACTGCAAATCCACATACATCCAGCTTATTACTGTTTGATCAATGTCTTCCATTAACTAAGCTGAATAGCACACAGTTTTATTTCATGGCAACCAATCAATTTGCCTGAAGGCTGAGATAAGTGATGACACTGTTATTTTACTACAGAAGCTGAGAGGAGTGCAAATAAGGAATTCCCAACCCGCATACTTGAGCACACGGTGTGCTGTATGTCAGCCAGTTGACCAAAAATCTCTGAGGGATTTGACCCTTAGCCAATACTGCTAAGTCTCTTCATCTCTCAGTCGGATACAATGTTTAGTCACCAGCACAACACTCAGCCGAATGTGTCAAATTCTTATTAGTCAACGTTAAAAGGTCTGAGAGGAAATATTTCCTTCGAGCTATATTCAGAAGCTCCTTCTGGTTGTGTGTGTGTGTGTGTGTGTGTGTGTGTGTGTGTGTGTGTGTGTGTGTGTGTGTGTGTGTGTTTCACTCAGCAGCTGTCAAAGGCTGGCGCCATCTTTGTATGACTAGGTTATAAGACAACCCAAAAAAGTCCCACATTGCTGACAGTGTCCAATAGCTGATTCACACCGGTTATAAAAAGAAACTTTGATTTCATTTCATTTCCATTTCCTTCAATTCCCCAAGTGTAAATGTCCTGTTTTCTTTCTGGCATCAAAGCCGATTAAAATACCTCAATCTTTTCTGTGTCCCACGTGAGCTGATAAAAACAACTTCAATCTGTAGTCCAATGAGATCCCAAATGTGTAAAGGCTCAGGGTTGAATATGATCACGATGTAATGGTAAACGACAAAACGATGACAAAATACTGACGGGAAAAGATGAGTGCATATGTGCTCACTCTCTAAAAGGTGAGTTTGTGGTGGGTTTGTGTTACATCCGTGTTTTATTGGCCCCAGCTGATGAGTGACATCAGTGCTCTCTAACTAATCCCAAATCCAGAGCAGTGCACAAACAGCAGGGGTGTGGCCTTGTGATGCACTCAATAACCAGAAAATATGTCCTCCTTATTTTGCACTGATCATTTTGTGACTAAATATTTAATAACATTTCCAGCCAATTAATTCTGTTCATCGTTTCACATGTGACTTTCCAGAAAATATGCATGAAACATGACATCTGAAGCTTCACCTTTCCCCTTTTATGCCATCAACACATCTCAACACAGTTGGGGCAGCAGAAGACTGGGAATGCTATGTAATGATGTAATGCTCAAAAACGGCTGATTGGACCATTCCACAGGTAAAGAGGTTCACTGGTACTCGATCATGGTATACTCGATCATGGTCATGATCGAGTATAAAAGGAGCATCCATGACAGCCTCAGTCATTGAGCAAATTGAGAGCTTTTTGTACCTGTTTTCATTTTAAAAACTTAATACTGTATTTTTTTAGTTGGAGGTTTACAAATAAAGGTTCATCCTGTACCATGTTGCATTTTTTATTTTGAGATAGGTAAAAGAAAGGAAAAAAGATCACGGGGTCCTGTAATCTGGTGCCTTTCCAAAGGTTTTTGTTCTATAGATCTGTTGCACCTGTCTTCTCTTAAGTAAAACATGTTAGAGTAATTAGGATATTATTCACTACAACATTTTCAGTTGTATTTTATTTGTACAAAAAAGCTTTCCATTAGCCTGAACCACGTTATTTTGACCTTGATTTTGAGATATTTTGTGTGTGAGACAAGGTCCTGTCTCTAGTGTAACTTGAAAAAATTGTATTTATTTGGATTTCGGAATTTTTATCTTCTATTCAAGAATCGTTTCACAAATGTTTCTGTATGCTGTCAATTGAGCACCTTGAACGGCATGTAAATTGTTTGAAAGGTTGGATGGATGGATGGATGGATAGATGGACAAGACAATGCTAAGCCCCACTCTGAGCATCTTCCAACAGTGTGGCTTCAGAGTAAAAGAGTCCAGGTAGTAGACTGGCCTGTCTGCAGTCCACAGACCTGTCCTCCATTGGAAATATGTGGGACATCATGAGGCACCAAATACGACAGCAGAGACCTCAGACTGTTGAGAAACTGACTTCTTAGTGACTTCTCCTTCCAAACACTGAATGACGCTCCAGCAAAGGTTCAGTCAGGAAGATTATGCTCACACTTTAAGCTGTCCGTCTTTTCTCCTGTCTCCAGTCTGTCAATCTCTCACATCCTCACTCCCTTTTCTCACATGTGATTGTTTGGGGCTGTCAATCAGCCGTTTCAACCAGCCGACACACTCCTTATTGCAAACCAATCATCAAGCTGCTTCCTATTTAAAACTGTTCCTCTCTCTGCCTGGTTCATTCTTGCTGTCACTGCATGCACCCATTTGGCAGATTCTTGAAGATGGTCAGCCTCTCCAGCTCCAACCAAGGGAAGCCTTCCACCATCACCAGTATCTGGAGTCCCGGGGGATCTATCCTGCTGCCACTTAGAACAGACAGTTCTCCATAATCCAAACTCCTTGCTGAGTCTGAGCACCAAAGAGCACCACTTCTTAATCATCTCTGCTCGTCTGTTCCAAAACAAAACGCTCTTTTTCATATTCATTAGTCTTTCCTGATTGAAATGTTGTTAAAAGGATGATGTAACACAACATATTAGAAACATTTTGCAGGCATCAAATTCAGAATGAGCGCACCTTTATACAAATCAATAAAGTTTATTAGTTTGAACATTCAATATCTTATATTTGTACCGTTAATAATCATTGCAATCTGTTTTACTTGACATTTTACGAAGTGTCCAAACGTTTTTTGAAACCGGGGTTGCAGTAGAGCAGTCAGCTAGGAGTGTCGTGTGGCTGCCTGAAATCTTTAGTTTGCACCAGCCTGAATGGGACGCCAAAGTGCTGAGCAAACCTTTAAGATAAAGAGGAGATTAGTTGCTGTCAGTACTCTGGCTGGATGTGAGTACAGCAAATGAAGAGGCATTAAGGCCAGACAAAGCTGGGTTATACTAGCCTGACGCCCCTTCCTCTACCGCACGTGTACTCACACACACACACACACATACACACATAAAAAAAACCTGCAAGCAAGCAAATGCTTACACAGGGTTAGCAATTAATGAGTGCTTGGGGCACCGATATGCCCTTAAAATGTTTAAAACATGCTTATGAAACAAAAACTGGGGGAAAGAAAAGAGATGGCGTCCCCTCTCATTTTAGCTTGTGCATTTTCTCACCCTCCTCATATTGAATTGTTCGAGCTGTCATTTTGTCACAGCTTCAGGGTTTAAAAAAATCTAACACTCAAGGGCACACCCTGAAAGAGTACAATGAATGCAGTCTGCAGCAGCCCCCACACAAACCACCATTTGAGCAGGGTCAGGGCAAAAAAAAAAACTGAACAATGATGCCTGGGAGGGAGGGGTGGCTGTGGACAAAGAGAAGAAAATATTACAAATTTTCATCACTGGGAAAAGTACAAAATAAATCCAGCTGAAAATGATCAGCATGAATTCACCCTCTACCATATTTAAAGAACACACTGAGTAAAATGAAAGTGGAAGTTGTTGTCATCAAGGTGACAAGTGATGGAGGAGTGTTTGACAGCCCAAATTTTTTAACTTCACAGCTCCAGAGGTTCTGTGGGACATAATGGAGCTCTCTCTGCAGCACTATGGAGACAAAGCTCACTTGTAACTATGCAGGGCCCACTTACATATAATAGAGTAGTTCACAAACACTAAAAGCATGTGTGAACAAAGACTTAGTGTTAGTCTACAGCCAGTCCTCAAACGCCCACCCCATCAACAACACACACACACACACACACAGCGTACGCATGCAAAAAGATAAGGGTTACGCAAAGTCATTCTTTTAAAATCAGTCATTAAAGCATGCAGAATAAAAGAACAAACTGAAGCAGACGGAGTGAGCAGCCAAAAAGGCCTAAAAGCTCTGGTGCCTCGTGTGTTTGTCCCGTTCAGTCTGTAGAAGTCATGAAGGGTAAATAAAGGGCGGGAAACAAGCATAAGCTTTATATACGCTGAAAGAAATGAGACACTGGTTGGAAACAATAGAAGGCAGTTCTGTTATTTGGTGTTCATCCTGTATTTAGTTTACAGTTTTGAGGTCCATGGCCTGATGGCTGATGTTGACACTAGATTTAAAATCTAAATCTGAGAGTGACAATAATCTAAAGTAAATCTGATAATGGTTGAGGCATTTAATATTAAAATCTTAATGTATCTTTAGGTTTAGGCAACATATACTTGGTTAGGTTTAGGAAAGAAATTGTGGTTTGGGTTCAAATAACATAGCGACAGTTTTAGAAAATATGATGATATGATAAATAAGTTATTTCTATACACGTCACCTACTACAGCTTTAGCAGAAGTTTGGTTTTCAAACTACACTCAGCGATTTCAGGTTTTCTCATTGTTAAAATAACCCTGTTCATTTACTGTTCACTTGTTCTATGAGTAGAATATAGCACATATTTGAATGTCTTTTAATTATTTGTTACAAACGTTGCACATTCGTCCCCATATAAACAGGAAAAAACCAGGAGAGAAATTCTCCCCCATCCCAACCACCCTCTTACTCTCTCCTCCAAACACTCCAAGCTAATTGGGAGTCCCCCTTTACTGACCTCCCCTCATACACAGAAAGAGTCATCGCCATGTCAGCAGAGTCTTGCTCATTATCTCCAACGAGGGTCGGCCTTGTTAGAGCCCAAATTGCCAGGACACACCTGGCTGACATCACAGCTAACCCAAGTCCCTGTTGTCACAGCAACCACAACCCGACAACCGCAACCTGGCAATGTCCCACTCCATGGGGGATTGATTGGGTGAGCATTGCAGTGAGAGGTGGATTAGGAGGAGTGTTATTATGACTCGCGGGGTCTGAGCTTTGCCAGACGCTGGGAGGGAGGTGGACTCACTGAAACAATGATGACAGCCCTGGCCTGAACTTGTCTTAACACAGAGATAAAAGATGCCTCTTAATTATCCGTTACCCATTAATTTGCTAATGTGCTGCAGTGAATAAAAAGTGAGTTTTTTGGCTGGGGCAGCAGAGGCCTTTTCCATGTAATTTTGATTGCTAAATTGATCTAAATGATATTATTCAACGGAGTGAGTGACGGTCACGCTTTCACTCAAGTGTCTTCTCGACATGCAACCAAATAGGTGCCATCATAAATATACGTCCAAAGCAATTTTGCAAATAGAGTTTTCTGGCTGCAAAGTGCACACTCCACCATGGAGCGAAATGAGCAAAACTCAAGTGATGTGTCCGACAAACAACCATTACCCTCTCCATAGCTGTGCTCTGCTTTCCTCTCCTCTTAGTGCAAAGGAGAAGAGGAAAAGCACTCAGTGGCTGAGACAGAGAAGCAGAGTGCAGCTGTTATTTGTCATCATCCATTAGTACACCAGCCAGACCCACAAGTGGGAGCTGAGAGGGGGAAATGGTTAGAGGTCATTTTGTCACCTGATTTTTTGCACCTGACCTGTGCTGTAGTTGTATCAATGTACTGCTATTAGAGTGAGGGTCAACACTAGCACTGTTAGAACTTCATCTACATGCATTCAAGATTTATTTCTTAAGAGAGATAAGATAAGATATCCCTTTATTAGTCCCACAGTGGGGAAATTTACAATATTGCAGCAGCACAGTGTACAAAAAACACAGCAGGAGGAGGGGAAATAACATTTTTAAAAATACAATACAATAAAGGAGGGGGGTAAAGTGTCTCAAAAACCATTCTTCAAATGGTTCATCCATTTTCTCCTCATTACCTACTTTATTATCATGATTATTTATATCTTTATAACCTATTTTCATGAAACCTGATGGGGGGGGTCGGACATGTGCCAAGCCGGCGCCTATCAAATCTTGTAGTGGATCTAGATAAAGAGGCTGATCCATTAATTTTTTTCAAATTTCCTTTAACATTGTGAGAAAGGGCTTTTTACCATTTTTTTTATCTGTTACGCAAGAACTACTTGATGGATTTTCAGGACAATTGTTAGGTTAGATTAATAATTGGAATTTCAATTAAGGTCTAATTTAAAAAGGGTTGAGTTTAATTAAAAACTGCTGGGCCTTGGTAGAGTCATGCGCTCTACTGAGTGATCATCCATTGATTAATGCAGGAAGTAGTTTGCTCTTTATGTAGTGAGGGGCAAAGTAAGGGGGTGGAGGTTGGATTGGTGGACCTGAGTTTAATGCAGAAGGCCAGAGTTTGCAACCTGTTGCAGACCTGGTACTATACAGGTTTACTGAGCCATATGCATACAAACTTTTAAATGTATTAATATGTGTTTGCCTAATCCAGACTAACTTCAGTGACTAGCAGTAGAGTATCATCTGCAAATATCTTAATTGTAATTGTGAATGACAAAGAACTTGACTTGAATTATATTAAAAGCAGTAAGGAACTACTCTAACTATCAGAACGTGTATCACTGGTAACTACACATTATAAATCTATACAGTGGACAGTTTATAGATGATAACATGGCGAGACTAGCCATATCTAATATGTTGCAAAGGTCAACAAACAGGGCTGCACAAATCATTCATCGTTTTAGTGGTAGAGCCCCATCTCATTTCCAGGGCATCAAATACTGACATTTTGGAATGTATGTTTCATCCGGATGCAGAATGAACCCTTGTGCATCTGGATAAGGTGCACTACATGAGATGCTGACAGCAGCTGCACAACATATTTTTTTGAAAAATGTGTGTTCACAGTCTGACACTAGAAGACTATTTATGAATTGCTGAAAGTGTAAATTTTCTCTGTGCTCATTGGAAATCTGATTTGAAGAGGCAAGCCTATACGCCTATTTGTGACATCACAAATGGCTTGGAAGGCAGTCCTGGTCCAATATTCAGCATACACAAATGTGATGTGGAAACTCGACGCCTCTAGTGCACATACACTGAGAATGGACTTTACAGTCAGGTAAGATACAATTTGGGTCAAACATTTAAACCTTTGAAATTAGAAATATTATATATTTATATATTCTTCAATTTTTAAAAGGAATAACTGCCCTTCTATAATGTGATAAGTATACACTTTTTCTGCAGAAACACATTAGAGAATTTTTATGCTTTATAGAGGGGATCTTTATTGTTAGTCTTTAACCCTGATAAAGGTTTTTTTGTTTTCATAATGCTATTTTTCTACATAAATACATTACTATTATTATTATTATTGTTTATTATTATCATTATTATTCCTTCCAAGTAAACATAGGCCATGATGGCAGCGGTTTGTCCTGCTTTTTGCCTCTCCTACTGTGTTTCTGCTCTGATGGTGCTCAAGGAATAAAGAAGATGTTGACCAGGCAACCTCTCTTTCCCATCTACTGAGAGAGGCAGGGGGACGGGGTCACCCAGCTGTGATATGAATAAGATGCTGCCATGATTGGAATGTAATGACCTAGCAACACATAGTCTCTCTACCGCCATGTGTCTCTCTTTCTGAACAAGGTTATAAGCAGAGATTATCAAGTTAGGACAATAGATGGTGATTCACCTACGTAGTGAATGGCTCTGACACAAAACGTATCCCACAAAGGACGGCTGTTGTTTGGAAATCAATGAAAACAAGGACGTGAGAAATTGTGTACACCGATATTATCACTGGTAGTATAATTATTAATTATTAGTTGTGGTAATTATTAGCAGTGTTAATACTTACTGTACTTCACCATCAAGAATTCCCTTTGTTAAAAACAGATGCCTGTTCTCTATAATCTCACATCAACTCTACAGGGGTCGGATGAAATAACATTACCACTCATAACAACTTTAACTTTGAAGTTACTAAAGCATGGCTGTGCTGCTACAAAAGTGGGTCATATAATGTTTCATACTAATTCAATATTTGTCTACCCCCTATATAGTAAAGAGTTTCTGTACTTTCCCTGATGTTTAGTCTTAGCTAATAGAGATTCTACTTCTTTCTTATTGCAGTTTGTTCTTCATTTTGAACACTGTCTTCTAATTGAGAAGTTTTTGGACTGATGTCTGTCTGCAGTTCAGGCACAGATGATCTATCCGCTTCCTCGTCCACTTCGTTAGATGATTGACCACTAACACTATTGGCTGCCGCACCTTTTTATCTATTATATCCTGCTAGTGCTTCTAAGTACTGCTACCTGGATTACATAATTAATTATCATTCACATTGGAAGCACTTGTAATTATTTTACTGCAATGTTGACATAGTCTTCTTGTTTGATCTCAGCCAAGCTGTGTTTTTCACCCATGTCCATTGATTCGTTTGTTTTAATTGTTTGTTAGCAGGATTATAAAAGCTACTCTATTCTATGAAACTTGGTAGAAGGATGGGTATTGTCCATTAAAATTGAAGAAAGGAACAGACCCTTGATTTTTTTTCCACTTAACATTCCATTTAATATTTTGAGATAGGGCATTTTTAGTCATTTTTACCAATCATGCAAAAACCACAGAAACAATTTCCTCTAAACCTCTAAGTGCCTTTCGTGTTTACAGCTGTTTACATTGTTTCTATTGCCAATTATAACACTTTAGTCACCAAGTTAATTCCTCTGATTATAGTTCAACTTGGACTTAACCTTCCTGTGTTGGTTTTTGTGTGCAACTACTAGTTAAAACCAACACTTGATTGCACTTACTTTCAGTTTTACCTCCAAGTAAACCTGCAGTGGATTCTTTCTCTTTTTTTTGGCCTCATTTAACTCTATTGGGACGATCTTACTATGTCCCCCAATCAAAGCCATTATTCTAAGTATTCAAATCATAACCACCATAATAGAAATGGTGGGCAAACCTACGAACCTAAGACCCAAGTTTTTACAAACCTGAAAAATCATTTGTTGCTGAATGTTTCAAGTATAATCAGCCACCACAATATAATAAGATGAATAACACATTTTGACAAATTAATTAAATTGCTCTCGAGCAAGCAATCACTAGATACAAAATATTTTGAGAGGCAGAGAGGTTTTTTTAAGAGTTTGTCCCCATCACATGTATCATCTTCTTAATATAAAAACTTAATGAAGCCTGTTGAGGCTGCAGCAGCCGAGGCGAGTCTTTGGAGAAGGATGATAACACGCTCTTAACTCTCCTCTGAACCGTGGCAGAGTGCATCACTTTTCAGACTTTTCACCAGGGATGTAGCTATATAGGGTCCACCATCATGAATCTTTGGCAATTAGGTAGAGAAATGGAGAGAGGGGCTGGGCGGTGGGGGTACTTGAGTATTAGGTGAATATACTCTGAAGACTTATGGCTTCCTGTAATGCTGCTCAGCATGTTATAGGAACACATGCATGCAGCAATATTTGGGAGAAGAGGCTTTTCTTTTTTGTTTCGATCAGTTAAATGTTGTTCACGGAGAACACTGGCTGGTAGTTGCACCTGTGTGTGTGTTTGGTGTTTACAGATCCACTTTGAGGTCCAGCTTGGGGCAATCAGTAAACTCAACTGACCAAATGACCACTGGAGACAATGCAGTTGAAATGGTGATCATGTTCGTACAAGAGAAAAGAGCTATTACTATATTAAAACACAGATAATGACATCTATTTTGCATTATGGGGCAAGATAAATCAGTGTTTCCCAACATGAAGGTCAGGATCCGGCAAGGGTCAAGATCACTTGCCGTGTTTGAATTTTTTCCCATTTTTTTTCTTCTCCTTGTTTTCTTGTGAAATATAGCATTTATACCTCTTTAAGTCTCCAAAAATGATTCAGATTAATCAACAGAAAATCACATCATTTTGCTTAGAACTGTAACCTATGAGAAGAGGTCACAGGCCTACATTGCTTAGATTTAATGAAAAAGTTTGGCATTGGTAAAAAAAAAAAACAATATTTGTTTTCTTGCCATGAGTTAGATGAGTAGATTGAAAGAATGTATCCGTCCTCTAAATATGGTCATCAAATATGTGTCATCACATGATGTCACCATTTAGACTCCAGGAAATCATCTGGCCAAGAAATAATCCTGCACGATATTAGAAAAAAAACTGATATTGCAATAACTTTTTTTGTATGATATGCAATGTGAAAAAACTGTGCATACTGTACATATAGTTTATTATGTTTATATGCAAAGTCAACATTTTCATTGTTTTAAAGAACTTACCCTCTTCTATCAAACCAACCCCACCTCCTCCTACTTCTACCACAATTGGTTCAGCGCCCAGTCAACCCTCTACTTTCAGTTTCACATATGTGCTTCTGATGGCAGCATGGACAAATGGGGAGGAAAAAGAGGCGGGAATGTTTTTGGGAAACTTTACAAATGATACATGTAATTTACATGTAATGCACAGTTAATAACAACATTAAACTCTATGCTTATCGTACTGCACATGATGGAAGACAGACTTAGACAGTCTTAAAAGATAAATCTTTGCGCGTAGAAAAGTCATGGAAAGTGACAACTTTGCAATATTTCCTTTTGCATTAAGCAGCAAAAAGTTGTACATATACAACATATAACATCTTTGAATTAATTTGAATCTCTTTATGCTAAGCTAAACAAACAGGCTCCAAGTATAGGTTCATCTTTAGCTGTAGTGATTCTCTTATCTCTGCAAGAAACCGAATAATCATATAACTGAAAATGATCTATTCCTTATAAGGGAGACATGCCACAAAGGTTACAGTCCAGTACGACCAGTACAACCACTGCCTTCAACACCACAGCTAAATAATATGAAGAACACATTTCTGCTATTTCACAGCTGATCCATCATGAACTGGAGGGTTCTACAGAGTTAAATAGGAGATAGTGCACTCTCCATTGGTCTAGTGGATGGTTAAATACAATTAATAGATCCAGACGTTGAAAGGCAGAGAAACTGGTGTCATTTCTTTTTTATCCAACTCAATATATGAACATATCACCATCATGATCGCTGCCATAGCCACTGATCTCTGTCATGTTTTCCCTGTCAAACCCAATGGAAAACATCTGCTGCAGCATACTGTATGCACAAATATGATGGCCAATCTGAAATTAACAGCCTGTTTAATCAACTTAATAAAACATTTCACCGTCAGACACAATCTGCTCTGCTGGCCTCATCAGAAGCTGCTCTCTGGCTTCCCCCAACCCCCCCCCCCCAATGTCCATTAAACTTCTTATTAGGGCTGGGTAGCTCCTCCATCTTGGGAGTGATCTGTGATCCACAGCATGATAGCCCATAAGAGAAAACGCAGGAATTAACTTTAAATGAGACATCATAAACTGCCATGGAACCCGCAGTGACTGTGAGGCTATATGAGGGCTAATCCAGGACTAGATGAGCGGGGCATCATTTCTGCCAGGTCACAGAGCAGAAATACACAATTAACATGAGCAAACATCATGATGCTCTCGGTTGAGACAAATCTTGGCAACGTGATGAATGAGATTAAGTGGGGAGGAGAAACAGCCCGGAGCTGATCAGAAACACACTCTGGTGTTTTTAGAGACCGACATGGAGACATTCGAGCAGGCAGGCCGGAGCTGGAGCACATAAGCAGCAAGGTGCTCTTCATCCAGCTCGCATGCCTGCTGAAGGCTGAGGGAAAACACACTCTGATCGTCCCAGCATCGCCCCGCAAAGGCAGCACAAAGACTGTGCAGCCGGTCACGAGGAGCCGCTGTCATCTGTGCTAATCGAGCGAATATCGCTCAGAATGCTGTCAATCAGAAAGGAATACCGTTTTCGCATCGGCCAACCTTCCCTACCCCCTACCCCCCCTTACAAACACACACACACACACACACACACACACACACACACACACACACACGCACGCACACCGGCCTCGGATGGATGGATGGCGAGTAAAATGGGGGGTTTCCATTTTCAGCACGACCAATGCAAGCGCACCACAGCCCTTTAGCGCATTCTAATAAAACAACACAATCCATCGGAATAAACTGGCATAAAATAGCAAATAAAAACATCTGGCGCACAGTCCAAAGACAACAAAGCAGCCAGCCATCAATCCCGACAGGCTGTCTCCATATAGTATTTTTCAAGCATTTACAAATGGGAGGTGTGAGATGAGTGGAATGAGGAAACTGGAATGACATTGCGCTTGCTTACTGTAAAATAAATTCCCTCGGGGGATGGAGAGCCTCCTTTTCCCTCTTGACTCCCCTCCTTTCCGACGTGAGAATTTCCCAAAATTCAGACCATGCAAAACAGGTTATCAGTCATTCCGCCCTCTGAAGTATTTGGCCCAGCACGGTGCGTGAGAGGAGAAGGCAAGCCCAGCATCCGAGAGGAGAGAGCCAGCTGTGGGGAGGGAATGTGGAAGGAAGGAGCGGCCGGGCCGGAGCGCTGCGCACAGGAGAGGAGGCAGGAAGAGCGACAGAGGCTCTCTCTCTCTCTCTCTCTCTCTCTCTCTCTCTCTCATCGAGTTCACAATACTACATCCCCCAATCCCTGCCAGACATACTGACAGACTGCTTGGGTACCAGTATCAGCAGCGACACCCATCGGTGATGAGAGGAAATTGTATAGGGGGTGATAAATGCCACAGCAGCGGCTTAAAAAGGAAAAGAACTGTTGTGATTATGATGCTGAATTGATTGATCATTGATCATTGCTCTGTTAAAAAAATAATAAAACAGAATCTGATCTCTTCCTAATCATTTTTAACACTTGATTCAACTAAAAACAGTACAAAGAGAACATGTATAAAGTTGTGCGTCATCAACGTCATTGATTTTTTAAATAGGCTATATGCTTATTCTGAATTTAACGCCGGCAACACAGCATAAAAGTTGGGACAGGGGAAACAAAAGACTGGGAAAGTTGTGTAATGCTCAAAAACACCTGATTGAAACATTCCACAGGTGAAGAGGTTCATTGGTAACAGGTGATATTCCCATGATTGTGATGGTATGGGGGGGTGTTAGTGCCCATGGCATAGGTAACCACATTCTGCACACCTTTGGCTTCAGACTAAAGGAGTCTGGGTACTAGACTGGCCTGACCCTGCTCCTATATGCCTCCTTAAACAAGTCTGCTCCAAACTGAAGGTTAATATGCAACCACAAGCGAGAAGAAATTTCCAAGAGACCTTTTGGTTGCAAGACAGCTGATTGCCTCTGATGGCAATTTCTGCAAGCAATTTCAATCAAATTCAAAATGTATCATGCTTTTATTATCAGATTTTTCTGCCTCTGTAACATATACCACCCACTCCTACCAACTTTGAAACCAAACCATTCCCCTTTGTTACATTGATGCAACTGAATAGAATATGTCTGCACAGACTGGACACACATGCCAAATCAGGACAAAGCCTTTACTAGAGGGAGTTAGAACACAAAAGGAAACTGGAAAACAAAAGTTTGTAACCCAATTGAGCTCTGAATATCCCCTTACTCCTGTTTTTTTACTCTTTTCTATCTATATTTGTCTCCCTTTCTCTCTGTCTCTCTTTCTTTCACTCCCTCTTTGTCTAGCAGTTCTTTGTTCAGTGAAGTGTATGCCATTTCCAAATGCCACAGTCAGTGGCATCAGTGGCAAACTAAATCTTGCACACATTGTTCTTGCATGCACTGTTTGCTTCATTGCGCAAGAAATGACAGTGGATGTTCAGATTATCTAGAGACATTGTAGCTAAAATGTCATACATTAATGGAAGGAAAACTCAGCGATTGGATTATGACGCACAAACCTATGGTGTAACAATGCAAGAGACCCTTAATATACACGGGAATCATGCAACTATTGTGACCCTGTAAATCTGTGAGGGTATCATTTATTTTCTGTATCAAGATTGAAATAATCGACAGGGTATTCTTAGCATACCTTTGGGCTATTCTTATCTGTGGCCTATCCTCTGCTACTCTAATGACCTGAGTTCTCCACAGGGATCATTAATGTTTCATCTAACCTAATCTAAAAATTGAAGTCCCCTTAAGCAAGGCACATGTCTGCTCCCTGTGAAGCTGCTCATAGTCCATAAGGAGGAAATGTGTGTTGGGCTGAGAAGCTGCACGCATCTGTTACTGTGTGGTTTTAATTCTGCAGAGAGGAACACGTGCTAATTTAAACCTATGTAAACACAAACGAATATGTCAAGCAGTGGTTATTGAACTGGAAGCAGGCAGTGGTGATTAGGTGATTGTGCAGCAGTGATGAGTTGTTCCCTGCACAGTGATATGTCTGCTATGTCTGGCTTTTGCAACTGGCAACAAAAACAAACAGCACCCACCTATCACACTGGTGCAAGGTGATATCAAGCCGAGGAGAGAGAGGAAGAGAAGGAGAGGAGAGAGCCTGTGGAATCATTTACCGCAATC
This sequence comes from Chaunax sp. Z400, assembly GCA_037577475.1. Taxonomy (NCBI): domain Eukaryota; kingdom Metazoa; phylum Chordata; class Actinopteri; order Lophiiformes; family Chaunacidae; genus Chaunax; species Chaunax sp. Z400. The sequence goes on along the minus strand of CM075198.1, from coordinate 10,418,800 downwards.
AGCCCGAGGTATTTCATGAAAAGTATAGTTTACCCTTCATATTTCTTTTTTTTATGTGTCTTCCATTCATCCATTTACACCCATATAGTGATACTTAAGTAGGTGAGAACAAGGGTGGTAAACTATCAATTTTCTTCATGCGTCTTTTTTTTTAACACCAAAACGTTCCTATGATGATGGGAAAGTTTGATTTATGTGCCTGATTCACTTCCAGTATAAATATGCAATCCCTACCTGCATAAAGTATCTGGGTAATGAGATCTGACCCCAGGTGTTTTCAATCTGGTATTAATAAGCATACTCAGTATGCAAACTCAGCAGAGCTGGTGGAATGTTAGAAAACATGGCACTTACCAGGTCAAGGAAGGAGATTACCTATTTTCACTTTTTCAATATCACTCTGTCAAACTTTTCACCGTAAAATTACAGTAATTAACTGGCAGCACCTGCAACTGCAAAGTACTGTATTTTTTTTTTTTACAGTTTCCTACTGTATGTTGTAATTACAGTATAGAACTAGAAATGAATATGCAGTTCATTACTGTATTCTTGGAAAGTTACAGCACAATACTGGTCACAGTTTTGTCAGTGAAGAATGTTACACAAAGCGCTTTACATCACAAGCCAACATTCACCCCTTGACACACAGAGGCTACCATGTAAGGCACCACCTGCTCATCAGGGGTGATAACGAGTCACACCATCATTCACACCCTGATGGAACATGTAGACAGCAGGGGCCAGGGATCAAACCACCGACCCTCCAATAATTGGATGCCCACTCTACCTCCTGAGCCTCAGGCACCCCTACTAAACTAACACTTCTACTAATGATAATGATGACATTCTGACGCTGTGAGTGAGAATAAAAATGGGAACCAATATGACTCAGTGGAGGTTTCCTTATCACTGCAGCTCTGGACATCTGTGTCAAAAGGCTGTGCAGGTTGTAGTGTGTCTGTTTCATTTTCCCACACTTTTCTCTCACCTTCCCATGATGCTCTGTTGTTTACAGTCAAGTTTACAGTACATTCCTGTATATAATGGCATTTCATTATGGTGATTTAATCATGTATTATTTCTCCTGGATTGCATTGTAGTTTACAGCATGTCACTGTATGACACCAGAATAGTCTAAATAGATTTCACTGTAAATTTACATCAATGTTATACAGTGTGGAAGCAGCACATCTTTATTGATGGTGATGTCAGAACAGTCTGAAATATTTCAATAACAACAGTGGATGAACTGTCATGAAATTTTGCACAAAGGATGAATCCTACTGATCTCTCATTTTTCTTTTTTCTTCTAACACAGCTTTAATGGCATTTTGCAAGGACTTCTTGTTTACATTTGAATTACAAATTCGCCCTTTACCTGATCTGGTTGACTGTGTCTAATTCACTGCTGTACTATCTCAACAATGTTGTGACTTTGAACAATGATTCCACCTCTAAAATGTGTCTATTGTGCTGAAATACAATATTGCCAAACAAGCTGGACTTCCTTTGTGACCATGGTCAAAGTGCATGAGGGACAAGGTGCTGGTGAATCATCTGCTGCATCTTCTGCAGCTTCACTGACATTTGAGTAAGAGCACCAATAAAACAATGTAAAAATACCAGTAGCAGTCCTGATTGGCACAGAGCACTATGGCTAACATATGATTAGCTAATATATCATTGAATATATGATGATTTTAGCAGATCGTTTGTAGTGATGTATCAATGTGTACGCAATTTTTCACTGATGAATCTTGACAAGGTGAAGCTAATTTGTAGTTTGTAGCCCAGTTGTCCCGAACCCTAGAGTAGCATTATCTCCGAAGGGTCGCAATAAATATCTATTGTTCAATTTTTATTTTTTTTATCCTACTCTATTCTAAATCCAATCACCCATGTTTATGCTCCCTCTGTGTAGCATATAGGGGACTACAAACGTACTTGTTATGCAACTCTATATGGCGCAAGCAGAAATAATTACCTTGAATCCTTGAATATTCAGGTTGTATTTGTGCTCTATGACTGCCTCATCCTGACGTCACTGGTGCAGCTATGGGTTATGATGTTGTTAAAGCTGCTGGTGGTTCTCCTTAGGAGATACCAGCACCCTCAGTTTAGCCTCCATGTCAGAAGGTCTGCCCCAGTGGTAGGCAAAATACTGTGACTGTATCCTGCAAAAGTTTATCTAATGTTGCAGACAATGGAGGTGCATTACTGGAATTGTGTAATCATGTCAGTGGGGTTAGAGGAGGCACGCAACATGAATGAACAGTCTTTACACAATTAGCAAGGCTCCTTTGTTATGTTAAATGTTAAATTAATAATAACAATAATAATAATAATTAATTAATTAATTAATTAATAATTAATAATTAAATTAATAATAATAATAATAATAATAATAATAATAATAATAATAATAATAATAATGAATAAGCTATTATGCTATAGGCTAAGCTTGAAGCTTATCTTACAGGGCAGCAACAAATACCCCAACCTAATATGATATGGAATATAACACAGAGGGAGTAACAAAGAAGGAGAAGGGAGAGAAATCTCAGTGTATGCCACATAGGAGGCCCTGATGGAACTGTTCACAACTTATAGATGCCTGAACTGTGACAAGGGGCTCCATTAAGACACTATAAAATGGAACTATTCAAGTAAAGTATACTACAAGTACCTTAGAGTTGTACCATAGGGTCCATCACGTAAATGTGCTGATGAAACTTGAATACGAAACTACATCTGAATATATGTGAGTGCAAACAAAATGCTTTTTTAATGTGCTCTCCTCATAAGTGGTTAACACTGCAGAACATATCACAGCCTCATCAAACAGAGAGAAAGGAAGGGTGGGGACACTGAAAACTACTTTTTAAAAACCTGATATGACTTTTTTTTTCTTTAGTCGCAGCATACATTATATTTTATGTAAAATGAATAGTTTTATGGAGCAGTATTCATGACCTGTCTGAATGAGTTGAGCAGTCTATTCTGAAAACATCAGTTATCTGAGGATAAAGGAAGATTACAAAGAGGTGAAGCACAGGCATACACACAGCCAGTGAAGTGAGCTGTGCCTCTGTGGCTCCTGTCACCAGCACAGATCTGAAGGTAAAATAGCACTGCATGCTTTCTGAAGCTCATCTCAATTCTTTGACACCACAATCCTTTTTAAAATGTGTCTCCACAGTCCAAGATGCTCCTGATCACTGTGAGTGGGTGTTTATAGATCAACACAGAAAGCAACTTTTTTATATTGCACCTGTTGAATTTCATATTTTTCATTCAGGAGAAGGAAATTGAAATCATCCTCCTTTTTTCTTTATAATACACCTGAAACTACAAAGTCCCCTACCTCTGCCAACTCCATTGTCACTAAAACATGACCAATTGGAAAAAAGGATATGTTCAAACTAAATCCTGTCACAATTTTTCATCATAGCAGTATCACTGTTATAATGATGCTTTACTCAGATCTGCCTCATGCCAAGTAAAGTAAAGCCACCTAATTCCTCGACCCTGGAAAACTGCTGCTAGTATCTGGAATCATGTGTTTATCATCAGTAGTTTATGAGTTTTTAACAACAAGATGATTGACCATAATGTAGGTCAGAATATTAAGAAAAAAAGGCCCCATCATCAACATTCATTGACGACTTTTGGAGATATCTTTCGGAAAAATAAACAAATAAACAGACAGACAAATAAACATGGCTGATCACATGACCAACTCTCGTTGGAAGAGATAACTATCTAGAAAAACTCCCTCTTTCTTGTTTTACATTAAATATATCTTCAAAATTATGTAGACACAAGGTATTTCTTCTATGACTCCAACAGCGGAATAACAATTGGAGTTATTTCACTTATCTGAGAGGTTTTTTGGTTTGTTTGTTTTTTTTTTCAGATTTGTGGGAGTGATTACTTGCACAGTTAGCTGTATCTTTTTAAAATGACAGCAGTGCCATCCTGTGGTATGAATCTTACACAATTATCCCCTGACATTACCTTGTTTCTAATCTAATTTCACATCACCATAGTAGAGCAAACATCCTACAAACAATGTGTCTCTGAGCACGCAGTATCTATTTTTATGCAATCATTCAATTTCAGTTATTTATAGACAGATACTTCAGAGCGTGTATTGACTTTAAATGTGCACCCTCCAACCTCATTTGAAGGAAAAATCAAGGCAAAAATGTTGGAGCCATTTTCCTTTATTTTTATGGCTGCAAGATTTTCACACTTGATATAATCATATATATTTCACATGATTATACTTTGTTTAATTTCATTTTAGTAATTTTCTTTTTTGAATATTAAAATTTGTATCTTTTCACTTTGTCTTGTTGCCTACAAGACAAATTTATTATCTATTTTTCGCCTCCATTGTGAAGCACTTTGTTCTGCATGCCGAAATGTGCTGATCCTTCGTAAATAACTCTTCATACACCTTCAGAAATAAACACTAAATAGAAAAAGCACTTTACTATTTCTATCGAAACTATAGTACAGTATCATGTCATTTACTCTCTTCATAAGTTTAACTTATATTTATTTTCTTCATTAAACAGCCAAATTGCTAATAGCATCACAGATAGATCGATATTTCAGTCCCTTTTCTGATATATCCGAGGTGATCCCGAATGCAGCATGAGCTTTGGTGCCTCTCACAGCTCTCTCCTCGCATCCTTTTGTGTCCCTTGTCCAATCAGCGCTCTGTTGCGGTATGCTGGCTGCTCATTGGTCGCGAAAGAGGAAGATGCGACGGCCATGGAAGAACAGACTTGGGACTTTTCAAACCATCTTACTGTGATTTGTATTCTTAAATTATTTTCGGGCGTTGACTCGTCGCGGTATGTAGTGTAAGGCGTTTGAATTATTACCTACTGGTCGCTGGTCGGTTTCGGTGTTTGTGTGTTTTGTTTTGTTTGTTTTGGCGGATCGTTTGATGTGATGTCGGGCCCTCGCGCTGCTTTGTAGGTGAAGTCATTCCCTAGAAATGTATCTTGGGTTGCAACGCCAGTAGAGCTATCGCAGAAGGTAAGAAAACGCTGAAACGGGACTTTTACACAATAAATAACGCTGTTAGTTATTATGGGAATCACATTTGACCTGTGGTTCCAGTTTTCCACTTGACACCTGACTTGTGGGCCTAACTATGGATGGGCGGCCTGGGTTAGCATTAGATACTTAGGACTGTTAATATATGAAAATGATCCTGAACACCAGAACTGTTTTGACTTTTGATGTTGACGTCAAATATAAGGTTTAAAATTATTAAAATTAAAAATGTGAATTAAAAAATTCCTATTTTTTAGAGTTATATGGATGATAAGAAATAGGTACATGACATATGGCGACATATTTATAGCTATTAAAAGCGAATTAATTTTTACACTGACAGATGGAAGTGAACCTCCAGAGGTGCGTGTTTAGACGTTTAGCTCCTCTTCCTATAGGTATTGCTGTGTGGACGATGCACGAGCGATGTCTGATGTTGAGGCCACGTATGCAGACTTCATTGCCTCGGGCAGGACCGGACGCAGGAACGCCATGCACGACATTCTGCAGAGTCCCACCGACCCTGAGGGACGTGAACTACCCCTCACCCTGTCTCTGTCCCAGCTGCATATTAACGCAGGAGGAGGAGGTAAACTATTGCGTTCTGCTACTTCAGTCAGCTCCACTTCCAGGGAGGTTATGTTTTCACCTGTGTCTGTTGGTTGGACATACCGATAGAGTGATGTGGCCAACTAGATGGCTATACTGATTGGGTGAATTACTTGACTTAGCTCCAACTTGGGTGACACATGTCAAAGCGTGTATAGAGGCTGTTATCCTCACGTGGTGTCTGTGGGTTCGATTCCCACTCATGGCCATTTGCCAGATGTCTCCCCCCCCCCCCTCTCTCTCCCCATTTCCTGTCAACATCTTCACCTCTCCTATACAATTAAAGGCAAATGCCCCCAAAAATAATAATAATAATTCAATGTGAGTTATTAGCTGGCAGCATGGTGGATGATGGGCTTGTGCAAATAAGAACTATCTCTCATGCATTGTTGTATTTTATTTGAGATTCTTAGAGCCACAATACTAGCAAGGATATTTGGGACCCTGGAAACGGCCTAAAACCTACAAAAACAATTATATAACCATAATAATGCAACATACAGTATTTATGTCCCAGTGACAGTCTGCCCTGTCGACATTTTTCTGCAGATGGTGACGACACTGAGGACAGCCAGAGCTCCTCCTCCTCGGCCCACAGGGATGCTGAGCAGAGGAACAGCTAACCACACACTCCTGCAGGTGGACCAAGATGGATTCCACACACTGTGATGAAGCTGTTTTCCAAAGTGGGCTAGTAGGCGGAGTGTAGCACCACAACTGTTGAGATGCCTATGAGCAGGGCACTAAACCCCCCAAACCCACTGTAAAGGCACTGTGATGTGATGTCATCACCCAGTGCTCCCATGTCCCTGTGGCTCTGCTGTGCATTAGGAGGACCAGACTGATGGCAGGGGTGTGTCAGAGTCGGAGCAGGCAGAGAGACACATTTTTAGCTCTTGTACAGCTGATTTTACTTTGAGTCGTACTTACTAATCACACAGGCTGGATGATTGGAATGAAACGAGGAAGAGATCCTTCTTGAGTTTTGTAGTCGTGCAAACAGTTTTTAAGACCACTGAGACGCGCTGATGTAATGGGTCGCAGTGGGAGTAGCATGTTTGTAGTGATGCTGATAGAGATTACATTGCCAGTTGATGGCTTGTGCTTCCTTAAACTTGACAAAACTGTAGAGGGAACTGGACCACTCCATTGTCGTAGAGCAAGAAAACACCACGAAGAAAAAACACTGGGACTCTGATATTTAATCTGTTGAACGGTGTGTTTGTTGTATTTGATGGTCAAATTCCAGTAATATGCTGTTTGTGAAAAAAAATCAGCAGACAGTAGCAGAACACTGGGATGGCTCGGAGACAGTGTTCTGTCGACACTAACAATAGTTAATACATTTACGGTGAGTGTGGATGACGTGTTAATGGCTCAGTGGTTAGAAATAGAAATTACAGTGTACTGTCTTTTAACATGTTTACACTTTTGTTTTTGTTTCGTTACCTTTTTTAATGATGCCATTATAATCACAACCTTAAAGGAAGCTAAGAAATGTTGGAGAAATGACCTTTTTTTTTTTCTTGCCAAGAGTTACATGAGAGAATGATGCCACTAGGCTAAATATGTAGCTGGTGTTTAGCAGAATGTCAGCTTGACATAAGATAAAAAAAAATAGAAAAGGAGAGACAGCTGGCCTGACTCTGTGCAGAGGTGATAAAAAAAAAACACCTACCAGCACCCACAGAACTCAATAATTATTAATAATAATCCTCGTTTTGTCTTGTTTGTTAAATTTGTCCAAAAATGGATGAGTCAAAAAATACAATAAGCTATTTTACAAGGGGTCACTGGGCTACTTTCACTTTAGTTTTTATCACGACTTAAACAAATGACATATAAAATGTTAGTTGACCTTTAGAAGTACTGGTAGACAGATTTTGTCATCTTTGTATATATATATATATATATATATATATGTGTCTGACTGTTTGCAGGATTACACAAAAACTACCAAACAGATTTTTTTTTTATGAAACTTGGTGAAATGGCATGTGGCAAGGAAGAACCCATTATAATTTAAAGTGGATAAAGGGGTTTAACATTGCAAGCTGCATTTTTATCAATTACACAAACTACTTGATGGATTTTCATGAAACCTGTCGGGTTTGGTTGGTTATTGGATTCATTTAAATACCTTAGCAAAGGTATGCTCTCTACTGAGAGCCCTTCTAGATTACATATGTTTTACTTGGGTTATAAGTTACACTAGAATAGAAATGGTTACACATACATGCAGATAATAAAGCTCACCATTTTAGCAGTTCAGGCCCTTTTGTGTGACCGTCTAGTATGTTGTTAAGCTAAGAAGCTCTAGTAGCTGTAAAAGTGTGGCGTTACAGGCCCTTTTGATTCTTCTTGACTCTTGAATACGACTTTATTCTTTGTAACTTTGTCACGGGTTTCCTCATGAATAGCCACGTGTGCTCCTCCGTTCTGTGTCGTTCACTCATGTCCTTCAGGCGAAGGAGCAACACTGTTGTTTTCCTTTTACAGAAAATAGTTGTTGATTTATGACCAGTTGTACTGTAGATAAGATAATTAATCTATCTGTGGTATCAATCTTCTGATGTAACTCTCAGCAGAAATGTGAGTGACTGTATTTCCCCAAATGATCTTTAAATGTAGATATGCAATACTCAGTGGAGCTTCCAGTAAGTGTAAAATGTTTGTGTTCAAGTTTCTATCTTTCTAAAGCTGAGGCTGAGCTACATTCCCTCCTCTTTGTGTAAGAATTACATCCCATAAATCATCAGCCACAAAGACCATCATGCATGCACTGTAAAAACTGTGTATTTTCTCCACAGTATAATCCTACTGTAATACTGCAACTTGATTGTGTCTTATTCTTAGTAATGCAAATAATAGGGCAAATATAACTTAATTTGTAATTTATATTTAAGTTTTGAACTTCAACTGAAATATAACTGTGTAGTGACACACGCGCTTTATGCTGCTCATCATTCAGCATGTAGAAACGGCAGTGCATGGTTGTGCAAAATGTGTAGTTGGTTTGTCCACGACCATATCTTCTACACTATATGTCAAAAAAAACAAAATAAATAATAACTAATGATGGCAACAATGAGTTTCCTGTCTTGTACGTCTGCCATCTGTCCTGCAGGTGGCACTGTGGGACTATTTATAGAGATCATGCGCATCACTTTAACTATGGCATAAACAAAAACTGTATAGATCATGTTTAACATGCATGTAACTTTTGTTAACAATTTTAAAGTGACGCATTTTATGAAAAGGAATAAGGAAATGTGATTGGTCGTTACATTTTTTTTGCAAACCAGTAACTGTGTTTGACATATTGTAAAACTTCTCCAGTGTAACATTAACAAATGTAGTGTTTCTATATCATCTGCCTGCTGTGGTGCAGTGTGTGTGTGTGTGTGTGTGTGTTGCTGATTATGCAAATAATCACTGGATAACTGTATCAGGAAGTTCCAGTAAGAGAAAAAACCAACAACAAAAAAACACTTGTTTGTCATAGTTCCTCATTCTGGTGGCAGAGTGCAGGCGCTTCAGGCTGACCCGCTTGTCGAGCCTCATACCGACAGTCTTCCAGTCCATCATCCACGGAGGAGGACTAAATATTTCTTCACAGGTCAACACACTGAGAGGTAAGCACTACGGAAGCGCATTGCTGCCACGGCAGAAAAGGAAAGAAAAAGAAAATCACTATCACGTTATAACGTGAAAGTTTTTATTGTTATATTGTGAATTTATCACGTCTCAACGCGATAAGTTGGCCTCTGGCGGAAGTGGACACTTGTTGCTATTTTTTCCGGCGGACTGACATCTTCATGGCCCCAAAAAAGGGATTCTGTTCTATGTCTCAATCCGAGCATGAAGTACAACTCAATGAAATCATGTAGGCCATATTCCTCAGTTTATCTGTTCTCCGCAGACTTTACTCATCCAAACAAGAATATGTTTTAACATGATATGTTTGTATCACGTTATAACGTGATAATGATTTTCTTTTCTTTTTTCCCTGCCATGGCAGCAATGCGCTTCCGTAATAAAACAATGCATTTATTCAAATGTTTATGATTCAATTATTATACATAAAAGCCGTGCATTTCAAATGAGCTTTTCTGTGTCCTGTAATAAATCACACCAAGTTATTTACATTGGCTCAACATGATAGAGAAACACTGCATTAAATGTGACTCTTCACATTGAACTGGAATGGAACATTTTTATGTAATTAAAATACTTACATTCAGTGTTTTAGGCCCTTTATTTATTTATTTTTTTGTTTCTGACTGAATGGTGTCATTGTCTGTCATGGTTTTTAATAACACCTCTAATGAAAAGAATGTTTTGTAAGTTGTAGGCCCTAATACATGACAGGTTTAACTTAATTTGATGGAGCCTTTAGCCATCATATTTGTTTAGAAGCTGCATCAAATTCTGCAACGGTTTATTCCCTCTCCTCTTCTTTCATTTTTTTCACCACTCTGGTTTCTGGCTCAGCTCTTCACCAAAGGAGGAAGTTATGATGTTAGTCCAGGCGTCACACTATGAGTGTGTGACGGCTCCTAATCTGTTCAGGTCCTTGGTTTCCGGCTGTTTGTCAAGTTAAAAATATAACTAATGAAACATAACCAGTAAAACACTGTCAGACTGATTGTTACAGCACTGTTATTCACCAGCCCTTACCCATGTCATATCTATAAACATCTCTTTAGACATGTTAGGAATAAACTAAGCACCAAGGTTTTCCACTAGGTTGATGCTTAGATTTTTTTTTTTTTTTTTTTTTTTTTTTATCAGACAATCTATCTCACTTTCAGGTCAAGCACTGACATGATTGTGCCAAGCTGCCAGCATGGCTACTAAGCAAAAAGATTGAAAAATCAAATGTTAAGCTACCATAGACCATCACAGAGCTGTACAAGATAACATGAAACATAACAGCCAGATCATATTGATCATTATGGAGGTTTGTGGTCTCTGGTCTTTCTTCTTGTGGTCCCTCACACCTCCCCTGATACTTCACTGTTTATCACACAGAAATCATCATGTGACTTTTGCAAATGTCACTGTGTGTCAGTGTTTGTGAGCTTCTAGTTGTTTAGCAGAAAAGAGAACAGCCTCAAGCCAAAATAAAAAACTGCAGTAAAAATATTTTTTCAACTAATAATAATGATAATAACTTCAGTCAAGTACTTAAAACAGATATGAACCATTTATTGGATAACGAGTACTTCCAATTTAGCTGCTAGTACCTTTCAAATCTACTAGTTTGATTGTCAAGGAGTATTTTAAAATTGGGGTATCTATGCCATAAGTTTTGCATATGATTGAATGCTTATTATACACCATTACAACAGGCTCTATTCACCTTTCATATATTATATTTTGCTGCTGCTCATGGGTCATACTTCCTGATCATGTGTGTAATTTAAATCAGGCGAGGGCTTTCTTACAGAGTGGACTCTAGACTCTAGAGCTAGTTAATCTGTGAGAGACAAGTGTTAAATTGGTGTAATGGTCCTTTACGGGAAATTTCATTCACATTTTGTCCCGGAGGATAGAACTGCTGATAAGATAAGATAAGATAAGATAAGATATCCCTTTATTAGTCCCACAGTGGGGAAATTTACAATACTGCAGCAGCACAGTGTACAAAAACACAGCAGGAAGAGGGGAACTAATATTTGATGATGCTTGTTTCATTTCCTCTGTGACCTTATTTTGAAAGAAAGCACAATTACCAAAAAATAAATTTTTTAAAAAGCTAAAAATGTAACATGTTACCATTGTTTTTACATGAGAGAGCTAGAAAGTCGCAGGTGTTTGGAACCAAATACTGTGAGTGTTTTTGTTTCACCAGCTGTAAATGGTAAATGTGTAACCGTCCAGAACACTCTTCCTTTTTCTCACTTCCTCATGCAGGCAGAATGGGCTGTATGAAGTCCACGCTGAGCCAAGGTCTGAGCAGAGGTGTGGAGGGGAAGACCAGCCAGCAGACTGTACGTACCGAGCAAATGCACTATGTCAGAGACCCTACCTCCAATACAAAACACAACATAGTAAGTAGTCAGACAATGCATTGATTAGTTATACAAAATAAGACACTCATTTCTTTGCTGTATGATCATTTGAAAGTTGAAGTGTCATGGTGCTGATTTTAGCCCAGAGTGAAAATCAAAGAAAGGCAGCAGCATTAAAATCATACATTTTATGGATAAATGTTCCCGGGTGAGTTCAAAAGATGAAAGATGAAAACAACTATAACCAGAAAATTATTCATTTCTCATGAAGGCATTTTAATTCTTACACTTTTAGTATGGAACAAAAGTGATTTGAACATTGTCTGCTGTCTATTCTAGATAAATACTACAATGCGAGGACTAATACAGTTTTATCATATGACATTTATATTGTTTCCCTTGGTGTTCCTTTGCAGAATAACTCCCTGTTACCTGGTCAGGTGTTCCAAAAGATGGAAGGTATGCTACGTTCTTTATTTCTTTCAGTGCTAATTAATACTAATTATGACACTGACAAAAGTGGTGCGAGTGAGAATAGAATAGAACAGAATAGAATATTAATCCCAGTGAAACATCTATAGTATTTAGTTCGGGTTGCCAGTCAAGGTAGATACTATTCAATCATTTTCATCTTTTTAACCTGTGTCTGATGTTTCTGTATGAATGCCTGCATATGACAGATTGCAGGATTGAAAGAAGATGTGGGCCTTTTTAATTTGTCGTACAGTATTTAATGTGTGTTTATCTTTTCCTGTCACCTTTCTCAGAGCAAAAGATTGTGGGTAAAATAATGGTCAGCCTTTACCCATATGAAGCTACGCATCCTGACGACTTAGGGTTCAAGAAGGGGGAAAAGATGAAAATCTTGGAGGAGTGAGTGTCTGATTTGATGGCAGACTGATTCATCTTCCGGAAATGTTATTCATCATTTATATTCTCAATAACGTAAGGCAAGAACCAAACACGAATGCTAACATGAGCTACGAAATGGAGCATTGTTCAACCATGAGGACTTGTCAACTCTTCTACCCTAGTAGACCCACTGGTCCACCCGTCATTATGGACTGTTGCATCACCGAACAACAAAATGCTCCTACTTACAGAACATAAATTCTCGGAATGTTTCAAATGAGACCAGTATATTTCAGGCTGAATAAAGAGGCACTGACTAATCAATTTCTATGAAATGAGACAGACTTCAGATCCAAGTCAGGCTGCAACAATTAAAAAAGCATGGTTCCTCTCACTATAAGCTTTATAGCATCACAATGTGTTCTAGTGTGTGTTGGAACAAGCTGGTGATGCATATGTGATATTTTCTTATGTGTATAGAACATTTTCCATTCCATAAAAGCCACTTTAAAGCCAAATAATGGGTCTTGGTCCGGCACTGAAGGACAGCTATAGGTCTGAGAGAAGGTAATCTGTCAACACTTATATATATATTTCCTGCAGTCATGGGGAGTGGTGGAAAGCAAGGTCTGTCACAACAGACAAAGAAGGATTCATCCCACCTAATTATGTTGGCCAAGCTGACACCATGGAAACAGAAGAGTGAGTAGCTGTATCTCAACAAATGACTTCTCGCTGATCTCAATAAATGGCTCTTCTTTGTTTTGTGAAAAAGGATGTTTTGTTTTTTTGTTTTCATTTTATTTCATGCTGATAATTTAAAATATGATCTCCATTAATTAAATAGTGAATTCTATTGGACTTTAATGTGAATATTCAATGAATTCCCTGTTCACTGCAGGTGGTTTTTCAAGGACATCACGAGAAAGGATGCAGAGAGGCAGCTGGTGGCGCCAGCAAACAAACCAGGCTCTTATCTTATTAGGGAAAGTGAAACAGTAAAAGGTATACGGAAATCACAACAGCCCTGAGAGACAGAGATATGTTCAGAAACATGTCCTACTTTCAGTATATGGAGTTGTTGGTCACTCTCTTTTACTTGCCTGTTTTTGCACAGGAAGCTACTCATTGTCCATCAGAGACATGGGTGAAAAGGGGACAGATTCGGTCAAACACTATAAGATCAGGATGATGGATAACGGTGGCTACTACATCTCTCCTAAGATCTCCTTCAATGATATCGGCAGCATGATCAAACACTACCACAGTGAGTGCAGCTCTGGAATGAGTGAATGAATGAATGGTGCTCAGTAATGTTTGTTATCAGTTGCTGACAAAAGTAGGAAACACACCCATTGGATAAGATTTTGTCACAGGTAAAGTTGTCAAAAAAAGTATTTTGATACATTTGTTGGTTGGTTGGTAGGCAGGTTGACTAGTTGGTTGGCTAGCTGGCTGGTTGGTTGGTTGGTTGGTTGGTTGGCTGGTTGGGTGGTTGGTTGGTTGGTTGTTTGGTTGGTTGGTTGGTTGGTTGGTTGGTTGGTTGACTTGGTTGGTTGGTTGGTTGGTTGGCTGGTTGGTTGGTTGGTTGGTTGGTAGGGTAGGCAGGTTTGCTGGTTGGTTAGTAGGGTAGGCAGGTTTGTTGGTTGGCTAGCTGGCTGGTTGGTTGGTTGGTTGGTTGGTTGGTTGGTAGGGTAAGCAGGTTGGCTGGTTGGTTGGCTGGCTGGTTGGTTGCTTGTTTGTTTATTTGGTTGTTTGTTTGGTTGTTTATTTGGTTGGTGGGTGGATGGGTTGGTTGCCTGGCTGGCTGGCTGGCTGGCTGGTTGTTTGGTTGGTTGGTTGGTTGGTTGGTAGGGTAAGCAGGTTGGCTGGTTGGTTGGCTGGCTGGTTGGTTGGCTGGTTGGTTGCTTGTTTGTTTGGTTGGTTGTTTGTTTGGTTGTTTATTTGGTTGGTGGGTGGATGGGTTGGTTGGCTGGCTGGCTGGCTGGCTGGCTGGTTGGTTTGTTGGTTGGTTGGTTGGTGTGTCTGCAGGATTGTCTGCAGGTTTAGGCAAAAACTACATCTCCATGAAATTTCATGGGAATATGGGTCTTGAGTCAGAAAAGACCCTTTAAATGCAGATCCAGATAAAGGGCCAGATCCAGGATTTCTTTTTTACTTTCTTTGACATTGCAAGGGGCGTTTTTCATTTTCTTTTATTTCTCAAGGAATAATGCATGGATCTTGGTATCTGTTAGTGTGTGCAATTTTGTACAGATGCAAATAAAATCCAGATGATTTAAATGGTTGGTTGTTACAACTCCAGTAACCATAAATGATGCTTCCAGGGCTATTAGTTTGATTTTGTATAAGGCTTGATTGAATTTAAGGGGACTGTTGGGTCTTATCAGAGGTATGAACTCTACTGAGTACCATTCTAGTTTGGTATGTGTAACTTTGGTATGTCAGTAACTTTTTCTGAACAGTCTCTGCATGCATTATCCTTTTTTTGTGTCTAGGTTTTTTATTTCTTTTTGCTATGTATTGAAAGAGGTATGGAGGATTTTGTTATGCTGGGATTGTTTGGATATCATGACAACCTTAGTCCCAGTGTGTCCCATCTGGTAAAAAATGTGGTTGTAAAGCTTTAATTACAGAAAGTGGGATACTTTTATATAATATATAATTATTCAAAATCTTGCTTGGGACAACCACAGATCTGAAGAACTTTACCTCTGAGAAAAATAGACTTCGTAGTTATGTTTTACTCAATACATTTGATCAAGTCAAAGATTACTTGAATATGTGTGCCATATTATACGTTACCACAAAAAAAAAACAGCACTCCTTAGTTCTCAGTGTGTGTCTGTGCTTTCCAGACAAAGCCGATGGCCTGTGTCATAAACTGGACCGTCCATGTATAAAACCCAAAGCTCAGAAGCCGTGGGATAAAGATGCCTGGGAGATTTCCAAAGACTCTATTACGATGATGGAGAAACTCGGAGCTGGTCAGTTTGGAGAAGTCTGGCTGGGTAAGGAAGGAGAAAACGTTTGACTTGATTTGATTAGTATCATTGACTAGAAACAGCTTCTGAGTGGATGAGTGGAATTTAGTGAATTCTTGCATCTGAAAGCAGTTTAGTGACTAAACACCATTTGCAAATGATTATACACATTAGGCTTAAAACTATGAAAAAAATGTGAGCATTTTTATAAATTTACCAATAACGTTTCTGAAATTATAAAGTCGCTTGACATTGTTCAGTAATCATGGTATCACACAAAAGACACTGAACCATGTCCTGCAGCATGTCAAGCAGATCACTTCCTCCTTTAACAAATTAATATTCTCTTTTCTCTCTGTCACCCTCTTCCTTTGCTTTTTACAATCAGCTTACTACAACAGCACAACCAAAGTAGCAGTGAAGACGCTGAAGCCAGGCACCATGACGGCTGAAGCCTTCATGGATGAAGCCAACGTCATGAAGACGCTGCAGCACAACAGACTGGTGCGGCTCTACGCTGTTGTCACCAAGACAGAACCCATCTATATCATCACTGAATTCATGGCAAACGGTAAAGACGTCTCACTTTTAACAATTTGAGCTGACGTTATTATATGGGCAATCTCCAATGACAGTAATAAACCTGGATTATTAGGTAATAAAAATAAGATTTGCAGTTGTAGGAAGTGAAAAAGACAGCAGACATTCATTTCTGTACATTGAAATATCTACAAAAACTCAACATTCAAAAAGGTTGTGTCGATTAAAATCACAGTCAACATGGACACACAAGTAAACATAACGTCCTCCAGTGGGTACAGATGGACAGATGGACACAGACCCGCCAGACGCTGACTTAGTTTCCTGTCCTGTCTTGTCTTCAGGGAGCCTACTAGACTTCTTAAAGACTGACGCTGGGTGCAGACTGCAACTACCCAAGCTCATCGATTTCTCAGCGCAGGTGATTTTAACATGACCACAACACGTTGCTTTTTCAGCACGCTCTCTTTCATAGTTGTGAAACAGACGAGTGTCATAGTTTCCATTGCTGAACTGAAAGGAGGAAGAAGAACCAAAAGTACAAATCTGACAATCCCAGCTCATCTGTTGGTTTGAAGCAACAGCACATTGGTCGGGTTGGTGGTTCCTCTCCCTGCCAGGAGTCAAAGCCAACGAAGACTGATGTTATTCAGCATTTATGAAAAATACAGTTTCCAATAATGAAAAAAAATACCAAGAATATTAGATTTAAGTGGAGCAGAATAACAACAACGACACATTTTTTTTTATACACTAATTAGTTTGAAACGTTGTAGGAAAGTAGAAGGTTTGTAAGAAATTACTCAGAGATAATCCCAGATGAGATGTCCATTATTTCTTGATAATTGGACATCTTGAAGGTTATGATCCCGGTAATACGGTCCATTCCAAAAGGAAAAAGAAATCCTAACCATTCATTTATATTTTCATGGTTTTCAACCTAAATTTAAAGTTTTTCACAAGGCATAACTGTTTTCCTTGTACCACCAGAGGGTTTGACTAATACCTGGAATAATGGTTACCATCCTTTGCAATAGAAATTTTGTTCACTGCTCCAGTAAATAGGACGAACCTTAGATACTACTGGCAACAAGAGATATTTCCAGTGTGCTCAGCTCCGCCATAAAGTCAATGTTGTGCTAGCAAAACGCAATGTCAGTAACATAACATATGGTTGACAAACAGTATAGAATTTGTCAGTAAGACCATATAGTTATCCAGTCATGTCATAGTGCCAAAATCAATATCAAGATTTTCACGAACCAATAGTACCTCTGGTGTCCTCTTGTGTGTCACCCTCAGCCTGAAGTAGTACGTTGAATAGTGAACGGGTTGTGAGATGATTACTTGCAATAGTCCATGCAAAGAATCAGTAATGCAGTAGTGGTGCATTCACATGCTTCTCAGGTGAAACATGCAGGAAACTATAATGATAGGATGTGGTAATATGGACAAAATTCCAAGATCATGCAGAATGCACAGTGATTGGCTGGATTTGGTTTAATTGTTGTGACATTGCAACTTCCTGGAGGGACTGGTCTATGACATCAAAGTCGGAGAGGCGGGCAACAAGATTTTCACTGATTTTCTGTTGTTGTTCAGATTTAGGCTTATTTCACTTTTTCCTCTGAGCAACAATTAAATCCCAATATGTTCAGTTCACAATTGTACTAAAGAGGGAAAGACAAGAATATCAGCATGTGAGATACTGTAACCAACAATCCACTGCAAACACCTACATGTGTTAGTCTGAAAGCAGGAGGGAAAGAGTGCTTAGAGTTTTGTCTGTTTCTGCTCATCTGTTTGAATAAAGATTGGGATAAAGATCCTTCTTCTTTTTTTTTTTTATTGTTGCAGATAGCAGAGGGCATGGCGTACATAGAGAAGAAGAACTATATTCACAGAGACCTGAGAGCAGCTAATGTCCTGGTGTCTGAGAGTCTGCTCTGTAAAATAGCTGATTTTGGACTGGCAAGAATCATAGAGGACGACGAATACTCTGCCAGAGAGGGTAAACTGTGTGTGTTTGTGTGTGTGTGTGTGTGTGTGTGTGTGTGTGTGTGTGTGTGTGTGTGTGTGTGTGTGTGTGTGTGTGTGTGTGTGTGTGTGTGTGTGTGTGTGTGTGTGTGTGTGTGTGTGTGTGTGTGTTTGTCTTGTGAAAAATGTTTTTCCCATGACAAATGAGCTGACTGGATTCTTGTGACATATTAACATTAAAAATACCCTTTTGACAGTTTATTAGTCACACAAATTGCATTGTGTGACAAATTATGGACTTTTGGTTTTATTTACAAGTTGCTCCTTTTTGTCTCACACTGCTCCCACACTTAAATTACCAATACTTCTGATGGTCTAAAACCACAGACAGTGTCTGTTTTCTTTTTTGCACTCTCACTACAAGTGCTGTAGTCTAGTACGTAGAGAGAATGAATATATCTTTCTATCATGAGATAAAAATCTGATTGATCACTGACCTGGTATCTGGAGACGCTGAAACTCTGAGACATTAAACCTGTGCATAACTGTGTGTCCTCACAGGAGCCAAATTCCCCATTAAATGGACGGCTCCAGAGGCCATCAACTACGGCTCCTTCACCATCAAGTCAGACGTGTGGTCCTTCGGAGTTCTGCTATATGAGATTGTAACCTACGGGAAAATCCCTTACCCAGGTAAACATTAACTGAACTATATACTATTGTTATGGCTTATCTTCTAATAGCACATCCAACTTCTTCTGTCGTCGATTACTTTGATTTTGGGCTTTAGACCCAATTGTAGACACAGATACAATGAAGCTTGGTTTTGATGTGAATTAATTATAAAAGGGAAAATGTTTGACTGGTTCAAGTAACCACAATTGGCTTATGGCGTTAGATATTTAATTTGTTTCACTGTCCTCTACTGGTGATTTTTGTTTCCTGAATTGCACAGAAGAAGTTTATTTGTTGCAAAATTTCCATGTGTCATGCTAAAAAAAAAAGTGTCATGCAAAACTATTATTATAATGATGACCTTTACTGCTATTGTACACTCAACAAAAATATATACAGAGCACTTAAATTGCTGTCACAAAAATTAATTCATCATATTTCATGTCAGAATAAGATATTTAAGACTTTTAAAACACAGATTTGTTCAAATCTACTTAGCACTTATCCTTTGGCAAGAGGCAGGTGTGGCATATCAAGATGGTGATTGGACAACAGCAGGATTTGTACTTGAAACTGAAATGAGTCTTGTGTACATATAAAGTATTATATGTTTGACCTTAAACAAATCTGTTGCATTCATATTTTTGAATCTTCGTTATGTGTAATCACTGTATAACTATTTATCCTCTCTCTACTGCTGTGACCACCACTGCTGTTAAAGCCACCATCATTGATTAATCACAGCTGCTTGGTCTGAGACAATCACTGCTACTTGCGTTACCATGACTACGGCGTGCATATAGTATGGAGGTATTCACACCTCCATATCTGCCTGTGTTGTCCACAGGTATGACTAAAGGAGAGGTGATGTCCTCGTTGCAGCGTGGCTATCGCATGCCACAACCTGACAACTGTCCTTCTGAGCTCTATGAGATCATGATGTCCTGCTGGGGGAACAAACCTGAAGACAGGCCCACCTTTGATTACATACAGAGTGTCCTGAATGACTTTTACACCGCCACTGAGGGACAATACCAGCAGCAACCATAGAGAGGGACAACTTTAAATGAATGAAGACATTCACACCACCTTTTATGTGGGGCCACTTTAAACATGGATTGTTATTTTTATATTTTTATTTGTATATATAACACATTATGTATACATTTATAATACTCTACTTCTTAAATATATACTTACAAGAATATAAAGTATACAGGCTCCAAAATATACTATATTGTGCACTTCAAGCTCACCTATAATATTCTGGGGTATAGAGGAGGTGGTTTTTGTTCAAAATTAAGAAAAAATGGATAAGCCTTTATTTTACTTTTATTTTTTGATATAGGGTCTTGTGCATAGACATGGGAATATTTGTACCATATAGACCATTTCAATTATGTTTGCATACACAGGGACTGAACTTGCAGTGGACATTATACACAGAGTTTGAAAACATAGGCCAGAATATAGGAAGGTTAATGTTTTGCTCCCAGTGTAAACAGCTGCCACATAGATATAGGGTATGTGTAAATAATGTAGTAAAACAGAAAAGGGGCCTATTACATATAGAATTAGCTGTTAAATGGCTTAAAGTAATGGCCTCTAATCAAACTTATTTTAATGTGTAAAAAGTGCAGGAATTACGCTGCTTTCGAACTTGGTTCACCTCCGCTCACTTTTGCACACTGAGTAAACATTTAGTGATCATACCGTTGACTTGACAATTTAGCATTTTATCAATGTAATTGACTGAATGACATGGTCCATTTCATTGGCTGAATTTAGAGGTGGTCTTCTTCATGTAGTAAACTGCAATCAATCCGCCACATGTACTATTTGAAAGCAGCTTTATATGCTGTGATGTTTCATAACATTTCTATCTGGGCTGGTAGTTAAAGAATGTGCATAAAAAAATGCATGTAAGGTAATGACTATCTATTTTACATTTCATGACTAATTATATCATAAACAATTATGTTCTGTTTGCTTGCTGTTTAATTGACCAGTGAAGGGTTGGTCACCTTTAAGTCCACTTCATATTAAGGTGCTGTGGCTCTTCCTTATTTTGTTTGTTTGTAGAACCTGTTCCCTTAGCATTTCAGCTTTTCAGAAGGTATTCAAAGTGTTGTATAATCAGATGTGTAATTATCTGGATTTTGTTGTTGCATTGGTCTTGGTATACTTAAGCCGAAAAAACCTTGAACTTAAACTTAATGCTTTGAATATTGGAATCATGGGTTGTTTGTTTGACATTCAATGATCATTGTTGCTATTTGAAATGAGAACGTGTACATTTTATTCTGTGTTGGGTGTCTTAACATTCAGCTCATATTTAAGTAAAATAATAAACACATTTACATTTAGGTAATTTTCATATTGTGTTCAGAATTTATTCTAACAATTTCAAACATAACATGGATTGTCAGCCACAAACAATGGTCAAAGGTCTCTGAAATTACAATAATTCAGAACCAACATAAAACAAGTGGCGTGTTGGCAACATTTGGGAAGTCTGTTCATTAATGCTTTTGTTATTTAAAACATTTAGAAACAGTATACTATATTTAATTATAAATGATTTTTTTAATTATGTAAATTTTTCATGTTTTCTTTTCATAAATATTTTATCGGTTTTAATCAGTTAAAACAATGCACATAAAAACATGAATTGTGAAAGAAAGAAAGGTTTTTCTTAAGCATTTTATTGTGAAGTCATAGATCGTTTCCTGGTCTGGTCACATGACCTTCCAACATGGCCGCGCCCATGAGCTATGGGCTGTAAGAGCAGAACGCGTTGTATAAGCAGATTTAAATGACATCTGATGAGCTGCAGGTCTCAGCTGACATCTCAACAGAGAGACTAAGGAGTGTCTGAGAAAGTCTGCCATCTCCTCAGCCCTGCCGACATGAGTAAGGACGGTTTAATCCTGTAAGTACTTCTGTTGTTATCCTAAAACATACCGGATTGCATTAAGGTTAACGATAGCCTGTCAAAACAGAGTGAGGTTATGAAACTTCCTTCAGTCATTCTTATGTAATGTATTCTTCACACAACCTTAATTGAATCTAGCATCATGTTCATAGTTTATATTATTATTTTATATACAAATTAGAAACATCCCGACCATTAATGCTAAGTATTAACCATGGTAGGCACAGCTATGTGTTGTTGAAAACTCTCATTCAGAAAACTCAAAGTTTAATATTCTCTTCGTCACATTCAAAGGTTGTTTCAATCTTCACAGTGCCTTTTAATAAGGAAGTATACATTGTGTGAGTAGCTCTTATTGTTATAGTTTAGCTGTTTGCTACTGGATGAGAGAAGGATACAAAACTTTTCCAGAGTTATCGTAGTTAAACTCCAATAGCCGTCATTTCTTTTTCACTTGAGAGAAGAATGAATGTAAAACACAAATGTATAAACTGAATTACTATTAAAGGTGCAGCGCAGATGACATAATACGATTAATGTGGAGGCTTCAATGGCCTGTACTGGTCAGTGGAAAGCAGCTTTAGTGATCCATCTAACAGTTCGATTTACCTGAAAGTTAGAATTCCAGCTAAGTTGTAATGCAACCCATCCTATCCAGCCTGTCATTCAACCGTCTTTCTACTGCTGGAAGATGATAAGAGAGCAGAGGACTGTTATCTGTCAAAATCACTCTTCAGCTGGACGTCTAATATGATTGGTGAGGAAAGGCTGGGACACGCCTGTATGTAAGATAACAGAAGCTTTTCACCATATTCTTGTCCTCGGGTTATACTGCTTAGGAAACTGCTGCCATTCACACAAAGAGCGATGTCTTTTTTGTTATTCAAATTTAAATCGTTAGACACATGGTACATCCTATATGATCAGTTTATGTTGGACTGGTAAAGTGTCTTTGCTGCAGATGTATTTGAGCCATAATCTGTATAAGTTTGCACCAGTTTGTTTCACAATAAAGTTTAGTAAACTAACGAGAAGAATGTCACAAACTGCTGACAAAGCAACGATTCTGTTTTTCTATTCAGACCCAAAGACTTCCCCCAGCTCCTGAACGATGCCTTCCTGCGAGCAGCACGAGGAGAAGAAACTGAACATGTCCCTGTCTGGTGTATGAGACAGGCAGGGCGATACCTACCAGGTACTGTGATCTGTACAGTTCTCTCTCCCTGATTTAAATTCAAAGACTTTCTCTCCATCAATAACTCTTCAAACAATTCATGTACACACAACATGTAGACATTTAAGCAGTTAAGTTGTGTTTTAATCTAATTTTCAGAGTTCCGTGAGACCAGAGCAGGAAAGGACTTTTTTGAGACATGTCGGTCACCAGAGGCCTGCTGTGAGCTCACTCTGCAGGTATAGCAGTGCTTGTCCCATTTCTTATGAAAGCTCTAATGCCAGTTACCTCAAAATAAAATTCTTCTCTTATAATAAAATATGAGGTTCTTACAGAGGCTTGGACGAACCACTTAAAACCAATAATACCAGGACATCCACCCATCATTCAGTCCTCAACTTTTAGCATCACAGAGCCAAGATTCATTAGTTAGCTAGTTATCAAATGCATGGTATCACCTTATGTGCGTGGTCGTTCCCCCACCTCCTGCACTTCCAGGCGTATGTCTGCCTCCTCCGGTAACCGTGGTGATGAAGGTAGCAGTCCTCCACGGCTGAATGTTTTCATTTCTCCATGTTTGTGTGACGTGCCCACTTTATAACATTTAAATCAAATTTCTCCCAATGTTGTGCCGCCTGCTGGTCCTGTTTCACTCAGAAATCGTCCCAGAGGAATAAAACCATAAATGTCCTAATGTGTTTGCTTATGTTTGATGGTGATAGTGATGATGTGATAATAAAATGTCCAACTATTCACCAGAAGCACATTTCTAATGAAGTTATCTCTTTTCTCTGTTTTTTTAAAAATATCTTCCTTTTATCCACATCCAGCCTCTGAGACGTTTTCCCTTCGATGCTGCCATCATCTTCTCTGACATCCTGGTCATCCCACAGGTGAGCTGGATGGTTGTGTCTGTGTCCACTTGTTCCCTCCGTGGCCACAAAATTATCATTGCACCTTAAATAGGTCGAATTTCACTGTGTTATGCACATACAAACGGTTTACCGTCTGATTAAAGATTTATTCATACTTTCTACCATCTTCCTCCCTGCAGGCCCTTGGTATGGATGTCCAGATGGTGGCTGGTAAGGGTCCTACATTCCCGGAGCCCCTGAAGGAGCCTGAGGACCTGCAGCGTCTGCAGGCCAAAGTAGACGTGGCCAGAGAGCTGGGCTATGTCTTCGAAGCCATCACTCTGACCAGACACAAGATACAGGGCAAAGTACCGCTCATTGGATTCACTGGAGCTCCGGTTAGAGATGAGACGAACACGTTTAAAGATGAAAAGAAAAGAGGCATAGCTGTGATGCACTATACTGAACTATGACTCTTACCCTCCCCTCTTTCCTCTGTCCGTCCACAGTGGACGCTAATGTCCTACATGATAGAAGGCGGAGGCTCCAAAACTCACTCTAAGGCGAAGCGTTGGCTGTACCGACACCCTGAGGCCAGCCACATGCTGCTGAAGATGCTGACAGACGTGATAGTGCAGTATCTGCTGGGACAGGTGGCAGCAGGAGCTCAGGTCATACCTCCGGCCTTCACATCTCCAGACACATCCTATTTATGTTCCACCACCACCATGACACGTACAAATTCTGCTTTAAGACGGCAACAAATGACTGCATGTAAATTGATTTTCTTACTAAATCTAGTCAAAAGAGAGAGCCTGCAGGTAATTTTTTCAGAATTCCACAAAAGCTGCCAAACTGATTTCTTCAACAGTTTGTGGAGGGGCGGGGCGGAGAAGCCAGGGAAGCTAAACAACAGAACCTGTGTCGCTCAGAGAGAACATTGTCTGGAAAAGACGAGCTGAAAGCGTGACATTGCTCGCAGCAATTTTAATCTGAATCTCTGAACATTGACCTACCTTGCAGGAAGTTTGGTGTGCAGCATCAGTTACCATGGTGATCCCGTCAGGCTAAAAGAGCGTCAACCTGTGTGACCTAGAACCTCGAGCTTTAGGCTCAACATACCTCGCTAACCCTTTAATCTTGCTTCATGGTGCCACCCTCAGGTCTCCCTTTGAGAAATACTCAACAGGCTTCATTTAGGTCATTTTAAAGCTGCTATAATCAATATTGTTATTTTAATAATGGATCAAATGGCTGTATTTAAAAATAAATAAAAAAATAAAACAATATTTTTGAATGCATTTTCATTCTTATGTGTGTTGTTCAGGCTCTTCAGGTGTTTGAGTCCCACGCTGGGATTCTGGGGCCAGTCGAGTTCAAAGAGTTCTCTCTGCCTTACCTCAGAGACATCGCTCGTCGCGTCAAAGACGACCTCAAGAAAGCGGGACAGGACGTTCCTATGGTGAGAGACGGCCGCACACATCAGCAGTATACATGCCTATGTATAAATACACACACACAGTCAGCAAGAACCCTGCAGTAACATCTTTTAATATATTTTTGAATGTTCTTCTTGACAGTGTCGCTGGCTAATGATGTACATATTTCCATCTAAACTTCCAAGTGTATTTCTCTGCTGTATTTTTTTTCTGCTTGTTCCCTTGTTATAATTACTTTCTATATTAGTTTCAATTCCCTGTTCTATTCTTATCGTCACTCTGTTGCTTCACCAACACCGTCTCCCTTGAGGTGTCATTAAGGATCTGGTCCAATGGAAATAACTGGTTTGTTTCATTACCAGAAGGTGGCAGCATTTCACCAGAAATGGTTCACGATGATCCAGCAGAAGTTGCTTTGAAAATCAGCAATTTTTTTTACTTCCCTGTGCCCATGTGACCCACAGATTGTGTTTGCAAAGGATGCTCACTACGCCGTAGAGGAGCTGTCTCAGTCTCATTATGAGGTGGTTGGACTGGACTGGACCATTGACCCAAAATCAGCACGGTAACATACACACCTATACACAGAGCTGTTTTGAGTTTACTACTGTTATCTCCCCAATAAAGGCGTAAAAGGCTGTTTTGAACTTAAAATGACAACAAACACCACAAAATAACCTTCTACCTCTAGTGTTTGGTGTTTCCTGAGGAGCAGGTTAACCATTAGTGACCTCTGCATCAACACTGGTTTCTCACTGGGTGCAGGACTTGAGTCAACAAATGTCTGTTTCCTGCTTCGCTCATCAAATACTTAACCTGTTGGTTAAAGGATTACCTTGTGGGTTTCTGTGTGCACACAGGGAGCGCACAGGAGGGAAGGTCAGTCTGCAGGGAAACATGGACCCCTGTGCTCTCTATGCTCCAAAGGTAACCTCCACTCCCACTTCGGTTTCACATGGGCAGAAACCTGACTCATCCACTGTTTGTTTAAAAAAAACTTTTTCAGAACTGTTTTTCTTGAGTCCATTTTGAAAAGACAAAGCACTTTGAAGCATTAGCAAAACCTTCCCACCCATCCCCAATAACCCAACAGTCTGTGTAAAAAGAGAGCAAGAGTAGCATTCAATATAAGTCAAATGAGTATATTTGAAATATATATATTAAAATTTAAATAAGTGAAATATATAAGTTGTGAGTCACTATCCTGTTCTGCCTCGTTTACTGGAGCCGGCATTGCAGCATTCTCCTCAGCAGCTGAAGAAGATGCAGACTCATTTTATAATGGAAAAGCAAAAATGGCTCCATACGGCTCATCAGGCATTATCCAAATCTGTGGAAGGCCTGATGTCCCAAACTGATTTGAAAAGATTTTATTTACACCCCATTGTGAGCTAAAACCTTGACTGCAGCAGTGCACGACCTCAGTACATACACCACTAGATAAAATAGGCAAGAGCTTGTGATCTCTACCTGCTTTATGTGTCAAAGAAGGAACACATGAATGTGCTTCAAAAACAAACTTCATTTTTTTTTAGTAAGAATAGGTAGAAGTTGTTACCATGGAAATGCAAAAAGTTTAAAAAAATACATTTCTAAATAGTAAAAGGCTCCATTATAGTATATGTTAGATGTGTATGCACAATTTGTTAAGGATATATGAAATAGTTTTCCACATTCAAAATAGCCCAAGCTGCATATTTGTCCTCAAGCGAGAAAAAATAAACATGTTAAAAATACCAAAAAGGTCCACTCTCACATATTAATGAAGTGTTAGCTAAGTTTCATGAGAAAATATGTTTTTGTTTTTGATCTGTGTCCCAGATGAAAAATGTCAACAGACAGACAGACTGCATTATATGCTAATAGGAAAACAAAAGGTCCACCAGTTGATTCTTCTCTCCTTCTCTCTCTTCCTCCTTCAGGGACATATTTCAGACATCGTGAAGAAGATGCTGGAGGGTTTCGGCACGAGGGGCTACATCGCCAACTTGGGTCACGGCCTGTACCCCGACATGGACCCAGACAACGTGGGCGCCTTCGTCGAAGCTGTGCACCAACACTCTAAACAGATGATCAAACAACAGTGAAGATGGAGGTGTCTGTTTGAGGGAATGTGGAAGCCAAAAATTGTGGTGATGATCGGAAGATTGTATAATTTTAATTATTTTTGTAATTGAAAAGGATTGGTGTTTGAATAATATACAGCTTCACATCTGTTTTCAGCAGTTTTACGAGTCCATTCATGCAGATTTCATTGGTGGAAAATAAAAACATTGACCTAATATGACACAAAAACATCCAAATCTTCATGTACATGAACTCACTTCATTCTCATCCAGTGTTTGTTGTGACAAGATGTTTGGTTTTCTAAGACTAGATTTTTCTGTTCATTTATAAAACATTGGTCTTACCAGGAGTGGATTATGTGTTTCCATTGGAAACGGATGGCATTATTATGTACATGTTGTGCACATTTTCAGTTGTATTGGATTTATATTCATTTTTCATCTTGGAAACGGCTTTGACTTGTAGATAAAAAAAAATATTTGTTTAGATATGTGTCATCCAGTCAGTCTCATCTTAAACCCTGAGATAAAACCTTTATGCCCTCTCAATAGCTGTAAACATCTTAAATCAAATGTGAGCAGTTTGCTTTTTCAAGGTTCAAGGTTTCTATTCATCACATACAGTCAGTCATACATGAATTGTAAATTTCCCCACTGTGGGACTAATAAAGGGATATCTTATAACTTGCAGTGAAATGCTTCTTCTGGTATGACCTCTGCATAATGTAAAGTAAAAATAATAATGAAATAAAGTGAGATAAGTACCAAAAAATAAAGAAAATAAAGTGGAATAAGATGAAAATAAACCAACTAAGGTAGTAAATAAATCAAAAAGCGGTTGATCATTTCACCTCCTAACATCTCAAAATCCCCTGCTGGATGTCAGCATGAAGAGGTTTATTTTTACTCCCTATGAAGTGCACAATGTGAAAGAAGAGGCCTTGAACCGTTTTTGTCTTCAGCCTTAATTCTGTTTTGTATTTTTTTTTATTTCATTAACAGACTTGAATGTCTCATGAAATGAATCGCACTGCAAGTATCCTTAGATTTTGCAAGTGATTGCAAAGTGAATTCCACTGACGCACTTGTACTACTGACGCACATCAAATTAAAACGCTTGAATAAATAAGAAGCGTAAAACACGATTTCAATTATTTTACACTTTGTACTTCATTTGTTTTGATAGTTTATGCATCAGATTTGTCAATAAACAGCCAAATATGGGCACTGATTTGAGTTTGAGGACTGGTCCAGTAAATGGGACAGAGGCGTGACAGTGACTGGGTCTTTAACTGGGACAGAAGAGAGACGGCGTGATCCAGTCTGAAGTCTGTCAAGACATGCTTTGAAATTAAGGTCTATATAAATAAACAGCCTCTAGAATAACATTAACTAATAGTAATGATACAGTAACTAATTTGTCAAAAAGATTTCACAAATTAATAAAGAAATATGTGAAAGCATGACTTTGTGTGAAGTTAAATTCAAGCAATAACTACCACCGGAAAACATGTTGAAGCCTGGCATCATCTTCACCAATCAGGACTCATGACACCGTGCACATCCACCACTGATAGGATAGATAAAAGCTGAACAGGCAGTATCATCCAATCACAGACCTCAAGGTCTTTGGCCTGAATGTGAATTTAACAATTTATTAAACTTGAGGTAAATAAAAAAAGCTTTATCATAGAGAATGTAGCTTAAAATGAAATCACATGCATTATTACTGTAATCCTAACAGAAGCTGTCGACATGAGGAATAGTGGAAAAAAAGGGATAAAATGATCCCAAATTGTTTTTTTTCCTGTGTGAGGCAGCTAAGAACGTCAGATAAGCAGATTCTAGTAAATCCGGTTGTTGTTGCTGTTGCTGCTGCTGATGTTGTTGTGAAGGATTCCAGCAAAAATCATAACATCATGTGACCAGACAGGGGGGAGGGGTTATAACTTCAGGGCTTCCCTCCTCACCAGCCACTATTGCAGTATTAGTTACAGTATTTGAACCATGTTGTCACCCCTAAAGAGCAACTGTCCTTGCCATAGTGTCATTGTCAATGTCATTTTCCATTTAAAAATGAATGTCTAAATATTATACATGTTTTATGTATGACTAATATGTGAGTATTCTAGTGTGGCCATCAGAGTTGCCTTACTTGAATCCCTTTGAAAATCTTTTTTTGAAGGAGGTGGTTGCAACTCAGGAATATTCCAGAACTGGAGGCCTTTGTCCATGAGGAATGGGTTAAGATTCCTCAGGAACGCTGCCAGAAGCTGGTGTCTGGGTACGCATCATGTTTGCAGCAGGTCATAGCAGCAAAATGGTGCTGGATAAAGTACTACAGATGCTTGTCATTGATGGTTGAATAATTTTGAGTGTCCATTTATCAGGAAATTGGCATCTTGTGCTTTATTTGGGGAAAACAGTTGTAATATGTGCTATAATATCGGCTATTTAAACTGTTCTTATTAGATCTGTTTTTTTTTCCAAACAGCTGATAAATAGTATATTTTGCCAATAAACCTAATACACAATGGGGGTTGAAAATAAATTTTCTCCAATATACTCATCATGAAATCATGAAAAGTATCTAGAATCACCCAAACAACAAAAATATTACATTGGATAGTTCTTTGGGTATGGAATCATTTGTCCAATCGGCAACACAATAATGAACATTTAGATATCAGTAGTAACTTTACATTACTTAAGGTCTAATGTTTGGTAGCAATACAATTTTTAATAATGTTAACGTTAACATTTGTTGACCAACATTTCCAAATGGTGCCCCTTGTGGCCACAAGAGGTAACTCCTTATTTTAACTGGGATAAGGCTGAGAATAAGAGAAAAGGACAAAGAGATTGTTGAACCTTAAAAGGCTCCAGGACAACAATGGAGCTCTATGGCACAGAGGAATAAGATATATCAGGCTTGGATAACACACACGATTGTGTGTCATTGTTTTTTTCTGTTCTTTTCATGGGATTTGTTGACGGAGGAATTTTGAATATTGCCAGAACGCAACACACTGTAAAAGTACAGGGTTAAGGTCAATTCCACAACGGCAGAACGTTGTGGGTCCTCTATGGATTTGGCTGCTGAACACTTCAGTTTCAAGAAAGAGATGAAATGTTGAATTCAAGCCTCCAAATAATTGAGAATGAGCTCGAGCAAGAGGACAAAACAGCTTTTGTTGTGCCTCCTGCGTAAATAGAAGAGACAAATGAACAAAAATCACCCCTGATTGTTGACAGGTAAGACTAAAGAGGCTGCAACTGTGTGTCAGCGGGCCATCTGGGAACACAGGGACTGGCTCTGTGTGTGTGTGTGTGTGTGTGTGTGTGTGTGTGTGTGTGTGTGTGTGTGTGTGTGTGTGTGTGTGTGTGTGTGTGTGTGTGTGTGTATGAGAGAGAGAGAGAGAAGGTTATAACAATGAATCTGTGCTCTTTAGAAATGGAGATCAATTTCCACATGGTTACCTTTAAAGGCTTTGGCTGGAGAATAATATATAATTGTGTGTGTTTGTGTACCGTGCATGTGTGTGTGCACATGCATGAGTCATTTCATTGTGCGGACTTGTGCCTGTGTGTGTGTTTTGGCTTTTATGTGCTTATTTTGTGCATAGAAATTGAACAGGTGGATATCTGTGTGTGTATGTGTATGTGTGCTTGAAGGAGGTCCAGGCTCCATCTCTCAGCAAATCAGCAGGCCTGAAAATCCAATCTGCCTGGAGAGACAGCAGGCTGTACATCATCTGCCATGGATGGACATTATCAGCGCTTTATCAGTGACCGCCCCCCAAATACACACACACACACACACACACACACAAACTACATCTTTCAATGACCACATGCATGAGTGAACACACACATCCACACACAGCCCACAATGACAGAGACTGATAGGCATTATTAACGTAGTGGCTGTGGAGGAAGGCAGAGGGAGAAACAGGAGACCTTGAGCTGCTTCCTACTAATGCAGATGCTGACAGCTGTGACTGTCCCTCTACGCTGATGACAACTTCCTATTCCGAGACGTTCAGCTGAGTTATGTTGACCCTGATTGTGAGGTAAAAGGTAAAATTCTGCTCTAGATATCCTGCTCATTTCCATCACCTCTAAATGTAGCCAAACTTTGGCTTGTATAAAAATATTCATGTTGTCACTGGAGGTTGCTTTTAAAGGATTTGTAAATGTGAAGATATGCCAAGTCCCTTGATTCAATATTAAAGAATGATTAAGCCAAAAAGGAAAATTCGTTCACTATCTGCTCACCCCCATGCCAATTGAAAGTTGGATAAAGTTTCTTAATCCACAAAACATTTCTGGAGCTTCATAGGAAAACAGTGTTGCAGCATTCTACTGAACAACTTGAGAAATGTTTCACGCTCTCTGTCCAACAAGATGGATGATGCACAGGTGTAGTGACATCTGTGCTTGACAGTTACACCGCCACTGCCCTCTGATGATGACTGAAATCAATGAAGAATCATCTAGTGATGCCAAAAACTGGCGGAATTTTTGTCGTCCTTGACAAAGTCAGGACATTTCTTTGGCTGCCACATTGTGTTATGTGTTTTTTCTCCTAGTGAACAGGATACAAATAAAGTTGTATCTTTATTGTGCAGCTTTACCCAATGAAAGCGGTCAGATCATGCCTGTGATGACTCCTTCAAGAAGGCAGTGGAGGACTCAAAAGACCTGACAGAAGCTACTATGTTGTCTTAACAACAGGCCATGCAAAAGTCGATGCTGCAGCAGCCTGCACACACATTCCTGAGCCCAGCGGATCACTAAAGAAAACTATATTTTGAAGTTGTGGACCTACTTGATGCTGAACTGAAACTGCATTTTGTGCAGAGACCATCCTGTCTACGCAGGATGCTTATGTGGGTGTATCACGTGGTGTCGGAAAAACTTGTTTTTGAGTTGGAAAATTCACATGAACGCTGCCTCAAGTTGGAACAACAATTTGGGAACTGAATATCAGTTTTTCTGTACATGTAACATGTCAGATAACTGTCCACATAGTAGGATGTAGATTAGTTTGAACATTTATTTATTAGCATTGACCCTGATAACGAGCTAGTGAAAGCAATATTTTAGTGGTTTTAGGGAACTTAAAATAAAACTGCAAACTACAAACAGCTATCAACATGTTGAAATGCTCTTAACAGTAACATACGACATATCCTCTTTGTAGCATCCATGTTGTTCCCACATCATTCGGACTTAAAAGCTCATGAACATATCAAAGTCGGAATAATAATTTCCCAACTCGGGAAGGGGGTTAATCCGAGGAGCACATAAATGTACCATCGGAGCAGCACCATGGCAGAACAACAGCAACAACTACAGAACTCCATCTGTGATGCGTTCAGGCACAGGATCGATTGTAGGTTGCTTTGCATACTGGTAGCACTCAGGGACCAACACATACTGCAGTTATGCTCCTAAAATGAAGAATACCGGCTGATGGATTAAATACATCTCCAGGCATATAGTGTGCTTAAGACAATAGCTCTCACGTGGCCTGCTGAGACAGCTAGACAGCTGGGTTGATTAAGAGAGAGAGAGATAGAGAGATGTGGGGATGCAGTGCAAATGAAGGAGAAAAAGATTGAGCATATAGCAATCACTCCTCCATCTATCTGTCTGGATAATTAATATAAATCTGCTCATTTACCATCAGCCAATCGATCTACTCACACTCACACACACACACACACACACACACACACACACACACACACACACACACACACACAGTGTCACGAGTACACTTAGCACTTCTTGATGGCCTGATTGCCTGCTCATATGGCTCAGCAGGAATCTCAAATGAATGAGAGCTAAGCAGTGAAGGAGCGAAAGAAGAAAAATACTCTGATAAGAGACAAATGAGTGCAAGATTGATGGGAAGAGATCAGTCTCCACGTGCTTCATTTATCACTGATGCTTGGTGGCTGGACGGCTGAAAATGCACGATTGCGCCACAGACTGAATTGTTATGCCAGAGGGTTGCTTACATTGGGCCATAAGAGCGCTCCTGAGATAGTACAGATCTAACAGGCATACAGCTGCTGAACAGGTACAGTGCACACTGACATGCTAATTAATTGGCCTTTTAAAACATAAAAAAGTTTAAATGCATGCACAGAAATCCCTTCTAATGCACAGGTGGGCAAAATTATGAAGATAATGATGCATTTTTCTACATATGTGCACTATATCTCATGTAGTCCATTTTATATAGTGTTTTATACATTTTATTTCAGGGAAAATTAACTATTTGTAGATCATTTCAATGGCATTTATTAAACATACTGTCAGTCCGACCCAGTAAATAGGACTGTTGTTATTTTCTTTGCTAATGCAAATCTAGCTGTGCTGACAGGATAATCCTGAGGAGAAATTAAGCACTAGTGAAAGTTCAGTCAGTAAGACTATTTAGGCCACAGTTTATTTGTCAACCCATCCAGTCATGCACACATGTTCAGTCTTAATTTCCTGTTGTCATTGTCTGGGGCTGTTGACTGAGATATCAGCTGTTCTTATCAGCCGGTCTCCTTTAGCACAGTGACACACCTTCAATGTTGGCCTATCATCTTGCTGCTGTCTTCTTAATTTTGACTCTCTTTGTGCCTCCTCTAGTTTTTTCATGCTGCTGTTTTGCATATCCTCCACCTCCCTGTCACCGCCCAGTCTCCACCAGCTTAATCATTTCATCAGCCTCACCCATCTCAGCAGAGTCATCAGCCACCACCACCCCCACCAGTGTCTGGACTCCAATAGGAGATTTACCTTGCTGCTGCTCAGGGCAGATGCCCT
Organism: Chaunax sp. Z400; assembly: GCA_037577475.1. Lineage (NCBI taxonomy): Eukaryota > Metazoa > Chordata > Actinopteri > Lophiiformes > Chaunacidae > Chaunax > Chaunax sp. Z400. Next base: position 10,384,774 of record CM075198.1, on the reverse strand, counting down.
TCCATCACAATCTCTCCGAAGAGTCTAAGCACCACAAGACTTTCTGACAGACTAATTATCTCACATCATCTGCTGCAATAAACAATTATCTTTATATCATTCACTTGTCTCCTGGTTGAAGTAATGTGATGAAGTATTCTGGATCTCTATGGACGCCCGGAGTGGCCATAAAGAGAAATGGACTCTACTTACATAGTGCCTTTCTGATCTGACCGACAACTCAAAGCACTCAAATCATAGGCGTCACCTGCTCAACAGGGGCATTAACATTTCACACAATCACTTGCATACCATTGGAACAGCCAATGGTAGCAATTTTGGGTTCAGTGTCTTGCCCAAAGACACTTCGACATTTAGACTGCAGGGACCAGGGATTGAACCACTGACCTTCCAAAGTGAGCATCCCAAATTCTATTTTGAGATAAAATTCATCCTCAAGTTTTGATTAAATTATGTGCATGTGATAAGTGTATATACAGAGACCCAGGAGCTGCAGCTAGCAGCAGCCAGCCCTATGGACCCCCAATCTGTCCACTAGCCTTATAGCTCAGAGAGCTGCAGGAGAAATGACCCCGAGAGGAGCAGTAGTAGGGGGACTGACAGCTGAGGAGGTTGGTGTGTTTTCTGGGAAACTGTATGTTCTAAAACACACAGCACCAAAAATGATATTTTCATTTAGGCTATATGCATTGCATTTAATTTTTATAACATGTTAATATCATTTTGATAGTAAAACGTTTGGAATTAAAAGTGGAAGTGGTGTAAAAAGAATAAATGAGTGAAGTTTCACTAAATTAAATATGGTACCTTAATACCTTTCCGTCACTGATTTGAGGCACCAGACCACACAGATAAGATAGAGATAATATCATTTTCCAAGTTGATGCATTCATCAAATCTAAAGTAATACAAAAGAAGTCTTTGTAATGTGTTTCACACTTTATTCATAGAAAAGCACTGAGATTCCAACACAAATCAATATAAAATGGTAGTAGCGTTACATAAATAGTAATAAATTCTCGCTTTATAGACAGTAGCTCAAGAAGTTGCACAAAAAAATTACAAATTAAAAAAAAAACAAGTGTTGATGATAAGCTATCATACTTCTGTGGCAACAAATACTGGAAATACCTTTTCATAATCAGTAGCACAAAGAGGCAACAAACACTTTCAATTTTCCCTTAAGGTAGAGAGAATTCAAAAGAAAACAAACTGGGAAACAGTAGGTGAACTAGATCTCTACTAGCAAACAGTACTCTCCTACTAAAGAAAGAAAGGGGAAAAATAAGAAAACCTCAGGAACTGGCTGATATTGTGAACATAGACTGAAAAAAAAAGAGCGTAAGTTAGGAGGGGGAACATCTTCCAATTGTTAATGTGTCACATAAAGGCAGCTGTCAGGAGCTTCCAAGTTAAGCAAGTGGTGAAATAATCCTAGCCTTAAACATAGCAGCCAAGAAATTAACCCAATCTCTTTTTATCCCCGTTCTGTGATTGCAACAACTAGTGAAAATCTTATTTTTGTGAAACTCTGTGCAGATGAGGCTGCTGCGGTGCACTGATGTCTCTTGTGCTTAAAGTGTAGGACAATAGAGGAAGCGGCTGCACTGAGAGCCAGTCACTAACACATCACTGCATTGCTTCCAACCAAAATCCACCCGGTGTGAGGGGGAGTGAGGCAATGAACAAGTGAAGATTACAAAAAGAAAAATCAGTGGCGATAGGAGAGGTGAACTCAGCCAGCTTTGTAGGCTGAGGGGAGTAGATAAAGCAAAAAAACAAGTGGAACAATGAGGAATGAACACAAAGTCATCCACAGGCTGTTTCTTCTGTTCAGTTTCTGTTTCAGACTCGCTGACATTTCTGCACTGTTATGTCTCGCTGCGGTGCCGCCACATGACTCGACACCTCTGAGAAGACACTAGAGGCTTGAGTCCCCATTAAATAAAACAAATTAAGAAGTAAAGCAAAAAATAAACTTTGTACATTGATCGGTCAGAAAGGCATTTCCCACCTTTTTCCATTTTTTTCCCCCCTCGAAGTGTTGCAGCGCTTTGCAGACTGGCTACTGCACAATGTCCAAATACAAGGACACTGGGTCTTGTCTTTGCTCCCCACCCCCCACACTCTTTAATAGTGGTTCGGTCCACTGTGACATTTTGTCACTTCAACGTTTTTTCGGGGGCATCTTTAAGAGGAAACAAGACCACTGAAGTGGTTCTGCATAGTCAGGTTTAGTACGTATCTGTTCACAAATGAATGCCTTCCTCATTCTCATCAGCTCTGAATGACATGCTTTCCTTTGGGAAAACAGATCTTTTTCTTTGAAAATTAAAAAAATTAACAAAAATAATAATACAAATAGTCATAGCAAAAACAAAGCGAAAGAAATGTACACAGGAGCACCTGAGAAATGCCTTGAAGTCTTTGCTCTTACAAAAGAAAAAAAAAAATCCTGTCAAATTTCCTGTCCAAAACAGTTCAAGTACACCCCCGGTAAAAAACAAAAAATAATAATAATAAAGGGAAAAAAACAATTAACATACTCATCATAAATAATTATAACTTTACAATTTTATGAATTGACACTTTAGTATTTACAATATCTTAAATGCTTAATGCTACTACTTTTTGTTTCGTTTCTTTAAGTGGTGTCCCTGAGAACTGAGTTTAGCCTCTTTTTTCTTTCTTTTGCTCAGTTTTCCTTTTTTCATTCTTCTATCTGCGTTTCTTCGGATCAAAAAGGCCCAGAGTTGTGACTGGAATGTAAAAAAAAACAGACAACTGAAAAACTCTTTTCTTTTGATGTCCTGCCGTCGACAGGATGACCCTCGCCGCGTACTGTCTGTGTGTCTGCGATCCTGACTCAGTCATACAAAGTTACCAAACAATCAATAAATAAATGCTGAAGCAGGCAGGAACGTACTAAAGAGGTATTTGTGTGAAGTGCTTGTACGATGACGTTTAGTCTGACCAGAAAAAGACTCAAGCTCTTGCTGAACTGTACATGGCCACTGACACTTTGCCACTGGGTGAGAAAAGGGAGTGTGAACATCCCTCAAAGAAAGAATTACTTGCAGTGCCAAGGCATGTGGCCTCAAATATCTAGGGTTTAGTAATCTAGTCATTAGACACAGTTTTTCTGTTTGTTTGCAGCGTGTATCTGCAAAGAAAGACCCCTCTTCACAGTTCAGAACAATCGCAACCAGTAGCATTCACAGGTAAGTCATTTTAGAAGCCTGACTATAGACCCTTTTCCATCACAAGAACGAGGAACTGAAGGAATGAAAAAAACCATAATAATCCTGGATGTCATATTAAAAAGTGCTTGCTTGACTAATCAGCTAAATGGTAAATAGGGCACAGCTCAAACCAAGGACTCGTTGCAATTGTTTAAAAGTAAAAAAAAGTATCATCTTATCTTCCAGGGTTTCAGGGGTAGGAACTATTACCAAAAAGAGTCAAAATTGGAGCCATCCCTTAAAATGGGATAATGTTATGAGTTCATGAAGGATTTCTGGGACAAAAAGGGAGTTCTCTGAACCGACAGTTGTCGGGACTCTCAGAGAGGAACTGTGGAGAACTAAATACCTTAAACTGTTGTTTATTTTTATTTTTTGGGGGGGGGGGCTGATGGTGCTGCATAGGTTCAATCTGTTAAGGTATATGTATGTTACATAAGGTTCCTCTTGTGCTGCGAGAATAAGTTCCTGAATTCTGACAAAAGTTCTTGAGATGGAAAAGGTTGGTTTTTTTTTTTGCTACAGGCAGAGTTAACATCCAAAAGTCACTGAAAACAACAAGGTCCCAGTATGTTCCAAAGAAGGTGAAATTAATGCTGCTAGGTGACAAACATGAAGCGCAGACTTGACTTGTATTGCTTATCGACCAAATCTTGATCTAGCGAGTGAAAGGTGACGGCTGAGTCTCATAGATTTAAATGGTTTTGGCCACAAATAGCAGTAAAGCAGTGCAGTGGTATCTCTGGAGATGTGACCACTCTATTCATCACAGTTGTGTATTGTCACTGTTAGAAAGCTAAGAGGAGGACATACTAGATATACTGTATATGTATATATATGAGCACATGGAGCCTCAACTAATCTACCTTGGCTAGAACAGCCAGACTAACATCACTGTCAGGCTTCTGGATTTGAGAACATGCACTCTGTGAAGCGACATGGTTCTTCCTTTGAAGATACTGTTGAGGAAAAGCACTGACTAACAGGTGTAGGGGGTAGGAGCTAGTCTAGCCTGGCTTTAGTCAAGTTTATCAACCCATTGGAACCGACTTCTTCTGCAGAGAGAAGTGTGTAGTTCTCTATTCTGCCCTCTCTACTCTATGATACTCTGAATGAATCAAGAGGCCTTTCTGAGAGAGAAGTTAAAGCTGACAAATAATACAGTCAAGGTATGACAGCAACACTCAGTGGGTTTTTGTCCTTTTGGAATGACATGTTCCTTCCACTTCCTCTTCTTCTTGTTAACCCCAGCTAAGTGTCTTCTGGCTCAAAGTAAGTACCCCATCCAACAAAAGCTTTTGGTTTTTAAATCATCATGTGCCACCGACAAACTTTTGTTTTTTTCCATCGCAATCTTTTTGACTCTATATTTAACATCAGTTGGAGGAGAAAAATGCTTTGTTTTTGCTGTTCTTTCTTTGACATTTCAAGCCGTCTCTCCCCTTTTTGCAGTCTCAATGAAGTAGAGCAATGCACTGCGAACACTTCCTGGTTCACATGTAAGAAACGAAACAACAAAACCCGACAAAAATTTAAGACTTAGTCAACAAATGGCTCAACATAGAAGTAAAAATACAAGGAATCCAAATCTTTAAATAGAAACAAATTAGTTGAACTATTTCTCAAGAGAGGGGCCCTGTGAGGGAGGGGCAAGGTCAGCCGAAACGCTCTCTGACCAACATCATCAGTTTCTTCTTGCCCTTGTAGATTTGTTTCAGGTTGTCTATGAACTGGGCGAACTGAATGTGGCCGTCCTGTGCCAGCAGGAAAGTCTCCCGTGCTTTGCTCAAGAACTCTATGAACTCTCCGTAGTGCCGCGGACTTATGTGCGTCAGTCGAGAGTGCGTGGTGTTGATGTACGCCGAGATCGTAGCGTCCAGGAGCTGCCGCAGTGGCGCCTTGTCTGTCGACATCAGCTTCCCAGAGTTCCTTCTCCCGGGAATGCCGGCAAGACCCGGCGCAGTCATGGTGCACCGCCGCAGGATGTCAGACAGCACCGTGGCGCAGTGCACGCTCTTCACCACCAGGGGGATAATGGCTGCAAGCTCATTTTTACCCAAAGAGTGGCTGAGGGCGCAGGCCCAGAGCACATCATTAATAGCTGGGTGTGTGTCCTGGTTGTAAGCCAGGTTGAGGTGGGTCATGGCGAGGGAGGCCAGCTTGAAGGACCTCAGTGGGTATCCTCTGTGTTCCATGTACCTCGCGATGGTAAACAGCTGGGAGTAAGTCATCCCTGTGGACGCCGCATCGATCACAATCTGGTAGGCTGTCTCAAATGCAATGTGGTCCTTTTCACAGAGCGTTAGAGCTGATAGAGCACAGTTCTGGGGGTCCTTCATGGCGCACTGCAGGGCCAGTGTCCGGGCACAGCTGGCCAGCTCCTCACGCTGGGGGTAGTCGAGGCTGAGGCGCAGGATGGTGTTGTGGGACATGACGGTGGCCGCCACGATGCTGGTGGCCTCAGTCGGCGTGAAGAGTGTGTACCAGCTTTGTAAGATGCTTACCAACGCCCGCATACCTGAGAAGGAGAGAGAAAGACGAGAGTTAACATTTATCGTGGTCAGAATGTGGATCACAATACTGGTGTTATTCATTTTTGAGTTTCTTCCACAGTCAAAAGACAGAATCCTGACTGCCACTCTAGTTTTTGTTTTTTTGCTCTATTAAATAAATTTCACCTCTGACAGGACTGAAGCCTTTTGATTTATTTTTGGCAGACACAAACTGTAATTGATCAAAACTATATCAGCAGACATCACCTATTTGGCAATGTGACAAGTATGCTTTAACAACTGAAGCCCTATTGGTGCCAGTGTATCAGCAGGCAGCTGGCACTTGGTGCATACCTCTGCCAAGGCTGCAAAAAAATTCTTGGATGCGACATTTCATCTGAATCCACCTAAAAAATCGAATCCCTCTGAGGGCCACCTCCCTTCCAAAATGTTCATTTAAATCTGTTGAGAACCTTTTGAGAAATTCTGCTGACTGACAAACTAAAACCTCTTTGGGAGAGTCAAGTGCAGATTGTTCCACACATGGAGTAACTGAATGGAGTATGAGGATGATTTTGGAGCACCATGTTAGACAGCATGTTTTCCACCGACATCATTCATTCGTTTTCTGTAACCGCTTATTCTATGTAGGGTCACAGGGGGGCTGGAGCCTATCCCAGCTGATTTTGGGTGGGAGGCAGAGTACACCCTGGACAAGTCACCAGTTCATCACAGGGCCACATAAAAAGTCACATTTATGTCACGCTATGGGCAATTTAGAGTCACCAATTCACCTATATTGCACGTTTTTGGTGGTGGGAGGAAGCCAGAGAACCTGGAGGGAACCCACGAAGACACGGGGAGAACATGCAAACTCCACACAGAAAAGTCCCAGGTCCTCAGGTGGATTTGAACCCAGGACCTGTGAGGCAACAGTGCCGCCCACAACACCACCGTGCCGCCCCCACCAACCTCATATATACATCAAACGAGGGTATATCTTGAGGGAAATTTAATTGTATCCCTCCAGCAGAGTTCAGGGGCTTGAAGAATCTTTGAGGATGGAGCTGCGCTGGAAGCTTGTGGTGGTCCAATGATGCTTTCTAGTTTAATTTAATTTGTAACCCATCTGTGACTCAAAGTCAGCCTTCCAGCTGAGTTTAAATGCATCACAGTAGGCCAAGGAGCAGATCTGAAGACACTACAGAGGGTATAATTAGACCATGAATCCTGTTTTACTGCCGTGTGTGTGTGTGTGTGTGTGTGTGTGTGTGTGTGTGTGTGTGTGTGTGTGTGTGTGTGTGTGTGTGTGTGTGTGTGTGTGTGTGTGTGTGTGTGTGTGTGTGTGTGTGTGTGTGTGTGTGTGTGTGTGTGTGAGTGCGCCTCACATACCGACTTCGGTGGCGCAGGTCACCAGCCAGCGAACCATCTCTCTTCTTCTCCAGTTCAGAGTAGACAGAGTCATTCTCATCACCTGCAAAACACACAGTTCATAAACCTGTAGCTTTGTACAACAGGAATAAAAGCACCTTATAATTATTACATTTTTTGACAGAATATTGACAAAAACATTCCAACTTCTGTGAACACGACATGTGTGGTTTACATAATGTAACACCCCCCCGTCTCCGTGGATGATAGATGTGTTCAAAATGTGTTCATAATTACACAGAAGACGGATTGAGACTCTTCTATTTTGAGCAGCAAATTTGCTGACGGGAATCTGGCGGACACTCTAAATATCAGGAGAAAGCTGCAGTGACGCTGTAGCCTTGATCATCTGAGGAGTTTTTCTATGTTTATGGTGGAGCCCAAAAGGTTTAATTATGTGGTTTCTTCTCATCAACAATGGTAAGACACTGTGTGATGTTTTCTCTGTTAATTTGTAGTGAGGCTGTAGAGGCATGCAGAAATTACAAGTTCGAGGAAACTTTTGCATGTTTTGACTGGTGATCAGTGCTCTTTTCTTTTGTGGTGAAAAGCTTGATGGAAATGTCTGACCCACCCTCATGCTTTCCCCTGCTCCCTCTCTCTCTCTTTCTCTCTCCCTCATACACACACACACTATCTCAGTACCTGCAGTCCTAGCTCCAGTGCCACGTTGAGCAGTGTTATATCAGGAGGGTTGTCTGCCGGTGTGGCTATCTTAAAGGCGTCCTGGGCCAGTTTGAAGATTAAGGAAGAGGAGTGGATGTTTTTCTGGATGGCCTCCAGCACCGTCCGCAACCTCAACATGTCACCTGCAAGAAAATAAAACATAAAAATGTATTAACATGAATGCACTGGTAAGAGGAATATATGAAGGGATATATCGTTGAGCTATGCGCATGAGGATCTCTTGATGGTACCTTTAGCAGCAGTTAGCATGGTGGAGGCCAGCTCACACTGCTGTGACTCCAGGTGTCCCAGTGTGAACCAGCGCGGGTATCTATTTGTAACTATGGAGATGCCGTGATGAGGGTGGCCCACGTCCCCGGTGCTGGCTGAAGACTCCAGCACAGGCAGCCTGACAGAAACACAGTCCGTTTATTTTATTTTTTTGCACCGTGTCTTTAGTTTTCATCAGAGACTAGGAGTGTGTTCTGCTGAGGGTATTCATCCATGTTAAAGTAAAAATCCAAACTGTAAGAAGGAAAGAATGTTCAGTTCACAGAGAACTGTGAACTGTGTGGGACTGAACTGAACCATTCTATCACAGACTATTTAAGTGGTCGCTTATTTAAAAACCACAATGCTCAATATTATCTAAAGTTTATATTTATTCATCATGTATTTAAATAGTTCTGTGATATTTCACAGAACAGAGCTATTGCTGAGCCTTGAACTAATCTGGTATTTTTGCTCGAGTAGCATTCATAATTATCAAGTATGACTTGGTATAAATAATATAATCATTTTTAAATAAGCAGAATATAGTATTGCATAATATCTTCTAAATAATCTGCATAATATTGATGTTTTTAAACTAAACTTTGTAAATTAGTCTAATCAAATATATTCACAAATAAGTTTGTGATTGAACAGAATACGTTTGGTAAAGTATCAGTTTTTGTTTTACATTTATTCACCATTCTCTTTCATTGGTATAAAACAGATATGAGAGAAGTTCATGTTACCGGGGTTACACATGGAGGAAATGTTGTTTTTGGTGACGTTGCAGGGTGTTTTCAGGGAATTTCCTTTACAGACATTCCTTCAACAGGAAGTATGTCAAATGAAACACAGCTTAAATGCAGTTATGATTAAATGTAGAATGTGGAATGTGCATCAGGACAAAACAAAGTATCTATGCAAGCTGATTTATGGGTATTACTGTGAATTAATTCTAACAAAAGTGCTTTTTAACATATCATAATAGATTAAACTGCTTTTACGACCCATTAGGGGATATATTAGTGATAACACATAAAACAAAGGATTACAGTTATCCTGTTTATTAAGAATTCAATCTAATACTAAAAGTCAAGTAATAATTCATAATATTAAAACAATCATTTTTGTTCAGACTGTTTTATGAAAACTGTTTTGAAACAATATATCAGGGAGTGTGGACATAACATTAGAAACACCTCCACAGTATAAAATGCTACACAATGCAACCGCACTAATAACAACATGGCTCCAACGTGACAATTAAGATGAATCAACTCCTACTTAGTACACTTTCAACTGACCATATATACCAAATACCACATGCTACATACAAGTGATAGAAGCTTTAAAAAAAAGGTACAATCTCTTACTTTACACGAACATTTAAAAGATTGTACTTATTTGCGATCACACCTGTCAGTACTTTAATAATTGTGATAATGTATGTGTGTCTATCCATGTTTACACTGTATATGTTAACGTTTTTTGGATACAGGTCTCTCTTGAAGAAGAGATACTGATCTCAGTGAGATTTCTTGTTTAAATATAGGATTAAATACTAAAATACGCTGTAACTAACCCTGTGTCTTTATAGTGGCGGTATCACAAATCATTAAAAATGACTACAGTGTGCATTAATGTTTAAATATGGCACACATAGCCATTTAACTGACCTCATGGCACGGAGAGCCACCTTATACGCCAGGTCAGCGTCGTGTGGCAGCAGTGCAGAGAAGAGGTACTTGGTGAAGGTGTGCATGGGAACACTCTCCCTGTGGATGACCTCACCGAGACCGCTGAACGGACCAGCTGGGCCAAGACAAAAACAAACAACATTACTTTTCATTTTTCTTCTCAACTATGTGAAAGACATTAAGCACAACATCTGGTCCGGTTTACACAGCCTGGATGTAAGACCACAGGTCAAAGTAGGATAAAAATAATGAGTACTAACAAAATGTGATTGATATGGGATGGGGAAAAAATAACAGCAATTAAAATAGCTTGTGAAGTCCAAACTGAAGATCTCTAAGAAATGTGTGCATTTTACAAAAGTGAAACGCTTCTGGATGTTTTAAATCAAAGTAAAAAAGTTGCCGTACCCTCTAGCAGCTGTATGGCCTGTTTCCGAAGAGTCTGAACCAGGAGATCATCCAGCTCCAGTTCTTGAAGTTTTGCAACAATCTGCTCCTCGTTTCGACACACCTGGAACATAGTCAGAATGCACGTTATTCACTGTGATCGTACAATGAATGTTCTTCAAGTTAGATCAAAATGTGCAAAAACTGTTTTGTTTTTTTAATAATAGTAGGGCCAATGCAATAAGATGAGATCCAGGATTTCTAACTTTTGAATAAGAGAAAATAACTAAGGACTTTGTAGTTTAAATACCTTTTTAAGAAGGGATTTGAAGCTTAAAAGAAGCAGCAGGGTGCTTTAATACCTCACACCCTTGCATCCGTGTGTATCTACATTACAGTACACAGGTCAAAAGAATGATTGTATTTGGCTATTAGGAGGTGCTTTTGAAAATCTAATTTGATTTAAATACAAGCCTTGCTTAAAACTAAGATTCTTTTAAAATCCTTGTCTATTCATGCTTGTCTTTTTTATATCATCTTTGTATACTGCCTTGTGTTTCTAATATACATTGCCTAATGCCGTTATGTGTTATGTAAAGCCCATTGACTTGCCTTATTGTTGAAAGGTGGAACATAAATAAACTTGCCCTGCCTAAAACATTCATGTTTTTGCCGATTCCCCTGACATTAAGAGAAGTCTACTGCAGCCTTGTTAAGCACTAAAGCAGATTACTGTTCACACAAAGAAATGTTCTTTGGATTTATTCTAACTCAAAGTGAAACTAAGTACAGGGACTTTCCGCTTGCTTTTCCACAACACAAAATACAGTAATCTTTCCTTTCTTTTTGTAATAACTTCACACGGACGTTTAATCATAGTGATTTTCTATCAAGGCGGCATTGTCTCCACCGGGCAAATTAACACTTTTAATATGCAACAAGCGATAAATGCAGTTTAATTACCTGCTGCAAGCCACCTAGCATTACTGTGTTCTCCAAGAGGGGGTAAAATCAGTTCATATTCCACTTGGATTATGTTATACTGTATATATTATGAGACTCAGCATGTATCATGTGACAGTATTTCAGGACTACCATACCTTATCCTGAGCATATAGACCCTCAGGCATTATCCTCTGCTGGCCCATACCCATCAGAGCCACCTCTAAGGCCAAAGTCAGGTAGGACTCGCCTCCATCAGGACTGCCCCACACTGGTACATGGTGGTACACTGGAGGCCTGGGGTCACCTTCTGGAAAGAAAGCAAAGAAACAACACATTTCTTTAAAACGTTTACAAACTGGACTTGTGTCTCGCAGTTGTGTTGTGTAGAAATAATCTGATCATTTCTGATAATGCTAAACTGTATGCCTAATCTAGGTAGTAGAGATAAACTTGTCTTGTAGATTATGGAATGGAAAATGAGAACCTTGTAATTTTCATTTTGTGTTAAGCATTAAAAAAGTTGTAGTATGAAGTGTTGGTGTTAGTTTGCCTTATTTGACATTGCATGTTCCACATGGGCACATTGTGATGTCCATGCTGAAACAGTATATATTGTGCAGCCCTAGAACCCATCCAAAACTTCTTTGATCTGCCCCAATTAACTAAATATTAACCCAGTTGGACGCAAAACTGCCCAATCTGAAGCTAAAGGGAGGCTTCCGCTTTAGTCAAATTAAATCAAGTAGGCTTCCTTATCGAGGGAGTCAAAGTACATCCAACTACCAGAATGTATCCTTCCACCACAGCTCAGCAAGATAACACGGTTCCTAGAAACATTGGGAGGGGGTTTTATGATAAAAAAGATTCTGGATGTTTTGGGAAACCATTTGATTTGGCTGAAGTGTCATACAGTAATAGTGTCTTTGCAATCTGGCCAAAACAATGACTGTGTTTTTTCCTCTATTTCTCAGGGTCAGAGTAGACATGCTAATGGTTACAATGTGTATATAAGCAAGTGTGCAGTGTACCAAGTCAGATCTCGAAAAGCATGTCAGGAAAAATATTCAACTTGGTAAGATCTGTGCAATATATGCAACGTTCAATAAATAATGGCGTTTATGGTAGACTGTGATCACTAATCTAAAATGGCCGCTAAACCTCCACCAACTGCTCGACAGATATAATTGAGAACAGATGCCATGAGAGTCTCAGCTGTTGCTGATTGGTGCCCACTTGTTCTCCTTTGCACCCCCATCCCATCATTCTGCTTAAATCCCCTCGGAGCAATAGATCCCCTCAATCCTGTTTATTCCACATATAATGTGTGTGTGTGTGTGTGTGTGTGTGTGTGTGTGTGTGTGTGTGTGTGTGTGTGTGTGTGTGTGTGTGTGTGTGTGTGTGTGTGTGTGTGTGTGTGTGTGTGTGTGTGTGTGTGTGTGTGTGTGTGTGTGTGTGTGTGTGTGTGTAGACATCTACAGAAAAGTGGAAGCTGATTTTAGAGACTTAACCCCAACGCTAACTCCTTTTTATCCATAGACCGTTGAGTGATTGGTTGATTTGAAATGATCAGAGAGACAGCAGCATTTTGATTGGCTGATACATAGTCTGGGCCCCCCCCCCCCTTAACAGATGTTCTCAGCTGTCTTCCAGAGAGAAATAAAGCATGGTGACCTGGCGGTGCACACACATGCAAAACAGTCAAACTACTCTTCTCAAATTGCCTGAACAACATAATACACACACAGGCGCACACACACAGGCGCACACACACACTCCACCGAGTGTGCCAGTGGTCAGCATTGTTTGCACTGACAATAGTTCCCTTTAGCCTGGTTACAATAGGAAAACCCAACCCCTATTCTGCTCAGCTGCAATAGCCACTTGTGAAAAAAGGCCCTGATCGGTGTGAGAAATGCAAATAGTGACGGATTCTATACATACACCACACACAGAGTGTGGTCCAGCTGAGCAGGGTGTTAGAGCCCGATCCATTCATGCACTGTTGTCAGATGAGTAACCTCTGGTGTTCTCAGGACAACTCTGCATCAGCTGGTGAAGTGTGGCAGGAATGGTATCCTGTGTTTGGCCAATAGGCTCCTTGACTGATGTAGCTTGTGAGAAGACTATAGGAAGCTCATGGATTAGTGTGTATTTTGATTTAGTGGATGGTTTGGCTTATTGTTTAGGTTTGGAGGGCAGTCTAGCACACTAAACAGTGGACACAGAGGGAGATGTCAACATATGCATTAAAACTCACATTTTTATCATTGAAGAAATACATAATCCATCATAATCCAAGTCCCATGTGATGTATTGAATTTGCTTGTTTTTCTAACCAGCAGACCAACACCCAACCAATACAAAACAGAGAAAAGCAGCACATCCTAGATTTGACAAGCGACAACCAGCAAATATTTGACTCTTACTGGCTTACAACCAAATTCCTGCAGAACTATTGACAGACAGTATATATATATTGAATGGAAATTAGCAAATGTCAACATGCGAACATGCTGGACTAGGATGCTGTAGACGTTTTAACAGTATGCCTGCTATACATAAGAACGTTAGCATTGTCATGTTATGACATGTTAGCACAACATTAGCATTTAGCTCAAAGCACTGCTGGGCTCAAGTACAGCCTCACAGAGCTGCTAGCTTTACTAAAGACTCTTAGTCTTGTTGACAGAAGAATTCATTAAACAAGTAATTGATTATCAAAATCCCTGGTTGTTTATTATATTACATCACTAATGGTTTCAGCATTATGGGTTAATTTACCAATAAAGCACTAACGTAAGAAAATATATAATTTGTCTGAGTTTGCTACCGCTACCTCTTATTTACTGTCTCTATCATAATGAATATTGTTGAGTTGAAAAGACAAGAGTAGTCATGGGAACTGTATTGAAGTTTGTGAGGGCCAATACCAAACATGTCAGCTTTTTACTTGTAGAGCCTTAAAGCAAGTTAATGTTTTTGTCACAAAGTTCTGATTCTCATTAGAAATTTTTTGCTAATGAAGAAAAAAAAAAAAAAACATCTTTGTTTTCCTACCTCCAGTGTCCATAGTGCTGTCATCATCTATACGGCAGGTTTCAGTCAGTGTGGTGAACAGACAGCCAATCGGGTCTAAGGGATGTCCCACCCAGCCTTCCAGGTTGGTGGTGGAAGTCACACCCCTCTGGAGGAGATCTGACAGAGGAGCAGAGCATGAAACAAAGAGACGTTAAAATCAATGAAACGAACAGCACGTCTTAACTGTGTTATTATGTGCGTGTATTTCACCTTTCTTTTGGTGTTTGTAGATGTCCATCTGTCTCTGCTGTTGGAGGCGGAGCGTGTTGATGATGGCGACGGCCAATCGCAAGGCTTCCCTGGAGTAACCGTGTGAACGCAGGGCGTCTACACGAGCGCATGCTGTTGGTACATGGTCTGTGTGGAACGACAGAGAGAGAGAGAGAGGGTAGAGTCAGGACCACCTCTCACACATACACACACACAAGCTACTGTGCAAACTGCAAGACATGGAATGTAGTTAGTAATGGCACACACACACACACACACACACACACACACACACACACACACACACACACACACACACACACACACACACACTGCAGTCTCAGCAGAGCGCCCATGTGTGTCTGATAGTTGGCTTAAGTTGCAGAATCTGACAGATCTTAGCTGGAAGCTGCTTACAGCAGATACTGGCCTCAATATCAGCAGATTTACTCTGTGTGTGTGTGTGTGTGTGTGTAGAACCACACAAAGAACGTTGTTCCTGAAATTACTTTTTTCTGTCCTGTTCTAATACAGAAAGTCTGTTTGTGCTGCTCAGTGCACGGTATGTAAATATATTATTTGACAAAATAAATCGTATTAGATGTGCGTGACCTTTGCTGGAAAGGAGATATGAATTACTGTTTACGTTTCCGTGACAATGAAGCATTCTCATACATTAAGTAGTAGGGTTGGCTATTGCGGTGAATTTTTGTATTGTTATATATTAAGATAGGTTGTGGCATATTGCGATACTTATTGTAATATATTGCAATATTCCTGTTTTGACATGAAGTGCAAATAAAATGGATGTAAACCTTGTAGCTTTGTTCATCAAGTAAGTTTGATTTGTATTTTCCGTTGAAGTATCCCATCAGCATTACCATAATTAATCCTTGGCTTGTTACTGTGCAAAAGTTTTTAAGGCGACTTAAAGGGATGTGGGATGTGTTCCGATCGACGATTTCACCTCCGTCTTTCATAATTTGCAAACTGCCATTTCGGTTCCGTCCTTAGTGAACTTCTTTAAACCAAAATTCTGCCCCACACTAAGCAAAAGTCCAGGAAAGTCCTTGTTCATGAACAACCGGTTCACTGAGTGTACTGGCTGTTTGTGAAACCTAATCAATACATATTGACTGGTACATCGTACCGATATGCCGGTTTTATCGAGCACCCCTAATAATTAGTCAAAAGAATGATTGATTGATTGATTTCTGAGAAGTAAATTAATCCCAGTATGACTTTACAGAGTATGTTTGTGCTTACCTAGCCAGAGCGGCAGGCCTTGTGGGTTGAACAGCAGGCTCTCTCCCTCTCTCTGGTAGCATGGAGACATGTAGTGGTCGCTGCTGATTATCCTCTGGAGGTGGCTGTCCTGCCAGTGGAGGTCACAGGCCTCGACTGCCCGGCTGAACACCGTCCTCCTGGGCCTGGACAGAGAGTCTGAGAAAACAAACATGGTCAGTGATGTCATCACGTTGTCTGATCTTAGCTGTCAGGTTCACATTTTTATTACACAGTGTGTGTATTTGCGTGTGTGCTTCTTCGGACCTTGTGCCACGTTGCTCTGCGGCAGAGCGTTGGTGATGTTTGGAAGCTCACTGCCATAGTTGCCATCCTCCAGCGGGCAGACGTCCATGTCGCCCCATTTCTTTAGTTGCTTCAACCAGCTGCTCTTCTCCTCGCTCTTACAGTGGGGGTTTAACACCACGCACACCCACAATGCACCTGGGGAAAGGTGGATGGTCAGAGGTCAGAGAATTTGGTAGAGATGATAAGAACTAGTTGAAGTCTGTGAATGCTACAAAAAAAAAAAAATTTTCCTCCAGCCTCAGAACCTCTGGCTTATTATGATTTATGCTATAAAGGCATTAAGGTTTATTCTTGGTCACATCTCTTCATTACATGCTTGTAAGACATTTTTGTTAGTAAGAAGAAAACAAAAATAGAATATTACTAATAAAGCAGAAAAAACAAAACTAAATATACACATTAAGTCATTATTTAAGCCTGAAATATTGAAGAAAGTGTTGTTTTGTTTCTAAAACCACACTGAAAAATATCACCACAAAACAATTACATCCTAATAAGTCCTCTGAATGCTTCACAGTCATGACTGTAAAACCTCTTTTTAAGATGCCTCCACAATAACTAAATGCCATAAATTAAATATAGTCCAAAATGTTTACATCTCACATTTATAAACGACAGAGCTGTTTTATTGTATTAATCTGAATAATATTACTAATAATAACAACAAGCAGTGCAGTGGCCATCTGCACTAACCTCACCTGCTCTACATACATGAACCTTGAGCTGGGTCAGCTGTCAGGTGTCTGTATCTCTAAGAAAAATGATCAGGCAGCGAACTCTGACTGTCTGGCTGTTATTTGTGTCCGTGTCTGTGTCATGATCTCTCTCGCTCAGGAAGCGTTCTCATTGACCTCCTAAATGCCGAGATTGATCGCAGAGAAGCTGAGCAGCCGTATTGATCGGCAGCCTTTGTCATTCACCCTGCATTGGGAGAGAGAGAGGCTACTGACTGGATGACCTAACAGCTTACTGACTGGATGACCTAATAGCTTACTGACTGGATGAACGTTTACCCGACAAGGTGACTGCCGATCTGTCTCAGTTATTGACAGACAGGACACTTCTGTCAGCCTGGCTGTCCGACCTACAGTGAGTGATAGACCAACTTGCAAGCTGATTGGCCAATTTGAAGTCATTTTAATAATGCTTTTGTCTTTGTCTGACATTTCTCTGACTGTTCTTACCTAGCTCGTCCCATAGTTGCCGACACTTGTCCGTCATGCCTGTGCCTTGCTGTCTCCATAGCGACAGCCGGGGGTCTGCCATGAACTGTTCTGTGATGAGCGTCAGCATTCGGGCACCATTGGAGTCTCGCATTCGTAGCATCTCCCTCACCTGGAAAGACACAGTGAGTTACATGTCTTTATGCTAAAATAAGCTAACTACCTCCTGGCATCGGCCTCACGTTGAATGAAAAAGATGAGAGTTAATCTCATCTGATCATTTTCCTCAGCTATCAGCATGAAAAATGACAAAATGTATTCCCTAACACGTCAAACTATTCCTTTAATACTTCTGGATTATAGATGCATGTGTCTTAAATCCACTCGTAACACATGTGATTGAAATCAGAATGAATATAAAACATGTGATCTCACATGCCATATATTATCGCTAAGATTCAAAAGTTGTATTTAAGATGTTTTGAAACCTATGAATGTCTTTTAAATCTAAATAAAAGAAACAGTTTGACACTGAAATCGGTCACTGGTGTGTGTTCAGATAGGCTGCTGCTGACCAAGACATTGACACAGGGATGACAATAAATACTTGTCAGAAACAGGAAGTGGTAATGAATACCTTGGCAAACATGGAGTTGAGTTGCTTCCCAGAGCTATAGTATCCTCCCTGTGACAGAAACTGTTTGACCTGCTCTCTGACTTGATCCTCGTCCAGGTGCCAGCAGTTGTCATCGTCAATGCTGGCGCCTGCAGTCGGGTCTGGAGCACCTGGGAACACAAACACACAAGCAAACATTAAACGACAGGCGCACACACATGGCTGCAAATCAAGAAACATGTGCAGACAAAGACACACAAAAACGGGACCTAAAAGCTCGGTTTCAATGTTAATGTCGCTCTCTCCACATCAAAGCTGGAGTAAACAGAGTAAAGTCTGTCTATTCACCGTCATTCCGCTCCTTCCTGTTCCCAATTAGCACTTGAACAAAGAAAATAAACAAACGGTGGCCATGGGAAATGGAGTTTACTTTTAGACAGACTAACTCACAAAAACACTTTTTTTTTACTTAGCTCAACTTAACATTCGAGATTTCCTCAGACTTTCATGACACTCAGATTACTTGATAGGTAGTAATCCAATCCTAAAAACTAAACCTAAAAAAAATAGATTCTGGATTAACCTCTGCTGATTAGTTCCACTGACGCTCTCATACAGAATATTTTGCATTGAACTTATAGAGCACCTACGTGACACATAGATGCTCAATTTAGGGTAATCGTGCACCAAGGGAATGTAAGCCAGCTTTATTTATCTTCTGTTCAGTGCTGGGTGAGTGCTTGAGGAATACTGCGGGGAAATGGAGATATGCTCAGGAGAGGGTGTAAAGCTGCTTTGATCAAGCAGGAAGCGAGCTGAGGAAAGCCCAGAGATGTGTTTCCAACTGGCTGAGAGTATGCAACGCCAAACAGAAACATTCCTCCATCAAAGAAAGCCTCGCTCCTGGCTTGACTGAACTTCAACCCCCATGATCCCCCTTGTCAAACATAGACAGGAAATACATTGCAGGACTTCCTGGACAGAAGAGCTGGAGAATGTCAACATTTCCCGAGGAGGATGAACTAGAGAAACAGAAAAGGAGTTTTGTTTGGTGAAAGGATGTGTGTAGTTTGTCGTTTCTCTGATACTCCTCTTCTTCTTTTATCTAAATGCTTGTTTTGCTCCTTTCATCTTTCTTTTCCTTCCCGTCTCCTCTCTCCTGTTTCCCCCGTCTCCTCCTCTCAGTGTCCCTTTCAATTCCTTGCATCTCTTTACCTACTCTCTTTTGCATCCTTTTCACCATTCAAGTCTTTTTTTGTTATTTCTTTAACATACTCCTGTACTCTTGCCACTGGAAGGAGGTAGCTACTGGAGAAGTAAAGGAATCAAATGAGCCATTTGAAGCCTGCCTTACTGCTTCGCCTTAGTAATCAGGGCTCTGATGTATGACAGGCTGTAGGCTAGAATGCAGCATGTTTTAAGTCTGGAAGCTTTTAAGTCTGGGCTGTTGCTGTGAAGATATCACTGCAAAGGGATGAACTGCAGCTCAGTTGAGGTGACTTTGCAACAAAAGCTTTCCTTCTGACAGCAATGCATTTATGATATTAAAAAGGGGTTCTAGATGGATGTGGCAGATAAGTGGGACATGACTTAGCTCTGAAAATCAAACAATCAAGTACATTTTCACTTTGAGTCAATCAAACATGAACTAAAAGTTAGTTGTCCTCTCACCGTGGACCTGGTTGATCTCAGAGTTGGAGGACAGGATCTCGTCAGCCAGTTTCTGTGCGGTGGGCAGCACCTCGGTGTGGTGGGCTGTGATCAGATACTGGACTAGCTTCTGCAGCTGATCTCTGTTCATCTGGAACAATGTCTCTGAGATGGGCAACCGCAACTTCACCTGTATCAGACACACACACAGAAATATTGGTGTATGATATTCCTACTTTTTACTATCGTAAGTTGGTCTGAGGCTTTTTAGGATGCCTGGAGGTGGTTTTCTTTGAAAGATCTCAGGTGGAACTCATAGTAAACACAATCACAAAGAATTTCATTAGGTACCACCTGGTTCAATGAGTACACCCTAAAATGAAAATTCAGTCATTATCTACTCACCCCCATGCTCATGGAAAGTCAGGTGAAGTTTCTTAGATTAAGTAAGTTAGAAGTTAAAGCATCAAGTGCCTCTGACAAAATCTAACATTACAATTTGGTGTTTCACACCGTACATACAGTAGCTCTATCTGTTGTGTGCGTGATGCAACTTCCGGGAAGCTGGTAAACACTGAGGTATGCAGAGATTGCAAGTTCCATTAATCTTGTCTAATGGTGCATGCATCTTCTTCAGACGGGGTGTGCTTGAATGTTTTTAGCGAAGAAGCTGAAGAGAAGATTTCAGTTTAAAATACAGAGATCTCAGGTCTTTTGGAGACTTGATTACACGGTATGAGCAGTATGGAGACATCTTATCTAGCTCTTTTTGAAAAATATAACCATCTTCTTTGGTTGTGACTGAAGTGCTACAACACTGTTTTGCTGTGAAGCCCCAGGTCTAAGAAATCTCTCCTAACTTTGCACTGCAGAATGCAGAACTGTGGTGAGTAGTTAATGAATACATTTTCATTTTGGGGTAAACTGCTCATTTTATTATGTGTATTACATCTGTGAGACTTTTCATAGACATAGGTATATTTCGTGTGTTGCATTGATTACCTGTTCGGGCTTGCGAATTCGGTATAGAGAGAGGGCCACCACATGGGCGCAATAGAAGATATCTCTGTTCCCACAACCACAGGTGACTGAGGTGATTTTGCATCGGTCAAAGCTGATGGCCACCTTGTGGGTGACCTCTGGCTCTGATGACGTGGCGGGTTCAGTTACTGTGCCGCTGAGGTGAAACCCTGCAAAGACACAAGAAAGACGAGGAGTGAGCTTCATGAGTCACTGTGGTGAAAAAAAAAAAACTACATTTATGCAAAGTATTACATGTTGGTTTCACTATTACGACTGACATTGTAATGTCGGTCTTTTGATGAACTTTTACATGGCTCTTGACTGTGGACTGCAAATGAGTAAAGACGCATAAGGAAATAAGGAAACTACGGCGTAATCTGAGCCTTTCCAAACCTCCAGAGTGAAACCTCAGTAGGAAACACACACACATCTTAATGAGACATCTCCAATGGGGCGCTGTGTCACCTGATACTCTCTTTACCTCCATGTCTCCTTATGTCGCTGTGCATTTGTGTGTGTGCAGTGAAAAGGGGGTTACTAGGGTGTGACCATTTCCTGATGACACACACTCAGCCCCAAGGGTAGTAAGGGTAGGTGCCTACAGAGATGAACCTCACATAGTTTATCTTTAGTGCCCTCACACAGCAAGCAGAGCATTATCACCCATCCATTGAGGGTCAAACACTAAACTGACAACTGTCCTCGCTTTTATGACACCTATTAGGATTTTAACTGATTGAAATTGTACCAAAATACGTCCTTTGAAAAAGTAAAACTACTTTAGAAATATAATGTGTCAAACATAAATTTTATGAATGAGATTATAACTACTCAACTATGGAGTTCCTCAAGGTTCTACACTCGGGCTTAACTCTTATGCTGAAGACACACAACTTTATGTATCTGTACAAGACAACTAGCAGCGCTATGATGTCCTTATGTCCAGCAGTCTAATGTCCGACTGACATAAAATGCTGGATGTCTAATAACTTTCTAAGGCTGAGAAATATAAGCAATAAATCTTATCTGTGTTCAATTTGACCAACTGGCTGCAAAACTCAATTAAAACGAAAAGTGTTATCTTTTGAACTTCATCGTGTCGATGAAGCCCTTCACGGTCCAATGTCATCACTTGCAGGGATCCTGTGTAGCCCAGGAACTAGAAGACGTAACGTGACAAGGAAAGAAGAACTGAACGGTACGAATAGAACAAAAAGCTCAGCCAAAGAATATCAAATGAGGAAACAGAGGGTAAAGGGGATGAGACTGGAGGAGAAATGTGAGAGAGGAACAGAGAATAGGGGAGGGGAGAGTGTCTCTGGTCTGTCCTGTCGTCTCACTGTGACGGGTCAATTATTTATGAGGTGGAGTGTGTGTGTGTGTGTGTGTGTGTGTGTGTGTGTGTGTGTGTGTGTGTCTTAGCAACCCCTGTGCTGCTTTCACAGCTAGAAGAGGGGAAGAGAGAGAGGAAGAGAGAGAGGAAGAGAAAGAGAGAGAGAGAGGGGTGGGGGTGGGGGTGGGGGTGGGTGTAAGCTAACTGGAAGCAATGATACGGCTATTTTGGGCACACTCACAGAAACACTCAAATTCTGGGGTAAGGGCCAGTCTGGTAGAGCGGCCTAATAAGTGCATGTTAAGCCATCTCCCTGGCAAAATCCCATAATAATCTTTTCCGACCCAAATGTTGGGAGCTCACACAAGCACACACACACACACACACAAAGTCACACACTGAGACCCAATCAACGGCAAACTCCTTTCACTATGATCAAACTAAAATGAAGAGCTACAGGAGATCTGCTGAAAAGGACAGATGCACTCGGTTGTTGCTCTGACTCATTACTGGCCAGAGTACGTTCTAAACCAAGACTGACCTTACCATCACTTACCATCAGTATGATGGCCACCTCACCGTGGAGATCAACATCAACAACTCATTCTACCACCCAGAGTGTAAACACACATCAGAACACCAACCTAGCTCTCTGACTGAGATTGGACCACAAACAGAAGTGTCTTGACAAAAACACTCCGGCCTACTGGTGTGCTTTTAAAGGTATAGGTATGAAGAGAAAATATGATCCAGGAATACCAGGCTGGGTGATACATGGCTGAATGCAAATTAGAGAAGCACTGATTATCTTCCCAGATACTCAATATGAATAACACAGTGTAGAGCTTAGTGTCATTATTGTAAGGCAACATGTCTGACAGTGAACACTGAATTTTGATGAAATCGACAAGTGTATTTAAACTGGATTGGTAATGCTCGATATCTGATCTGATCGATAAGGTCAATATTGATGCCATTACTAACACTGCATTATATAACTGGTGCATCCATAGGAAGGTGAAGGTTACCAGACATCAATACTACATAATGTTCTATATAAAACTCTGGAAAGTTAGTACCACCACAAAAATAAGTGAAAACTCAAAACAGATGGTCATAATCGTTAAAAGCAATTTCCCAAGAAGGTGCATTGAAACACTTTTCAGGGGGTTGCTGGGTGATATTAAATTGTATTGAAGAAATGTTTGTGGCAGTTTTAAGTATTTTTCTCAGCATATCCCTGTATTTAAACTCATCAAAAAAAGCCTTCCTTTCATTAGAAATGCATTGACACTGTAGAGTTCTAAATGCTGAGGACACAAAGAAAAGAAAGGGCTCAGAGTCATCTAAGTTCAGCCTTTTCAGCAACACAATGCATCACTCATTCCAGGTGGAATGCCTTTTATAATGAAGCACCATTACACCTTGAAATTGTCAAGACAGAGAGGTAATTATTGCTTCTGTACAATTGTGATACTGCGCTGCTATGGCAGATGCTTTTGGTCAAACCGACTTGGCATTAGTGCATTGACTGTGAAAGTGGATGATCAGGTCATTTTATACCCTGATCAATCTTGAAGGCCTCCAGAACCTACTTTTGTGATGACTAGTAGAGATCAATGACATTAATGTCTTCTTAGATTTGTATCAACTTCACATTAACTCATTGACTAGTGGATCAACAGTATGGAAACAAACCAATAGACTGTAGCCACCCAACTCACTATGATTATAGAATGAATTACCTCACTTGGTTCCTCATGAATGACATATTGTAAAACATCTGAAACCGACAGACCGATATCGCCACGTACGAACTGGCCCGGCCTCTGTCAAAAGCACAGGCAAACCACCAACTGATCTACTGACTGACATATTTACCAGATGACCTAGCTGGCTTCATTTCAACCACCTGAAAGACCTGCTGACATACTGACACAACATCATGCCTACTGACCACCTCACAGATAACACAGACAGCCAATAAACCAATCTTCTTCCTAAAGGACATGACCGACCATCACAAACAGTCCACTGAGCCAACCAGGCCATCTGACTATGACAGGAAGGATGAGAGAGACACCGAGAGAGACCAGCATACAGGGGGGGGGAGAGAGAGACTGATGTGTCTGCCAATGATAGACATAAAGAGCCCTCTAAATTGTTGAAATCTCTCCCTCCCACTGAGTCAGCCTGTCAAACCAATCTCTCGCAGCTCACGGTAATATCATAAATGTCAGAAAAAGGCCCTCCATTCCTTCCTCTGTCTCTATAATGGATATACTGTACCTGTAGTCAATTTGCACTAACTGCAGGTTAGGCTGAGGGATTTTAAATTTGATCTTCTGGTGTTGTAATCATCACAGCAGTGAGGAAAAGATCAGGCCGAAAAAAATCTGGGGAGTGCATTTCTTAAAAGCATCGGGGGAACATTTTTGAGAGCTATCTTGCCTCGGAGCTGCCTAAATAATGTCCTGTCAGTCATCAGTCATTGCTACACTTGTCTCCAGATATTCAGTCTAGCATTTCCGAGTGATGTAGAAGTTTTGATGGCAGGTGATATTACGAATAGAGACTTTCCCACAGCTGGGAGAGCTGCTCTCCCTTTCAGTCTTGGATTCGGACCCAGGCCCCCTCTTCTCTCTGTGTCTGTGTCTATTAGGCTAAAGCCTATTGTTGCTCAGGCCACAGGGATGAATGTGATGGTGACACTGCTGCTCTTTTCAGTTTCAATCAGGTTTAAAATGGCTCAGACACAGTTCACAGTCTGTGTGTCTGGCACCCGTCTCCCCTCTATCTTTTTCCAGTTTCACACATTAAACCCACATCGTATCTGGTTTAATTATCCGTAAGTTAGCCGCTTTTGGCATTTATACCAAAGTCAAGTACTTTCCCACACTATATGGCCATTCCTAACAAATTAGGTAACACTTAGGTGAAACTTTATATCTGGCTCATGAGAGTAGGTATTACAGGATATTACATATTATCTTCCGAGTTTCTTCTGATTGGCCACCTGTTCAAAGATAAAGGAATAGTATTATTTGGGGAAATGCACCTTTTCCTTGCTTCTGGCTGAGAAGATGACAATAGCGACACGCTTGTTTTTTTTGCATGGCATCAATATTAACTCTGTATTCTTGGTGAATACTTGCCCTTTCCTAAAATGACAAACCAACCCTTTAAATAAGCATCTGTAAGAATGAATTGTTTTACAAGATTTATAGGGGTGCACGATAAAACCGATACACCTGTAAATATCGGGATGACATACCAGTCAATACGTATTGATTACATTTCTTGAAAAAATTATGCATTTAGAAAACTAAATCAACACTTGGCAACTTCTGTCTTTGCCCTGAAGACATGCACTCTGTGACTTCCATTTGACCTGGAAGTTATACATTTTTACACTTAATAAAAACATGGCAATTTGCAAATGTTGCAAGACAGAAGTGAAATTCTCGGGCAGAACAGACTCAGTCGATGTGCCAGCAGTTTATGTCACCTGAAAAACTTGTCAGATGTCATCAAGTGACAGTAAAACACAGTAACAAGTCAAGGGTTGAACATCCTTATTCTAACGGGATACTAAAGTTGAAAATACTAATCCAACTTGCCACAGCAACAGAGCTTGACAAACAAACTTGTTTACAACTAAGATCTTTGCCCTTACAGGATTGTTGACAATTTCGAGATCTTATCAATGCACTGGATCACAGCTGCTATTGTGTTGATTTAAAACTTTGAAGGTTATAAGGATATTACTTCAGTATATTATAAAAAAATCACCAGTGTTGTTATTTTTGACAAGTTAATCATAAGGCATAATATCCTAAATAGCAAATACACGATGCATTTCCTCAATTTTGTGTGCATGCTATGTCCGAGCATAAATTTTGCAAAATATTGGAATATGTATTGCAATACGCCACAAAATGTCACAAAATATCACAATGCGAAAATTTACTGCAATACCCAACCCTAATGATTTATCCATGAATGACGCTGCATTTGAAAGCCTTTTTCTTCTAATCTGCCAGAGTGTGTGCGGCACAAGAAAAAATAATGAATTAAAATAATAAATTCCAAAGCAAGGGGGACCCAGGAAAGAACCTTGAGGTACTCCAAGGTTGGCTGCCTTCTTTCTCTCTGCCATTAGATGCATATACTGTCCAAACATTTGGTCATTCAATACCCAAATGCTTGGTGTAAAACTGTACCTTCTTTCTGTAACTAGCGCATACAGAGTGATTCTATGTGTGTGTGTGTAAAGGCTGAGGGAGACAATATGACTTCAGCAGATGGAGATGCAATGACACTTGGAAAAAAAAAGACACTGCATCAGATAGTCTGCAAGCACACACACACACACACACACACACACACACACACACACACACACACACACACACACACACACACACACACACACACACAGACACACACACACACACACAGATGTAAACACAATGAACAAAACGACCTTTCCAGAGGCTGTCTGCTTTTGTTCTTAATGCCAGTGATGAAACAACACAAACTAGCCAGTGATATTCACAGTAGATAGGAATAATCTCTTTTTGTCACACACTCCTACAAACAGGCACATACAGACAACATTGGAGCCGTTCTATACCAGGGTATTGGACCGGTTCCGCAAAACCGATGAATTTCTAACAAAGGTTGATAAGGAGTGTAATATGGGTAAACTGGGAGTGTTGCCAAGTACAATGATCTGGCTTAATCCTTGGGGGAAAATCTCACAGCCCTGTGTGCAAATCATGTCTTTTTGTCTGTTCTGATGCAGGTATGCATGCTTGCCTTGAAAACCTAAACACACACACATACCCTCTGCAGCTGACATCTTGCTGAAGAAAGTGTGTGTGTGTGTCATTTGTGGTCCTGAACAACATGTTCATTGTGTGTGCTGCACATCATTTAGAGCCACACACACAGAGCCGTGTGCATTCAAACCCCAGCTATAATCCTCATTCTGATTCTGTTTGGTGAAAGAAGAAAAAACATGAAATTACAGTGGCTTCCACGCCTCTATTGTCAAATAAAATAATTCAGTTTATGCATGCGAGTTTGGTTTTAATCTGGATTATGTTCATTTTAGTCAAAATATATAATAAGACACAGGACTTGACATTGTATGATGTATTTTTATGGATGCATGTATAATCAGGTGAAATCCTGCTGCAAAGTAATAACAATAAGTGTAAGAAAATCACAAAAAAGTGAAATAGTGGAAAATGAGGAGAAAATACAATTAGAGAGACCACCATTGTACATTTTCAGACACCCACCGATCGCTCCCATGTATATGTACACACACACACACACACACACTCCGTCCTGCCTCCATCCCTCCCTCCCTGTTGTACACCATCTGTCATTCGAACGCAACTCCACCCACACAGAAGCTAGTCTGCCAATGAGGTAGCCGATAGCTCCCCACGCTCATAGGCCATTAACCCATAATCAGCTGGAGAGATGGATCCAGGCTGTGAGCCAAAGTGTTATTGTCTTATTTGACCAAAACCTCACCATAGGCCTCACAGACAGATAAACAAGACAGACAGACTAACCCTGCCACTTACGGTGGTTTGTAAAGTTGAGGAAGAGAGGGGGCCGGGGGGGGGGTGTTGCCACAACCATGAAACTACAATGCCAGGCTGACATCATATGATGCTGTTATATCTAAATCATGAAAAGGGTTCAACATAGAAGGGAGCTGCAGTTTGGTGTTGCATTTAATTGTTGCCAAGTAAAACACAATGATACATTAACTTGGGTGATATTATTGGTCAGTTTTAGCCTTTCTCAGATAGATCAGCTCATTTGTTGGCCAATAATTAATATGAAATGTTAAATATCTTCAAGGGAAAAAGCACAGATGGCAACAAAATACATACATTTAATGACTGGCTATGAATAGCTATTATTAAGGTGTCAACTAAACGCACACTTTCCTTATCAACTACTTTGGCTCATCCTTCTGGACCACCCACAAACTGATCGTCACTGAACACTCACTCTGTCTCTTCAATGGCACGTTACTATTTGCTTTGAACGTGAAACTGCATCTTCAGCAGAAAAACATCCAGGAAAAAAAGCATCCTACTACCTTTTTTTTTTCTACTGATATAATCTCATTACCACTTTCCAAAAGTAGATTCATCCTCCTTCAGCAGCAAACACATCCCTCGCAGACGGCAGCCCTTCCCATCTCCCATCTGTTCTGACAGCTCCAAGGTTTACACAGCTCCCCCCCCTGCTCACTCCCATTCACACACACAGAGACACCCACATGGCCCTGTATTCAATCAGCCATCTATCTCTGCAAAACATACGTGCATATGCATACACACATATCGAGTGTGGTGAATCTTCTCCTCCACTCTGCCAATCCATCCATCTATCCTTCCATCCCTCCCTCCTGCAGTGTATGCTGATGTGATAACAGCTGATTGATTCATCTGTGATTTCCCAGCAGCCCTTTCCCTAATACACACACACACACACACACACACACACACACACACACACACACACACACACACACACACACACACACACACACACACACACACACACACACACACACACACACACACACACACACACACACACACACACAGACAGACACACACACAGAAATCCTTGCTAACCGCCGGGACTCATTTGTCATGATTACATTGAATTGATTCCTTGATTTGTTTCATTCTGTTGCAAAAGGAAACGGGGAGACAGGGTAGAGGGGGGAGAGAGGGGAAGAAAGAGAAAAAGATGGGAGGGAGAGGTTTAATCAAGTCCCTTTCAGCTGATGTGTCGCTGTGAAAACAACAAGAAAGGGGAAAAACTGCACATCTGACAGATCTGACGAGGGTGGAAATCAGCAAAAGGCTGACGTGTCGGTCCCAAGTTCCTAACCCGATTGAGAAAACGGAAAAATAGAGGAAGTGGAGAGAACAAATTTCGAGGGAAGGGAAGCCTTGACAGTAAAACATCATTACTCAGAAAAGAAGATTGTGTTCAGCAAAATGCTCATCAAAGAGCGATAAAGAGGTGGGCAAAGCTATCAAAATCTATGAAATTTCTTCAGATTCAGGAAGAACATTTAAGGGCCAGTATGTCCTGTTTTTGACGCACACACAGGCGTCTTGCTTGAGATAAAAGCTGAAGCCTTATAAAAGTAGTGAGGGGTGGATGGAGGGAGGGATGTCATCCTTTGCTCGATGGCGTATGAAATTCAATCAAGACCTTCATCTGTATAATCTGAAAGCAAACTATACAACCTGAAAGCCAGAGTGGTCCAATTCGAGAATTGCATACATTCTGCTGTTAATGGAGAGCCCCCTGGTTGATTCATGCCATTGTGAGCATGTGTGACACTAGAATGAAGGTTATTTGGTGAGGAGAAAAGCAATGAATGTTGCTTTTCAGCTTTGCAGGAGCGCGCGGGACCGAAAAAATCTGAAAGCGCAGAGAGCAAAGATTCTTGAACACAAACAGGAGAAACACATTAAATGGAACACAAAGCTGAAGCTGGGTTGAAGTGAAGCAGAGTTAAAGGGCCTTGGTAGGTGTGCGTCACATACAGACGCTATCCTCTCTCCACCATGTGTAACCCTGTTCACCCAAGGCTACGGTACCGATAAGAAGGCCGCGGTTTTTGTTACGGTCTGTTGTTTGTAGTGTAGAGACATTATTGTCCTGCAGCCTTGTCTTGCCGCACATACAAACAGACGAGCGGAGGCAATCTATCAGAGACAAACTCATGTCAATCCCCTTCAGGTGATAAAGCCTGTGTTCACTGTCTGCTCGGAAACTTGACTTGACTTTTCACTGTGATAAAGGCTTTGCATTATCTGTGTGCCATGTGTGACCCTTAACCCGAGCAACGGAACGGTGAATGTAAATGCAAACCGACAATCACGAGGATTACGCCGTGTCGGGTACGTGGATGTTAAAGCAACAAGTGATGATGAGGAGTTGAGAAAAGTTTAACTTTATGGTAATGTCTTTGACACTTTTAAATGAAGGGGGCTGCCAGTCAGAGACATGTCTCTAATAAAATTAAAATGGAACAGCTGTGTTAAACATGAAATTATAAATGACGTTACATGACACGGGCCTCTTGTAGATCTGTCGTGGAAAAGGAGAACCACAAGGGTTTCTCTTTTTGTACAAGGCAGCAAAAAAAAAGATGTAGCATGATGTGTTTAAGTACAGTAAATTTGCCCATAGGGTTACTTGACATTGCAGGACCTGCCATTTAAGTATGGCGCATAGTGCAATGTCAATGCTGAAGAGATATATTGTACATCCCTAATTGGATTAATCAAATTAAACCTAATTAATTAAACAATTAAGCTAATCACTGTGAGACTTATATTATATTCTTTTTGAAAACTTACACAGACAGTAATTTCAGTCTTACTGTAAGTACAAGACACTACAACTACAAGTGGGGAGAAGCAGAAGAAGAAGGAGCCCCAAATGTCAGTGTTTCATGAGCTTTCCTCCTGGCTGAAGGAGATGAGCCATAATATGATATGGACACACACACCAACACGTAAGGAGCTGGCAGCTGGAAAAGGTCACTGGACTGGATTTAACCTCCAATTACCAATACATCATCTTACCAAACACATGCACGCAAACACACACACACACACACACACACACACACACACACACACACACACACACACACACACGATATCTGCTAAATGTGCAGATCCATCCCTGCAGCAAACCATTCATCTGGAATGTGAGAATTCAAGCTCATTCTTTTTGTGTTACTTCAAGAGAGTGTGTGTGTGTGTCCATATGCATCTGTGTAAGCAATGCATGCAATGGTAATGTGGTTATGCACACGCATGTGCACATTTACGCACATGGATATCCTGCTTGTGTTTACGTATGGCAAGCCTGTTGTCTTCCGTCTCTCCCTCTGCTGCTCCTTTGTCTCCTCTTTCTCTGACTCTCTCGCACTTTGCCCTTTTCCTAAACCAGCCGTGGCCTTAGCCATGGTTTTTGTTTAATATGGCGGCATGCAAAGCAAAGGAACAACCATCTGGCACATGCATGCAGCCGCCGTCTCAGGAACAACAAGGGCTGGCATCACAATGCCTCTTTAGATAGTGTGTGTGTGTGTGTGTGTGTGTGTGTGTGTGTGTGTGTGTGTGTGTGTGTGTGTGTGTGTGTGTGTGTGTGTGTGTGTGTGTGTGTGTGTGTGTGTGTGTGTGTGTGTGTGTGTGTGTGTGTGTGTGTGTGCAGGCATGTGTGTTTGTTCTTCAAGCGCAGTCTGCAGGGCAAGATAAGTATGCATTTAAGAGGCTTATATTTCATTTCAGGAACTGAAGGAGACAAAATGGCTCCATTCTGAGTTGGCGGATTCAACACAAGGAATAGCGAGGTGGCAACAAAAACATAAAAGAAAGGCACCGTTTGTGTACTCACACAGAGGAAGGAGGGACAAAGCCCAGCATTTGTAGTTTAGGCACAAAAGCACAAAGCATAACATTTGAAATACAAATCCAGCTTTATTAATCAGTGTTTTTGTTTACTGTACAGCTAAAACCAAATATCTGATGAAAGCAGCCAAATCAATGTCTGGAGACTGAACAAAAGTATCGTCGGGGACATTTTGGAATAAGAGAATATTGACCTTGGCTTGTCAAGCAGATGGCACACTTTGCTGGAGCTTTTGAAGGCTGAGCAAGCACACACAAATAGGAAAGATATGAAGTATGAATAATTAGGAAGCTTCTCGATGTCTTGCAGTGACAGAAAGTGGCCTATAATGGTTTAAAAGGCGGAGGATGGTGTGCATCAGCTTTATTTCTGACAAAGAAAGCTGCAAAAAACTTTCTGACTTTCAACTCATACGATGAACATGATTTGTTAAAGGAACAGTTCACCCAAAATGAGAAGATCTATTATCTACTCATTCCAATGCCGACGGAAAGTCGGGTGAAGTTTTGCAGTACGCTAAACTTTTCTGAAACTTCACAATGAAACAGTGTTACAACATTCTTCTAAACGATGAAGACGGTGTTTGTTTTGATGTTGTAAAATGTAAAGAAAACCACAAAAAAGGGTG
Source organism: Chaunax sp. Z400 (assembly GCA_037577475.1). Lineage (NCBI taxonomy): Eukaryota > Metazoa > Chordata > Actinopteri > Lophiiformes > Chaunacidae > Chaunax > Chaunax sp. Z400. The sequence goes on along the minus strand of CM075198.1, from coordinate 10,352,861 downwards.
TAAATAATGTGTAGGCGTAGATCACCTGACTTTCCATCGGTGAGCGTTTAAGTAGCTAATGACTGAATTTTCATTTCCTGGAGAACGGTTCCTTTAAAGATGAATCACTGTTTATATTCTCACCACAACCCGTGAAATGAAAATAAATGACGGTAGTTTCATGGTAAATCTGTCTGTTCCTTTGCTATGATGACAGCTATTCTCACTGGGATTCATAATGAATCATAAATTTCAGACATGAACTTAGCTCCATCCCTGCAGCAGTGCATGTTTCTGCAAATCTGAAAATAAATACTGGCTGTTGGTTTTATGGGACGCTTTTGTTCCGCTTCCAGAGAATACTTTCTTCAATTCTTTCTGGGAAATATATTGGCTACTGGAAAAGGTCGCGTCACTTGTGGTTTTGTTATACCATCTGAATGTCTGAGTTTAGAAACCCCTTGGACCCCCTGATTAGCCTTCACCCCTACAGCGCTGATCAGTGCTCTCCTTGCACAATCATGCATGAAACATGAATAATAAATATAATGAAAACAGCATGCAAGCCAATATACAAGCTGTGACGATCTACACATGCTCATGTGCACATGCACATAGATGCACAATGCTCTGCAAGGGTGAAACTCATTTATCCATTAGCTGAAAAGCAATCACAGATTTGCACACACACACACACACACACACACACACACACACACACACACACACACACACACACACACACACACACACACACACACACACACACACACACACACACACACACACACACACACACACACAGGGGTGGAGGACTTCTGGTTGACTTCATCAAGCTCTCATCAAGCCAAGCCACCATATGGGGATGGGGCCCAAAACAGAGGGGGATCGGTTTGTGTGTGCATGTGTGTGTATTACAGACTCCCCCTCCCAAATGCCACACCACACCAACACAAAGGAAACATGCATCACCAAATCAGCTTCGTCTTGCATGCATTATGATGCTACTGCTGCACCATTAAGACTACACCGCCCCCTTCCTTAAACACACACCCTGAAGGTGTGTTGAGCCTTAAAGAGCTAAAGTAAAGCGATGAAGAAGGCTAGACACTCAGATTACTACCTCCTCCTGTTTCCTATACACACAAACACACATCTGTCGTCACTCTCCACATTGTGTCTTTATTCCTATCTCTATAATTTCTAGCCATGTCTTCCTCCCCTTCCTCCCTCTCGCCATGCTAACTGGCGAGCCAACGAGGCACCCTGAAAATCTTAAGAATCCCCACTCCCAGCAGACACACCATGTACCGAGGCCATCTTGCTGACATAGGCAGACAGACATCGAATTTTAATCTGGGCATGACCTGCTTTTTCTTGCCCCCCTCCCCAGTTTCCCACCCCTACTGACTGCCCCCCACCCTCACAGACAAGCACACCCCTCCTCCCCAAGCACCGCCCACCCATGACACCCCCTCTAAGACCCAGGCTGTAGGCCTCGAGGCTGGGGCCTCGCCTGCCATTGTTAGCCCACAATGGGTGAGAGGCTGGCAGGCAGGCAGCAGCCAGGAGACCTTGTGGAGGAAGCCATGGGAAACAGGAGGGCAGGTACTGGAGGGGGAGGATGGATGGAGGCGAACGTCGCATGATAAACTTATTGTTGAAATGAACATGACATGAGAATACATGAAAAGAGTGGACACTCGGTACCATAAAATGCAGTAAAACGATACGCTCGGCTCACAAAGGGGAGGCTGGTATAGCTATACCGGAGGCCGCAGGCTGTCTACTACACTGAATCTGTAATGTAAAGCTGGGATCAAGCTTGACAAAGTGAGCTTTATTCTCCAAAGGAAGCCCATTTATTTATTTCCAATGAAAGCATCTGTCACTGCAGCCCCCACAAGCTTGATTTAGTGTAAGGCCGTGTTCAAAGCAGCATTTCAGGGCTGCACAACTCAGTATGACATCATATATAAAGCGACACACTGGATTGGACAATCAAGCACACATTTCTGACTACTTCCTATGAAAGGGCTGGAAAATCCTCTGCAGCGTAGTAACTTCTGACGAGGCTTTAAAGCCTTTAAATTCAAACTGGACTTCTGGTTACCTGTACCAACATGCTCACTCCATACCACAACGTCCAAAAACAGCACTCCACTCCTGCATCTCTTTACCTAAAGAACCTTTACAGTTACACCAATTCCCTCTCAGTGTTATACTACATATTCTTTATCATGGTGTCCCAGCTCCTTAGTGAGGCTGTATGATTTATACACTGGCTGCATCATTCGATCAAATGAACATGCACATCCACGGCATCGTTTTAAACACATCTTCCAACATTTCTGCCTCCGATAGTCGTGATCTCTACTATGATACCGAGTACAGTTTCAGTTTGAGTCGACTTTAAATAAAATTTGGCTGCAGAGAACAAGTTTGCAAACATTTCCCTGTGGTAGGATATAGAATAGAAGAGTGTTTCTAGGGCAGCAACACCAACAATGTGCATGCATGGGAATAGACAGCCAAGAGTTTAAGTTCAGGAAACAACATGTTGCATGGAAGAAGTGACATGAAAGAGAAAGTTCGGGGCAGCTTTTACAAGCAAAACTACAATCCTGACTTAAACACACCCTGCTGTCAATCCACACGTCACATTCGAATGGAAAATGATACACATGACACACACATAGACGAAATATCATGCAATAATGTCAACTCACCCACACAAGCATGCAGCTGCGCACGCGCACACACACACACACACACACACACACACACACACACACACACACACACACACACACACACACACACACACACACACACACACAGTAGTGGGGATCCAATAATGTCAGCTGCCATATAGAGAACCACACACCAGCAAACAGATGAGTCGTGGGAGCAATCATCTGATAATGTCAACTGTCACACAAGGGCACAAATAATGTGTGTGCGCACAGACGTGCACGCACGCACACACAGGCAGAACAAAGGAGGGGAGGCTGGTAAACAATGCTCCACAATGCTCTCTGGCAGAGACTTGAAATTACAAAAGAAAAGGTTTCCAATCACTAGACATTCATTCAGTCTCTCTCTCGCTCTCACACACACACACACACACACACACACACACACACTGATAGAGAGAGAGAGAGACCTTTACAACATGCACTAGGGGTCACACAATGCCAGGCAGACCTTTCTCTCACTCACTCTATTCAGTCATTCAATCGCTCCATTTTCCCCTTCTCCATCTCTCAGCTCATCTTTATTACACTTTAAAATAAAAAATGTATTTCTCTTCATGGTTATGAGGGTCTCGGCCATTTATCACTGACTGGGTAATATATACAGGACAGACTGGAGGGATCGGGCTGCACCAGTTGGTCTGGCTCTGTACACGCACACGCACACACACACAACCTCTCACACACATCACATCCCATCACAATAGCCTGGATTCACACAGTGAGTCGACGGCTTGAGATTGAACTAACAGTGATGCAAGCCTTCCAATTGCGTCTGTATGGACAATGAAGGGCTACTAACAACAACCCTGAGGCTACAGTTGTGTGGATATATTTGTGTGGGTGTGTGTGAGTGTACATGTATGCGTGTGCTGCTGCTGGTGTGCTGGGTTTTTCATTCAAGCTGAAAGGGATTATTTGACTTGCGTTTCCACAGGACAACGTTTTATAAATTTGCTACATGGATCATTAAAGCTGCACAAATCAATATTTTTATATTAACAATGGAAACAAAGTGACAAACCAACAGAGAAATGTCACCTAACTGTACCTCTCAGTTCAACATGGTCTTTTACTGTCTTTCAGCTCATTGTTTTGGTTTTAAGGAAGGTAAAATCTGAAGAAAAAAAAACATAATACCGATTTATTTTTTTTACATATGAAAATTAAATGCAAATAAATAACCATTCTGGTAAAAATTGAGACTCAAATATCACAATTTGATTCTTTTTTTATTATCATTCAGCTCCAGTTACGACTAATTGAAACTAAAATAAACTGCTGACGCATCCCTAAACCAGCCTGCTTTTTAAAACCATTCAGTTGTCAAGAATATGAAGCGCCAGTTTTCGTCAGTCATTCCTTACTTCCTGGTATTTTCCCCCTGGCACTGAAAACTGCTGTTGTGAAACCACATTTCAAGTAAAGCAACCTGGACCTGCATTCTTTTATGCTTCAGTGATTTCTTCCAGCTAAAATCGCTGAGAAACGAGTCTTAACACAACAAAGCCTTGATTTTACTTGTGCTTAGCAGAAATCAAATGCACGCGTTCATTTTAACAACAGGGCCGTCCTGGTTAAAAGCAGCACCTGGCTGTGAGTGTGAATGATGTGAAAACTTCCATATTACTACTAATGAAAGAGGTGCTGCCATGGATTTAGTTCATGAGGTGATTGATAAGTGTGTAAAAAAAAAAAAAAGAAATGACGAGATGAATCAGACACCTCTCGCATGCATTGTACCATTCAAATCTGTAAGTGTTTCAACAGACTGTTTGAAGTTAATGGCTATTGCGGTATATCTCTTTATGGTCATCGAGATTTGCAAGTCAGCACTATCTAAGAAAATGGACACCATCGGCCTTTGTGCAGGCATCCACTTCCTTGGTCTGAAGGGTTAATTACCCAAGGAGGTCTATGAGGAGGGTGGCACTGTCAGGCTCCTACCTCTACCCCCTGAAGAGGGTCGCAAAATTTTCAAATATTGACTTTTTCTATCTTGGGCTTCAGTGTATTTACTAAAGATAAAGCCAGTTTTACATGATCGAGAATTCTTTTAATTGCATGGATGTAAATGAAATAGTTTAAGATCTTTATTTAGCTTTTTGAAACCAAAATGTTAATGCACACACACTCTCTGAATCACGTGATCTCTCTTCCTCACCATTTCTCACTTGTTTCATCTCCTGTCGCTTCTCCTCTGTGGGTTTCCCCCTGCAGCCGCCTGTCTCCGTTTGTGTGTCACCATCTCACACACACACAATCAGATACACACTATCCCACACACAATGAGAGCCTGATTAACAAGTGTGTCTCTCCCTTGTTTCTGGAGAGTGTCAGAGCAGCGAAGGCCATTTGAAAGGCACTTCAATCCAAATTATGTAGATTTAAAAACAGCTTTGGACACATAAGGCAGCAGAAGGTGGGTGGTACAGGGGGGCTGAGGGGTGTCCATTTATGAATATTCATGAGTAGACACTTAAAATATATCCTCCCATGGGTCACCACGGGGGGGTAGCCAATCAACTTCTTTTGAGATGCTCTCTTTCTGCTTCTGCACTTCAAGTCAGTCAAGTCTGTTTCACTGGTGCGATGTTGAAATCGTGTTGCTGAAGAGTTCAGATACAGTTGAATGAAAAGACATCCAAAACATGACTATTGCATAACTGAAGTTCACCTGTCTGTCACACATGAAAGTTAACAGAGGACAAGTGTGTTTTCATTAAATACACAACAAAAAACGATGACTGGCAGTTTAAGGGCCTGGCCACACCTCTATTAAAATGGAAAAAATTGGAAAATGAAATCAATACATTTCAATGGAACCTCCATAATAAGATTATTCACTTGAGGGGGAATAATACATTTGAACCTCCATTCACCCATCCCTCCGTTCATTTTCTTCCACTTATCCTGGTTCGGGTCAGGGGGGCAGCAGTCTCAGCAGACAAGCCCAAACCTCCCTCTCCCCAGCCACCTCCTCCGACTCTTCTGGGGTTACGCCAAGGCATTCCCAAGCCAGCTGAGAGAAATAATCCCTCCAGCGTGTCCTGGGTCTACCCCAGGGTCTCTTCCCAGTGGGACATGCCCGGAATACCTCACCAGGGAGGCGTCCAGGGGGCATCCTAGCCAAATGCCCAAACCACCTCAGCTGACCCCTCTGGATCTGGAAGAGCAGTGGCTCCACTCTGAGTCCCTCCAGAATGACTGAGCTCCTCACCCTATCTCTAAGGGTGAACTCATCCACTTGAATCTGAACTTTTTTTTTTTTTTTTTGCTAATTGCAAGTTCAACGTCTGTGAGCTTTGCTAAGTCATGCAGTTAAACAACAGCAAGCATTTTGACTGTGGATGCAGGAGCCTCAGTTCTGACATTGGATGAATGGAGATTCAATCGATGTTGGCGCTAACAAGGCAACAAGTACTTAATCTGACACAGTACATATCATGGCCTTATAGTTACACTCATTAGCATTAAATTATTTAGAGATGAAAGAACACTCAAACTTGGCTGTTGAAATATATCAGTCGACTGATCGTTTTGAGAATACTTCCAGCTCCTTTCTCACGTGCAACACAGTACTCAGTGGAAAGTCCCAAATGAGATTCTCACCACTGAGCCAAGCAGCGATCCTTCACCTCTTTTGTCTAACAACAAACAAAAAACAGGGTTACCGTAAGTTCAAAGTCAAATATCAGTGAGTATCAAGTATGCAATTACCTGTAACAGCATTTAATTTCTAATTGTCTCTATTGCTCTGTATTGGCCTGCTCGTGTTTCTGGTTTTCTCCTCACAACAAGGTCACTGCCATGAAGCACACATACACAAAAAAAGGGCATGAGGGAGGGAAAACGAGGAAAAAGCTCTTCACAACAATGCGCGTCGCGGGTTGAATACAGAGCATAGCACAAAACAGCAGCGTGAGTGACAGCCGGCTGGCTTGGCACCACTTGGCACGGGACGAACCGGCTTGTCCTTGGCATGACAATGAAACGCACACATACACAGGCAGACATAAAGACACACACAGAGGTACACAACTTCTCCCTCTCTTCTCAGGTATAAAGAAAACTGAAACTATAGAGAGGCTCAATGCTTAGAACAAGTTCTGTTCATCAGATTCCAGTGAAAAGAGGCGGTGTCGGGCTACACTTCAGACACAGCAGGATCCTCTTTTCAAATAGGGGAACAAGAGTGGGAAAAGAAACAGAGCAACTTGAATGAGACTCAGTTGGTGGCTGTGGGGGGAGCTGCAAGAACATTTCGGGACAGGCTTCTACCCCAAGTGTAGTCGCAGTTAGGAAGTGTATAAATGCATTTAAAAAAAACACAGATCCGAAATTGTGAGTCAAGGCCTAGAACCTCAAGGTTCTAGTTTAAGGAGGGATAAACACCACTCATTAATACAAACATTTTCTGTTATCGCCATTATATGAAAATGTATTGACTAATGAGTGTGCAACTATAAAGACAAATCAATTTTTTTCTTTTCAATATTATCATTTCTCAGTCTTCCAGACTCCAGGCTGTGCATCAGCATTAAGGATTCAGCACAGTGTCTGCCTCTTCACTGGAGCCATGTGCCTGCATGCTGTACACAAAGCCAGAGCAAGCACATCGGATAGCCACTCAGAAGGTCAAGGTGCAACCAGTTAACATAACCAAGTAATGGTGCTGATCAGTTGTTGTTTTTTAAAAGACTTTATTTTGTGCTTGTCAGAAAATATATTTCACCAGAGATGATAAAATAAGTTACCAGACCTCTAGATGTTAAACAATTCAAGGACTGATAAGGGAAGCAGCTTCACTCAAGCAAAACAGAGCAACAAACATCTATTTTTCAAAAGTTGGCTTTGTTGTCATCTCAACAGAAAATCACATAAAAACATGGAGTACTAAGCAAATAAAGCCGTGACATAAGGGTTTCTTGAAAGACAAAAGGCTTATCAAACCATTGCCTTGCCCCAAAAATATCCATCCTCCATTCTTAAACCTCTGCTAAACAAAGAGCCGGAGGGATTTTGACCATATTCCTCATACCAGGACCAACCTCTCAGAGAGTATAGCTGCAATCATATCAGACAGGACGGAACACACTGCCTGCCTCATTTTTTTTTTTACTAGGCCCTAAATACTGTTATTATCTATATGGCTTTCAGAACAATAGTCATTGTATGGTTTACAGTAAGCAAAAAGCTTAACACTTGTCACAGTGACTCACACATTATTCAATTGACGTATCTCTTAATCAACAGCCAGCATACCTATTGTGTTTGAACAATGGTCAAAGAGGTGACACAGTAACCAAAGTGTTGCTAAATCTATGTTTAAGAAGCTACAAAATGTTCAGTCTCCGCCCTCATTCGTATAAAGTTATATACTTGTTTTTGTACCAGCGTACATCTGTAATGAATATTAGTCACTGTGAGTGGGATTGTGCAAGCATGTCCATACACTATGTGCCATTGTGAAACACTGTCTATATCTGAAGGCTACATGTATCTAACTGAATCCCCAAGGCCCCACCTTTAATTCTTAGCTGTTGAGACATTACTGCCAGCAGGAGAATAAAGACATGACTAATGGCCAATGTTAAAACTTCACATCCAGTTGCAACGTGTCAATTCTAAACCACGCTGAGCGGCATAGCGATGCTGCAACACGGAGCAAGACCTTTGAAGGATCTGATAGAACAAGGGGTTGGCGTCAGGAAAATGAGTGAAAATGAGAGCGGCTGCGATTTACTTTTCGACTGCAGGTTGGTAAATATGTGGGAAGACATGAAATGAGACAACTGTGTGGGTATAAAAGGATCAGGGAAGGACACAAAGAGAGCACAGAAAGAGAGAGAGACGGTCTGAGGAAAAAAAAGGCTAGAGGGGCAAAAAGAGAGAGAGCAAGTGGGGGAGAAAGAGAGGAGCAAGGGCCTCCTTACTCAGCAGGAGCTGTCTGCCAAGGCAGGAGTCAGGCGAGGGGTGAGTGTGAGTTTTGTGTGTGTATGTATGCAGCACAGGAGAGATAGTGGCCACGTGCCAAATACAATGACCCGCAAAGCTGGCAGGGCAGCGGGTGGTTGTGTGTGTGTGTGTGTGTGTGTGTGTGTGTGTGTGTGTGTGTGTGTGTGTGTGTGTGTGTGTGTGTGTGTGTGTGTGTGTGTGTGTGTGTGTGTGTGAGTGTGTGCGCGCGCATGCAAGTGAATGCACTTGCATTCCTGGGATGCATACTGCCGGTTTCTGCAGAGTAACAGTGAGAGGTGGTAATAGACTCTAGCCCTTTTTACACAGAGATCGCTCAACAGCGCTGTAATGGAGACCCGTCTCTATGACGCCTTCATTTGTATAAACTGAACAGAACAACGGTGGCACAATGGCGCTTCAGCGTGCGCTCTTAAAAAGCAAGCCAGTGTTCTAGGAGCAAAAGAGGCATGATGTCTAACAACGTCAACGCCTCTGCTCCATAATTTGAGGACATTTTTGGTTGAGTTTCTTCTTCTTTGAGTTAGCTGCTAACTGCTGTTACCTGTTTTTTTTTAAATCCTCCGAATGTGAGCCACACCTGATACGCAGTCAAAATGCCACATCCCGTGTCTTTCCGCCTCACGTTCATACAAATGTGAGATTTAGCTCTGTTACTACCTAATAAAGACCTGGCTGTGTAAATGGAGCATCTGTCTCAAGAGAGGAAGGGTGAGAGGGAGGCATAGGACGAGAAAGGGTCTGAATACACTCCCAAAATGGTGTATACATGGACAGCCGCAGACCATGGGCATGTAGTAGTTCTATTTATACTACTTTATGGCATCTGCTTGGAGGACACGTTCCACACATGCACAGATGCAGTGTATAGCTTGCCGTTTCATAGTGAATGCGCGGTCCCAAACGATTGGCAGTAGGTGCATAAAGCCTCCGAGTTATATCACAAAGACCCTTGCGGATGTCCGTGCACTCATGGAAAATAGGAACGTGTCCCTGCTGTAAACGAGGAGCGATGAAGAGCAAAGTGAAGGTCAGGAAGTGAGACAGAACAACGATTTAATCATGAGATGATCTGCACTTATACAGGATCCTTTCATGGGATTCAGGGTTCGTCTTTACAGCACCTTACAGGAAGGGGACAGGACTTGATGACTGACAGATGGAGATGTGGCTCAGAGGGTGCAACGCTGCACAGGTTTGGCTGTTCAATCTCCAGCATCTTTAGACACGACGCCAAACCCCTAAGTATATATTTTGTGGGCAATAAATTGTAATAGGATAACATTAAAAAATGTGTTCCATCAAGATGAAAATCACAAAGGTGCCTTTAAATTTGCACTTGTGATATATTGGATTAATAAACGTTAGTTCATGGAAGGAGCTTCTGCTTGACCCAACCGGAAAATTTCCAATTCAAATATTCTTTTGAGAGTAACCATCGCCGATTGGATGTTTCTTATCAAAATGCGCCATGGGAGAAATAATTACCTTATCCCATTTTTATGCAAAGACTTTTTGGACTGAGAATACAACCAACAGAGTTTCATGTCAGACACTTAGCAATTCCAAATTATACGAGGTTTAATACTCTAGGTTGTTATAGGAACTTGCTATCGCTCAAGTTGGATGACATATATCTTTTATATTGATCTCACAATATAAGCTGTTAGAATATGGCCTAGTCCCTCATCATGAAGGCTACCATACAAGTTTTCTAAGCGACCTGAATGCTCAAGCGGAAAGAAATGAACTATGACCGTCTTTTACTTTATCAAAGACACAAGAGGCTAATAATTTCTTGTGTCTAAGTTGTCAGTTATTACTAATCAGCAATAATCAACAGCAAGGAGAATATTTGGTGGTGGAACCCACAGCACTGCTTTAAGTTACAGTATACAGACAGAAGTGGATGACTGGACACAAACCAGAACAAGGATGAGAGCCGGAGAATGTGGTGTGTGTTTCGTTGTGTGTTGGATTTTTTTTTTTTTTTTTTTTGCTTGGAAGAAATACTTGTCCCATCTGGCAAGGACAGAAATCCACACAATCACAAAGTCACACACACACACACACACACACACACACAGCGCCATTGTCTGCAGGAGGGAAGAGGGTTAAAGGGTCCCCCTCCCTCCCTGCTGACTCCTGGATGCTTGGAGCACTAATCCTGTTATCTCCGTCCCAATAAGAAATGAATTAATGAATAGAGCTTGGAAAGACAGTGCAAAGTGCTCGGCGACAGCCCTGCATGGAGACCAGTAAGCTCATAGGCATGGCCTGCTCTCACTTTAATTAGCAGAGAACACTGGGAGGATTCTCCGTACACAAATATGTGGTTTTCCGTCCTTATTTTAAAAGGAAATAAGGCCATGTGCCTCCTAAACCTAAAAATAAATAAAAAACGCAACACTTTAATTGACAGTGACAAACTAGAAACACAGTTATAGGCCTCTCTGGGTAAGAGCCTTGACTAAATGCTGAATGTAATTTAATGTACAGTGATGCTTAGGGTAAATCTGTGATCAGACCCAGTTTCCCCACAGGGACCATTTAAGTTTCAGACTCCCAGTGGAAATTATGGAAAAAGGCAAAAGACCAAAGAGAAACAGTCTTTCCGGGCAAAGTCTCCTTTATAGGGATTCTGTGCAGTTTCACATGCAGTTTTAGTTTCACGCTTTAATCACCTTATTGAAAATAAACCTACTGCTTCTGAGGACCAATCACTTCACAGAGTTTAGAGATTTGTCAGACTGACAAGCCTAATACAAGCAATATTTCACTCTGCTTAGGTCGTGTTCAGTGTGGTAAAAAAAAAAAAAGAAAGAAAGAATAGAAAGTCAAAAGGTCCACATAAAACTAGTCTTTTAGAGCAAAGACTCATTAAAAGATTCAATGAGACAGGAGAGGTGTTGCCGCAGACTCACTAAGAAAACGAAGAGTCATCCACAAAGGAGGAGTCTGATTGTCGATGAAATAAATTCAGTGAAAAATAGCTGTCTTCAGCTGTAGTGATATATACTTAATATAGATAATAGATATGTTATATAGCTAGATATAAATATGTATAATATAGATAGTAGATTGTTATCCACCAAAATACAGAGGAGTGGAGGCATCCAGTGACAGAAAATACAATTACACAAGTAAAGAACAAATACCTACAAACTGTACTAAAGAGCAGTACTTGAGTAAAATGTACTAAGTTACATTCCACTTTGAATACTGTGTTCCTTGCACACAGTCAGTAATATTTGTGTAAAGACTGGAGACCTCTGCATGTTAAACTACACTTACGAAACAACGTAAGACGATACAGATGTTCACACGGATCCACACACACACACACACACACACACACACACACACACACACACACACACACACACACACACACACACACACACACACACCCCTCAAGACTTCAAGGCATATCAATTGTTAAAGAAGAATCAGAGGAGAGTGAAAATGAAAGAAGGGTGGTGAGCGCGAGTACTGCACATACAAAAAGAAATATTTGATGACGTTTTTTTTTTGTTTTTTTTGTTGTGTAATCAACAAAGAGGATGCATACATGTACTGTATGTCAACACACACCCACACAGTTACTAACCAGACCTCAGTGTGTGTTTGTGCATAGCTCCTATCTCCACGCCTGCAAACCTGCCTGTATGAATGAAAATACCTTTCCTTTGACACAAAAAGAGTCCAGTCTCACTTTAAACCCACAGGGAACAAACGTGTGCGTGCGTGTGTGTGCAAACCTAGCCACGTTTGCAGCTCACATATCGTCTGTTGTATCTTTATAGAGAAACTCATCGACTGTGTTTCTATGATAGGAAATCATGCAGTGATCATTAGCTTGGAATGAAATACTATAAACCAGCAGGATGGAGGACAAAGAGGAGCTCTAAGTCTTCAAGCTCAGGAGTGAGGCAGGTTCATGGGGTGTGTGAAACACGGCCGATTCAGACACTGAGATCTTACAGTTCCTTTCAGTGTCTTCTCTCTGCTCTGAACTAAATGGAAATATCACAGCAGCCTGGCCTTGCACACAGAGCACACACAAACATGCACAAGGTATTTGTGACGACAAAAGAGGCTCTTTCAGCGAGAGGTCCTGAGGGAGAGGAGACAGACGAACAGGGGAACTCCCGCGGAAGTTAGCAGACGGCCATGACAGAATACTGGAGGGAGCAGGGAGAGACTACAAAGACCAGAGTTTAGCCCAGAAATGTTGTTAAGCCCTGTGAAAAGTACTTTTTGACCAAGCATGGATGTCTTCTTTTTTTTTTTTTTTGATGGGGGCAGGCTGAGCCAGCCAATGCTACTGGTGTGCAAGTCTCATTTGAAGAATAGTTTGTAATAAAAATCAATCCTGGGATGATATGCTTCAATATTATCGCGATAGTTGGATGACGATTCCATTCAGAATATATTCTCAGCTAAACTAATAGACAATGAGGGCACTATTTTCAGTCTCTTGCTGACTGTGTGCAAATCCATTCACTAGTGTCCTTAGTCGGTTGAAATACAATATGAAACATAAGATCAATGGTTACAGCATTTTTACTATACAAAGTTCAATGCAATAATTCATAAAACAATTATTTTGAATGCAAATTTAACACTCTGCTGCCTGTTTGAGAATATTAAATGAGGTGTTTGTTTTGTCATTAACTAGAGATGGGCATATCAAGCAAAAGCAATTGCTTGGCACTAATTGACTAGTTAATTGACGCCAGAAAGTTTTGAAAAATGCCCCCAGTTTCTCATGGCATCAGCTGATATCTTTAATTTGATAACTTTCTCCAACAAATGGTCGGATAGGATTTTTTTTTTAAATAGTAAAAGCACATTTTCAAAAGATTTGACCTTTTTTTTTTTTTTACGAGATTCATCTCTGGATCTTGCTGCAATACATTTTCCTAAGGATGGTGATATAATGTCTCACACTACTCTGCCTCTGATTGGCTTACCCTGATATTCTTGCCCTAACCCTACGCACACATCATTCCACTCCCCATTCCTACAACTAACTAGAGTACTAGCCAATCAGAGGCACAGTATGGCAGGTCATTCCATTGCCATCCTGGGAAAAGAAGTTCCCTGGAAACATAAAATAACAGGCTTTCATCAACAGCATTTAGAACTTGTCCTGGCGAGCCCTGCGTGACCTTTTTTTTAGCATTTTGGAAAAATGACTCTCTGCTTTGTGGTATTTGATATCAAAAGCATTCTTCAGGCGATCTACTCACCTGTCGTCTACTGTTGCACTGCAGTCTTTTGAGCTGGCTCATTCAGTCACCTGGCAACACTCTTAAAGTAGTGCCTAGTTTCACCTCAGAAATTCAATAGTGTCAAACTACCAAATGCTCTCTTAAATGGCATGCATAGCAACCCCATTTGAAAATGCCACAGTAGGTAGCTTCTATTTGTATCCGTTGATTCACGTGATTCTTTAGGCAACAATGAAACCTCAGCTTTGAGGGAGACTAGGTGGACATTGCAACAGACAAAGCTAAAAGATAAAGTTTATTGAATACACCCGGGTGCGTCTGTGTTTGGGGGGTGATTGGACAGTTTAGGAGGCTCTGATCATAGCCTTTTGGTTTTCCCACCATGAGAGACACACACAGTGGCCCCCAGGCCTCAGTAACCACTGGCTTCCAACTGAAATGCTCTTTGTAAGTTAAAAGGTGTGTCTGGCTTGGCTATAGACCACTGCAACAAAAGCAGTGGTTAAATAGCATCGGAACCCCCCTAGGGATGTAGGCCGGGGTCAGTTAGGTTGTGTGTAGTTAAATACTGTGTATGGGAACAGTATTGAGACTGCATTAGATCCACAAAGTAGTGTGTGTTTGTGAGTGCTAATACCAGGATTGTGTAGCAGCCAAAGGGGAAGCAGCGAATGGTAATGAATGTGAACAGGCATCCATTACATTGGGGCGTCTGCTCCGTTCGGTCTCATGACCCAAACAGCAAGGGAACGCCTGCTCACTGCACCCAGAACAGCCACTGCACCTAGTAATGAATGTCTTTATAAATGAACCAAATTTTTGTCGTCATAAATTATTATTATACTTATCTAGAGTTGGTTTAGAGTCACTGCATGATGGCTGTGACAGTGATGAACCCATAGCGACCTAGTACCCATCCCACAAGAGGAACTAGGCCTTCACATACAATAAAATACAAAATCCAGTTCTGAACAAAAGTTAGAGAAATAAGGTGAATTTAACAAGACTGAAAATGCCTCACAATGTCAGCCTTCTTTTACATACGCCCAGAGAAAAACAGAAGCAGATGCTATATCAGCTGTTAGCGTGGCTAGTACTGTGGGCTAACACCCTGTTTAGTAAGGCCCTCACAGACAAACCAACTCAACTTGAACGTCACATTCATGCGTGGGAAGTATCCATTTATGATAATACTTTAAGTGTACAATACAGATCAAATACCTGCAGCACAGACTAAGAGGTCTGCAGATTTTAAAGACACTTATCCCTAACTTTCAGGGATGATGGAGACCTTTTGTTTTGGTTTTTTACTTCTATCCGTTTAGTTCTTTACGCATTTACTTGTTATATAAATCACAACATTGGCAGCTGTTCTGTTTGGCATTCAGACAACAAATCATGACTTGTATTCAACAACGGAGAGAAGTGTTGAATGAATAAATAATCACATAAAGCATTCCTAGTTTGCAAGACATAAAAGAAAACAGCACTCAAATACTGCCACCGGCTCTCGTCATGAAAGATTCAAACAGTAAAATGGTTGGACTCAAATTCGATTTAGTAACTTCTTTCACAAAAAGCCCATCAGCTGCAGAGCAGCCAGGTCAGGTCAGTGAAACGCAATCTGCGTGGCTCTGAGAGAAGCTCCATCTGCAGAAAGGCTTGTGCTAAAAACAGACTGCATCAGCCGCTGGATGCAAGCAGCTTCTGTTCCTCAAGTTAGCTCTGTCATCACATTTAGCCTGATGGAAAAGTCTCTCCAAAATTACCATACCTGAAATGATCCCCAAATCTAATCTTACACTTATTCCCAAATCCCATGACGGAAAATACGGTGGGACGTCTTCCTCAGTCGCATCATCAAATTCATCGCCGACATCCTTGGAAAGCCACAGTCCTGTTGGCTCTTCTACGTCGGACTTGATAGACAGAAGTAGGAAAGGGGGACGGAGAGGGGGATATCACAGAGGACAAAGTGTCAAGGATAAGTAGGAGCTAAGGAGACTCCAATCAGAGAGAACGAACCCTCTTCAATCACGCAACAATTTCCCCCACCGCCACATCTCTTTCCTTTCCTCTCATCAGTCTTCTTTTGCACCTGACCACTCTGAATGAGATGAAAGATAATAAAAAGGCAACAGCAGCCACTATGCGTGTTAGCGACTTTTTCATTGCGAAAGTGGAAACGACGGGAGGGAGAAGAGGAGAAGAGCAAACAAAGTGAGGGGGCAGTTTATTGGTGGCCTCTAATGAAAACAGCAGCTGAGTAAAACTATTCTTAAACTTCTTTCATTTCTTACCTACGCCAAGGATGTTATATTTCACCCATGTCTGTTGGTTGGTTGGTTGGTTTGTCAGCAGAATTGCACAAAAACTAATGAATGGATATCCAAAAAACTCAAATGGGGTATGGGCCTGGAAAGAACCCATCAAATTTAGTTGGGGATCCAGATAAAGAGATGGATCGAAGAAGTTTGTTCCACTTTCTTTTAAAGTGGTAGATAGATTTTTCAATATTTTCCCTGATTGCGCAAAAACTACTGAAATACTTTCCATGAAACTTTGTGGAGGGGTGGTGCCTGCACCAGGCTTGCTAAACAAACATGTAGGATTGGTCAAGCTTGCCTCTAGAGTGTCATTAAAGTTAGAAATGAAGCATGCATCATTGAGACAATCGATTTATATAGCCATCAAGTTTGTTTTTTTAGGTATCCACGTCAATTAGGATCCATTTCAGAAGCACCTGTGTACTTAAGTTTGTTGTTCATACAAAGAAAACACAAAGAAAAGCAAACACTGGCAAAACCTTTCAATCATTACATAAATGCAAATGCTGAAAAAAATACACATTTATTCATAGGAAAATACCATTTTCTTCCACAGTAGCACATAAAAAGAAAATTAAAAAAGCTGTGACAAAATTTGACCAATTCAACTAACCAATCACATGACAGGCTGGTTTGGCTGTCCGCCAATCAGCAGCATCTACAGGGAACCTGCAGATGCCTCCAGGGAAGAGGAAGAGGAGAAACTTGAAAATATGAAAGTACTTTTTGGTGTAAGAGGGAGATGAGATAAGATACCACTTAATTGCTTCTTTCATAAGCGCAGCTTTAATCCCATTGTTACAGCAGTGGTGTTTCATCCCAATGATAACGCGCAACACTTTGAACACTGATTTACACACACACACACACACACCCACTATGTACTCACAAAGATTTTCTTTCTGCTGCCATGGCAGAAAAAGTGCTTAGTGGGCCACATTCACCCTTTTTTAAGCAAAACTTAACTAGGTGAAAATTAGACTTTAAAATCAAAAAAGAAGGGAATGTACAGATCACGCTTGGTGTGTGTGTGTGTGTGTGTGTGTGTGTGTGTGTGTGTGTGTGTGTGTGTGTGTGTGTGTGTGTGTGTGTGTGTGTGTGTGTGTGTGTGTGTGTGTTGGAGAGGAACAGGGAGGAGTGAAGGAGGGGGGAAGGCAAAGAGGAGGAGAATTTAAGATGAGGTGTTGGATCTTTTTCTGTATTCAGCACCACCTGTCAAGGTCAAAAACAAAAGTAAAACCAAAAACAAACAAGTGAAAAAAAGGAAGTATAATGTAGAAAAACAACAACATAACATTAACTTCACACAAAAAGTAGACATTACACACAATATGCTTAATGCTTCTAAAAAAACATTTAAACAAACACACACATAACACTGCCCACCCAGGTTTGCAGGGCAGAGCAAGACCCCAAGAGACAAAACACACACTCACACACACACACACACACACACACACACACACACACACACACACACACACACACACACAGAGACAAGAGACAAGACAAACTACAATAGTCCTGTGGTGTAAGGCAGTAGAGAAAGCACCTAATCCTATTACAGCATGACATCTACTAGAAACCCTGTATTCACTGATATATGGCCACACTTGGAAACACACACACACACACACACACACACACACACACACACACACAGACACAGACACACACACACACACAGACACAGACACAGACACACACACACACACACAGACACACACACACACACACACACACACACACACACACACACAGACACACACACACACACACACACACACACACACACACACACACACACACACACACACACACACACACACACACACACACACACACGGTGAAGCACGGAGCAAAGGAAAAGGAAATAATTCACAGCCTTAAAGTGGACATTAAGTAGCCTATTATGTGCTTCCAGTGATGGACAGTTTACCGCCCCCCCCCCTCCTGAACTGACAGTTTAAATGGTTTGGGTTCAAACGTCTTGAGGCCATCGTGCAAAGGTAATGTTTCAAGCAGCTGCATTAAGGGGAGGATCCATTTGTTCATTATGCATCTGTGGAAATTTATTTACACCTGGAAGACGGCTGATCGTCTGCTTGGTGAATCAATACTTGGCAAGGTGCGCCGTCAATTATAGAATGTTCTATGAAAACTTGTGGGCACTTAACGATGATATATACACGAATGCATCTGCAGGCCAGTTGCCATGCTTTTTTTCCTGTGCTTTCAAGTCCCATTTTATATGTTTATATTCCAATGTTGTTGGGTTTTTTTTACAAACGATGCCAAGTTGTATGAATAAAGCATAATATGTTTTTGTTTGTGAACCTTTATTAAGCAGCTGCACACCAAGACAGCCAACAAAAGTATATCATTCTACAGTTAATAGTATTCCCTAAATAATACATGCAAAAAAGGTCGAATGCCTGTGGATGCACAGTGAAAAAAGAAAAACACTAGTCATGTTCCCATTGCTCTGCAACGATGTCGCTGTGAAGGAATATTGATCTTTCTTCCCTGAAGAACAGCAAACGTGGATAGGTTAACTATTAAATTATTACTATTGATCATTGATAAATCAGTCCGAGACATTTTTTTAGTTTCTTAACTCCTCTATAACAGGAAACTAAGTATCTTTGGATTGTAGGCAAAATAAAAGACTTTTGTTTGATTTTCATACCTCTTATTTTGAAGGGACACCGTTTTGTTGCCCTGTCCACTCAGTATTGTATGTGGAGATGATGACAATAAGTTCTACAATGAACCTACAATATCTGACAGATTCTCCCCATTCTTTATATGCTTGACCAGTTCATCACCGCTGAGATCTATTCCACAATAACTGCTGATGAAAAATGCTTTTCCTGAAGTGATCACTATACTTTTTTATGAAACTGAGCAATCAACACCTGCTGTGGCTACTTCGTTTTTCAAATGTCATACACAGCAGGTCTTTGAATGGATGCCAGTCTCATGGAACATTTGTTTGGGTGTGAGGAGGAAAAGGGGTGATGAGGGTGTATGAATAGAGACGCAGGAAAAGGGCAAGGAGACACTAAAAGAGGAGGCGGGCAGCATTTTTGTTTGTGTGTGTGTGTGTGTGTGTGTGTGTGTGTGTGTGTGTGTGTGTGTGTGTGTGTGTGTGTGTGTGTGTGTGTGTGTGAGGGTGAAATGTCTCGATCAGACTGATCCTCACGGCTGTTGACCACATTAATCATGTTGCACAGAGAGGACCAGTGTGTGTGTGTGTGTGTGTGTGTGTGTGTGTGTGTGTGTGTGTGTGTGTGTGTGTATGTGTGTGTGTGTGTGTGTGTGTGTGTGTGTGTGTGTGTGTGTGTGTTGCTGCACTTGACTGCTCCTATCAATTCAATTTCATTCCTCCCTCTGCTCCCTTCTTCTCTCAGGGAATCCCCATCCCCCAGCATAGAGCTCAGTAGTGTCTCACCCTCTCTCCCTCTCCCTGTGTGATGGACTGCTGAGAGCCTAATGAGGTCCCTCCCTCCCCTTTGGCTTTTTGTGATGGCGGAGTGTGTGTGTGAGAAGGGGGAAGGGGGAAGGGGGAAGGGAGAGCCAGAGGTGACAGGTTGGTTATGTACTCTACATTTGTCTATCAGCTCTCATCTTCCTCCCTCACCTCCCTCCTACCTTCACACCCTCTTCTCCCGCTCTTCTGTCTCCTTCCCTCTCCCTAGCCTTCATCTCTTTCCCACCCATCCCATCAGTGCCACGACCGTTTTTCATCCTCGCCTCCTGTCCTCCTCCTCCTCTCTCTGCAGTTTGTCTTACCATTCATTTGATAGTGAGGCTGCAGCCTAATGGGCCATAGCAGGCCTTCCACCAAAGAAACCCACACAGAGTGCTGTTATTAGCAGGCAGGGAGATAAAGTGGAGAGGGAGGAAGGTGGACAGGCAGAGAAAGGTGAAAGGAAATACAGCAGAATGACGTACAAAAAAAGACAAGCTAGAAAGAGAGGAAAAGGTATACTGGGCGGATTCACATTAAGCATAAGCAGCGTTCAATTAGCAAATCAAGTCTTTGAGGATAGTATATTTTCTATAGTTTTAAATAGAATTTTATGCTATTCTTATTCTCATTATTGCCATATTTCAAATGGTTTGCTGTCCTTGTAAGCATAGCTACAGAGACTGATATGGTGTGACTTAATACTGGCACAAAGGGAAATGGGAGTGGAGAAGACTTTTAGGGCCTTTGTGGGGTTACAGTGTGATGTTCTGGTCATATTTCATATTCTCACAGCAAATGACTTAGAATAATTCAGACACACAGGAGGCCCTGGCCCATTTTCTAATGCACAGACAGTCTGAATCACCATAATAGCAGACTTGGTCGCTAAGTGATATAATTATTCCTAGTTTTATCACTAAGTGCTTCCTTTAAAACCATATCCACACATTTGGGGAGATAAAGGGAGTGACGAAAGGCACAAAATGACCAGCGGGAGACAAACCTTAGCAGTCAGAAAAGATCAAACCACTTGGAGAAGTCACTGCTGATGAATCGCATATTAACCGAAGACAAAAAAAAAAAAAAATGTTTTCATCTCAAAGGAGCATATCAGAGCTATGGAGAGAAAGAGCACATCTGACCATAATAAGCTGCACACATGCAGAAAGAAACAGAAAGACATGAAGCACAGTTGTTGACTCCCATTTCCTCAGATCAAAGGCAACCAAATATATGGAAATAGTTTCTAATCCAACTATAATGGATGTCTCACACACAATGGACTCCTATGGGCCCTCGTCTGTCTTGTTGGCAGTAATAGCGCTGTTGTTGAAAGTGGCTTTGAGTGCTGCAGAGATTGGAAAAGCACATAGGATGCGGGCACTTGCGGCAATACACATCTGTGCGTGTAGTCAAAAGAGGACTGATGACTATCAGTGCTTGATATCTATGATCTACGACCGCCCATTTCAAGTGGAGATGGCCAACACAATAAAGCACAGTCACCGCATTCGAAAGGAAGATGGAAAGCATCGGCACTGAGACCTAAGAAACGATCAGGACTGGCTAACACAAAGCGTGACATTATGGAAAGTGCCAGAGCACCGAGTTCCAAACACTACAGATGTGGAACTGGGGAAAGAAAATCACATTACTTTTAAGGTTCTTTAAAGCAGCTACTTTACATTTATTTCCATACGTAATAGCATGCTTTGTATTCATGCTGTGTACATACATAATGTGTACAAGGCCGTAGTATTCAAAGTACACCAACCCCAAAATACTGATTTAAAGCAGTAACCCACAGCAGGCATTCGTGTGCAGAGGAAAAAGGTCACATGTTAATGGCCCAAAGAGAGAGAGAGAGAAAGAAAGAAAGAAGAGAACTTTTAACCTCATTTATTTAAACAAGCCTACCAAATTACAGCCCAGTACTAGACACATTCCTCCCAGTTAACTTTACTAATTAACATGCTGTATCTTGCTGGTAGGCGGGCTTTGCACAGACCTATATTTCCGGTTTTTTGTGATAGGCTACGCTAACCCGGTGTTGGCTCTAGCTTCACATACAGTGTGCACAGACATTAAAGTGGTATTAGTCTTGATATATACGACTGATTGCATAATATTAGGGTCTGTCCATTCGATTATGACTGTCTGTGTGGTAAAATCTGTTTTTGCAAGCTTGACACCATGTGCTGCTGTCAATTTCGATCTGAAAAGCTGCAAACTTGCTTCTCAGGTCGAACCACCTGATGACAATTAACTTGAAATATCCCCTTAAGTTTTTAGTGGTCTTCCAAATGTGCCCTGTAGCCAACAAAAATGGAAAAAGAGAAAAAATGGATGGACAACACACATGCCTTCAATAAGGGTTCTGCTTGAATGAGTCCTATCCAACCATCAAGTAATCAATAGCAGCAGAGAAAATAACAGAGAAGTGCTGCAATTAAAAAAAAAAGATGGGAGGAGGAAAATAGATTTGTGGTCAAATGAAGACAGGTTTTAAGTTTGTATCTCCTGGGTTAAATTATTGGTGGGGCCATCGAGGCCTGAAATTCAGGATTAGTGAAGGGCCCAACAAAATAAACACACGCACACAGAGAGGAAGAATCACAACCTCTACAAATGGGTCTGCTCTCATGTGATGTACCTTTTTGTTTTTTTTGAACAATGCTATCTGTCACTGCTTTCCTCCCCCACACTTAAATCATGCTGGATTTCCCCTCCTGCCGTGTTCCTCGCCACAGGTATTGCTTTCTTTTTTTAAACAAATGCCTCACTTAATCTCATGTGGGATGAGTTCCGAGTTCATATTACATTAAAACAAAAATGGTGTGGATAATCATGGAATTCTGGCACATATAAGGCTGACAACCTAATCACATGAGAGGGTTTGATTATAGAGTCTATTTTGCATTTCAAATCCCACCTTTTCCTCCGTGTCTGTCCGGTTCTCTCTTTTCCCTTCAACATTTGTTAGGCAATTACAACCAAATGAGGACATAATAGTCCAGTCCTCAAGTCTCAGCCTTCTCTTTCAAGTCCAGCCTCTCTCTGGGACGTGGACTGGGGCCAAATGTGTATAACTATATGGTAAACACACTTGGACACATACAGGAGGCCAATAAAACACAGGTGGGGAACAGGGCAATAAGAGAATAAAGCAGACCGTTGGTTTCAAAAGCTAAAAGGACAAGGCCACCATTGATCCTAGCTGATAATTTCACACCCATTATACAAGGTAAAAGCACCATAGGTTGAGGAATAACACACACACCAATACACAGGATGAGAGGGTATGAAAATAGGACAGGGGTAGTAAAAACACGCCTGTTGCCTGTTATCTCATCACATGTGGAGATACACACGACGACCATATACACAAGTTGTACTGTTAACACAGCTGTAAAAAAATAAATTGGGGTTGTAGTTGAGAGATTGAGCTAAGTAAACAGTACCAAAGGCAAAGAATGCCATTTTCACTTGCTACTGCACACAAGGCCACGGCGTCTGTGGAAATCACAGCAAAAATGTGTCTGAAACACCTGAGGCCAGGTTTAAATAAAAAGCACATGAGGGAAACACACATGGAAAAATCCAGAACAATGCTGGACACACTGAGGGGCACAGCAAGACAGGCTGTATGATTCATTTTCAACAAGTGGGTGGTGTGAGGCCAATACTCACACAAGACTTTTACGATCCAGGTAGTAGTACTTTAAAACACTGTGTGGTGCAAGTATAAAGTGGTGTAGTATATTTGGACTAGACTAATGTTATTAGGATTATGCTATTTGTACAATTAGGTTTAAGTCATGGCTACAAGTTCCATCGATCCAAGCATTTCCAAACACTCCAGAGCACTGTAAAGTTCAAAAGTCCAACAAAAAAAATTTGAAAAACAAAAAAGACAGAGATGATGCAATAAACGCAATTATTCCCAAAATGTTCATCTCAAATGAAATATTCTGCTTCAGTCCATATTTGCTGGCATTTAGCCTTCCAAAAAACAACATTTTCACTGTGGTCAGAACTATCAGATACACAAATGTAGACATGCAGATGTATTAACAGGGCGGTTTAGCAGCAATCTAACAGCAACATACATGACAATTACTGCAACACTTCTGCTGTGAGTCTTTTTCCGGCAGTTTCCAGACATGGTCAGGAGAGGAGAAGTCCATTCTAGCTTTGGGGCTATCCCCATTCACCATTCCACCAGTTGGGAACCAACACACAAGAACTTCGACTTGGTTTTGAGAAGATGCTGTCTTTATTTACTGAGTAACTGGAACCTGCACTGTACGTTTACTGCTAAACTATACGTATGGACAAGACAATAATCGATCAAATCGATCAATCGATCATGCACAGTTTCAGACAAGCTTTCCTTCGAGACATTCGCGGTGTTAAAGGTGTCTGCAAACACACACAAAAATTTAGTTATGTGAAGAATGAAAAGGAGACAGCTTGACAGAGGTTCAAAGCCTGTTTTCTTTCTCACCACCACACACCAGGCCAAATGCTCTATGAACTGGCTGTGAAGCTCACGTTGTATGTTTTGGAAAATTTGTCCTAAGCCCCGTTTTACACAGACATCGTGCAACAGCGTCACGACAAAGGCCCTTCCTCTACCACGACTTTGTTTACACTGAACAAAATAAAGGAGGCGCGACGTCACTGCGGTGTGTTGTTTTAAACAGCAAGCCAACGTTCTGCAAGCAAAACAGATGACCATTACGCCGTGGTTGCGATTGCACAGAAATGCGGGGTGAAATGAAAGCGCACCAGTTACGACTTGAACAGGCGACGTAAAAGGAGCTATAGACACACCGCCTCCAAACCCAAAGTCAGAGCACTGCGAACAGACAGCTAACAGAAGCCCTTTAGTCTGAGTTCACTGAGTCTATTAGGCTCATCTTTACATTATTGCAAACATTCTAACAAACCTACGCATTTACAAAATATCAACTGGAGCGTGACTTTTGAAACTTGAAACATTATGGTCTGTGGCCAGGCTGTTTGCATGCCACTCTTTGCTGACAACTGGCTTGATGGCCTGAGGAACCCCCAAAGCATATCACTGAAGATCACAGCACTGGACCCGTTTAGCCTAAGTGTGGGGCACTTAACAACAAGAAGAAAGAAAAATCAATGGGTTAGCACTTTCCTATTCCTCTTCCATCATGCTTTTTGTGCCTCAAATGTAATGTAAAGATGGTCGCCTCGCTGTCTGTCTTAGGAAAGACTCAAACACAACCTCTGATTAATGCTTTTATATAATCAGCCCTTATGTGCGCTCACACACGCCTGTGTACAGGTGCCTCTCTCTTTTGATGAATACAACAACAGAGAATCTTCCTAATGGCCTCATCTTTCACGAGCCTCTCCGAGAGCTAATAAGAGCGCAGGGATGATTTGTTTTACCGATTTTCTCTTTTCGAGTGTGGCGGGCATGGAATTAATTACACTGATTAAATATTGTCTGTCTGTGTTGTGCACCGGGGATGGGTTTGAAGATAGACTATGTAAGTGAGTGTGTGTGTGTGTGTGTGTGTGTTAAGTGGCTAAAGTTGTGGTTCAGAATGGGCTCTGCTGTGAATATAAATGGATAAATAGATATAAATAAATATATCCAGAAGAAGAAATGCACTTAAGGAGGGAAAAAAAGGAATGAATGTTCATGCAAGCGGCTAAAATTCCAGCGATGGTTAAAGCGCAAGTTTGAAAAATTTACAATTTCTCTACATGAAAGTTATTATGAGCATTTAAATAATGACAGGAGTTTTACAAAGTACTTTTCTAAGCAAAGTTACAAAAAGAAACACACAAATTAAATTATACTGATACTCATGGAATAAAACCATCTAAAATATAAAATAATATATAATACAAACATCATATAAATAACTTAAACACAAGTATAGAGAAGTAAACCATATTATTCTGAGTGTACATGCAATTGAGACATGTCTACTAGAAATGCAGGACCAATTAACGCCTCCAACAAATATATGTATTCCCTCCTCCTGTACTCATCATCACCATCGGCTGCGTCAAACATGGCTGACCTGAGGGTTACTCATGGTTACCCTGAAGAACATGAGCCAACATCCCTACGGTGTGGAAAAACTGCAGACACACACCCAGAGTGCGGTTGTCAACTCACTAGAGTCATGACCAACTCTTTCCAGCTTCTCCAAGTCCCCCTGCCACAACCACTAACACCTCCTCAACCAGCAGCAGCCCCACAGTGGAGGAGACGCGGAGGGGTGAAAAAAAAACACGTGTGCGAGTCATCTTTTACTGATGTAAGTTACAGAAACAGAGAGGCTGAAGTACATAAAAGAGCCTGAAAGACATACAGACGGAAGACGTGAAGTGAAAAGGAAATACAGAAAACAGGAAAGTAAAGGCAGGACAGAGACAGAAGTATATTAAGACAAAACATAAAAACTGAGCTGTGTCAGTGGACTCTGTCCTGAGAGTCAAGAGAGGAAGAAAGATGGAAGATGAGGCAAGCGGGGATGAACTCACCGCCTCCTTCTGTCTTTTATCGCAACGCTCTTGAGCAACCAAACAGCTGATTTACACCAGAGGCTCACAAGCTTCCCCACAAAAGTGGACCCCATGGCCATTCTGCCAAGAAATTACATCTGAAAAATACTGGCAAGACCAACCACCCACAACTCCCTCTGCATACTCACTATTTCAGCAAACTGGAAATCATACATGAACTGACACTGAATAAATACAGAGATATCAAGTCAGAACTCCATGGGCATAAGAACCTTTGTGCGGGATGGGAAATAAAAACAAAGAAAACACGAAAAAACAAAAACAAATAGCTGCTCTTTTATGTACTTCAATTGTAACATGGAGGACAAGAAATTAATAAATAACTAGAAAATGTGTGTCCAAGGACACAGATGCCCCCGATACTTGAAACCCCCCCGAATGTGAGCAAACTGACATGAAAATTGACTAAGTTCCAATATGCCTAAAAATGTTGTTTTTTTTAAATAAGCAAATTGAAGAAACCAATTATGAGATGCACAAATTTAGGGTCCCTACAAAGCATGTGAGAAATTTCATTGAATTCTGTCCAGCGGCTCACGTGGATTGACCATACGTCATTATAAGGGCAACCCTAAATGCACCATTTGGCGGGGCAATAAGAAAAACTCCAGAATAAGTTCAGTATGAAACTGACCAAACATCACATTCTGATGTTTGATACCCAACTAAATATCCAGTTTCAGGAGTTTTTAGACATTTCAGGGGCTGAACTGTTCGGAGTTAAGACGCCTCACAGTGACCAACTGTCCCATACAGTTTAATCCGGTTCAACTTAGCTGCCTCTCATTGACAGGTGCTTCAAAGGCATAAAGGACCCATTACAGCTTTATGTAACGCTGTGGAGACGGTGACGGGCACGTACACGTACACATACACACCGAAACCCCCTCCTTCTGTGAACAAGGGGTTCTTCTACAGCTGGGTAACAAAGCATGACCCAATAATCCCAAAGCTTGACTCAAAGCTTAAGAACTCCCCCTTCCCTCCCTTCTCTAATATCCCTTCCTCCCGCTCTCTGAGGACTTTATAAGGCTCTGGCGAGGGGGCTTCTGGGTGCACATGTGCGTGTGTATGTGGCGTGTATGCTGGGGGTTACAAATACAAAACACGCTTAGCTTTGATTATTGTAATTACGACTTGAAGCGAGGAGAAGATTATTATGAGCACATGGGCCGATGAGTTGTTGATGAGCTCATGTCTCCAATCTCTCAGTATTACCGTAAAGAGCGGCTGACAGACAAGACCTTTACTCATAATGCATGGCGGTGGAGGGTATCTGATAGGCACAGCAGTCGACTCATTTTCTAATTGATGATGTATATGCAGATGTATTCAATAGTCATCGATTAACTTCATTACTACTCAGTTTGCTGGAGGTTCTGTTACATATGTAGACCTTTAAGATGGTAAAGATCAGCAGCCATCAACAGGGGTGAGACCCTATGTTCAGCATAAATTCTTTAAAAAAAAGAAGTTTTTGAATAAGACGATAGGAAACTTAAAGACTTTTGGCTTTCATTGTGGCACAAACAGGCAGAAGTTCTCCTCTTCTGCTACAACTCCCAAACTAGTCTTAAACCTTCCGTGACCCAGACACTGAATTTGTCAAGATGCACACAGCAGAGAAACACATTAACCGCACCTGATCCCATTGGCATTACTTTATAGATCTGGCTCTAGGCACACTGATTCTTTGAAACCAAGAAAACAAGTCTGAAGATGAAGCATGAGTTTTATCGGAACAGGAGCTCCTGCTGAGCTTGTGATAGCTGTAAGGAAAAACTAAAACGTATACATCTCATGACAGACCGCTTCAGTGTTCTTGGTTGTTTGTTACATCATGATAGTGTCGGTTTGATTCTTCAGTGAACTGAATGTGAGGGGGAATATACTAAAAGAGTGGCTGGTATGGTCAAAATGAGTGG